>OX421441.1:9302670-10535170 GCA_949126915.1 Musotima nitidalis | reverse complement strand
ATGTAAATTTGTAAGAAATAACATCACCTCCTTTTACAAAACATGGAGAAAAACCAATAAATAAACTACTAAGACACAAAAACAGATTAATACTTCTAACATGACTCTACACTCCAATAGTCCATAATAATATGTTATGTCAATAAACATTTATAATAAACTCCCTGAATTAATAAAACAGAGACCTGTAACGCTACATTTGTGAACATAATCAAAGAAATATTAGTAAATAAGACCTACTACGACATAAAAGACTATATCAATGACAAGACAATAAAAAAATAAGTACTTATAAGTTAAAGTTATAATAAATTTATTTAAATATGTGATATAACAATTTTAAAAAAAATTATGTAAAAATATAAATAAATAAATAAAAAATAACCTTCTGTGAAACGTTATGGAGTGCCATAAACATTGATTTGATAGTTTTACTATAGTGTATAACAGTCCCCCAACGCAATTATTATTGAATCAGAATATTTCTACTTATATCAAACTTATACTTACAATTTAAAAATATTATTTATTACATTAATCATTAAATAAAACGACATCACTTGAACATCACTAAATTATCTACTTCCGCATCGACAACTGTGGCGAGATCCTAAAAGTAGTGCTTTTGCTTCTCACCGCTAGAGGTCGGCAAAGGGCATAAGTAATGTTCTAGAACAATT
The DNA here is from genome assembly GCA_949126915.1 of Musotima nitidalis. Classification (NCBI taxonomy): domain Eukaryota; kingdom Metazoa; phylum Arthropoda; class Insecta; order Lepidoptera; family Crambidae; genus Musotima; species Musotima nitidalis. The sequence continues at coordinate 10,534,490 of OX421441.1, read as the reverse complement.
TATTGAAAATTATTATATAGTCTGATTATTGTAGTAAATATAAAAAATACTTACGAAAATAAACTGTAATCACGTTCAGCCTTTTACCATAACGGGATTTGCAATATCGCAGTACGCAATTTGGCATATTTTCTATAAAATTTGTCAAATCTGTTCCCGCACAAACACGACTACACTAGAGGGCGCATAAAATCATACTGAGCGACTTGTTACCACTTGGTAATAAGTTGTGGATTACAGTTTTGATCTCAATGTCCTGTCTATAGTAATAGTTAAATGTCTTTGGTTGGAGCACTTCTCTTCACTATCGGTTGTAGTTCAAGTATTCAGAGTTAAAAGCCCCGTCATTTATTAAAGTGTAATTGGTAAAGTAGACTTTTCTGAAGACAATTCGTAAATAATTTGAAAATCAATTAAATGTCGTAAAAGTGGTGGTACAATAAATAATCGATAAAAAGGTTTTTAATATAATGTAGTATTTAAAGTTTAGTCAATATTGCTTGTGTCGCAAGAATTGTTAATTGTTTATTTTTGTTTCTGCCAAAAAAGATTCAGAAAAATGTATAGGAATATCTGCCTGATAATGATTTTATTTTAATACAGTATGTACCATCATTCGAGGAGCCTCTACAGATGCAGCATCATTGTTTTTTCTTTGGTATGTAATTATTACATTTTAACTATTTATCATGGTGTCTTAAAAATATTATCTTTGTTATAAGTATTTATAATAAAAAAAATAAGTTATTTGATTAAATTCAAAGTTCATTTAAAAAAAATGGCTTGTTGATGAATGGTTTTTATTCACTGAGTGAATATTTTGAACAATAAATTTATGTTTGTTATATTAGAATCATCTAATTATATTTTTTCATATCAGTTACTGGTGAAATAACCGGACTGTATTGAATTTTAAGACCACTCATGTACCATATTTCGTGTGAAATAAAAAGTCTTTGTCTATGATGATTTCCAGAGGATTATCACAATGATTACACGTTAATTTAATGTACATATTGATTTGAGATATTGAATGGTTTAATGTTGGATTATACTAATAATATTAGTTCATTTACTATGTGAAATATCAATTATTATAACCTTATTTGTATGTGAACCACAATCGACACATTATTATATCAGTTTATTATCAAAATCTTATAAATTATGTTCTTTTGTTATTGTTTTGTATAAAACACAATTATGCTATTGTAAAACTAAGAACATAAGGTAGTTAATGAATTTCAACTGCATTGCTTTATACAATTAAACAATTTAAACAATTAAATTTAAACAATTAAATTAATCAGAAAACAAAATTAAACTAATCTTATATTAGATAACGCCTGATTAGAAAAGTGTTGCAATAATCATAAAAGATGATTCTTGCAGTAAGCATTATGTGAAATGATGGTTCTACTTTTAAATAGTTATGGATAAGAAATATATGCCAAAAGATGAATCTGGTTTTGAACTTTCTGCGATGTGATGATTATACATTGTGATTATTATGGATACCAAAATTATGCGTACAGATGATTCTGACTTACAAAATTTTGGGTTTCAATGTAAGCTAAATAAGTTTATGCCAAACGATATTCTGCGAAAAGAGGTTTAAGCTATTAGTTGTTATGCAATATAAAATTAATACTTAAAAAGTTCTACCATAATAGGTGTACCCATTGAGAACACTGTAGCGAAGGAAATACCAACGAATACTTTATTTATGATTTTATGCACGGAGCTTATGTGTACTGTGTGACGCCAGCGCCATCTATATCTATATGTAATGTTAATGTAAAGAAATATGCAGAAACTGGCCTGTATCTAGTCAACAACTGGTTAGAGGATCAGGTATAACAGAAGGTCCAGAGTATTTCTATTTAATGCAACATATTGATATTTATGTTCCCTGGCGAGCACTTTCACTTTGGATAGTCGTAGTTTGTTTGCGGCAGTGAGATGATGAACGAGAGAGACCGACATCCTTAGGCGGATTAGGCGATGCACGTGCTGCGTGCGGCCACGAAGTCCTCCTTAATATATCTACTCGTGAACGAGACGATGATGTTTTTTCGCCTGGCTTGTTTGTTGGTACCCTATGAATAAAATTAATGCTGCTCCTGTTGACTGGATAAAATATATTTTGGCCTCACACATTAAGTACATTAAGTACATCAAAGACAAAGAGGTTCTCCCTATCCTTCAATGGCACACCCTTTCCTTCGACGTTATTACTTCTAAGCCACTGCTCAGTATCACACCGAGGGAAAGTTGGCTGCATTAAGGACTCAAGTGTAAGCGATGGGGACGCCGAAAGAGAAGTTGGCTGCAAAAGTGCCGCAGTACTGGGGTTACCAACCGTTTCATAATCGGGACATCTTCATGTCGCCTGACGGCCACCACCAAGTTTACGGTAGCCCTTCTCCGAGACCCCAGAGCAGTGGTGTTTGAGACATGCTGAGCATTGAATAGCATCCGAAGCCTCATCGCCACATCTTGCACACAGAACCATAATTAATAAAAAGAAGAATACAAAAGATTGAGAATCACTGGGAAGTGTACACCACGTTTACACGCCTAGAAATACGTAAAGTACCTACTGAAGTAAGTCGTTACGTCAATATTTAAAATACCATTGTTTTTTTCTTTTAAATTTTGACTTCGTGCGTCTAGCACATCTAGCTAGTGTCAAGTAAGTGATATATTAATAATATATAATTCATAGTAAATGAAAATTAGTGATGATAAATGGTAAATGAGATATTTAGATCAAATACCCTCCCCTTCCCCTAAGCCCCTTGAGTCCTCAGGAAAGTTGTGGGACTATACTGAGATCTCACATGGACTCCTTGAAAGAAAATTTGAAAAGTGATGTTGCACTGTTTTGTTTGATTTACCAATACTCATATATGTTCACAAACACTTAACGGTTAATAATCCACCGTTATTACACATTAATGTTAGAAATATCACAAATTTTAGAAAATAAAACAAAACTTCAGACATAACGCTTCAATTTCCCGCCAAGAAGTCCTACCATTGTTTTTTTTTTTTTATTTTAAATAATGGCTTCGTGCGTCTAGCACATTTAGCCAGTGTCAAGTAAGTGATATATTAATAATATATAATTCATAGTAAATGAGAATGAGTAGTGATAAAGATGATAAATGGTTAATGAGATACCCTCCCCCAAGCCCCTTGAGTCCTCAGTAAAGATGTGGGACTATACTGAGATCTCACATGGACTCCTTGAGAGAAAATTTGAAAAGTGATGTTGCACCGTTTTGTTTGATTTACCAACACTCATGTATGTTCACAAACACTTAACGGTTAATAATCCACCGTTATTACACATTAATGTTAGAAATATCACAAATTTTAGAAAATAAAACAAAACTGCAGACATGACGCTTCACTTTCCCGCCAAGAAGTCCCCTACCATTGTTATATAAACAAATAAATGTGTAGTGCAGAGACAAGGAGTGCCCTCTATAGCTGACAGCTGTGTCTATGGGCTGTCAGCCGGTGAGCGCGCGTACTCTTGAGCTGTGTATCTACTTACTGAAATTGTTTGTTTTGATAGTGTATTATAGAGAAATAAACAGAACATACTTAAGAACCATAATTAAAAAAAAAAAAAAAAAAAAAAAATATATTTATTGGTTAACACTGACGTATTCGTCACTTATTTCGACAGGAGGTACAGTCAATTGACACTAGATGTCATTATCTGTCTTTTATTGTTAGTACTAGCCGATCGCACATAGATGTCAGATGAAGTCGGAAGGGCTGCCATACAAAGTCAAGTTATATAATAATGTAGGTACGTCACAGTTGAATCAAGGCAAAGTCATACCCTGGCCTAGTAATGTAAAGACCACAGACATGACAGACATAAATATACAATACAATGCATACTCAGATCAAGTAAAAAAAAGTTTATAGGCAGGAGCCGCTTGAGGGCAGCACCGGTCCTTCCTTTCCAATTTAGGAGCCAAACTACGGAAGTGCTCAACGAAGTTCCACCGGCTGTCCAGGACAAGTCCCAGGTACTTCATCCCCGACTCGACGCCGAAGTCAACCCCTCCTACCGTCAGACGGTATCCCGACGGTGGCGCGTAAAAGGGCTCGATCAAGTGATGATATAAAAGGAAACCATTTTCAAATATTATCGGCAACTTGCTGCTGAGAACGTAATGTTCTCCTATGTAAAGGAACTCAAAATAAAAAACTATTTTTAAAACTACAATAATCCTACATGTCTAATATAATTTAATACCTGAAATCTCTCACAAACTTACAAACACACACACACACACACACGCACGCACACAGACACAGACACACCCACACGCACACACACACACACACACACACACACACACACACACACACACACACACACACACACACACACACGTACACACACACATGCATATACTCATCTAAATTTTTATATCATTGTTTGTTGTTTGTTAAATTAAGAAAAGTGAAATTTATTATCCTTATTTTTGTTTCTATTCTGTGGTTTGTTTTTGTTTTTATTTGCAGTTTAATTTTGGCGTGTTACTTTTCGTTTTTGCTGAAGTGTTAACTTGTAATTTCTGTTTTTCTACGTGTTTACTACTATGTTGCGAACCTAATGAAACGGGGGGGCTGAAAACCAGCGCTGCGTAGAGTAGCCTACTCTGTGCAGCATAAGCTGAGCTTACTCCAGTTGCTTTTAGGATTATGACTATTTTTAATTTTATATTTTGTCATGTTAATGTATTCCTTTAAAGCAATAAATGATTTTTTATTTTATTTTTTTTTTATTTTTTTTATTACATATTAAATCATTTGTTCGTTAACTGATCTTTGAACACGTGTCACCATATCACCTAGATACTAGTTAATACGGATATTATTAATAAGTTGAATAAAGTACAATAGATTACAACCTGTTTTTAGCCAGCACCCCCTTGAACTAGCACAGCACACACACTTTTAACCAATAATTTATTAATTATGCACCAACTCTTTGATACTTTCACAATTTTATGATACACTTCTCAAACTTAAGGATGGACTGCTTCAAATCAGAGCCCAGACGCGAATGGCTCCCAAAATGTAATAGCAGATCCCCTCAATATTAAAAACCCCACTCCAGTAATAAATAAAGTAAACTTTTATCCAATCGGATGTGACGTCAACAATTAAATCTATGCTAGTAAAAACGGAATACTTCCTTAATCGAAAACGATAATTTGACATACCAATAATCTTAGAATAATTTACACCTAGAAGCCCAGTACGCGTCGTCAAAGTGAGGCAACTCAAACCTAGCCATATTGGCTAAGTTTGTTACGCGGCCCGTCAGTAGGAAAGTCCAATAGTCAGAGCAATGACATTGTTTGAGTGGCGTCATCTTTTAACGTTTTTCCTCACTATTGCGTAAAAATATTTTTAAAGACTCTCGCTAGATGGCGCTTTCTCCAAAAGCAGCAGAGATTAATAATCGATTAAATTAAATTTTAGCTAAACCTTATAATTAGAACTTAAAGCTTGTTGCTTGGTACAATTTATAAACATATTTAACTTTAGAAATTTACGTGATATTATTTTACCATTTAATTCTTTATTTATTCTAAACTCATGTTCATTACCTACTCGATTAACTCGATTTTAATCGATCTTGGGACCTGTCATGTTATTGTCATTTTTCATTGCATAATTATGGCCGCTTGTTGTCTACTAGTGCGCACTTTGCAATATTGTCGTAAATTTTACTTGCTTAATTTTTAAGCATGCAAAACATTGGAATCAGAGTGATTTGATTTCATAAATTTTGTGCATGCTCAAATCACTCTGATTCCAATGTTTTGCATGCTTAAAATTTAAGTAAGCTGATACCTATCTATAGAATGCATAGGTATGTATATTTGTCAAAAGTTGCGGAATAACACTTCCAGAGGGCACTAGGTTCAAACCGATTGGCACAAAAAATCCGGGAGATGGCTCTCTATTACCTAGTTATTACATTTCTCTATGGTGCTCAAGGTCGTGTCGTATTGAAAACTACTCCTGATATTTCTATTAAAAATGACGGTTTGCGCAATGAACAGATATCACAATACATCGGAAAAGCACAAGAAACATATTAACATAACATTACACGGGTAAATTATGCGTTTGAAATTAAATTATTAAGTAAAACATTCATTAAAATGAAAAAATTAATTTCAATATTTGTCACGTGACAGTTAATGAAAATGTTGCCATTAAGGGGAAAAAATCTCCTACATTTTGTTGTAAGTAAAACAATTGATAATTATCTGCTACTTCCTACCTTCTGCTACCTTCCGCCCGCGACTTTGTTCGCGTGGAATAATTTCTTAAATATACGATAACACAAAAATCTTTATTTTTTCATTGATTTCAATTGATATGGCATAAATCACATTTTAAAAAGGTTAAATAGTTTCATTCGATTCTGGTCTATCTACATAAAACAGTTGACTAACTATAACAATTTAAGAGTTTCATAGCTCTAAATATATTAAATAAATAATTAGTGAAAAATTATTCACCCCAGGCAGGATAAATAGGTATATATACATTTTCTATGAAATTATAATGTAGGTGAGTGGTTTTTCGCATAAACGAAATGCAATAAATAGCTAAGCTAAAGTGTAAAAGTTTCAACTTCCCTACTTCTTGGGAAAATTGAATGAAATGACAACATGATTTTTTTCACTGTGTGCGTTTCGTCGAGCGTAATACAAGTATCTTACGCACGCATAGATTTTTTTCTTGCCTCGCTTTTGAAAGACCGCTTTGGACGGAACTATCGTTCTAGGTGTTATTATTCTAAGCTAATAATGAAATCGTTTCACAACTTATTAATGCAATTTCATACAATAAAGTACAAACATTAGATGTGTAATCGGTATCCTTACACGCGTTCTGAGGACCATTAAAAGGCATGGCCCCGGACTTATGCAAAGCCACCTCGAGACCCAGTTGCCGGATTATCGCCACAACTATCGCAACCCCGCGTGTCATTAATTCGGCCGCCACCTGGTACGACCCCCCCTCTGCCAGGATAAGCGTGTCGTCAGCATAGTAGAGTTGTTGCGATAGCGATAGTTTCACTACCGATAGTTGACCTTGAAAAAACGTCGATAGCGCGACTATTCTATCGAAAATATCGACATTTTGCAATACTATCGATAGTATCGAAACTATCGATAGCGTTTGTGTTGATACTATCGATAGTATCGATAGTATCAATGAGTAGGAATAATATTACATATTTTTAACAATCGATACTATCGATAGTATTGAAAGTATCGTCGAAAGCCGATATTTTCGATAGGACTATCGATAGTACAACTGAATTTCGAGGTCACGATAGTATCACGATACTATCGATAGTCTATCGCTATCGCAACAACACTACAGCATAGCAGTGTGTAGGGGTCCTACCATCATCTTTGGAGCCCAAGCCGCCCCAACTGTGAGCGGCAATAGGCTTGCCACTTATTACAATTGCACGTAGGACCAATAACACAATGGCGAAGTTTGCTTACCCCTTCGGGGAAACAGGCGTGATTGTATGTATGTATGATTCTCGTGTCACGCGTAAAATACAAAAAGCTGTAAGACTTCTTATTTCTAAAAGATTGATGTGCAATGTTTACCGCCTGGTAATTCTATTTCTATTACACTTTAAAAATAATAAATAAATAAAAGCATAAATTGTTTAATTAGATAGGGTAGGGTGTATATGGATCCTACCAAGACCTAAGGAGCCCAAGCCAACCTCACCTGCAAGTGGTGCACCTGCCGATCAACGGACGAGGCTCTGGCGAAGATAACAGTGCCCTATATGCGGCGATAGGCTCGCCACCTATTACTTGGGACCAACAATATAATTGGCGAAGTGCGGGCATATAACATGCCTCTACCTAACCCTTCGTGGAAACAGGCGTGAATGTATGTATGTATGTGAAATTAGATATCACTTAAGCATTAAAAGTAAAGTAAAAAAGTAAAAAGTTTTTTATTTTATAAACCTAACCTTTTATTACCTACACTACATTGCACTTGAAAACGTCAAAACAAAATATAAATTAAAAATAACTAAATATTACTACACTGAAATCACGAAGCTTAGATTCACTTACACGCAAAAAAATAAAAATTAGGTGTAAGTGAATCTAAGTACGTATATTAATTTTTTAGAATCGACTGAATATTTTTTAGAGTTTTAAAATAATATTGATTATCAGATAGGCAGCATGGTGTTCGTCCTTAGCTTTTTTCGAAAAGAACAAAATAATAAAAGAAAAAACGCAACCATCGACATCTTTCTTTTCATTCCTGTCAATTCAAGGACCGTGTTTTCTTAGGTTAGATTTAAGAAAATATTAAAAACTCATTAGTGTTTTAACATTTGTTGCGTTTGAAAAGTGTTACATTTGATTGTATATTTCAGAATCACAAGATGCAGAACGACGCTGGTGAATTCGTTGACTTATACTGCCCGAGGAAATGGTGAGTAAGCTGGCTTTGAGGTTATTCATAAGTATGTAGTCACATTTTTTAATAAATATTTATTGCAGCTTGATTTTCCTTCAATAGTCTACTCTTATTTAATTTAAAATTTTAACTATGCTTTCAACATCCAATTTGACATGTTATAATATAAACAATATGTAGGTACCAAATCATTGTTTCCGCATGTTTGGGTTCACGTTTCTTCTTTAATCGTAGTCAGTGGTGGCCAGTTGATGTTGTTGTAAATTGTTTGAATCAGGTACCCGAATGCAAGTTCCTGCTCTGTGTTAACTGCAATTGCTATCAATCACTTGCCTTTTTTATTTTGTTTCGACTAGAGAAGAACGCATACCTGACGTCTCCTTACTTATAATTTAATTATTATACTTATTATTATAAATCTCTTTCAATCACAACAATTATTTAGTTCCAATAAAATGAATTTGTGTTATGAATACAATTACTTCATATGAACTGTCTTCTATCAGGAGTTGTTTTGTCAACCTGACTTAATGCTTATAATTTTAATTTTATTTTGTAGGAAAAGTGCTAGTGTATTGACTTTTTTGATAACTGCATTTTTTGTAGATAGGTGTAAAATCTTTTTTCATTGAACTTGGTGCTCCGAATAAATAATTCTTTTATAATGCATAAAATTTATCTTACTTCAGTTCCTTACACTGTATGTGAGTATAATTGTAGTTGATGCGAGTATGTTAAAATTATCCTCGTCCATTAAAATCCCACAGCAGAGCCTGTCCTCTTACAAACCAAGATTGGAGAGGATTAGGATGACCTATTATGAAGGAGTATGAACTCCACCACATGAACAGTCATACTTTCATAGTTAAGAATACCATAGTAATAAGGTGTATAGGGATCCCACCAAGATCTTAGGAGTCTAAGCCAACTTTATGTGCAAGTGGTGCATCTGCTATGCAATAGCTGAGTCTGGCAAACATTAAAGTTCCCAGTAAGCAGTATAGACTGGCCACCTATTACTTTGAACTAAAAATATAATTAACAAAATGTGTATAGTTTGCCTTTGGCTACCTGTTCAAAAAAACAACTGATTGTGTGTATTATAATAATATGTATCTTCATCTTCTCCATGTCCATGAATCGAGAGGCATTTGTGTCCTATACATCTCCACTCTGCCTTGTTGTTCGTAAGCCTGTTTGTTCGTAAGCCTGTTTGTTCGTAACCCTGGTTGAGCGGGGCCCACTCAGTTACTGATGTCATCGAACATCTGGTGTGTATTAGGTTGCATGGCCACTCCGATTATAGGTCCTACAAAAAGTTGGATGTTAGAGGCAGCCTTATATGTATGTACAATATAAATAATGTGTAATAATTTTAAATCTGCAGCTCGGCCAGCAACCGCCTGATCCACGCCAAGGACCACGCCTCTGTGCAGCTGGTTATTGCTGATGTGGACCCGGTGAATGGTCGCGCGGCCGACTCAGCCAAGATCTACGTAGTGTGCGGCGCCATCCGACGCATGGGCGAGTCTGACGACTGCATCGTTCGGCTCACCAAGAAGGACGGGATACTTACTAAGTGAGCATTCGGATTATAATAGTTTTAGTTATACATACATAAATAATATCATGCCTGTTTCCCTGATCGATATAATATGCACACATTTTGCCAATTATACACAATTACACTTTTAACACCAAATAAAATTAAAAAAAATAAAACTTTATTATCTTTAAGGTGAATATGATCATTTAGATTCGTCAACACACAAAATGGAAATTCGATATATTTTTTAACAACAATGAAAGAGATATGAGCGGTACCATAATAAAGAAATAAAAGCAAATGCGTTCTTTGTCAGAGTTTGTCAGTTTATCTGTCTGTTGTGGTTTTTCTCGAGATTTGTCAGTCTGTCGGTAACTCTTATTGGGGGTATCTGTCAGTCACCCGGTCATTATTCTAAAGGGGGGAGGGGATTGTCCATCAGTCAGTCAGTCTGTCGGTGCCTCTAACAAGGCTTCCAAAAGGCAACGAGATTGAGAAGAATGCCTCAAAAAACTCATCTCGGTTTTTTTCAAATTATGTCTTAAGATCTAATACAATTGAAGAAATAAAATATTAAGATTACCGCTGTCTTCAAATTAACAAAATGTAATATCTAAAGATCATACATATCTCAATTAGTCATGATGTAGTGAATCTAGGGAATTAATTAAATATGAGATTTTTCCAAACAATTTTTTTTAAGTTTCAATTAAAAATAACAACTAATAATATTTATGTTTGTTTCAGGAACTACTGATGTGCTAAGTAAAAATATTTTATAAGAAAATAAAAAAAAATCATAAAATTATACTGTGTTTTTATTGATTTATCTTTGATTTAACATTGCAACATGAAATAGACTAACTACCCAATGTCGTCAACAAAATATTTGCAGCCGCTTCAACAGCTACTATTGGCTGGTTTCTGTTGATCCTTGACATGTCCTGAACTTGAGTACTGTAAAGAAAATTAAACATTTTAGTTTATCTTAATTGGTATGTTTTGCATTTACAATACTATCATATAGTATGCGACGATTTTTTTATAAAAAAAACTTATATTTGTACTAAAAAGATTCAGCGTGTCGCTTGGAGTCCCCGGTAGCTCAGTAGTTAAAACAGAGGACCGATTATTCATAGGTCGTAGTTTCGATTACTACTCTTGCAGTTGATTTTTAATTGTTAAATTCATTAGTGACAAAGAACTTGTATAGAATCAAGTACTTTCTGCTACTCAATTAAAAGATTCATGGTAAGTTAACAAACCCACAATAGCATGCATTCAGTGAACTTTGAAAAAAACGCCATACTTCATTTGCCTTGATGTTATAGAACGACGAATTATACAATTTGCTTGCGACATGTATACTACCTTGTCTTGTAAACCGACATGTCAACATCAAAATATATTTAGGTATAACAGCTTGACACGGTTCTTGGCAAGCTTCGGGGTGTGCGTGTGGACTGAGTGATCTTTTCAAAAAACTCATCCAACCACAACCAAATTATAAGAAGATTTAGGAAATAATTGTGAAAACTTCATAGTAAGATAAAAAAATTGTGAAACCTAAACAAAGAAAGTTAGAACTAATTAACTGGATCACTCAATCTGGACACCTGAAGAATAAGCCATAACGCATATCCAAGAATATACAATCTATGTGCTTATGATTTGCATTTGAAATAATTGTGAAAAATTTGTGAAAGCTGCTAAACAAATTTTCGATTCGTTTCAATGCCACGTTTTCGATTTAGAACGGATTTTAAAGATCACTCAGAATGCACTGTGTTCAGTTGAGTGATCTTTTAAAACACCATCTTATACTGCAAAATTATGAAACAATGTCATGTTTATTATAAATTAAGCTTCTGGGAAAATTTGTGAAACAGAGATCGTGACTGACATCTCACTGATTTAAGAGAAAATGAAAATCTTATTTTTTTCGATCGTCCGAACTGAGTGATCCTTATCTTGAACTTTATTTAATAAACCGAAACTTATAGATAGAAGGTAGTGACATCAGAAATTGTGAAAAATGTTTCTCTAAAATCTAACGAACTGATCGTCCCTGTAAGTGATATATTTTAAAAAATATCCAATTTTTTACAATTCTTAAGGAAAACGTTTAGTAGGGTGACCATATCGGTTTATTTGAGTACCGAGAGGTTTCGGATTTTTTTTAAAACACGTTTTTAGAGTGTATTTACTACATCATTTCGACATATACTAACCTTTTTTAAGTGACTTGTTTGAGCAAAGTTAGGTATGTATTGTCACGCTGTATTAGGTTTATCATACTAAAGAATTCCATACACAATAAAAAAATCAGAATTTTTTAAGTTATCGAAGAAAGTAACTTTTTATTATGTTAACTTTTTTCTAACTAAATTCATAGTTACATATAACACACAGGATGTAACCTAATCGATAAATCCGTAGGACAAAGTATGTAAAATAACTGATTCTTCTTCTTTGCTGCTATACATTCTTCCCACCGAATCATCAAAACAGACTATTTCGTCGTTCTTATGGACACCATGTCCTCTGTAGTGTCCAATATTATCGGGACTTAATGAAGGAACAAATTCTACACCGCCTAATAATTTGTAGCGTCTGTTTCTTACATAAATCGTATTTGGTACATCATTCAAATTAATTTTATCACCTCTGTTCAAATCAAAGGATATGAAATTAAAAAAATCATAACTAATGAATTTGATCATCACATAAATCACATGTCTTAGTTTCATTACTAAAAATTACTTAAAAATGCCAAACATAGAAAATATATCTATATTGATTGGCAGCAATGCAATCTGCCTTGATTTGGTAGAATAACATGATTCGTTGAAGCACTGTTTCTTAAAAACAGCATTTCAAATGTAATCATGTAGCAAATGTTCAAATATATATGTAACATTGCAGGCGCAATCAACATTTTTAATACCATGTTGCTCTTTTCTTTTATTTTATTAGACAAAGGATAATACTAAAAAAATTTTACAGCCTCAGCCGCCTTAGGTTTACAAATTCTTATGTTCAAAAAATGTAGTCTCGTTCTCATTTAAAACCATATTTAAAAAATAATTTTAATGTGACGAAAAAAATCTACTAATGATGGTTTGAATATTGAATAACATGCTTATATTGCACAATTATTCGCTAGGTATCATTGAAGGGAAACACTGACAATATTGTTATTATTTATAAATTTTATACCACAGCAATTTTTAAAAAAAAAACATTAAATTCACTGCACAACGCCGTCAGCTTCCCAAATTTGAAAAAAATGAATCGATTACCCATCGAGAAAAAATCCGACAACATAAAAAAGTACCAGTACCCTACTCAACGATATCCTTCAGAATTGTAAAAAATTTGATATCTTTTAAAATATATCACTTACAGGGACGATCAGTTCGTTAGATTTTAGAGCAACATTTTTCACAATTTCTCATGTCACTACCTTCTATCTATAAGTTTCGGTTTAATAAATAAAGTTCAAGATAAGGATCACTCAATTCGGACGATCGAAAAAAATAAGATTTTCATTTTCTCTTAAATCAGTAAGATGTCAGTCACGATCTCTGTTTCACAAATTTTCCCAGAAGCTTAATTTATAATAAACATGACATTATTTCATAATTTTGCAGTATAAGATGGTGTTTTAAAAGATCACTCAACTGAACACAGTGCATTCTGAGTGATCCTTAAAATCCGTTCTAAATCGAAAACGTGGCATTGAAACGAATCGAAAATTTGTTTAGCAGCTTTCACAAATTTTTCACAATTATTTCAAATGCAAATCATAAGCACATAGATTGTATATTCTTGGATATGCGTTATGGCTTATTCTTCAGGTGTCCAGATTGAGTGATCCAGTTAATTAGTTCTAACTTTCTTTGTTTAGGTTTCACAATTTTTTTATCTTACTATGAAGTTTTCACAATTATTTCCTAAATCCTCTTATAATTTGGTTGTGGTTGGATGAGTTTTTTGAAAAGATCACTCAGTCCACACGCACACAGCTTCGGGTTGTCTGGAAGAGATCGCTTTTAGCGATAAGACCGCCGAGCTTGGCTTTTTCATTGTGTTTCAATATTCATTGTAATCTGTAGTTTTTAAGTTATTTTGGTCAATAAAGAGTATATCTATCTTGACTCGTTCATGTGGAAAATAAGATACTCACTAATTGAAGATAATAGAAGTAACGGAGCTGTTGGCGAGTCCTTGGTTCAAGGCTGTTCAGGAGAGATCGGGCAGGCGTGGACCTGAACACATTTAGTAATTAAATGGTCTTATTTATCTCTAAATTTTCAGAAGCCATATTTTTTTTGTATAATACTTTTGCTTTAAATCTAAAATACCGTTATTGTAAAGAAAAAGAAAGAATTTTAAATATTTATTGTTTTTGCAAGTTATCCCGTATGACTTGCCAACCATCAGATCAAAGAGGGCGGGATTCGGTCACAAAGTTCTTTAAAACACTCGCCGTAGTAATTGCGGTACAAAACAATGTTTAAAGTTAGACCAGGTTTAAAATTAGTTAATTAGTTAACAGCATAAGTTTTAAATTTTTTTTTTGTTTTACTTCGATAACAAAATGCATTTACGCACTGTCTCCCGGCCAAAGGGGGACCGCGAGAGGTGTGTGGGACTCACCACCGGCAGACACGACCGCCAGCAGTAATACCAACTAAAAATCTTCCGACGGCGCCCGCCGCTTGTTGAGAAACAGGCGGGGGGCCAGTACCTGGGTTGCAGCTCTGACTCCCCGCCCGCGGCCAACGTCCCCCGGACCAACACCGGGAGGACCTCCTCAGAGAGACGCAGTGGACGCGCCCCTCCTACCTCCTTGTGCGACCATAGCGTGTGTGGCCGACTTCTCGGAGGGTACATGGTTAGACAGCAGGGGCCCCCTGCCCCCGCTGCCTAAGACCCTCCCGGCGCTGCTTGACGGGCCCTCCTGACCCGCCCGCTGCGCCCTCCTCAGGTCCCTTTTAGTTTCCCCCCGGTAGTCAGTACTAAGGGCACCCAGAGTCGCCCATCTCTGGGTGTTGCCTTTTCCCTAGCGCCTCCTGCGCCCTACCGGGAGGTACTCAGCCCCCTCACCACGACAAGGTGGAGACCAGTCGGGGGGGATTCGTTTTAAACCTAGTCTAACTTTAGAAATCGTTTTGTAATAAGACCTCAAGAGATTATATTATATATTCCCAGACATTTGGAAGTCCGCTAAGTACCTATCTTTGAGGCCGACTAGGCTGAAAATGTTACGAACTAGACCAATATCAATTTTATCATCGTTTGCAAAAATAATGAAATCACTTATTTTGCAGACTGCCAGCATGGTTTCGTAAAATTAAGGTCTACTTGCACAAATATAACACTTTTTACCGAACTGATAGCAGAGTCGTTAGATGAACGTAAGGAAGTATATGTGCTGCACACTGACTTCAGTAAAGCATTTGATAGAGTCCCACATGATATTTTCCTTTCAAAGTTAGCTGCATAGTGTGTCACACTTTTTTCATGGATAAAGTCTTACTTGCAGAACCGTTATGAACCGTAGTTGTCCGTTGAAACGGGTTCCAGTCACCTTTACGCAATAATATCGTGGGTAACGCAGGGTTTAGGGTATGAGCTGTAAAAAGAGTCCCCGAGGAAGAGGCTGGACGTTCCGCTACCTCATCACCGCATCAAAGCGCGGCGCACAGGCATGACAGGATGAATTACCTTGTAATGCCTCTGCTTGCGGCCTGTGTCGCGTGTGGGCGTGGTCTACCCGCGCCCGCCGCAGCCGGGCCGGCCGCCGGGGGGGGGGCGGCAGATGGTCTTCTTGGAGCACGCCGCCGCGCCCGCCGCCCACAACACGCACCAACACACCGTCAGCAACACGTCCTGACAACCACACAACCAACACAATACATTACAACCAACCACAAACATACACCGCCGATACCAGGCAGGCCGACCACGACACACCACTAGAACAAATACACTAGAGCGTTCTTTAAATATCGAAGTCGGGTTTGAAGTTAAATTCACTATAAATTAATACACTGGCAGGTACTACTCAAATAAACTATACTCAACAATAGGTAAAAAAACCTAATACTGTCTATAGTCTTCAATATCAGAGATGTATTCATCAGAATAACGCCTGGCACTTAACACCATGCAGTGGGATATCATTTAATCAGAAATAATAGAGGGCCAAAAATACAACCTTGAGGAAATCCCAATAAAGCTAAACCAAAAGATACAGCTCATTTGATTCCTATCTATTTTTAGACCATTAAAGTGGACCGCAACATCGGTCTGTTGTCGTTTTGTAGCTTATATAGTTTTTTTATCAAGATTTTACAAAAATGAAATTATTTTTAAAAATAACACAGAAAACATCAGGTATATTGCATAACATTGGGTATTTTTTTGTAAATACATACTTTATATACCTACATAGGAAAACACCCAGACCGGAACAAATATTCATGTTAATGCACACAGGGATTTGTCCTGCGTGGGACTCGTATCCACGACCTTAGGAGCGGAGAGCGGGTATCTCGCCACCACGCCATATCGGTCGTCTAAAATTAGCCAGTAAAAACCTTCCAGCTGTTAAGCCGACCGTTAGGTCAGCTGTATCTTACCATGGTAGTGTAACGTCTTCTATCACCAGGAGCGTAGCACAGGGGCGCGTGAAGAGCCAAGCGACAGTCGTCACAATATGTAGGCCTGGAGCCGTCGGAGGGTGTGGTCACCAGTACTTGGGCTTGCAGCCGCCGGGGCAGCGCGGCGGCGTGCACGATTTGCGACGGCAACCGCTCACTGCACTCACCAGCTACAACACAACAACAACAACACATTATGATATAGGGACACATGCCACACATCACACTTGTGTAACACCTCACGTTACGGACTCGCAACTAAATGCCGGAAGCGTCGCTACGTATGCAGAAAATACGACGACTAAATACCGGTTACTACTATTAACAACCAACATGTACTCCTCTTAAATTTATAACCAAAATAGTACAATACCAACAAGATTGTACATGTCTACATCCTGTACATTGGACTTGGCGTCAGCGTGGTCAGCGGCGAGTCGGCCCAGTTGCAACATCCACGTGCAGCGTCGGCACTTTACACAGACGTTGCACATCTTTATACGTGTACACAACATGTAATTAATATATAAACCATACAATTATAAGCAATAAATTAGATTTCAACCGTCCGTGTTGGGTCTCATTCCTCTCTCTACACCTCCTACTGTCGGCCGGGGCTACACCCCGGTACAGTTCCTTCCCTTCCTGCTGGTGGCCAGGGCACCCCCTGGTACAGCATTCCCTTCCCTTCCTGCTGGTGGTCAGGGCTACCCCCTGGTACAGCAGTCCTTTCCCCTCCGCTGGTGGCCAGGGCGACCCCTTGGTACAGCACTCCTTGGTACAGCACTCCTTTCCCCTCCGCTGGTGGCCAGGGTACCCCTTGGTACAGCATCTCGTCCCTCCTTCCTCTTACTGTACGAGTGGCGAGCGGCGGCTTACAACCGCAAGCGGACCACCGTACAAAGATGTTATAAATTTCTTTCGTACTTTGGCCACATAGCGCGCAGAGGCGATGAAAGCCTGGAAAAACTGATTGTCGTTGGAAACACAGAAGGCAAACGATCGCGTGGCCGTGCACCAACCAGATGGAACGATCAAGTGAAAGACTCATCGTCCTCCAAATTCTACGCGGTCGCGAAAGACGCGCTGGATCGGAACCGGTGGAAGCAGATCATCCGCTCCAGATGTTACTCCGATGCTAACCACGATCCTCAGACATGAGGGACCGACTATAGAGAGAGAGTTATAAATTTACGCACAACAATATGTCAACTGTCTGTCTTTTCCATCTTTTATGTCTTTCCTTAAATACGCTGCTGCGCCTGTTAATAGGCCATTCGTAAGTTTAGGGGTCCTACTGACATCAATATCAACACATACTGGACTCTGAATATCAGAAGTTGACTTGATAAGCTGTCAAATTATTTTTACACTATTACAATCAGCTGTAACAAATCCTATTACACTATCGTCTTTCTCTGAAAGATCTGAAGCATTAGGGCGTATTTGCCCAAATTATTTTAAGTTCGAAATAAATTGATTTCAATAGACCAACCCTCAATCTTTTCAGTTTCAGGACCGTGATGCCCTTAATTCACCAATCTGTACCAACTGGTACTCACTTCAGTTAGTATATATATATACTTATTGGTATATTAGGTACTCCGTCACTGGCACTGACCTGAACTAGAAGACAAAGGAGCCACCAAAGGCCGGTCCTCGGATTCATCGTATCTACTCTGCGTTGTACCAGACCCGCCACAACTACATGGTTTTGCTATTTTTTCATTTCACAGGTAATTTTGCCGTAATGGTGACATTGCCGAAGTTTCAATTGTTCTGCTTTGAAAACTGTCAGTCGGGGTGGATAGTTTTTTTTCTAGTGCAGCCAGCTTATGTCATGATTGCAGAATCTTCTATAGAGTTTTTAATTTCTGCTGTCATTATAGTCACAAAGGTTTTATTATCGTGTTGAATGAGAAAGTTAGGATTAGATTGCGTCCTGATTTTTTGTAGTCTTTGTGCCCAGTTGCAGTCGCCATTGAAGAACCTCAACGCCCCATCGGACGTCGGTTCTTCGAGCTAAGTGCCCGTCCCGCTGCCACTTCAGCTTCTCCAGTTCTCCTACGGATTTTCTTATTTCTGATTCTATCACGTAGTGTCACTCCGAGCATATATGGGTCCAAGTGATCGCTATGTGGTACCTAGTGGTTAAAGGCCTATTGAGTGACCTTTAAAGTTAAGACCGCAAGACGCCAAACAACTGCCTTCGCCAATCCGCACTGGGTGTTAGGCCAGGAGGCCCGGCCTCAATAGTAGGACTGTCATATATATTATATATATTCAAAGGGTGCATGCAAACTTTCACTTTAACCTTGCAGTATTTCATAGATTAGTGTATTCATTCATTTGAGCTGAAAATTCAAAGATGTTCCAAATATATAATAATTATTATTATTTTTCCAACAAAAACAATTGGTACATTAGCAGTAAGTAGATGATTACAAAGTATCAGTTTGTTTGTGTGAGACTGATACCTGATATAGGTATGATAGGTATGAGATGACCTGTAAAACAGGTATGTACCTGTTTTACAGGTCATCAGGGGGCCTACCGCCGAATTCGATGGATTACCGGTAATCCATCTAGATCAAACTTTGTTTTGCGTTCTTTAATCCGTACCGGGGAATCTGCCGACAGCCACCTCTCATTCATGACCTTCAGTCCGTGACAGACCAGTAGGTAAATGGAGAACGCCATTTTGTTTCTATTTCCATGAGTTCGGCGGTACGACAGAATCAATTCGAAATCCATTTTGCCTTATAATCGATTGCCACCAAACTCGGCGGTAGGCCCCCAGGCTTCCAAAAACCTCGGATTGCTTTGTTTAACAGTGTAGGTAATGTAACATTATATATGGCATTTGAAACATTTTGTTGCGATTGGTATCTTTTTTATTTCATAGGTGGCCCTCAAGTATGCGGCCTACCTGATGGTGTTGTCACCGCCGCCTATAGACGCTCGCAACCCCCGGGGCATCACTAGCGCGTTGTCGACCTTGTCAAAACAGTTTCACGCCCTTTACCAAGGGGCCATCCATAAATTACGTCACACGAATTCCGTAATTTTTTGATCCCCCCTCCGTCCTTGTCACAACTGATCACACTTGTGGGACGTCCTCGTCCTTAGTGTGATGTCACATATTTTGCTACTAGCAGCGCCCTGCGGTTTTACCCGCGTGGACCCCGTTCCCGTGAAAATATCGGGATAAAGAGTGTCCTTTATGTTAGTCCAGGACTGCAGCTATACACGTACAAAGTTTTATCACAATCGCTCCAGTAGTTTTTGCGTGAAAGAGTAACAAACATCCATCCACACATACAAACTTTCACGTTTATAAAGTAGGAAGTAGGATTGTACAGTAAGAAATGATGACATCAAAACAGCAGTTCCAAAATGTTCATAGGACATGGTTTTTGAAATGTGACGTCACGAAATTTAGGATCCCTCCCACCCCCTTGTCACACTTCGCCTACCCCCTCCCACCCCCTTAGTGTTGTGACATCATTTATGGATAGCCCCCAAGCTCTTGGGAAAACCTCGACCTAACTGACTAATTCGTACTGGGACCTTGTGGTGGAGTGTGAACCGAATTCCTCTCACCTTGAATCACGAGGAGGTATTGTATTTGTAAGGGTGCTTCAGTAATGATACTGAGCTATATGTACGAGACGAATATATATGTGTATAAGAGGGTTTCAGGTCATTATATTGTTATACTCATGGTAAATAAAACAGAAAATGCAATAATAAGTTTTTATTTTATCCATAATTCATGCCCAGATGCCTATACAAACTTATAGAATCATATTACGCTAAATACATATTGAAATAATAGTATTACTATCTAGTAACGAACCAATCGATAGGTGTTATATCTTTTAATTTAAATTATGAGGCAATGGCGAAATCAAATAAGACTAAGTCGAAAGTATAATAATAGTTATCTGAAATCTTAATAAAGATTTAAACCACAGCGCATTTCTGATTTCGCATTTTGACGACCGATATGGCGTGGTGGCGTGTATACCCGCATTCCACTCTTGAGGTCGTGGGTTCGATTCCCACACAGGACAAATATTTGTGTGTATAAATATAAATATTTGTTCTGGTCTGGGTGTTTTTCTATGTATATTAACCCTTTGTAAGTCAGTGGTGAACATATTCCCACCATAAATTGAACCTTATGGAATTGAGTTAAGGTAGAAAAGCAATGAAAATCTTCAACATGTTCTGCCCGTTAAAGGGTTAAGTATGTATTTACAAAAAAAAAAAGTATTTATATATGTTTATCCGTTATTTAGTATCCATAACACAAGTTCTTAATGATACTTATCTTGGAACTAAATAATTGGTGTGAGTGTCTGAAATATTTATTTATTTATTTATTATTTATTTTATTATTTATTTCATGTCCTATTGCTTTATTTATACACACATCACAACTCGCCAATTAATACATCACACACAAACAAAACAACAATAACGATATCACACACAAACACAATATTAAGCACGCCTAGTACAAAACAATAGGACAGTCTGCGCCGCGGTCTAAATACCTCAAAACTTTATGGATGTACATTTTGTATGTTATTATTTTCTGCATTATGATAAGTATATTTTTTTGGTATCCACGGAAGATCATCGTCGTGACATTCACTGAATGTCCGACTTTTTGCTGAGTGGGTACCATATCACTATTTGTATTTTATAAAATTGTTATGTTGTATATTTTGAAGTGCTAAGTAAATACATTTGTTATGAGACGAAGGTTGGTTCAGCAGGAGTGTGGGGGCCCACACAGCAGCTGCGCGGCCAGGTAGTGGCGCACGGCGCGCAGCTGGCCGCGGCACCACGCGCACAGCGACGGGGGGGCACGCGCGCGCTCGCGGCTCGCTGGGCCCACGGGGGAGACTGTCTCCAGGCGCTTTGCTTGCGCGTACAGCTGCACAACATTATAAATAAGAAAGTAAAACAACCGTTAGGAAAATTTGAATGCGACAAGAAAGACGGAAGACCTGATAAAGGTTGCGAGATCCCGCCATATGTCCCTGGCTATTCTACAGCTATACTGGTATTGCGTCATCATAACTTATGGCCTGGCCTCCTGGATCCAGGCGCTTCCACTGCGCGTACAGCTTCACAACATACTACAATAGAATAGATTGATATAGTGATGCCAAGTGATGGTTAGAAAATTGTGACAATTTCCGCGCAACTATCGATAAACACGTGTTTTACTCCTACGGAAGGCATCTTTGGGCAAGACATCAGACAGCCTCAGAACAACGTCGTGTACACGACCAACGCTGAAATGAGCTGAATTTCTGAAATTTTAACCTATTATCTGCTTATCATGGGTTTCCAAAAAGTAAATTGAATAAGGCCCATTGACAGGAAACATAGCGTGTGACGTCCAGACGGATGAGCTGATAATGGTCGCGGAATTCTGTTGAATGCACGACTGTACTAAAGCTACACTGGTATGACGTTACCTTAACATATCAAAGCACACAGAAGTCTTAAGTAGAATGGAAGTACTAATTTGCTTCAGGAAAGGTTGGCTACCTAGAGTAAGGTATCCATTAAAAGTGAAAACAATTATCGATATTAGTGATTTATGATAAAACATGGATAAAACCCCAGAATGCTATTGAAGTGTTGTATGACTTATGTAAGGCATTTCACTGTGTCGACAATGGAACCCTTATTATGAGCTGAGATGCATGGTATCTGATTTGGCTTCGTAGTAGTTACACACTTCATATCTTGCATCCAAAATATAAATGACAAAAAGTATTTAATCTTTTTGTGTAAAAATAGTAATCTCTCAGGGCTCTATCCTGGGCACTATTTTCTTATCTTACCAAAATATTATCTACTTAAGTTTTATTGCGTCAAACTTAAATAAACTAGACATATCGGGATCATACTAAGATCTCAATAGCCTCAGCCAACCTCACCTGCCGATCAACGCATGAGGCTCTGGCAAACATAACAATGGCAAAGATAAGCGACCTGGTGTTACGTGGGATCAAATATGTAACTGGCGAAATTTGGGCGTATAATATTCCACTGCCTACCCCTTCCTTTATATTAATTCATGGTAACGTACTCACATGCAGGGGGTTGTTCAGGTCGAAGTCGCAGCTCGCAGGGTCCTCGATCGTCTCGCAGAACACCGAGCCAGGAGGTATACTAAACACAAATAACTATAAATATTACGTATTACATTATAAGGGAGACAGTATCAGAAAATACTCTTCAAAATTTGTATGTATGTATATCCTTCTCACTAGAACCGTTTCTTATATTCTATTCAACGACTGAATATCAGACATAATGCATGCATAAGAAAATTTGCCACAGAAACTTGTGGCAATTTTCTTAGTGACAGATATTACGTAAATACCACCATTATGTCTGATCTTCAGTCGTTGTATGGAAGCTCTTAATAAGAAACGGTTTCACTGAGAAGGATGAAGATCGCTGGTGATTCGAATCCCAAAATAGGACAAATTTATGAAGCGTTTCTATTATTTTTTTTTTTCGGTCGTCCACTTTCTCAATCCTCGATGTCCCTGAATCATCCTCATTGTACAATATGTACTGCGGTAGAGTCCCAGGGTTTACTCCAAGTATACGATTATGATGAGCGGACGTACAGAACACGTATTATCGATTCACTTGAATAAGAATGGATTCTTTCCTGATCTTCTTTTACAAGCCTCTACGCTGTGTCGCTGGATGGCGTTAGTTATTGCTTTATTTTTAAATCGATTATTCGAATCCCAAACAATCAGCTTCATGTCCTGCTTCCAGTGACCTGCGCTGGCCGCGCTTCATTAATTCACCTCGTTTATTCATTATCACTCGAAGCGCTCGTAGCTCTGCGGTGCTCGGTGGTCGGAAACGATCACCGAAGTACAGCAGATTTTACAGAGGTCAGTCCTTGGATGGGTGACCGTTTGTGTGGCATTTGATATCGAGCGCTTCCGTGCTTCGGAAGGCACGTTAAGCCGTTGGTCCCGGATATCACTAAATGTGGTAGTCGTTAAGCCATGTTAGAGGCCTAATGGGCGGCTTGATAATTTCTAAAAGCAGGACGCCATACACCTGCCTCCGCCAATCCGCACTGGGTCAGCGTGGTGAAGTATGACCCAATACCCTTACACCTTGATATGTGAGAGGAGGCTCGTGCTCAGTAGTGGGACGTTAATGGACTGTGATGATGACGATTCATTATCATCTCACCCTCTTTCTTAATAGAATCATTCATTCATCATCATCATCATCATCATCATCATCATCAGCCTATACTAGTCCACTGCTGGACATAGGCCTCCCCCAAATCGCGCCATTTTCCCCTGTCTTCGGCTTGCCGCATCCAGCATCTGCCAGCGACCGCTCGCAAATCGTCACCCCACCTGGCGAGTGGACGTCCTACACTACGTTTGCCAAGTCGCGGTCTCCACTCAAGAACTCGTTTACCCCATCGGTTGTCGGTCCTTCGACAGATATGGCCAGCCCACTGCCACTTCAGCTTGCTAATCCTGTATGCTATGTCGGTGACTTTGGTCCTCTGACGGATAACATCATTTCTGATTTTATCTCTCAGAGAGACTCCAAGCATAGCACGCTCCATAGCTCGCTGAGCGACCTTGAACTGGCGAATCAGTCTTACTGTGAGTGTCCACGTTTCGGCACCGTAGGTCATAACAGGTAGGACGCACTGATTGAAAACTTTCGTTTTCAAACATTGTGGTATAGGTGACGAGAAGACTCGACGGAGTTTCCCAAACGCTGCCCAGCCAAGTTGGATCCTCCTTTTGGCTTCCTTCTCAAAGTTGTTTTTGCCTAATTGCAGAATCTGCCCGAGGTAGGTGTATTCGGAAACAACTTCAAGTAGGTGGCCATTCACGACAATAGGTCTCGGAACAATGCGGGCATTGATCATGACTTTGGTTTTATCCAAATTCATGCCGAGACCTATCCGTCGCGAGGCTGATGCCAGGCTGTTCAGCATCTGTTGCAGCTCCTCCAACGTTTCTGCCATCAAGACTATATCGTCAGCGAATCGTAAGTGCGAGATGTATTCACCGTTTATGTTAATGCCCTTACCTTTCCAGTCCAGCGTCTTGAATAGGTCCTCCAGCGCGCTTGTGAACAGTTTCGGGGATATTACATCCCCCTGTCTCACCCCTCTGCGCAACTGGATAGACTTAGACTGCTGGTTCTGTACTTGGACATTCATAGTGGCGGATTCATAAAGACATCTCAGCACTTCGATATAGCGACAGTCTACTTGGCACCGCTGCAAGGATTCCAGAACCGACCAGATCTCAACAGAGTCAAAGGCCTTCTCATAGTCCACAAATGCCAGACACAGAGGCTGACTATACTCCTCGGTCTTCTGTATAATCTGCCTTACTGTGTGTATGTGGTCTATGGTGCCATATCCTCTGCGAAATCCGGCCTGTTCCGGTGGCTGAAACTCGTCGAGTCTTCTTGCTAGACGATTCGTTATAACTCTAGAGAACAGCTTATAGACATGGCTCAGGAGTGAGATGGGTCTATAATTCTTAAGAAGGGTTTTATCGCCCTTCTTAAAAAAGAGAACCACGACACTTCCGCTCCACGCCTTTGGAGTTCTCCCGCAGTGAAGGACAGAGCTGAAGAGGTTCTGCAGCTCCAGAAGTATCGGAGCTCCTCCAGCCTTCAGAAGCTCTGAAGTAATTTCATCCTCACCAGGGGCTTTTCCATTTTTTAGTTGTCTCAGAGCCAGTACGATCTCGTCTTGGTCAATGTCTGGCAGTTCGTCGGTGTAGTGGCGTATCAGGGTGGCTCGAGAATCTTGGTTTTCACGCTGAGGACAAAGAGCATGTGCGGCGTATAACCGGCCGTAGAAATCCTCAATCTCGGCAAAGACCTCCGACCTCGTCAAGGCGGTTCTACCCTCGTGCGTCGTCAGCTTCGTCAGATGGCTCCTTCCAAGCTGCTGAGTGAATACTTTGGACCCTCGGTTTCGCTCTATCGCCTCTTCAATGAGGCGAGTATTAAAGCTCCGAAGGTCTCGCCGTACCATCTTCGCAATGCGCTTGTTTAGGTCTGACCTTTCTGACGAAGTGAGCTGGGTAGTTTCTCGCCTTGCTGTCATCAGTCTTAGGGTCTCTTCCGAGAGTTTGGATTTCCTGCCTTTACACCGCTTTTGACAAAATTTGATGCCCTCGCCTCTCAGCGTTTCCACCAGATTGTGTAGGGTCTCGTCTACGTCCTCCGTGGGTTCCGATGCGGCAAATCTCTCTCCGAGTATCCTCTGGAACTCCTCGGAGCCTGCCATGATTTGAAGCGGATTGGGTCGGAGCGTAGACTTCATCAGACGGTTTCGTTCAAGCTTGAGGTTGATATTCAGAGAGCCTCGAACAAGTCTGTGATCAGATCCGGTATTAAACCTGTTGATAACTGAGACATCTCTGAATATGTGCTTCTTATCCGTCATGATGAAGTCGATCTCATTTTTTGTCACAGCGTCAGGGCTTTGCCACGTCCACTTCCTTTGGAGCTTTTTCTTGAAGAACGAGTTCATCAGGAAAAGCCCCTCATTCTCCAGGAAGTTGACGAGCATTTGTCCCCTGTGATTCCGGCTTCCATAACCATGTGGTCCTACTCGTGATTCACCGCAATTTTGGACTCCCACTTTAGCGTTAAAGTCCCCCATAACAACGTTGAAGTGGGCCTTGCGGGTGTTGTGCAAGGCTTTGGATATGTCCTCATACATCTCCTCCACTTCATCATCCGAGTGTGCCGAGGTCGGTGCGTAAACCTGAATGACCTTCAAACTATATCGTTCGGATAGTTGTAGTATCAGGTACGCTACCCTGGTCGACACACTGGAGATTTCAAGAACGTTGTTAATGAGAGACTTATTAACGAGAAACCCTACGCCACCCTGGGATGTTTTATCGCCTTCGCGGTAATACATAAGGTGGCCCGAGTCTAGAGTTACAGTGTCCTCGCCCTCTCTACGGACTTCACACAACCCTAGGACATGCCACCTTATTTTTTCCAGTTCCACTTCCAACTGCGCTAGATGTTCGTCAAGCCTTAGACTGCGTCCGTTAAACGTTGCCAGGGTCAGTTGGGATGGGCGGCCTACCATAGCCCGGAGATTCTTCGCACCCCTTGCCCTGCTGTCACCGTGACCGAATCATTCATTACACTCTCTCAATACATCTCTTTTTCAGTGTTCCTCTTCCCTTCTACCATATCCGAACACCGCTACCCAGTGTGAAATTAAGTCGCTTTCATTTGTCTGTGTCTATGTATGCTTAGATCGGATTTTGATGCAATTTTTTAAATAGATAAAAGTAATCACTCTATTCAAGATCAAGTCAAGTATAAGGTTTTTATGTAGGCCGACAGTATATGAATAAATTGTAAAAATATTAATACATTGTCCTTACAGATTGTTGGCTGCGTCGCCGCGTGCCGAGCGCCGCGTCCACTGCGAGTTCACCACCGAACCCTGAAGGAATAACAAGGGATATTGTAATTTAATAATAACAGTAACAAAATGATAACAGTAACGTTATAAAACAGGCTTTAAAGAGATCGTATGAGACCCATTAATTTTCCGTGCGTTTAAGTCGTCACAATATCATCATGATCAGCGATAGCCAGTATGGCTTTTGCCACAGTCGATCGGCTGGTGACCTTGTAGTATATCTGACATATAGCCATTGAGAGTCAAGGTGAGGCGCTGGCTATTAACCTAGATATAGCAAAGGCGTCCGACCGGGTCTGGCACAAAGGGTCTTCTCTCGAAGTCTACATCTTACGGGCTACCTGAGGGTTTGTGCTAATGGATATCTTTGAGCCGGTGCATGCATTAAGGCCCTGGTTGATTGCAGTTGCTTCGACAGCATGTATATCAATTGTTATGTTTTATTTGTTTGTAAACAATTAACTGCATTTAAGAAGTTGAAATTTAGAATTTGTTTATTGTGTTGCAGGTTCTCCTGGGGAAGTAACGGCTGCTATTATACACATTAATTGTCCAAATATCTTTAGGTGCCTACCGCTCCCCGCGAAGCCTCGTCCCCGACCGCGCGCTCCACCAGCCGCGCCGCGCCGGGCTGCTGGCTCCACGCCGCCGCCGTCGCACGCCTCCGGCACATCTGGCACAACACCAACACAACACCAATACACCACCAGTATTACAACACCATTTTTTTTGTTTTACGTCGGTAACAAAATGCATTTACGCACTGCTTTCCGGCTAAAGGGGGACCGAAAGGGGGTGTGGGACTCACCACCGGCAGACGCGACTGCCAGCAGTAATACCTACTAAAAATCTTCAGACGACGACCTCCGCTTGTTAAGAAAAAGGCGGGGGCCAGTACCTGGGTTGCAGCGTCTGACAACCCGCCTGCGGACAACGTCCCCCGGACCAAAACCGGGAGGACTTCTCCAGAGAGGCGCAGTGGACGCGCCCCTCTTACCTTCTTGTGCGACCATAGCGTGTGGCCGACTTCTCGGAGAGTTAGACAGCAGGGCCCCCCTGCCCCCGCTGCCTAAGATCCTAATGATGCTGCTTGACGGGCCCTCCTGGCATGCCCGCTGCGCCCTTCACAGGTCCCTTTTAGTTTCACCCCCGGTAGTCAGTACTAAGGGCACCCAGAGTCGCCAATCTCTGGGGGTTACCTTTTCCCCAGCACCCTCTGCGCCCTACCGGGAGGTACTCAGCCCCCCCACCACGACAAGTTGGAGACCAGTCGGGGGAAATATTACAAGAATAATAGAATAGATATTACAATAGGAATATTACAATAGATGTTCATGATAGCCGAGACTACCGGCTATCATGAATATCTATTGTATCTATTGCCGTCGTTGTTGGAAAGTCAGAGCCTACTAATATCTTGGCACCTAATTTAATCGTAGCATGATGTTTCCTTCTGGGTGGCGGAGGTCAGGCGGTAGTCGCTTCGTGAAATTCCGCCAAAATTTAGTTAGATCAGTGGCCACATCCTGGGTCTTAAGCGTAAGCATGAGGCAACCAGATAATGCTAGGGTGATGATGACTCGGGTCCTCACCACAGAAGGCGCGATGGTCTTGCATGGCGCCTCGGTGCCGACCACTTTGTCGGACACGGACACAGCGGACGGCGGCGCGGCGGGGGCGGCGGGGGGGGCGGGGGGCCCGGCCGGGTTGGCAGCGCGCCGCGCCGAAAACAGCCGGTTCAGCTCGTCTAACTTGCTCATTATGATCTTATAGGTGCGGCACTCGTCTGTCTGCCAGAAGAGAAGTTAATGGATTACTACTTTTTGACCAAAACATTATGACCCATATGACCAATGGTCATTCGACAAACATTTGTTCATTTGGCAAACGAGACATTTGACAAAAGTATCATCTTACAAAAACTCACTTAGCAAATTATCCATTAGCAAACACTGCACTTGCACTTCACCAAATAGTCAAAACAAATACTTTTGTGACGGTCAACAAAAAAATACCTCAACCTAATTTTTCATCGAAGGTTTCGCCCTCATTGTCATCACTGAAACCATCTACGCCTATCCTCCATAATTTATACGCTCCATGAATCTTGGTCCTCAGCAAGGCATTTGATGAGTGACTCGCGTTCATTCTTAACAATATACAAATGATTTATAATAAGCTGTTACTGAGACATACTCGGAACTGTCTTGAGTCGCTGCAGCTGGTGGAGGAGATGTCGCTGGAGACGCTCCGCTCGTTGCGCTCTTTCCGCTCGTTGCGCTCTTTCCGCTCGCTACGCTCGGGCCGAGCGGCGAGGGCCGTGCACAGCGTGGTGACGCGCTCGATCTGCTGCTGTTGCGAGCGCAGCGCCCGCGAGTATTCCGCTCGGAACGCTCGCAGTGATAATGACGACTTTTTACCGCTCGCCTCCTGCTTCGTGCGGGCGGGCGTCTCCCGTGTTGATCGTCTGGATTATAAAACTTTACCTTTTAATTCAATTGACACATTTCAGCCATTAAAAGTCTATTGAAATAGGCGTTTCCAAGTTTTCCACGAAGATCGATCTTGTGCTGCTTGCATCCACGGGCTTCCCGCCACCTTGACCAGATCATCGGTTCGTTGGCTACTCTCTACTACGTCAACCGGTTCGATTGCCGATCGACATGGAGAAAGCTCGTTCCGAACTATATTAACTTATTCTATTCTATTCCATGAAGCGCTCGTAGCTCTGCAGTGCTCGGTGGTCGGAAATGATCACCGAAGTACAGCAGAGTTTCCAGAGGTTAGTCCTTGGACCGTTTGTGTGGCATTTGATATCGGGCGCTTCCGTACTTCGGAAGGCACGTTAAGCCGTTGGTCCCGGTTATCACTAAATGTGATAGTCGTTAAGCCATGTCAGAGGCCTAACTGGGCAGCTTGAAAAAATCTAATATCAGAACGAAAAGATGAGCAATGAGTAGATTAGACCTGTGTCGGCGGCGGCCGTAGCTGGGGTCGGAGAGGCCGGAGTCGTGCGAGTACCGGCCGGCTCCCGCGCGGGAGTCGCTCGTGGAGCTGCCCGCGCCGGCCCGCCCGCAGCCGCCCTCGTCTACCACCAGCTGACGACTGCCAAACACACCCCTCTATTTTAATTTGTTTGCTCAGGAAGGTTCATAGTAATAATTTAAAATAAACTGGCGGCGAACATAACAGTGCCCGGTAAGCGACAATAGGCTCGCCACCTATTACGTGGGATTAATTATATAATTGGCGAAGTGTAGGCGTATAATAAGGCTCTGCCTACCCCTTCGGGGAAAAAGGCGTAAATTTATGTATGTATCATCATGTTTTTTTATACATTGTTGGGTGATTCTAATTGATGTAATGAAAGCCAACCTTGAATAAATGAATTTAAATTGACTGGTCTGGCAAGAGTTTATTTGGAAAGTATGATACAGTTTGGCTTAACAAAGATAATACGACGAATCTGAATAATATAATCTGTACAAAACTGACAACTCACAAGGATTGACCCATTTCATGTCTTGCCCGAGATTGTCGCAGAAAGCGCTAAGGGAATGTGATCTTATATAGTGTCAATGATGGTGAAGGGCTGGCCAGCTCTCATCGTTTGACACGTGTCATTTAGGGCGGTACGGACCGCGTGTGATGTACTGTACTGACCGCTTTTGCTTGTGCTGTACTGACCGCTGGTGCTTGTGTTGTACTGACCGCTTGTGCTTGTGTCCCGGCGGGTGGTCCCGGACGCTGCGGATGTACCGGTCCAGGTCGATGATGTCGGCCGGGGCGGCGCGCGTCGAGCACGTCGACGATGACACGGACATCGCGGACCTGACGCACGCAACATTCATCATCATCATTTCAGCCCATTAACATCCCACTACTGAGCACGAGCTCCTCTCACATACCAAGGTGCGAGGATATTGGGTCATACTCCACCACGCTGACCCAGTGCGGATTGGCGGAGGCAGCTGTATGGCGTCTTGCTGTTAGAATTTTTCAAGCCGTCCATTAGGCCTTTAACATGGCTTAACGACTGTTACATTTAGTGATAACCGGGACCAACGGCTTAACGTGCCTTCCGAAGCACGGAAGCGCTCGATATCAAATGCCACACAAACGGTCACCATCCAAGGAGTGACCTCTGTAAACTCTGCTGTACTTCGGTGATCGTTTCCGACCACCGAGCACTGCAGAGCTACGAGCGCTTCAATATTACGTGTGCTTATCATCATCATTTCAGCCATATAAAGTCCTTCTCCTAAAACGACACATACTAAATACCTTTGATTGCGAAAGCTTGGTTTTTTGACAATAGAGCTCTTATGAATGTCATACTTATAAACTAACGCGCCCATTCACTGCGGGCGGAAGCTTGATCGTAAAAGAACGGGCAAGAAAATCGTCAAGGTTGGTTTTTTCTCCCGCCAGTTACAATTAAAATACATAATATTAAAACAATTGTGTTCTGCAGTCACAAGATTTGAAAAAAAAGGGAGACAGAACTCTTTTTTTACCAATATTAACATAATTACGGATAAACATAGTAGACATGAGCAAACGCGTTACGCTCAACCATATTTTAGGGAGCGCAACGATCCGACGCATGACGCTACCACCGCGGAAACATATAAGTGAGCGTGATATACTCAAGCTGGATAAAAGGATTTAAGTAAAAATAACATTAATATTAGAAGACTGAATTATTTTAAATGTGCTGCAAACCACAATTTTGTTACTGTAAAGTGGTATACCATATGGTATCAGTTAAGCTATGCAGCCATCAAAACAATTTGGCGTAAAAATGGATTTAATAATTTATTTCTATTTCTAGTATTAAAACTGTGATCATCACAGCGCCTGTTATAGGTTTCTATGTTTTGTTTTATAAATATTATACTACTATAAATGTATTGAGAGGCAACAGTCAAGATACCTATTTCTTTAAACTTTTCTCTAAGAGTTGTCCGTGAGCTTAGTCCGTAAATAGATCTTACAGCCCGTTTCTGTAAAATAAAAATTGTTTCTATATCTGCTGCTAGTCCCCACATAAGAATACCGTAAGACATTAGGCTATGAAAGTAACTAAAGTATACCATTCTTGCCGTATCAACATCTGTTAATTGGCGAATTTTGCGAATAGCATAAGCTGCGGAACTAAGTTTGCCAGCAAGAGTATCAATATGTAGACCCCACTGAAGTTTTTCATCTATAGTTATTCCCAAGAAAACAGTAGAATCTACTAAATCTAGTTTCTGACCGTCAATAATGATATTTGTTTCGAGTTTCCTTACGTTTGGAACAGTGAATTTAATACATTTCGTTTTTTTAGCATTTAGCTGTAAGTTGTTAACAGTAAACCAACGAAGCAGCTCTGCAAGGGCATCGTTTACATCGCTAAACTCCTTTTTATGTCGATCAATATTAAATACTAAAGAAGTATCATCAGCAAATAATACCATCTCACAACGCCTACTCATAAAAAATGGCAAATCATTTATATAAACTAAAAGAGAAATGGACCTAAAATTGAACCCTGAGGGACCCCCATACGCACAGACGACCCGGGTGATCTAGTTCCGTTAATATCTACCGTCTGAATTCGTGAACAAAGATATGATGACAATAACTTTTGGGCTAAGCCTCCTATACCATAGTATTTTAATTTAAGAATTAGAGTCTGGTGGTCAACACAGTCAAAAGCCTTAGACAGATCACAAAAAACTCCTAGAGCATTCTGCGATAACTTCCAAGCTTCAAAAATATGCTGCATTAAAGCTGCACCAGCATCTGCCGTAGAACGGCTCTTTCTAAAACCGTACTGCTTTTTATGTAGAAGATCTTGTGAATTAAAGTAAGTTGTTAACTGATTAAGAATATTTTTTTCAAAGACCTTACTTAAAACTGGTAAGATTGAAATAGGTCTATAGTTACTTTTGAAAGAAAGAAAAAGAATTTATTCTGTGACAACATCAAAAGAAAACGGATACATTATATTTAAGTAACAATTTGAAGAGTGTCACAGAAAAGGTATCCACTCAGCATAAAGCCGAGGTGTCACGAAAACACCTCGACGCTGGTCTTCCGTGGATACCATTTGTGAGAGCACTGCTATGACACATTCATAATATACATGGTAAAACACAATACATACATACAGTTACAGTAAGATATGGCGAAAGCCATAGAATATGTTTATAGCTAATATACAAACACGCAAACGTGTCTAAATAGATTTATATAAATATTTAAGATAATTGTAATTTATAACACGTACCTAAGTTTTGGCACGTAATATAATTATGTCAATTTAACAATAAGACCCTACCACTAGAATACCAATATTCCTTTGTTTATATTTTGTATAAATAGTAATAATTAAACAATAATAAGCAGTCAATAGTTAACCATCATATCGTAGTATTATTTGACTCACATATACATAGCTAATCGCTATATTGGTGACCCCGACTGGGCTATCGCTTCTCTAGTGCTGATATAATACCGGGCCGACCGGAACCCAAATTGGTTTTCAGCAGCAAATCTAGAAAGTGATAGAACACAAATACTTCGCCATGGCTCCACCAATAACTCCATTAAAGGGTGATATAAGTTCCGAGACAATCGCAGCAATTACTGTCTCAGAAAAACTACCTCATTTTTGGACAGACTCGCCGAGACTATGGTTCGCCCAGTTTGAAGCTGTTGTGGCACCACAGAAACAGGGCGATGACTACAAATATAACATGGTTATATCGAAGCTACAGAAAGAAGTAATTCATCAGGTCAGCGATATCCTGACCACACCGCCGGGCGAAGACAAGTACGCAGCTATCAAAGAACGCCTAATTAACTGCTACGAAGAGAGCGAACACCGACGCTTTCACAAACTACTGTCGGAAATGGACCTTGGTGACCAGAAACCCTCCCAGTTATTAAGGAGGATGAGGGAAGCAGGCTGCGGAAAAATCAATGAAGATACTGTTCGTCTTTTATGGTTACGACAACTCCCCGCTTCAATAACGTCAATTATAGCAGTATCGGAAAATTTAGAGCTGGACAAATTAAGTAAACTAGCAGACAAAATACATGAGAACGTTCGGTATACCACGAAATCGCCGGCGGCAGACATCAATTTAATAGCTAGCTTATCGTCACAAATTGCAGCTATGCAAATTGAAATAAATGAATTACGAAGCAATCGAGAGAGGCGACCTTTGCAACGCAGCAGATTCCGATCGCGTTATGATTTACGTTCACGGTCAAGGTCGCAAAACAAATACGTATCGCACAATGGACTTTGTTACTACCACAACAAATTTAAAAATAACTCGTATAAATGTACAAAGCCATGTTCGTGGAATAATAAGAACAAGAGTTCGGAAAACTAAAATTAGCACAGAATACGACGGGTCTCTGTGCAATTCACCCCGCAAACCGTCTAACAATAACCGACTCAAACAGTGGTTATAGATTTTTAGTAGACACAGGGGCTAATATTTCTGTTATAAATCGCACAGACAGCAATAATAAAGCTTGCGAATACAAACTATTCGCCGCAAATGGAAGCCCGATAAATACATATCGATGGCCCCAACGAATAAACGTGCAAGAGGTCTTACCCAAAAATATTTTTTTCGTATTATTCGTTTATATGGCCTTTCATACAACTATATAATTTTTTAAAAATTTTTTAGACTTAAAATAAGGCTTTTATAGCACAAAATTCGTTTATTGTACGGATAAAAATATTATCATATCACATGAAAAACAAAACATGCGTCACATGCATATTATTTGTTCCTTTAAGTATACCAGAATAAAAGTGTTAAGTAATTCCGACAATCGTGTCTATCTTCTCCTTTGAAGTAATAACTCTTACACGATTATTCAGGTAAAAATGGAAGCAACTTTTATTTGTAATGCTTCATTGCAGACGGCAAAATGTCGTGCATGTAACACTTTTTCTTTATTCCGACAACATTAATGAAAATGACAGTATTGTATATAAAAAACAAAATAAAATTGTAATTATAAAGCAGGCAGCTTCATCTTTATCAGGTAAGAATTTAATATTTTAACAAAGATTTATTTTTAATGATATATAATAGACAACTGTACCTATTTCAAGGCAAATAATAGGCATCTGTTTTTTTTTTAAAATCGCTTTTTTGGCATTTTATTGGAAATTGAGTTGGTATTTATTAATTTATCTATTGCAATTAAGATGAAATTAGACCTGAGGCTTTTAAAAACAAATTGCTAGTAATAAGCAATAATAGTAGCAAGTGTACCACCACACAATGATAGGATATCACAACACGATAATAGTATATCACCACTAAACGTACTAACAAGTGAAATTATAGGTATTTCTTATAAGATTATTGAACTATTACTACATGAGATGGAATACCCTTCTCTATTGTAATCTGTGAATAAAAATAAAAATTTACAAACTACTGATAATTCAATGATATTCTATACTTCGTCAACCGAACAAAACTAGATATTATAGCCATGCCGGCTGTGTTATACATTACTAAGGATTATTATTTTAGAAACATTTCCGAATTATAAGGTGTTTTACATAGTATTGAAACACAATAGATATTATAGAATTGGTGGAAAGACCAGTAACACCAATTGAACAACTTACAAAAAAGAAAAAATACGTCCTAATTCACGGAAAGATAAAATTTTTTGGAATGTCACTAAAGACAGTGGGATTTTTTTAACCGCCATGAAAATAAAGTTAACGTCAAAAAAATTACAGTTGTACGTAAAAATAACCGTACTCAAATGATTAAACTTTACAAGTTATTTTTCAAAATACCTTGTCTCTGTGAAACTTTGAATATCTCTAAAATGCACCGTCCATATTTAGAATGTATAGATACAAACAACCAGTACAGTCAAACATGCATGCTATGGAACAACTAAACGCCAATATGAAATAATAGGTATTTTATACAAAATTTAATCTTTCCTTCCACAAACCTAAAAAGATTTATGTAAAAGTGTGTTCAATTTACCAAACTTCTGATGGTGTTAGAAAAGATCAATTAAAAGCCGATAATGATAAGCACTTAAAAGAAAGAAATTAGTAAGGCAATTCAAAGCACAAGATAATGAAAATTATTGTTCGGATGACAGTGTTGTACCATGTTTTGATCTGGAAAAAGTGTTGAATATCCCTCAAAGTGCAGTAGGCATATTTCATAATAAACGGAAGTACCCTTTTTATAATTTCACAATCTATAATGTCATAGAGAAGAAAGTTTACTGCTACGTCTGGCATTGTCAGATTCCGAAAAGTGGTGCAATAGAAATTTTGCAAGTTGTCTTTGGTAATTTATACAGGTACATGTCGAAATAGGAATAAAAAATGTATCCTTTTATATATGAAGCTGATATTCCAGGCTGATTTTAAACAGTTAATAAAAGGGAAGAATTGGATAAAAGATACAGATGGCGATAACATTTATTGAAACAAAATAAAAAAAATAGATTTTCTTATAATCATCCTTATACAATTTACTTTAGATACAATTTCGAAGCCGAATAACAACATATGCAAACTATCACGAAGACTAATTTTAAAACGACGAGGAGAACCTATAGAAGACGCTGAAAGCCTAAAACTAGCGTACACTGGAATGCTACCCACGCTTTAATAAGCCTGTGCGACTCAGGAGCCATACCAAATCATGACCAGGGTTTTCACAAGAATGGAGGAGAACTAGTACCTTAACTAGGTACTAGTTCTGTTGTTTGTTGTTTTCTGTTAGATTTTCTGTTTTTTCTGACCTTAACAAAAGTTATTATCTAATTTACATTACATGGTATAATAAAGATGTATTACATACATAATGAATCGATCTCATTAACATTAATATGCGTGCATTTATCTTTACAAACATAAAAAAGCAACAAAACATACAAAAAACAAGTGTGTAGATGGCCAAAGCACGGCTCAGGAAAAAACATATTTACATAGAATAACCGTGCAACATTTCATTACACTTGTTTTTGCTAAATTTATAGCACGAACAAAAGTGCAGTAATACAGTACTGTTAACATGTCACATATTATTCAATAGAATAATAAAATAATAGGGTTTTTTTTGAATTTGTTGAAAACTGATAATATATTTCATATAGTAAATATGTGACCTGAAAGATTATTTTTTTATCTATAATTTTATAGTACATTATATCAATCTATGTGTTATGTTATTAAAGTTATGTAATTCCAAACGTTTTTATATTTTCCTGAAAAGTTGTCGTTTTTTGTTTGCACGTTTATTCGTTGGGGCCATCGATATGGAGAGCGTACATTAACGCTTAATTTTGGACTGCGGCGAGACTTCAAATGGACATTTACCATCGCCGACGTCAAGATGCCTATTCTGGGAGCTGATTTTCTTGAGCATTATCAGTTATTAGTAGACATACATGGACAGAAATTACTGGATAAAAATACGGGTCTAAAAACGCCTGCAAAAATAGTTAGAGCAAATATTGCATCGGTCCGCTCGATTAACCGCGGACACTCTAACGCGGTTGCAGATGCCTTATCTAGAGTTATTGAAACTATATCTTTACCGTCCGCGATCGATTGGCGCGAGGTAGAAAAATGCCAAGAGAATGATAGTGAGCTGAAACAATTGAAAGAAAATAAATCATTAAAAATCAAATTAATACATTTCCAAGATAAAAATGTTCAGCTGTTTTGTGATACATCCACAGGGAGACAACGTCCATATTTACCTATAAAATTTAGAAAGACAATATTTGAAAGTTTCCATAATATAAGCCATCCTGGAAAAAACACAACAAGAAAATTAATTGCGTCAAATTACATTTGGTTGAATATGAATAAAGAGATAAATGAGATGGCAACAACGTGTTTACAATGTCAACAGGCGAAAGTACATCGGCATACAAGGTCACCACTCGGTAAATTTATGCCAGCAGGAAGATTCGCACATATCCATATTGATTTAGTGGGACCACTAACTACATCGCAAAACAAGCGATATATAATAACAATGATCGACCGTTGTACTTCATGGCCGGAGGCTTTTCCTATCGCCGATATAACTGCAGAGACTATATCCCGAATAGTATACGAAGGTTGGATAGTACGTTTCGGATGCCCTGAATATGTTACTACAGATCAGGGACGTCAGTTCGAATCAGAAATGTTCAAAAGCTTGGCAAAACTAATGGGAATAACGAAAATACGAACCACGCCGTATCATCCACAGTCAAATTCGAAAGTAGAACGACTACATAGAACGTTAAAAGCAGCACTGATTGCAAGAGGAAATACAACGAATGGGACGAAAGAGCTTGCTACCGTTTTATTTGGTATACGTACCAGTTTACGCCAAGATACTGGATTTTCGGCGGCTGAACTTGTTTACGGATCAACAATAAGATTACCTGGGTCATTTTTCGGTACAAATAATTATTCAACTTACACAGATATGGTAAAAGAAATAAAAGAAAATATTGAACATAGTACCGCAGTACCACACAGGCAAAGTATCAACGACAAGATTTTTGTACATCCACATCTATCGGAATGTACACACGTTTTTGTACGATGTGATCGAATACGGCCAAGTCTCACACCGCCGTATGACGGACCTTATCTCGTAATTAGTCGTAATGATAAAATATTTACGATCATAATAGACGGACGTGAAAGCACGATAGCTATCGATCGCTTGAAACCTGCATTCAGGATTAATGACAAGGAGATAAGGCACAACGCGATATGTAAACCAACGTTAGAAGAAAATATCACGTCAGTTCAACAAGATAGAAAAATTTTAAGAAAAACACGTTCTGGTAGAATCTCCCGCCCCACTGTGAGATTCCAGTTGTAATATATAAACTGACTAAACACGCATTGGGTCATTCATTCATTACAGTCAACCAGGCATCACTTGAAAATAATCACCAATGGGTTCAAACACCAGCCACGACAAGGAGCAGGTCAACATGGTACAGAATAATGGAGCAGTGCCGGAGGAGATTTTTAAATTGCAAATGAAGGTTGCTGAAGGACTGCAGGAAATCCGGAGCTGGCTGAACTGCATGATAATAGTAGGCGGAGTCATCTTTATTCTCGTAATTTTAATTTTTATATACAAAGTAGTCGTAAACAGAATGGAGAAGAAATTTACCAAAATATTAAAAAGTGCAAATGAAGTTTAAAACAGATAGATTAATAATATTTTAATAATTTTTTTTCTCAAATTAATTTTTATATTTTATTTTTTTTAAAAAGGGGGAATATCTATGGCGAAAGCCATAGAATATGTTTATAGCTAATATACAAACACGCAAACGTGTCTAAATAGATTTATATAAATATTTAAGATAATTGTAATTTATAACACGTACCTAAGTTTTGGCACGTAATATAATTATGTCAATTTAACAATAAGACCCTACCACTAGAATACCAATATTCCTTTGTTTATATTTTGTATAAATAGTAATAATTAAACAATAATAAGCAGTCAATAGTTAACCATCATATCGTAGTATTATTTGACTCACATATACATAGCTAATCGCTATATAAGACATAAGCATACAAATAGGACATAAGCATACAAACAAGACATAAGAATACAAATAAAAATACAAATAAGACATAAGCATACAAATAAGACAAAAGCTTGCAGGGAACCTGAGTAGCACAAGTAAGAGGACAGCACAACCGATGATGAGCACATACACATTCATAAACATTTCTGTCTGTGCAATAAATATTTCCTATAATTGCAACGGAAAGATCCAACAGTGAGACAGTTTCTAATAGGAGGCGGAATGTTGTTCCAGCATTTAGTGGCAGAATAGCGGAAGCTGCCTCGAAACGCTGTCGTGTAGTGCCTAACAACTCTTTGCAACCGGATTTATGTAAAGGAATAACCTTACTCAGTTTCATTAAGTCCGGAAAGGACCCTTGATTAATACATTCATTAAATATGAACGCAAGGTATGGGGCAATAGAATGTATTATTGATTGAATTACTTTAGTGGACAGATCCCAAAAATCACCCGTATTTTTAATTTTTACTTCTTTAAAGGATTTTAAAATATCTACATATGTGATATATCTAAATTCAAAGATGGAATTGCAGACTGGTACATATTCCGAAAGAAGTGATACAGCAACTAAAGGAGACGAATTTAGACTTGAAGTTGTCTCTATTGGTATTTTCGCAAAGAAGTCGCCAAATATTTTAGCTACTTCTGCTTTACATTCTACAGTTATATCGTTATCTTTAAGGACAAAGCTATCATCTTTGGGCGCACGCCTGCCAGATTCGCGGTTTATAATATTCCACGTTGTTTTGATCTTACTATCCGACGACTTTATTTTATTTTTTATGAAATCGGATTTTGCTGCAATACATACCCTTTTAAATGTCTTAGAATATCTTTTAACATATTCAATAAAACCTGGATTATGATTGCAATTCTTTAAGTTGTACAATTCATAAAGTCGCCGCCTACTATATATACCTGTTGTAGCCCATTCACAAAATTGAAGCTTCTCAAAACGTTTAGTAGACTTAAGGGTAAAAACATTATTAAACTCATTTTTAATTAAACCAAAAATATTAGCATAAAGAACACCCGGATCGTTGTGCGAAAATGGGACTGAACCTATTTTTTTATTTATACTGTTTTGATAGTACTCCAAACAATTATTTATTATTGGTCTATATTTTATTAACTTAGGAACTTCCGGCTGATTATATTTAAATGACACTAATAACCCGCAATGGTCAGACGGTAGGCAACTCAATAGATCCTTAAAAGATGGGTTACATTCCGAAAATACGTTGTCTAGACAAGTTGCACTATGTGCTGTTATCCTAGTTGGCTCTAAAAACTGATTTCTTAAATTAAAGCTTTGAAATAATGGAATTAAGCGTGTGGTTGTCACTGTTTTTTCAAGAAGATTAACGTTAAAGTCGCCACAAACTATAATGTGTTTACTTTTGGATTTTAATTTTTTTAATACATCTTCCATAGCCAATTCAAAGGTAGAAAAGTTGCCAGATGGTGGCCGGTACA
Organism: Musotima nitidalis; assembly: GCA_949126915.1. Taxonomy (NCBI): domain Eukaryota; kingdom Metazoa; phylum Arthropoda; class Insecta; order Lepidoptera; family Crambidae; genus Musotima; species Musotima nitidalis. The sequence goes on along the minus strand of OX421441.1, from coordinate 10,493,131 downwards.
CGCATACTATAACAAATTTTTCCAATTCCACACATGACAATTCAATATTACGCTCTATAGAAAGATTTACAATGTCTAATCGATCTTTACATTTTAAACTGTTCTTGACAAATATCATGGATCCTCCATGAATAGCGGTTTTTCTTACAAAAAAGCTTAGATATTAATTTAAAATTATTTATGTTAAAATTTAATTCACTGCTTTTAAGCCAGTGCTCAGTAATACAAATGACAGATGTATCCTGACATTCCAAAAACAGTTCAAAATCAAGGTCTTTGCCAGTCAGGCCCTGGATGTTTTGGTGTATTATGTTTAGGTCCAAGGGCTTGGCCTTTGTCTTGCCTCTCAGTTTAAAATGGGAGAAGTCAAAAAATTATTATTAGTAACAGTACTAACATTTTGTAAAACATTAATATTAGAACTAGTCATCTGTATAACAGAATCTTGTAAATTATAAGCTAACAGAGTAGCTGTCTGATTTTTATACCTCCATGGTAGGTACATAATATCTGTGGTCAATTGAAAATTCTTAATAAAATTATTCATTTCAAGAAATGATATGTTAGAATTATAACAAGTCAAATTATAAATTAATAAATTTAAATTAAATATTTTCTGGTTTTGTTCCCAGGTTAAGTTTTGTGCATAAGGAAATGCACTTATAATAAATTTACAATTAATATCCATTTGTAACTGAGTCAGATCACTAATACTTTGGACAATATCTCTCTTTTTTACCAACTGACTGTCACCACACAATATAATAACATTTTTTGCATCAATAATGTCTTGGATTTTTATATTACTTATGATTTCATTAATTTTTTTGCCTGGTGTAGTTTTTAAATTTTTTATTTAATTTACCACTAACAAGGGAACCTAAACCTTTTCCCAAACCATCACAAAACATTATTGATCCAATATATCGACATTCTATAGAGCGACGCTTTATTAAATCGACCTCTTGTTGTTAACTGCCGCATTGTTTCGTCACATCGAAGAACCGCACAGATATACTCAAAGCAATCATCTACGATGATGCTTTCGCACTGAAGGAGGTTCCTCGATTGAAGATTAAAATGTGTTAAGCAGATCAATTTTGTTGTGGTCTTAGTTGAAAGCAAAACTTAGAATGGAAGTAACACCACTGTTCAAAATGCCCTAATCAGGTAATGGTACTCACTCAGGAAGTCGCTATGGTGGTCACTCCGTAGGCCCGTGTTCCCTCCATGAAGCGCGCCTGCCTGCTCCCAGTCACACCGCCAAGCGAGTTGTCACAGTTTGACAGGACTTGCCAAGTCATTCGCCTCACGGCACACATTATTTTTTCTTCTACAATTGTGGAGTAAAAACTCTTTGAATGTAGGCAGCTTTGTCTTTACTTTACTCTCTTATAGACTCACTCGAATACAGTACCTATGTGATAATTATGCTTGGAGTTAGCAGATTTAGGTAACCAAAATCATCGAAATAGGCTATCGAAGTACCGACCTGAAATCCATAATAATTCTCCCATCCCTTTTCTTACCGGAGGGTGATGTAGAAGGCAATTTCGCAATCAGTAAGTCTTTTAATTGTTTAGTAAATGGTTTTATATTTTCTTCATTTTTTAGGGACTCATGTAAGTGATTGTAAATTTTTATTGACATTTGTAGAGGTCCGGATGATATAAGTTTTAAACAAGATGGAGAAGCTATTAATTGTTTTCTACGTTTGGATCTTACTGTGTACTTTGTGTGTGTGGCAGTGTGTTGGGACCGACGTTATTTCTGGTCTACATAAATAACCTCTGTGAGATGAACTTGGAGAATGGTCGTGTGTTTTCCTACGCAGATGACACGGCTATTACCTTTTCTGGGAAATCGTGGGAATCAGCTTTCCGTTCAGCTGAAAAGGGTCTTGCCCGGGTCTCGCAGTGGTTGAACGATTATCTCCTTACGTTTAACGCTTCAAAAACCCAATACATTGCCTTCAGCAAGTATAATAGTAGTCAACCAGGATCAGAACTGTGGCGGCGTAGCATAGGTTGGCACCCGGGGCGACTTTCTATCGAGCACCCTTAAAATAAAACGACAAATATTAAACGTGTTTACGTGACTTTATTTTGTCAAAATACTCAATGACATTATCAAAATTTAGGTACTTACCTCTCCTTTTCAATGGAATATATGGATAGACTGGAAAGTCGTGTTTGGCTCATTGTTGGGTCATTGTCGATCTTAAGTAAAATTTTATTGACTTTAATTTTGAAAAAGTTCTTTCACAAGTAGCCACCGAATCACAAATAGTTATAAAAAATCTTAGACATAGAGCTAGACTTAGAACAGACTCAGAATAGTTCCATTTTACAATAATTTTCAGAAGCACCAGGTTAGTCCATTGAATCGCTTCTTGAAGAGAAATTCTGGCGGCTTCCAAGTGTCGCCTCTTTTGTAAAATCTCCAAAATAATGTCCTCTACAGAAAATTCACCATAGATTAAGTTCTTCATCTGTTGACGCAAATAGAGTTTCAGACTGGACAACACCAAATGTTATGAGAATGTCATCAGTTACTTTGTAGCGATGCCATTCGTAAAATCTATCAAGACATTCTAACAAAGCTCTGTGCAACTCTTCTGGCAATCTTAGTCCAACGTCTTGGGACATTTCTCCTGGCATTCATTTTCGGAATTCCTTTTCTTTCAACGGAAATATCAAAGTCCTTACATTTTTTAGTTGCGTGGGAAATAGCACTTTCCACTATTTGAATACCATGAGTTTAAAGAAAAAAATTTAGGGATTTGATTTTTATAACACACTTTTCCAGCGATAGCCCAGATGTTTAGATATACTTTTGTGTCTGATTAATTTCTTCTAGCATTTCACACCAAAAAGAAAGGTAGCATCAAATACTGAAATCACACAAAGCTGGTAAGAGAGTGGATGCTGCTTCTCTTGTATCGACGTTTTCTCTGCTACTTCTGGGATCACATGTTGGGGTTGGCCATTTTTATGCATGAATTAAATAAAACGTTATACTGCTCGTTTTACATCTTCGTGATAAATTATATTATATGTATAATGTATAATGTCAACAGAAAGTTAAATTCAGATCGGCCAAAACCAATAATTTAACTAGATATGTAACAAATGTGGGAAAAATAGGTGTATAGTTCAAATAAAATTCACCTTTTGACCTCTGTGTACTATCCGCCAATACACTCACTCCTTTATTACAGTATATTTAGTACGTGTTGACTTTAGTTTGAATTAATGTTTTTAACGCGTGTGACGTAAGTCACCGACGATAAGCCGGGCATGCGCTTCCGAAGTAAAGTGCGTACTTCTTTGAAGAAAATACGTATACTTCACGCTAGCTAACTTGTTTGATCGCCGTGGCGGTGGCCCAAACTAGCCGGCTAACTCCTAGATTAAATACTAAAAGTATTTCAATTGAAAAGCGGCATACTAAGGGCGGTCTCTAGCAGACCCGAACCTCGGCTCAGGATGTCGTGGGTGTTTGTGGTGAGCTATAAGGTTAAACCTGATGTGTCGCGGATGTAGTGTAAGTGATTGTTAAATTAACGCGACGGTTATAAACAATAACACTGACTGACCAACTGTCAACTGTCATTGTTTCGCGAGCGTCAACGACACGGGTGGGGAAGGGAGGAACCGAAGTAAGGTGCCCTTTCCGCCCGCGATACGCCAGCGGCTACTATCTGCCAGATGGAGTTGTCATTTCTGTGTCACCCCTTGATGCTTGGCACCCGGGGCGGACCGCCCCCACCGCCCCCCCTTTACGCCGCCACTGCCTCCGAATACATAGTTGTGGTAATCTAGATGATACTAATTGCTCTTGTTATCAAATCACAAAAGTAACAGACCTCAAGTACTTAGGTGTTATTGTAGATCAACGATTATCGTGGCATCAGCACATAGAAATGGTCATAGCACGGACAAGAAAGCTTATTTGGATTTTTAAGACCTTGAGGCATGTCACTCCGGTGTCTCTATTAAAACGAGTATATATTTCATTGACGCAATCTGTCCTAATCTATATCATTACTGTTTGGGGTGGTGCTACAAAAATGAAAATGTTAGAGTTAGAGCGTGCACAAAGAACACTGTTAAAGGTTATGCATTTCAAACCGCGTAGATTCCCCACTGAGGAACTATACCAGCGATGCGGCCTCCTTACAGTAAGAAAGTTATATATCCTCCACTCTGTACTCAAACAACACAAAATCATACCTTATGATCCACACCCTCCTTAGAAAAGAAGAAGACTCCGTGTGGCGCCGGTAGTCTCGACAAAATCTACTTTCGCGAAAAGACACTTCGCTTATCGGTCAGCACTGTTATATGATGAAGTTAACAAATACCTTAATATTAATAAATTAACGAACTATAAATGCAAAGAGTCGCTGATAGAATGGCTTAAACTCAAGACTTATGATGATATTGAAAATCTCTTTTAAACCTATGAGCATTAATGCCTCAACATACACACACAACCACCCACACACGTACGCACACATACACACACACCCTCAAACATACACACACACACACACACACATTGTAGTACTTTTAGTTAGCTCCTATGTACATTTTATATTATATTCTTTTGTTTATATAATAAGTTCATTGTTACCGGTTAGTGAAGAGCGAAGTTCTGTGTTTATGAAATAAATAAATTTATTATTATTATTATTATTACTTTGACGGTACTTCTTCACGTTTAGTGTACCTACAAATTAGGATATTTCTTGACAAATTTGCAGATTTCAAATATTGCGGATGAACCTTGCGGACGACACGTACCTAGCGCGGTGGCGGCCCGACGTAGCCTCAATTCGAGGCGATGTCGAGCCTCAGCCGTGCTGCTCCGGAGTCGGTATAGTGTGCCATGGCTACCAATATACGATTTGTATTGAAACTAAGCATGACGATTTTTTAACACCCTTTTGACGTCACGCCGATATTTAGAGACGGGAAATCCAAACTGGTTCATCTACACTGATGCCGCTGATGATAAATACTTTGCGTGAAGTCTGTCATGTTATTACAGTATTTAAAAAAACAACGTCATACGGGTCATACTCCACCACAAGGACCCAGTGCTGATTGGTGGAGGATAGAATGTGTCGTCCTGCTGGTAGAATTGCTATTGTCTCACCACAATGCCGTTAACTTAGCTCAACGACTTGTAGGGAGTGGTGGGGAGCCACCGAAGGAAAGTTCTCCCACCGGGCGGATGGATGTGCCCGGGGGCCGCCAACCAACCGATGATGGTTGGGTGTTGTCCTATAATAAGTTACAAGCTTGAGAAATTCTGTTTGTGCCATTCAGGATCAATCATCTTTAACGTTCCGCGCATCGCTTGTAGGGTGTAGCTACAGACTGAAATGTCACACTGTTCAGATTGTTACAAGACCAGATATCTGTGAACTCTGCTTAACTTCGGTGATAGTTTCCGAGCACCGAGCCCTGCGGAGCTGTGGACGGTTCTATACGAACTGAGGTCCTGTAGCTTTTTAATCTTTAGGCCCAGCGCTTTGCGAAGAGCCGCGGTGAATTTTATTTAATTTATTTATTTCCAAACTTAAATCTATTTTTACAGGTTATTGGCCCAATACAATAGCCGAGATATATGAATAATAAATTTTTTTTACACTATAACACATATAAAAGAGCGTAAATTTCGCAAATTCGCCCAGAGAACATTAAAATATATCTAACTGCTCAGCTATGTTATTGAGGGTGTGAAGCGTACAAGTGAGAGGCGACTTGCTCAGCAGCTGCTTTTCAATAGCAATTGGTTTTCATTATACCTAATCAGGAACTCTACTCCAGAACTGTTCTGCCCAAACGGCCCTCAGTTTTTCTTGCTATGAGCCCTTTCCACTGCTAGTTCAGCTTGCTTCTTCAAACCGCTGTACGAGATAAGGAATCAAATAATTATTTATTTATAATCTTATGCTACCATAAAAGGTGTCTTAGCGATAGCATAGCAATTTTTATAATAAATACAATATTCTATCTTTTTAATTATCACTCTACAATATTATTTAAATATAATATAATATATAATGATGAACTGTATTGCTGTTCGGCTGCTGGTGACGCTTGTGACTTATTTATCTACACTTTATTTACTACGAATCAACTTATGACGAACGGGCTTGTAATGTTTGTACAAGTGGCGGGTGCATTCTTGCAAGATGATTTTGTTACACTTTCAGTGAGGTACTTACGTCAACACTTGCTTACAAATGAACTGCTAATGAAAATTGACAGACAATAGCTAAGGAAATTGTATAAAAACAGTTCACTTACAATACAACTAATCATGTTTTGAGAGCGCAACATCACTTTCAGCTCGTTCCATGTATTAGCCAGAAATTGTGGCAAAGAAACATTAGAGATAACGATTAATTAAGATTCACAGAAGTGTATTTTTGAAGCACGTTATGAGGGCAATCAATATGGTACGTTCTTCTTTACTTTATTTCTAAGGGCGCACTGCTCTGATCCTCTCCTCACCAGGACTCTTCGTTTTATGAACCTGACCTACAACCAATAAACACTGCTAAATCTGCTATGCAGTAAAACTTTATAAAAGCAACAGTGAATCATCAGTGAAGAAAACTATCATCACCTCAGACCAATAACGTCAGTAAGTCTTCTCTGTTGGATCTTTCCGTTACAATTATAGGAAATATTTATTGAACAAACAAAAATGTCTATGAATGTATGTATGTTGTGCTCGTCATCGGTTGTGCTGTCCTCTCACTTGTGCTACCCAGGTTCCCTGCAAGCTTATGTCTTATTTGTATGCTACTGTATACAGATGTATGTATTGTGTTTTACAATGTAAGGAATGAATGTGTCATAGCAGACTAGCAGTGCTCTCACAAACGGTATCTACGGAAGACCAGCGTCGAGGCGTTTTCGTGACACCTCGGCTTTATGCTGAGTGGATGGATACCTTTTCTGTGACACTCTTTAAGTAATTACTTTAATATAATGTATCTGTTTTCTTTTGATGTTGTCACAAAATAAATTCTTTTTCTTTCTTCCTTTCTTTCTTTCTTACGGACCAAGGTTAGAGGAGTTCAGGTCAGACTCCACCACGAGGTCCCAGTGCGGATAACCTTTTTTTTGATTTACGTCGGTAACAAAATGCTATTTACGTACTGTCTCCCGGCCAAAGGGAGAGACTGGGATGTAGGGCTCTTTGCGGCAGGCGCGACCGCCGCAGTCCGACGGCCACTAAAAACACTGCCGACGACAGTGCGGATGACCTGCTGTTATAATTATTATCCTTCGAAGCACGGAAGCGCTCGATTACATCCACGCCTGTTCCAATTACATTGTTGGTACCACGTAATAGGTGGCGAGCCTATTGCCGCTTACCGGGGACTGTTACGCTTGCCGGAGCCTCGTCCGTTGGTCAGCAGGGGTCCTTAAATATTGGTAGAAACCTGTGCACCTTTTTTCTACACGTGTGCTGTAAGAACTCTCTTCTTGCTAAAATTAATGATTAAAGCTTAGATTACCCTGTTGATTTTCTTAACTTGCGATAAGGAATAAATTAAGGCTCCATTTTTCTTTCTTTTGTGATACGATATATTAAAATAAATAAATTTCTTTCAACAGATGTCGATTCTCGCAGTCCTGTGCGCCCTGGCCCCACTACCCACCATGTCCCAGGCTCCCTCAGCAGGGGCCCCGATGTCTCTGGCCCAAATGTTCGCTCAAGCCATCGCGACAGCCTTCCACAACGCCCAGGAATACGTTGCGGACGCTCACAGCGCTCAAGCGTACGCTGCGGCTGGCCCGAATGCCCAAGCGTTCGCAATGTCGCAAACCGCGAATTCTAGCGCTTCAGCGCTCGCGATGACCCAGAATGCAAACTCTAGCGCTACTGCGCTTGCGATGACGCAAATCGCAAATTCTAGCGCTAAAGCGCTCGCCTCCACTTTTGGCAAGAATTCTAAAGCTTATGCACAAGCCTCGGGATAATCTAAATGATGTATAATGCACCGTCAGTATACTTGAGTTGTTACAAACGTGCAAATTGTCAAATAAATATTTTATCGGACCTCTCGCTCGCACTTACTAGCCTTATGAAACTGCTTCAATGTTAAGTGGTAAAATGGGAGAATTTAAAAAAAATATAGAAAATGCGTCGCCTCAGATACTTGCGTCCAAATAGCATACTTTAAGTATTTCTTTCCCATTTTTTACTACAAGTTGCAAAAAGATCACTCGATGCAGACGCACATTAACCGATGCTTGTGCAGTATTGTCACATCGCAATTATAACTGGTCTTTTAAATATTTATTACAAATACAACAACAACGGCGCAATAGACCTAGATGTTTTTTTAAGTGACGTCTTTTATATTGTTATGGCGACACAGTACAAGCGATGAATGAAGGCTTTGGGTTCAATTCTCAAAGAAGACAATTATTTGTGCTATTATAAATGTGGTTTACTATAATAATTATTATAAGTAAAAATTTATGCAAATGCATAAACAATGATAATAAATGCATAATATTTCGTAAATACGAAAGGGAAAATAACATATCAAGAATTAAGCAAGCTCTGCTTCGTTTGAGCCTAGAAGTTATCCAAGAAAATATATTTAATTTACAATACATAAATTACAAATTAATTAATATATAAAAATAATAAAAATTATTATTGTATTTTTTTTATTTTATTAATTTAATTTATTTTTCAATACATACAATCGCGCCTTTTTCCCCGAAAGGATGGGCAGAGGCATAATTTACGCTCAAATTTCGCATGAAATAATTTTGATCCCACGTAATAGGTAGCTCGCCTACTGCCGCTTACCCTGAACTGTAATGTTGCCAGAGCCTCGTCTGTTGTAATAAATCATTGAAGAAAATTTTGTTTACTTTGTGACATTTAGACTTAGTAGTATTTAACCCTGCCTATTAATAGACGCAGCAGACAGGGAACACGACGTATTTAATTATTAATGATCCACTCTTTTAAAAAACACTTTTTGTTTGTTCGTAAAAGAAGTCTGGTCAGCTTTAGCTTAAAGGACTATCCATTAATTACGTCACACATTAAGGGGGTGGAAGGGGGTTGACGAAGTGTGACATGGTGTGACAAGGGGATGGGAGGGATCATAAATTTCGTCACGTCACTTCTCTAAATCAAAGTCCTATGCAAATGTTGGAACTGTTGTTTCGATGTCATTATTTCTTGCTATACAATTGCAAAATATGTGACATCACACTAAAGGCAATGGAGTTTCACAAGTGTGACCAGCTGTGACAAGGACGGAGGAGGGGTCAAAAGATCACGAAATTCGTGTGACGATATTTATGGATGACCGCTGAGCCACATTGTAACGTTTAGTTTTAGGAAAAATGTATGTAAAATCTTATACTAATAAATAAAACACAGTGAGAGACGGCAAGTTATTGTATTATTCCATACATTTAGTACAGTATACTAGAGTTTCTAACCACATCCCACTTCGCAGCCGCACGAGCAAAACTCAATCTTATTGCCAACAACTTGAAGGCCTGTTCAAATCTGAGCAGTATTCGCTACTGCCTGCGGCATTCCTACTGTTATTTAAATAATGAGCACATCTTGCCTGATGGTAAGCAGCTGATGCAGTCCACAAATAAGAGCACTTCAAACTGTGTAAATTAAGTACGGATAGAAGTTAAGTCTAAGATATACTTTTGGGGCGCGCGGTATATACCTCTCCCCCCCCCCCCTACCCCCTCAGGTTTGAAAAGGCCTTAAAGCTTAACGTCAGTGCGCAACATCTTACATCCTTTACACGTCGATTTAATTTGTTCTTTACATTGGCAGTTATTTTCTTAATTAAATATTTAATAGAAAAGTGCATTTTCACTATAATTTTGTTCTTAAATAGTCCATTCGATGACACGCATAAGCAACATAACATTTAAAATAAAAAATTTGTGTGTTTTATTTTCAAAGATTTCTTTATGTTACATTTTGTAATCATAAAAAAATATCGTTTCAATGTACATGATTTAAAGTCAAAAAATTGTACAAAACTATTCACGGTGTATATTTTAATCAATATTTGCAAAGAAAACAGAACAATGTTTATAATGAAAATGTCCTGGTTCATATTTTATTAACAATTATAACTTTAAGATCTGTATGTACACCATGAGGCACAAAAGAACAAGGGGATTATTCCAAAAAATTAGAACCAGGTTTAAAACTAGTTCTGTCACTGCCTTCATTTTATCAAATTAAAGTGACAGCACTATTAAAGTGACAGCACTATTAAAGTGACAGCACTATTAAAGTGACAGCACTATTAAAGTGACAGCACTATTAAAGTGACAGCACTATTAAAGTGACAGCACTATTTTTAGACCTGCTTTAACTTCAGATCTTGTTTTGTCATAAGCCCCAAAATATTATGTAAAAAATTGTTACAGAAAATAGTTTGTCCAATTTTAAATTATACATGTATAAAGAGCCACAAATATGCGGTGCTTATAACAAAATAGTAATTTTAAAGCATCTATCAAAAAACATAATAACAATTGTAAAATATATCACCAATTCATCCAACATGCAAATTAAATTCGAAAATAATATTTATAATATGTCATTGAGTGCGCCTGGTCCTCAGTGGAGTATAAATAAATAAATATTTCAGACACTTAACACCAATTATTTAGTTCCAAGATAAGTATCATTAAGAACTTGTGTTATGAATACTAAATAACGGATAAACATACATAAATACTTTTTTTTGTAAATACATACTTAATATACATAGAAAAACACCCAGACCACAACAAATATTCATATTTTTACACACATATATTTGTCCTGTGCGGGAATCGAACCCATGACCTCAAGAGTGGAATGCGGGTATACTTGCCACCACGCCATATCGGTGTCGCCTGGTTCGTGAGAGGACCCCGTCTCAGCAGTGCGACGCTCATGGGCTGAGATTGGGTCCATATCGGCTCTCATAAAATTTGTATTCATATTTACGATTTTACTACGAATTGGAGTTCATAATAATCACTCTTCATAATTTTTTTCTTCATAAACTTTATGTTCATACATTAATATTCCTATAATCGGAACTCACAACACCCCGTCATCATATTTTTTTATTTCATAATGTTTTCATTAAGAAGGTGTTTAATTAATATTTTTTTTTATTCAGAATAGTTTTCTTCATAAGAGACAATGTTCATATTATTTGTGTACAGGTATGTATCTACTGATTTACACTTATTATTATTATTTATTATAAATTATAATTAACAATAATAATTAGTTTAGTTAAGTGGGCTACTGTTGTAATAAAATACTTTTTAATGGTAAGAAAAAAAAAATAACCTCAACCTAACCCAAAAAGGGAAGTAAGTAAGTAAATAAATAAATAATAATAATATAATTTATATGATTTTTGATGTATAGGATAAATAGCACTTCTGATTAAGAAATATATGAAAGCAAAAATGAGTACAAATAAATGTATGAACAATAAAATTATGAAGTCGATTCATTTGGCGTTTTAATATTTATTGAAATAAAAATTATGAAGAGTGATCATTATGAAATAAAATTGTATGAAACATATTTTCGGACTTTCGATGTTAGGAGTTAAAAAGTTATGTAAGAAAAAGCGCCCCCGCTGAGATTATTGCGACATTTTATGAAACACCTAGGCCTATGATGATATAGCCAACTTAACTTTCATGCAACGTCACATCGATAATTTTTTATAAATGCAAATTAAGTAAACAATTATGTAGAGAAGTCAAAAAGTATAAAATAACAACGTGTTTACAATTAAGCGTCTCGCGTATGTCGGAGTCCACTTGTGAAGCTTGATCAACAAAAAAATCTACCTAACTGTATACTCATTATGCATTCGACACAACTCACGCATCCCATAAGCCTCTACTAACCCGCAGCCCTGACTCTATGTTAGTGCTTATTCATCGCTGTGGACCATTATGCGTTATGTCCCACATTTCATCAGTAGTAGATCAGACCCTTGACTGAATACTATTAATGCATCCTTAACAACGCACCCCCCCCCCCCCCGCCTCACGCATCCCGCAATCCCTCGCTTTATATTCACGCATCCTACTTGCCTCACGCACCCCACACAACTCCCGCATCCCACTTGCTTAATGCATCCAACACAACTCACAATAAGCAGAGGCAGCGATGCGATTCTTGGATTAGACGCAAAATGTTGCATTATTTAACAAACAACATAATTATATCACAAATGAAATGATTTTATAATAATATAAATTAATTGAGCCAAGTTAAGCGCCCACCTAGATCTTCAAAGTTTGATTAAACTCTAATCAATTTATTGTTTGTCATAAATTTATATATTTACATTTAATTTCATTTAACATCCAAGCCCCTATTAATGTATACACACACACAATAAGACGTATAAAACGTAAAAAACATTGAGGAGTCACTCACAACATCAAACACATTCTAGAGCTAAATAACAAAACGTCAGCTAAAAGAAGTGTTATTATACTACAACAGTTAAATGTTAATCCAGTGTTTAATAATATTATTACATAATCACAACTATTTCATTGAAACAGACATGACATATCATGTTATAAAAGATTGATGACAATTATACTGTTCTCTATTTTGTAAATTTATAATTTTAAAATTAATGGACCAAGATAGGCACCCTGAGGCACGTAAGTTGAACAAAATGGCGGCGGCGAAAGAGAGAAAGGGACAGAAAGTGAGCGCTGTCTATCTAGTTACACCATGTCCTACTTCGATTGAGACCCGATAGTGTTGCCAAGCATTCAAGAGCATTGTTCAACTTATACGCCGCGGATTGTACATTGTTAGACAGGCATCGATGTCATGTTAACTAGATTTGCTGTAATCAATCTTAAAGCAATTAACTATAAGGCAAGGTGAGGAGAAGCAAATGTTATCTACACATTTTATTGCACAAATCATATTATACTACACACTAAGGCAATTTCGAAACATACATTATAGGCTAAACTACCAAAAATATCTAAGTACTTAAATCGTTTTACAATATTGAACTCAGTTCCATTAAAACACAATTAAATACGGTCGTTCGTATATAAAGTCTACCATTTGTAACGACACAGTGTTTTATTTCAATTCAAACTATATACAGATGCCACCATTTTGATTTCTTTCGACAAGATGGCGGAGCGACTTACCTACTGAGATTTAAAACTAAACACTAACACATGTAATATTAAGGTCTATTTTTAATTAACTGAAAAAATATTTTAATTTACAGCTTTTAAATAGATTGTAAACAGTATTTTGTTTTCGAGAAATTATTTCCAAAGAACAATGAATTTCTGTAAAATATTATTAAAATTTTGGGGAATTTTAACCAAACAATGATTTTTAAGTAACAATAGATTTCTGTAAAGTTATGCGTGGTTGAATAATTTATTGGCGTATTTTCGGATGCAATGTTTTCTAGCTTTACTAAAGGTCACATCTTGGTAGTTTTTTTTATTTTATGAAACTGTAATCTAAAGGTGTGTATAGACTACAACATTTACTCAAGCATTTCTGTGTAATGTAACGTTTTTACGAATGGTACAATACAGGCAAGAGCTCAGTTTCCAAGGCATTTCCATGCAATGTAACGTTCCTGCGAATGCTCGGCGTTATGTTACGGGTAAATGTGGACCGCGTGCGTCTTTCGTCCCTCCCCCCGCGTCCCCCCGCAACCGCACATCGCCCGCACTCGTGGCTCCACGAAATGTTACACCAATGTGCTCGTTGGTTTATAACAAAGAGGCGAGCGTGCTCGACGTTTAGTTCGTAAAAGGATGATACACTAGAACATATCATAGAGCGGCTCGTTGTTCTGTTACAAGTAAATGTTGTAGTCTATACTCACCTTGGTAATGGGATCTCGTCTCGTCGTCGTGTTGAGCACTAAATGTAAGTCTACATTGAGTTTCGCTGCGGATTGTAAACCTATTTAGGTACATGCTGTATGCTGTCGTTTCAAAGCCAAAACACAGTATTTGCCAATACAACGTTTTTGTTCATAAGCCCTTATTCTAGTAGTTTACATTTACCGAAGATTGTATGCCCACATTTTGCTAATTACATTGTTGGTCCCACGTAATAGGTGGCGAGCCTATTGCCGCCTATTGGGAACTTTTGTGTTTAGAGTTATAATATTAGCAGAGTAGTATTTTATAGTATGAAACTAATACAGTGTTTTGACTTTTCACGAAAGAATGGAAGTTTTCACGGAGATAGTGTGTGATGTATGTGTTATGGTAAAATGTGCTTTATGTGGCGGCATTATGGGTCCTTTTGGGGGGGCGAGCCGCCGCCGCGACGTCACTGGGCGTTGGCCAGCTCGTCCATGCGACATCTGGAAATATATTAAGTTAGTTAAAGATAGTTAAGCTAAGTTAATTTGATATTTTATTTTTATTATTTACATTATTGCCTTAGGATTAAGTTTCTGTAAAAGTAATGTAATTAGGATTTAAAAATATTCATTAATAAATTCTTACAATACAACCAATTATTTAGTTCCAAGATAAGTATCATTAAGAACTTGTGTTATGGATACTAAATAACGGATAAACATACATAAATACTTTTTTTTGTAAATACATAGAAAAACACCCAGACCAGAACAAACACATGCACACAAAGATTTGTCCTGTGTAGGAATCGAACCCACGACCTTAGAAGCGGAGTGCGGGTATACTGACCACCACGCCTTATCGGTCGTCAAAATCTTTTAGAGTCACATATAACATCATCTGACGATATGCAATCATAAATCTTTATTAAAATAAAAAATAAAATATATTTTATTGTCTTTAAGATCAACATGATCATTGAGATTCGTCCAACATTTACACAAAATGGAAATTCCATATATTTTTTAACAACAATGAAAGAGATATGAGCGGTACCATAATAAAGGAGTAAAAGCGAATGGGTTCTTTATCAGAATTTGTCAGTTTATCTGTCTGTTGTAGTTTTCTCAAGATTTGTCAGTCAGCCTGTCGTGATTTTAAAGGAGGGAGGGGATTGTTCGTCAGTATTGCATCAAGTAATCAAGTAAACTCCGTAGGGGCACTGCAACTTGAGAGGGAACTTAAACATATTACAAAACTACGTACTTCATTATTCTATAAACTAACAAACTCACTAAAACACAAATATAAAATCAACAAATAACAATATTTATACAATATTATTATTATATATAACATTAACTTATAATTTAAATAATAACGTATTTATTGTGGATACCTAAGACACAAGTAATTAAGTTTACTTAGTTTAGGTAGATACCACTTTAATTAATTGCATTACTAACCCAATTTATGTTCGTAAAATATTGTAATTAGGCTAGTTATCATACAGAAATAAATTATTATTATTAATAAATCACTATAGGCTTTTAACGGAGTATGCCGTTTCATCATGACCATCATGACGTTGCCCGAACGCTTTTGTCGTTTTTTACAATACATACATACAACTACGCCTATTTTCCCAAAGGGGTAATCAGATGCATGTTATACTCCCACATTTCGTCAATTGTAAAGTTGGTGCCACGTGGTAGGTGGCGAGCCTATTGCCGCTTACCGGGAACCTGATTTTCCGCGAGTATATTGGGTGCTTATACGAACTTTTTAATTTAACAATCGGGTCTCGACAGTTGGACTCAAAATATTGGAAACAATATTTGGCAAGAAATTTGTTAAGTTTGTTCTTTTGCGTAATTTAAACTTAATTAAAGACAAATGTGTAATTTGACAAATGTGTAGTGGGTATAGTGTAGTATAATGTAGTATAGCGTGGCATGGTTACCTGACGGCGAGTTCCGCGACCTCCAGACTCGGGTAGTCCAGTTCCTTCACCAGGCATAGCACCGCTGACAACAGGTTCGAGTTCTGCACACACACACACACGTCAATACACACACACACACACACGACAATACATATACACACACGCGTACATGTACTCATGACACGGAATATAAATATTTGTGTTCATAAATATGGCTTAACCAAAGTACTAATAAAATAGAAAAGCATGTCTATGTTTAAAAGACAAAATGTGAACTTCTTGGCGGGAAAGTGAAGCGACATGTCTGTAGTTTTGTTTTATTTTCTAAAACTTGTGATATTTCTAACATAAGTGTGTAATAACGGTGGATTATTAACCGTTAAGTGTTTGTGAACATACATTAGTGTTGACAAATAAAACAAAACAGTGCAACATCACTTTTCAAATTCTCTCAAGAACTCCATGTGAGATCTCAGTATAGCCCCACATCTTTACTGAGAACTCAAGTGGTTTAGGCGAGGGCATCTCATTTACCATTTATTATCATTATCACCACTCATTCTCATTTACTCTGATTTATATATTATTAATATATCTATTACTGGCTAAATAGGCTAAATGCACGAAGCCATTATTTAAAAAAAGGATGTGGATTCAAGTATTGTGTCACAAGAATTTTATATATAAATGAGGAACAAAAGACCGAAATTCAGCCAAATCTGGTCAGAACAGTGAGCAGACCCTGGGATGGGTTATAAAGATAATGATTGGTGAGCCACCGACCCTGGCCACGGGCCGCCGGGTGAAGCCGCGATGCTCCGCCATCACCGCGGACGGGTACTCCCTGTCCCTGTCTCGCGCGGGCTCCCTGTCTCGCTCCCCCTCGCCGCTAGCGCCCCGCTGCGGCACTTGCTGGTACGACTCTGGTCTGCTGCAACATACCATACTAAACGTATATTACATACATCACCTTTGTAATATAAATGTCTGTTCATTATTGTAGATGTCTGTAATTGGTCAATCTGAGCAATGTCACATTCATATACAAGACAAATACTTTTCGTACATTTACTTTTTGTTTTTATAAGTAGTATTCTTATAAATTAGTTTTAAAGGAATTTTTAACGTAATGTGTCTGTTGAAGTAATTTTTTGGTCTGTGCCATTGAATTAATTGCGCTGATTAATAATAATAATTTTGTTGTTCTTTATCACTCTATTTATTTTGTTCCAAGATAAGTTTCATCAATAACTTGTTTTATGAATACTAAATAACGGACAAACATGCACTTTTTGTATATATATATTTATTTTACATAGAAAGACACCCAGAAAAGATTTGTCCTGTGTGGGAATATAATATATTAGCATATTATATGCTTTCGATAGTGTTAAAAAAAACGCGGTTAGAGTTATGATACAAAAACCTTATACAAATGGTTCTACAAAATACTTCACTAAATGGTGTCATGTCATGGTTTGTATTCAGACTTACAAGAGCGCACTTACAGTAGCGTGTGTAGTGGGGTGTATGAATGTGTGTGTGTGTGTGTGTGTGTGTGTGTGTGTGTGTGTGTGTGTGTGTGTGTGTGTGTGTACCTGTCAGAATACGCGTCGTGGTAGTGGTGGGGGGGCGATCGTCTCTCGGCCGCGAACACGCATTCCTGGAATATATCACACTCACTATACACCAAAAATACATATTGGGGAGTCTACTCAATGAGAGAGTCACGAAATTTAGGATCCATCCCATCCCCTTGTCACACCATGTCACACTTCGTCAACTCCCTCAAAGTGTGACGTCATTCATGGACTCTATGTAAACAAAAAAACTCCAAAACATCAATATATGGGCGACCAGCACCCTTTAGTATAAAAATGACAAATCATTTTCAGTATGCATAACGCGTAAATAGAAGAGAACGGTATAAATACATTTTTTTAAAAGTTCTTTTATTAGACATATAATGAAGAGCCCTTACCTTGACACTCTGGGCGGAGAGCGAGTGAGGCAGCGCCGCCTCCGGAGAGCGCTCCGAGCGCGGCTGCAACCATCACCACATTACACACTGACATCATCACACTACACACAACCATCATCACATTACACACAATCATCAACACATTACACACAATCATCATCGCAGCCTGCTCGAGCAACGATGGCTTCGCCGATAGTTAATGGATACGAAATTACATATTAGGTCGGGGAAAAAGTCTTTTCGCATAACGTAGGTATAAACTTATTATAATTTTTTTTTGACTGTTCTATTTGTGTCTGGCTGGTTTTGGTAACATTAAAAAGGTTCCATTATAAAGAAAAGAAAAAAATAAAAAAAAGTTGTTTCCCGCTATTTTTCATTTGTTTTTCTCTCCGTTAAAATAAGTGAATCTAATGAAGAAATTCGATACATTTTAAAATTTTATTATAAAAAAGGCAAAAATGCAACTCAAGCAGTGAAAAAAATTTGTGATGTTTATGGACCTGATGCAGTGTCAGTAAGAGTAGCACAAATTTGGTTCAAACGTTTTCAGTCCGGAAATTTTGATGTTAAAGATGCACCTCGCTCTGGTCGCCCTGTTACGAATAAAATGGACGCCATTTTTGAAAGAGTGGAGCAAGATCGGCATATTAGTAGTTACGATGTAGCTGAAGAACTGGGAATTGACCACAAAACAGTTTTGACCCATTTGAAGAAAGCTGGTTATACAAAAAAGCTCGATATTTGGGTGCCACACGAGCTCACTCAAAGAAACTTAATGAACCGTGTACTCATTTGCGATTCATTATTTAGACGTAATGAAACCGAGCCGTTTTTGAAGAGATTGATAACTGGCGATGAAAAGTGGATCACGTACGACAAGAACGTGCGAAAAAGGTCGTGGTCGAAAGTTGGCCAGGATTCACAGACTGTGGCCAAACCTGGCCTAACACGAAATAAGGTGATGCTGTGTGTATGGTGGGATTGGAAGGGCATTGTTTATTATGAGCTTTTACCGCCCGGCAAAACCATCGATTCTGATCTTTACTGCCAGCAACTGATGAGATTAAAGGAAGCAGTCGAGAGAAAACGGCCGGAATTGATCAACAGGAAGGGTGTGGTCCTTCATCACGATAACGCTAGACCACACACATCTTTAGCCACTCAGCAAAAATTAAGAGAGTTCGACTGGGAGGTCCTAGTGCATCCACCATATAGCCCTGACCTTGCGCCTTCAGATTTTCACCTGTTTCGGTCTCTGCAGAATTCTTTAGGTTCTGTAAGGTTGACCTCAAGAGAGGACTGCCAAAACTATTTGTCCTGTTTTTTTGATCAGAAGTCCCAAAGTTTCTACAGTAACGGGATAATGTCTCTGCCCACAAAATGGCAGAAAGTTATTCAACAAAACGGTACATATATATTGTAAATAAATGTAAATAAACTTTGAAAAAAATGTCTTGACTTTTCATACAAAAATACGAAAAGACTTTTTCCCCAACCTATTATATATATATAAAATTATGCCCCGAAGGGGTAGGCAGAGGCATAATATAATTTCACACTTCGCCAATTTTATTGTTGGGCCCACGTAGGTGGCGAGCCTATTGCCGCTTGTAGGGAACTTTTTTGCCTGAGCCTCGTCCGTTGTTCGGCAGGTGCACCACGTGCAGGTGAGGTTAGATTGAACTCCTAAGATGTTGGTAGGATTCCTATACACCCTATCAGTGTTATCAAGCTGAACATTAGCCTCCCCAATAGATTACATTCTATTGGGGGTATTTGCCCATAACCAGCACGCTGGGCAGGCGGGTTGGTGATCGCAGTTCCAGCCAGTACGCAGGGTGACTGCCCATCATCCGGTAACATTTCTCTTTGTCGACTCTTCCAACTTCCCGTGAGATGAGGGGAATAAATTTGAGAAACGAATTTAGAAGAACTATATACTGTAATTTTATAAAGTTAATTGCCGCGCGTGCAACTTTGCTACAGCAATCTTGTAGGAGTCGTGGTGATTAATATTAGGTATACATTATTTGAAAAAAATCTATTTTGTTCTTATGATATAGGTTTTAGAAGATGTTTAAAATAATAAGACTTAGAAAAAATATTATCATTTGCCTATAAACATTAATTTGAGAATATATAGTAATGATAATATGCAAGTTCTCCCAAATTCAAAACTGCAATCAGTAGATACCGGCCCATTTGCAATGGCAGCAAAAATCTATGTTTCATTTAATGATTTAAACTTTTAAAATGGTATTGCAAGAGTCCTGACCTCGTAATGGCTGCGCGTCATGGCGGGGTGGTCGCATCGCTCGTCGCGGAGTGGCTGCCGACAATATTCACATTGTTATATCATTACACATTTTAAACTACATAATACATAACATTAACAAAAACATTATCAACGTTGATAAACAAGTCTATACGAGGAATGTTGAAGAAAGTTACCAGACATGTCTAGATAAGGCTAGTTGAAGAAAGTTACCAGACATGTCTAGACGAGGCTTGTTGAAGAAAGTTACCAGACATGTCTAGACGAGGCTAGTTGAAGAAAGTTACCAGACATGTCTAGACGAGGCTAGTTGAAGAAAGTTACCAGACATGTCTAGACTAGGCTAGTTGAAGAAAGTTACCAGACATGTCTAGACGCGACTCGTCGAACTAAGCTACCAGTACCACATAATGGTCTGCTTTCCACTGAGTCTATATTAGTCTCTCATTTAGCGCTTTTCGCTTCGAGGTACCGTGAGGTTCAAAACGATCACCAAAGTGAAGCAGAGTTCAGAGAGCTCAATTCGTGGACGAGTAAACGTTTGCGTGGCCTTTCACACCGAACGTCTCGGCGAACATGTTGGCCCCGGTTATGACTATTGTGATCATAGAAATCTTAATAATATAATAAAAGAAGTGCTGTGCGCGCGTAAAATTGCTGGCGTACTGTTGTATAGTATGGCACCAGTGCATCCAGAACTATTAAATACATTGCCAATTACGTTCGTTATATCTGAATCGTACCTTACTACAAACAATCAATGTACTGTGTTCAATAATAACTTGTCCGTAGTGAGTGACAGCAACTTCAAGCTCGAACTTAAACTTTCAAATTCGCGACCTGCGTTCTGATAGTTTTACGCGGCACATACTATTTCTATGATCTTATTATTTAGATTACTATGACTGTGATAGTCGTTTAGCCATATCGCATGCTTAAAAGAACATCAACCCATTAATATTCGACGACCGATATGGCGTGGAGGTCAGTATACCTACACTTCACTCCAGAGGTCGTGGGTTCGATTCCCACACAGGACAAATCTTTGTGTGCATGAACATGAATATTTGTTCTGGTCTGGGTGTTTTCCTATGTATATTAAGTATATATTTACAACAAAAAAAAGTATTTCAGTATGTTTATCCGTTGTTTAGTATCCATACAACAAGTTCTTAATGATACTTATCTTGGAACTAAATAATTGGTGTAATTGTCAGAAAATATTTATTATTTATTTAATATGAATATTTGTTCTGGTCTGGGTGTTTTTCTATGTATATTAAGTATGTACAAAAAAAAAAGTATTTATGTATGTTTATCCGTTATTTAGTATCCATAACACAAGTTCTTAATGATACTTATCTTGGAACTAAATAATTGGTGTAAGTGTCAGAAATATTTAAAAAAAAAAAAGAAAAAAAAAGATAGGTCAGGTTTGAGTTACGTACTTATACAGTCTTTCTATTTCATACTGAGATCGAATCAATGTTAATCAAACGTTCAAAACACAAGAGAATGACTAATTAATAAATCAGTATCAATTTAATGCGCTTACAAGTAGGACAAGTATGCTTTAGAAGATCTTCTTTTGTGATGTCCCAAAAATCGCATTTTTGAGTTACGTCGTTATTCCATTAAGGGTGGATTTCACCAACATCCAACTTATACGAGAATAGCTATCCCAGTATAACTTTACTCTTAGGATTTAATCTACGGCTAACTTTGGTTTCATTTCACCAGATTAATCTATGGATAAGTTACTCTCGCATAGTTACTCTGTGACGATGAATGAATGAAACGAACAAAAGTATTAACCACCAAGCATAAAAGTACATTCAGTGGCATACTTATGCAATGGCGATGCGTATTTTTAATTTACCTGGGTAATATGCATGCTTGACGTTTTGAATAACCTCAAATATTGTGTTGTGTTGATTGTTCGTTGCTGTAGTTGTATTGTTTGTTTAAAAAAATATTATTTTAATTATTTGTTAAATAACGATGATTTTTGTCAACAAATTATAGATACACAGACGCTTTTGAAAAACGAAATCTTATGGCGAAATCGTTGTCGTCGTAATCTTCCAAGTAATATGCCCTTTCTTTAAACCATCTTGGGCGAGGGCCAAAATAATCTTCATCACTATCAGATTCGTCAATAAATTGATTCAAACATAACGCCATTTTGTTAGGTTAGGCACCTATAAAATTTTTACGTGACAGTTGTTATGATGCAACTTATTCTTCGAATAACAGCTAACTCTGCCGAAATCGGCGGTATAAGAATTAACTCTAGTATAGTGAATTTATCCTTGGGTTAAACGTTGGTGAAATGTAAAGTTCGTTTACTCTCGAGTAATTAGCGATTTACTCTCGGAATAAGACTTATACTACGTTGGTGAAATCCGCCCTAAGCATGCGATATTAGAAGCCTTACTGATTAATTGTAAACCCCTGCCTCCTCCAATCCCGTCCCTGCCTGTCTATATGTCTGCCTGTTTGTGTGTATGTCAGTGAGTGTGAGCTTGTCCCCGCCTGCCCTGGTTCCGTTGATGAGATTGATCTCTGCCTGTATGTATGTCTGACTGTTTGTGTGTATATCATTAAGTGTAAGCTGGTGCCGGCTTGCCCTATTTCCGTAGTTGAGATTGGTCTTCTGCCTGTCTGTCTGTATATATGCCTGTCTGGCTGTTTGTATGTCTGTATCTCTCACCTGTCCGTTGCTGTGGTTGGGCGGTTCGTGCCCCTCGGAACTGTCGCTGCCCTGCGTTAGTACACAATCGTTAATCACACGTTAATTAATTAACACACACATTAAAATTGTGAGAAAGAAGATTTTTTATAGTAAAATTTTAATATCAGTAAGGGGCTATCCATAAATGACGTCACACGTTAAGGGGATGGGAGGGATCCTTAATTTCGTAACGACTCTTTTCAAAACCGAGGTCCTATGAAAATTTTTATTTCTTGCTGTACACTAAGGAGGAGGGAGTCCAACTGTGACAAGAACAGGGGGGGGGGGGTAAAAATTACGGAATTCGTGTGACGTAATTTATGCATATTAAAAAACATTAGAGACAATAAAATAAATAAAAATAAATGATAGAATTAAGCTTTTGTTGTCAAGATAAAATTATACTTTATTAATTAAAGTTAGGCACAATTAGATATCATTCTTTGCTTAGCTGAAAAAACAAGCAATAAGCGTATTTTAATCACATACAACACGAAGGGACTTCTTGGCGGGAAAGTGAAGCGTCATGTCTGCAGTTTTGTTCTATTTTCTAAAATTTGTGATATATCGAACATGCAATAACGGTGGATTATTAACCTTTATGTGTTTGTGAAAGTACATGAATGTTGGTAATTGAAACAAAACAGTGCAACATCACTTCTCAAGAAGTCCATGTGAGATCTCAGTATAGTCCCAAATCTTTACTGAGGACTCAAAGGGTTTAGGGGGAGGGCATCTCATTTATCATATTTATCACCACTCATTCTCATTTACTATGAATTATATATTATTAATATATCTATTACTTGACACTGGCTAAATGTGCAAACAGCACGAAGCCATTATTTAAAAGGAAAAAAAATTACAACACGAAGTCCTGCGTCAGTGCGTGGTGGAAACATTACTATGAGCCACTACTGAGTTTGGAACGGAAAGTTACAATTCATTTATGCCACCTTCCTTTCCTACACTGACACTGACGACCGATACGGTGTGGTGGCGAGTATATCCGCATTCCACTCCTGAGGTTGTGGGTTCGATTCCCACACAGGACAAATATTTGTGTGTATAAAT
This sequence comes from Musotima nitidalis, assembly GCA_949126915.1. Classification (NCBI taxonomy): domain Eukaryota; kingdom Metazoa; phylum Arthropoda; class Insecta; order Lepidoptera; family Crambidae; genus Musotima; species Musotima nitidalis. Next base: position 10,469,179 of record OX421441.1, on the reverse strand, counting down.
ATGAATATTTGTTCTGGTCTGGGTGTTTTTCTATGTATATTAAGTATGTATGTACAAAAAAAAGTATTTATGTATGTTTATCCGTTATTTAGTATCCATAACACAAGTTCTTAATGATACATATCTTGGAACTAAATAATTGGTGTAGGTGTCAGAAATATTTATATTTATTTATTTATCATTATTTACACTTGTGTACATTTCCGAAGAAGTTATGTCTGAAAGTCCACCATTTTACATATAAAATCTTGAATTTACATTAGTTTTAGAAATAAACTTTTTGCCTCATGGCGTCTTTCAAATGAACCAACTAGTAAAAGTAAAAAAAGTAAAAGAAAAAAATTATATTTATTTCATAAACACATAGTACCTACTTGAAAACGTCATGATTAAAAATGAAATTAAACAATCGAAATAATATTACACTAAATAAAACAATTTAAAAACAAAAAATAATTAAGTGTAAGTGAATCTAAGTGCCAGTTCCGAGCCACCGCTCTGTGAGAAGAACTGGCAAAAAACTCACAGGCTATGCTCTTTTAAATATATCCATTAGTTTGGTACTAGAATTATAATCTTCATTTGTCTGTGAAGCTATACAATGCAATATAACATAACATTAACAATATTTATGTTTTAAGTCATTCATATTAGAATAGCCTGTTTGAAACGGCAGTTTAATCCCAAGCATTTTTATCTGCTATATAGTCTTTAATAGAATAGTTTCCTTTGAAGACAGCTTGTGTTTTATTGTTAATTTAGGCAGTAGACGGTGATACCTAATGATACTGTAACTAAACGAGGTATACATCGCACTAGCCCTCGGAGAGTGAGGCGGCCAAATGAACACAATTGTCGTCATTTAATACTAAAGCACTTACGCGTGTGAGCGTCGACGTACACGCATTTAGTAATAAGTTCAATTTAATTGTTACTTGTTTTTTGCGGGTTCTTTCTAACATTTACATTTATATTGTCTTCTTGAATTTGTATTGTGTATCATCATCATCATCACAGCCCATTAACGTCCCACTACTGAGCACTCCCCTCCTCTCACATATCAAGGTGTGAGGGTATTGGGTCATACTCCACCACGCGGACCCAGTGCGGATTGGCGGAGGCAGGTGTGTGGCGCCCTGCTGTTAGAATTTTTCAAGCCGCCCATTAGGCCTCTAACATGGCTTAACGACTACCACATTTAGTGATAACCGGGACCAACGGCTTAACGTGCCTTCCGAAGCACGGAAACGCTCGATATCAAATGCCACACAAACGGTCACCTATCCAAGGACTGACCTCTGTAAACTCTGCTTTGTTTCAGTGATCGTTTACGACCACCGAGCACCGCGGAGCTACGAGCGCTTCTCTTATTGTGTATTGCTAATTGAATTTGTATTGTGTATTGCTAGTGATATTTTTATTTAATTTGAATATAATTTAATTGTTTAGTGTGATTTTGATAATTGTAACTTAATTTACTAATTTATTGTTAAATAATTGACTTGAAGATATTTTTTTTTAATATTTTTGTTTCATATTTAATATTATAAATCTAGGTTTTAATTAAAGAAAAACGTAAAATTAATATGAATAATGCATGATGTGATTGCCTGTAACTGAGAAAACACAGGGCCAGTTAACATTTTGATTGATTTTATGTATTAGAAATGTGTATTTCTTGTTGGAGATCCAAAAATAAATAAATAAATAATTTCATTTAGGGTTATTCTTTGCTATATCATTCGAAACGTATTATCTGTCTCATTCACTGTTGTTACCAAGGTTACGTTAGAGGTACATGTGAGTATCATCATCATCTCAGCCATCTGACGCCACTGCTGAACATAGGCTTCCCCCATAGATTACCACATTGAGCGATCCTGAGTCGCCTGCATCCATCGGCTTCCCGCCATACAACTATGAGTATGAATATTATTATATGTACGCACCTGTTCGTTGTGCTGGTAGGGGTCCGGGTCCGGTTCCCGCTCCGGGCTGGAGTCGCAGGAGCGGCGCCGGAACGCACCGAACGACTCCTGCGCAAATCAAACGCTTTATTTATGAAAATTATCACCAACACAAAAAAGGGTTAGACCCTTTAACCTCGGAATTGATTATGACAGGCAACATTTTCGTATATACCTTAATTTCGACGACTAATTTAATTAAAAATAAATTAAATAATGTGTGGTTCATTATTATGATTAAGATTAAAAAAATTGGAAAAAAAATTTTTATGTCAATAATTGACAAGTGTTAGTGAAGAGACACCTCTTCAAAATTGCGAAAGAATCCAAAGAAATCCTAACTTAATCCAGATTCTAGGTTTCATCAACGATCTTGTTACAATCCGCGGCGCATAAGTTGAACAATGCTCTTGGTTACTTCATACTTCGGACCGGTGCGTGTGGCGGCGGCCTGCTGGCTGTGCCTGTGGCCAGGACCAACCTACTGGCGAAAACGCCACTTATCCGCGCGTTCCATATTATAAATTTGGTTCATGCACTTTTAGTGAATTCGCCAGAACTGCGTTAAATATAATAAGTTATCAGTTACGTTAGATAACTATTTTGTAAATATAGGATGTAATACTAAAGTTATATATCAGGTAGGCTAGCTTATGTTTTATTATATTATATTTAAATAATATTGTAGATTGATAATTAAAAAGATAGAATATTGTATTTATTATAAAAATTGCTATGCTATCGCATTAGGTTAAGACACCTGTAATGGTAGCATAAGATTATAAATAAATAAATAACACAATCGGGTCTCAATCGAAGTATGGGGGGGGGGGGATGTTACAGTATTATGTAACATGAACGCTTTCACGTATGAAATTTATCATCAGCGGCATCAGTGTCGATGAATCAGCTGGGATTTCCCGGCACTAAATATCAACAGTGACGTCACAGTAGGTGTTAAAAAGTCTGCACGCTAAAGCTGAAGCACAAATCATGATATTTGCATTTTCTACTGTATATCCATATCTGTAGCACCTAAAGCGCCATATATATCCGAACACGCTCTTGAGTCAAGAGTCTTGACTGTATGTCAACTCAATTCAATTATTGCCATCTAAGTGTACATAATGGTCTTAAGAATTAAATGTGTTACAACTTAGTTACGTTTATAGGTGCTGCAATATGTTATAAATAGTCTTAGTAGGTAATAGGTTTGTAATATTATAATTTATGACATGCATATATTTAGTCGTGTCTTGTATGGCGCAGTCCTTAGTAATTTTGTTCAAGTTAGCACTCCAGTACTAGTTTAAGATAAGATAATAATAATAATTTATTTGAATCACAAACACACACATGCAGAAATATACAATATAGACATAACAATCAAATAAAAAAAAATACACAAACAAGAACAAACATATTAAAAAAAAAAACACATAATTAAGAAGTTTGCCTTCCATAGCATGTGTGCGGCAGTGACGCAAAGGGACCAAAGCTCAGTGATATTTTGCCCTCGATGAGAGCAAACACTGATTTTCAGATTTCACCCAAGGGATATATTCGTTTAGTAATGTATATATTCGTGTGCGTGTTACCTGCTGCGGATACCCCTCGTCGTCCGAGTCCGGTATGTGCTGCCCGCGCCGCATCGCCTCTTGTACCTGCAACCAACAGCAAGACATCCTGTGGTCAGTCATTTATATCAAGACTGGCGACCATGGCTCCCACTCATATCTCAGGAAAATTGCTCCCCACAGCCAAAACCGCACGAGAAGGGGACGCAAAACGCATATTGTCCCCCTTCACCGGCCCCTCCCGCGCCGCGCATCATAACTAGAGTCATCAGCTGACAAGAGCCCCCCTCTAGCACAGGATTGGACCTGGGAGGGGACTCCTCCTTTTTAGAAAAATACCAAAAATCCTTTCCCCCCCCCCTGAGATGCCTGGAGAGGATCTTTGACCCTGTCGGTACCCCGGCAGAGACTAAACCCGGGCAGAGAGCATACTCTCGAGGCCCGCACCTAAAACCGCATGCGACGAAGGGAGACCCCTCTCTCCTGTGGTCAGTATAAAAGCATCTGTATAGCGTACCGTATACGGTGTTTGCGACGTAATTGCTGTTTTATCAAAACAACACTACGAAAATGTTATACATAAAAGTCACTCTTACAAACACACACACACGCACACACACTTACACTCACACACTCACGCACACTCACACGCACGCACGCTCACACACACACACATATATACATTAACACATGTTTGCTATTTCTGTTGATATATGATTATAAGTATTATAAATAAAATGTATCTGTAGTAGTAATGGAAGAGTGGAGTCACCTGTCACGGGCATCTGTTGCTTAAAAGGTGACTTCGGTCACTGTTCACAGAATGTGAACCAAAGTTTTGACATAAAATTATTATTATTATTACTCCTTTAAATGAACTTATTTTACAAACCTGTTTTTGTGTACCATATGAGCAAATTTTCGATGTAACATCTTATGTAAGTATCATTTATGATAATTCTTTAGATATTTTTCAGACTACAAAGTGATATTAAACCTGTCTTTGCCATCAATGGATTTCCGCAAACTAGACGTTACGTGGTTGAATGAACGTACCTCTTCGGCGTGCACGGGGACATTGTCAAGTTTCTCCAGGTTCGGAAGATTCCGGAGCACCGTCATTCTGTACCTGGAAACGAAACAATTTACTGTTATTATTTCATATCATCTTTTCATATAGTCAGTTCAGTGGATGTCAGCAATACGCCTTCTTATAATAAGTAAATAATATCAATAAATAAATATTTTCTAACAATTACACCAATTATTTAGTTCTAAGATAAGTATCATTAAGAACTTGTGTTATGGATACTAAACAACGGATAAACATACAAACATACATTTTTTTTGTACATACATACTTAATATACATATAGCAAAACACCCAAACCAGAACAAATATTCATGTTCATGCACACAAAGATTTGACCTGTGTAGGAATCGAACCCACGACCTCTGGAGTTAAGTGTAGGTATACTGACCTCCGCGCCATATCGATCGTCAATAAGTACAAAGCCATTTCAGAAAACTTCTAATCAGCTCTTGTAATCACAGAAAGTTTCCTATCTCTTTCTAACACCACTAACTCTTACATGACTCGCAGACAACTCTGTAAACTAAGTATGGAGCAAGTGCTATATGAGGGTATAAATACTTGCAGATGGGTGCAGTACCTGTGTACTCACTGAGGATGCTGCGTGCAGGGTTCCTCGTCGAGCCAGAGGCTGGTGAGTTCCAGGAGACGCGGATCCTGTGTTGCAGATAGGTGCAACATTAGAGGGGACTCACTGAGGATGCTGCGTGCAGGGGTTCTCGTCGAGCCAGAGGCTGGTGAGGTCCAGGAGACGCCGCAGGTGACGGATATCGTTTTGCAGATACGTGCAACATTAGAGGGGACTCACTGTGGATGTTGCGTGCAGGGTTTCTCGTCGAGCCAGAGGCTGGTGAGGTCCAGGAGACGCTGCTGGTAGCGGATCCTGTGTTGCAGGTAGGTGCAACATTAGAGGGGACTCACTGAGGATGCTGCGTGCAGGGGTTCTCGTCGAGCCAGAGGCTGGTGAGGTCCAGGAGACGCTGCTGGTAGCGGATCCTGTGTTGCAGGTAGGTGCAACATTAGAGGGGACTCACTGAGGATGCTGCGTGCAGGGGTTCTCGTCGAGCCAGAGGCTGGTGAGGTCCAGGAGACGCCGCAGGTGACGGATATCGTTTTGCAGATACGTGCAACATTAGAGGGGACTCACTGTGGATGTTGCGTGCAGGGTTTCTCGTCGAGCCAGAGGCTGGTGAGGTCCAGGAGACGCTGCTGGTAGCGGATCCTGTGTTGCAGGTAGGTGCAACATTAGAGGGGACTCACTGAGGATGCTGCGTGCAGGGGTTCTCGTCGAGCCAGAGGCTGGTGAGGTCCAGGAGACGCTGCTGGTAGCGGATCCTGTGTTGCAGGTAGGTGCAACATTAGAGGGGACTCACTGAGGATGCTGCGTGCAGGGGTTCTCGTCGAGCCAGAGGCTGGTGAGGTCCGAGAGCCGCCGCAGATGACGGATCTCGTGGAGGTCCCGGATCTCGTTCTTGCGCACGTACAGCTCGCGCAGCCGCCGACACCCCGCGAACTCGTCCAGAGTGCGGATCTTGTTTATACTGGAAGAAACCCAAAATATACTTTAATATAAAAGCAATGGCCGCTATGTTGTGTGTGGCAAGACCTCATTGTCTGACTGTCATTCAAGTTTCATACCCTGAGTGCCTATAGTTATGTGCGAGAGTAAAGCTCTTTAAGCCGTTGGTCTAGGCTATAAGGAAATCAGCACCTTTTAATGTCCTGACCGCTGTTTTAACCATAGGGTGATGTCCCTCTTTGGGTTACGGAGGTCAGACGGTAGTCGCTCCAGGTAAAAACCAAAGTATTGCTAATCTGGGGGCCTACCGCCGAATTCGATGGATTACCGGTAATCCATCTAAATCAAACTTTGTTTTGCGTTAATTAATCCGTACCGGGGAATCTGCCGACAGCCACCTCTCATTCATGACCTTCAGTCCGTGACAGACCAATAGGTATATGGAGAACGCCATTTTGTTTCGATTTCCATGAGTTCGGCGGTACGACAGAATCAATTCGAAATCCATTTTGCCTTATAATCGATTGCCATCGAACTCGGCGGTAGGCCCCCTGGTTAGAACATTGAGCAGACTCTGGGCCTTAAGTTTAAGTATATGGCAACCGAAATATAGCTAGGATGTTGAAACACTTGTATATACTGTTTTACATACATACAACCACGCCTGTAGGCAGAAAACACGTCTAGCAAACTACACGTCCACTCTTCGCCCACGATATTATTGGTCCCACGTAATAGGTGGTGAACCTATAGCCGCTTACCAGGAACTGTTATATGTCAGTTCGCCAGAGCCTCGTCCGTCAGTCAGCAGGGCACCATCTTGCAGGTGAGTTTGGCTTAGGTCCCAAGAACTTAATGGGCCCCATGTTTATGTTATTTATATGCTTAGAAAGTTTATATGTATAAAAAACTTATTAGTGCCAAGCTCTCGCTACGATTATATAAATTACACCTTTGTTTTCATTATTGCAGTTTTCGTAGGGAAGTTTAGTTTTGTCTGAAAGAAACTCTATGAGCGATAACAACGCCCATCCTATAGATAGATAGATAATACGTTTATTTCGTTTAAATAATACAAGTTATATAAAAACATATCCCACAAAACCGTTTGACTGGTTTGTCTGTTATGTTAGTAATTGTTTTTGTTTTTTACTTTTTTCAATAGTGTACAATAAAATGTCTATTTACTACGAATTGATAATGAAAAAAGAAATCAGCCGCCCGGTGGAGGAGCCAATCGGCTTGTCGGATCCGTCCAGCGGGTTGCGTCACGACCACGGCGCGCGCCGCGATTGGCCCCCGCGGCTCGCGACACGCTCTGATTGGGCGCGACCTTGCCGCTGAATTCGCGCCCGGCGGCCGTTGCGTCACGCGCGGAACTTCCACGCGTAAGGTTAACTGGGATGTTGACTTCTTGGCGGGAAAGTGAAGCGTCATGTCTGCAGTTTTGTTTTATTTTCGAAAATTTGTGATATTTCTAACATTAATGTCTTCGATCATATAAACAATAGATACACGATTGCTGCTCAAAAAACGGCACCACGAAAACAAGGCATAAATCAGAAAATTAAATATGCCTTGTTTCACTCTCAGTCGTCAACTGACCGCGTAAGTGGACGATGCCGGGATGCTCCGTGAAGAATTGCAAAAACTACACCTTAAAAGTGAAAAAGAAAGATGATGTGTCATATTTTCACTCAGTATCTCTATAAACTTTAATATAATACAATTTTTTTTATAAACTTTGCTGTTTATTTACCTATTTTCCATTTTTTTTGTTAATTTGCCACCTCCTGCTAACTACGCTGCTATCTCTTTCTGTCCTTCATCAAAACATCATCATTCAACTTCATCCTTCTTGTCAAAACATCAAATTTAGAACAGGGTCGGTACGAAAACACATGGAGCCGCTGGCGTTATTTTATTACAAAGTTATAGTGGAATATAATCAACAGAGATTTTATTCTCACTTTTCTTTTTTGTTCTGTCTGATTGTTTTTTTTTGGTATTTTAGTTTTCCAAAAAATGTGATACAAAGTGAAAAATAGAGGGTCATTATAGCGTGTGACAGAGATGATGAATTTTTTAAACCAAATGACTCAAGCATCATTTGTTCGCACCATAAAGATGATACCACCATATTATACAGATGATATGTATATAACGGAGAAAGGATTTAGAAGGATAAAAAAGACAACCGTACCAAATTTTAAGGTAAATTGTAACAAATATATACTTTTACAGATAAAAACAGAAAAAATAACATCATCAATTTAATTTTTTTTTACACTATGTGATAATTCTGGCGTCCAGTGGCGAACGATACCTTCATTACTAGACCGCCACATCAGTAGTCCTGGTTCGATTCCCACCCGAATCTATTACATTCATATACAGTATATTTCAAATTTAAAATATTCATTGTGTGTAAACATAAAACAATTTCAAAATGTGTGTAAAAGTTAAAAACATTCAAGTTGTTTAAAAAATATAGATATGACCTAGACTCCATGCATATTTTGTTCCGAAGTGAAGAGAGTGTAGTAAGCGTAGTTCCAAAATGATGTAACTTCAAATTAGTTCAAAGAATTTGGACTTAAGTGTTCAGAGTTTAAGGTATTTATTTACATTAAATGTTTATTAAAATATTTTGTTTCATTTCTGGATAATTTTAACTTAGGCTAAAACGTAGTACGTAAGATGCACCCACAAAATGATATACAACCCTTTCGGTTGAACGTAAGGTGTATATTTAAACTAATCCATAATTATTATAGGACTGATTATATGTAGCTATGGTAGTTGAATTATAGATATGTATGTATCGACGCGGGGACACTATTTGCGTTTAATTTTGTATGAGACACTACACCTATTGTATATATGATCGAAGATTAATGTGTAATAACGGTGGATTATTAACCGTTAAGTGTTTGTGAACATACATGAGTGTTGGTAAATCAAACAAAACAGTGCAACATCGCTTTTCAAATATTCTCTCAAGGATTCCATGAGAGATCTCAGTATAGTCCCACATCTTTACTGAGGACTCAAGGGGTTTAGGGGAGGGTATTTCATCTTCCATTTATTATCTTGATCACCACATATTAATATATCACTTACTTGACACTGGCTAAATGTGCTAGACGCACGAAGCCATTATTTAAATGGAAGAAGAAGAACTGGGATGTTTTGATTTTGATCATAATCTATACTATTTTACACAGGAAAGCTTTGCATTGAATAGGTTCAAAACTACTGGACAAATATATATAAATACTAGCTTTTGCCCGCGAATTTGTTCGCGTGGAATAGTGACTTCCGGCAAATTTTTGGTTTTACCCACATAGTTCCCGATTTCACGGGAAGTTTGACAAGTTCCCGCTCCCGCGGGATTTCTAAGAGTGCGTGCCAAGATCGTAGCAAGTGGAAGGATGTGATCTCTGTCTACCGCTACGGGAAAGAGGCTTGACATTACGTATGTATGTATGCATGCATAACGTAAAATATTAAATAATATGGTAATCAAAAGTAGTCCAAGACAACGCCCCTCAGAGACTCCGACTAATTAGCATGCGCTGCAAACAAACACACAATCCGATTATGCCGAGTCCCAAGGTCACGGGTTACTAGTTACTATTTCTTACGTTCTAATTTGAATGGCTTCTATTTAATTAAGTCATAATATGGAGGCAGTAGACCGGAAAGGATGTTCTCAAATTCATTTAGTTTGGAACTATGATGGGTATATATTATGGATGTATGGGTGTGTAGGGTTCCTACCAGGACCTAAGGAGCCCAAGCCAACCTCACCTGCAAGTGGTGCACCTGCCGAACAACGGACGAGGCTTTGGCGAACATAACAGTGCCCGGTAAGCATCAATGGGCTCGCCACTTATTACGTGGGAGTCGTTTTTATGTAGAGTGGTTCCAGAGGAAGGTTTATGTATAGGTCACGCGGGCATAGTCCATCGTATCCTAGCATTATCCCGGTTGTCCTAGACTTAAGCTTAGAGCCCAAGGTCTGCCCACTGGTGCAACCAGATTTGACTGAATTTCAGTTATTACGTGGGGCGACTGCCGTCTGACCTCCGCAACCCAGAGGGAAACATCATTCTATGGTTAAACCAGCTGTCAGTCTGTTAGCAGGCACTGACTTCCTAATAACGATTGCCATAGATTTCCATGACAGCCAAGACCAACGGCTTAACGTGCTTTCCGAGACACGGAGCAAACGATAATAGCGGGCATAGTACATAACAAAATCCTAAACTAAAATTCAAAAGTTATTTATTTCATATTTATATTCATATATATCACTCATATCAAAGTTTGGCTCAATAGAGCTCTTATGAATGTCATACTTATAAACTAACGCGCCCATTCACTGCGGGCGGGAGCTTGATCGTAAAAGAAAGGGCAAGGAAATCGTCAAATTTGGTTTTTTCTCCTGCCAGTTACAATAAAAATACCTATTATTAAAACAATTGTGTTCTGCAGTCACAAGATCCAAAAGAACAGAAGACAAAAATTTTAAGTAAATAAAAAGTATTAAAGAGTACGCGCAGCGGTCAAAGCTCCGATGAGGAAATGTGACTGAGGGAGCGAAGCCCTCCGCCGACCGCACGACGGCGAGGCACTCACTCACGGGCCTCACGGCACTCACGGTGAAATGACGAGGTGAAGCCAAGCGAGACAGGCATTGTTGTCGTGTTATAGAGGTATCAGAAGGTGGCATTTGATTTACCAGCAATAACTTTGCATTTTGATGACAAATAAGACTATACTCAGCGCAACATCTCACTCACGCGGAGTCATTAAAGTAAAGTAAAGTAAAAAATATTTATTTCATAAACTATTATACATAGTACTTGAAAAAGTCATGATTACAAATGAAAAAAAAACAATCGAAATTATATTACACTAAATCACGAAGCTTAGATTCACTTATATGCAACAAAACAATTTAAAAACAAAAAATAATAAGTGTAAGTGAATCTAAGTGCCAGTTCCGAGCTACCGCTCTGTAAGAAGAACTGGCAAGAAACTCACAGGCTATGCTCTTTTAATGTCCATTAGTTTGGTACTAGAATTAAATCTTCATTTGTCTGTGAAGCTATACAATGCAATATAACATAACCTTAACAATATTCATGTTTTAAGTCATTCATATTAGAATAGCCTGTATGAAACGGCAGTTTAATCCCAAGCATTTTTATCTGCCATATAGTCTTTAATAGAATAGTATCCCTTTGAAGACAGCTTGTGTTTTATTGTTAATATAAATTTATTTAGGCTCAATTGCTGTATGTTGCTTGGGATTTTATTGTAGAATCGCACACATTGAACCAGATTTGTGCAGTTTTGTGCTTGCGTCGAGCACGCGCTATCGATACACCTAAAACATAATGACTACAAATGCGCTTCAAAGAATTAGAAAACGATCAAAGCATAACGGTCACTTTTGTCATTTATTTGTTATTTAAGGTCATATTGAAACAGGGAACAAGTAAATCATTGAAAAACATAACACGTTTCATTTTATTTTTATTTTTTGAGCATTTACCATTGACATATCGATACGCGCGTTTTTCTTCACTGCGCGTTGCCCATAAGAGGGAGCGCGCGAGCAATATAGTTCACTGCGCTCGCACGTTTTATGATGCCGCGTGCAGCGAGATATAGTACCTAAGTCTACGAAAGCCATTACTGAAATTGCTCGCTAGGTGCAGTAAGGGCTTTGTGGACTAATAGACTCCGTCTACAGTAGACAGGTCACGACCTGACGCGACGGCATGAAGGGGGCGGACTACATTCCCTTAGGAACACTTACTTAAAGGTACCTGGGTGTCGGGTGGGTGATATCTGCTACTTTAAGGCACTTTGACGGCCGGGATGGCGAGGTGTGTGCACGCCGCATAGGTTCGATTCCCATACCGGAAGAATCATTGAGAGCATGTACATGACTATTTCGAGCTTTTTCAGAAATAAAGTCTTAAGCGCCAAAATAACTGTTTTAAGAGTAACCTTTTTTATAGTATGTAATTAAGAATGCTAAGTCAAATTTTAGCGTTTGAATAAGGTAATAGGGAAATGCCGATATAACATTTAGTAAAAATTCAAATGCACTCGTAGCTCGGTGGTCGGAAACGATCACCGAAGTATAGCAGAGTTTACAGAGGTCAGTCCTTGGATGGGTAACCGTTTGTGTGGCACTTGATATCGAGCGCTTCTGAATGAAAGACAAGGCTTCTGAGTGAATATTGTGTATATTTCTAGTAATCATTGTTATTAAATACAGTAGGATACATAGGTTGCATCCTTACATCTTTTTAAGCCGTTGGTCCCGGTTATTATTGAATGTGGTAGTCGTTAAGCCATATTAGAGGCCAAATTGGGCGGCTTGACTTACACTTGTCATACACCTGCCTCCGCCAATCCGCACTGGGTCACCTTGGTGTGAGAGGAGATGAGATGATAATTTTTTTTAAACAAATTTATGCCATCAATATTTTGAGAACTATTTAACAAAAACCTTCTTCTGTAAAATATGCAAAATGGCGGTATCAATCTTCTTCCTGAAAGGCTCGATTTGATCTGGGACTAGGTGTTCTATGTATAATAATAAGTATGTATTTAAAAAAGTATTTGGTATCCATAAGACAAGTTCTTTATGATACCTACTAATTTGGATAATAAAAAAATTGATGTGATTGTAAGAGTTATGAATAATATATTATCTAAGGAGTCCAAGCCAACCTTACCTAATAGTGGTGCACCTGCCGATCAACGGACGAGGCTCTGGCACACATTACATTTTCCAGTAAGCGGCAATAAACGAGCCACCTATTACTTTAGAATATGCCTCTGCCTAAAACAGGCGTGAATGTATGTAAGATATAGTTATATAGTAGGCACAGGTGTCCATGGGTAAATCAGATGACACTAACAAACTCTATCATGACATTTCCTAATGTATGAAATTAACCCAAAAACTCGACAAATCGATACTCCATTTCCAACACATCCATTGTAAAACAGATTAAAGTTTAATTTGACCTGTTTTCGGTAATGATCGACCTCATTGAACCAAACTAAGGCATCACCACAGCATGTATAGTAATATCATAATTATATTATGTAACACTTCTAATGAGTTCGTTTTAATATGACATTTTAATGTGACCATAATCTTCAAATTTTCATAGTTCATAGTTCTTTATTTGCGTCATGTAGTACATAAAGATCTTAATGTTACATATAAATAGTGGTTCTAAAACATGAACCCTGCAAGGGTATTGCAAAAAACATTATAGAATAGTTGAAATTATTATCCTTAAATTCTACATTAAAAATTAACATTAACATTACACACAATATGAAAAACAAAATTACTATAAAAATATATTTACAATTAAAATCAAATCACATTAAATACAATAATTATACAAATTAAAAGTTACTATGTCAATTAGGTAAATATTCACATAAGTCATAAAAACATTTTTCTACTAGGAAGTCTTTGAGCCTTTTATAAAATAAACAGTCTTCCTTTACGTTTTTTATATCGTGTGGCACCTTGTTGTATATTCTTATTGACATATGATATGTTCCCGATCTAACAATATGCAAATTCGAAAATGGTAAGGTTAGTTCCTTTCTATTTTTGACACTGCGAGCATGGGAATGGTAATCCTGGGATTGCTGATATAGATGTTTGTTCCTACGAACCAGCTTACAAATTTCAAAGATATACATAGAAGCCAGAGTGAGTATTTTGAGTTTAACAAAATAGGGTCTACAACTCTCCATGTTTGTTATATTCACCAATATTCTAATACATCTCTTTTGGAGGACAAATAATTTATTTACATCTGTACTGTTTCCCCATAAGATAATGCCGTAGGTAAGCCAGGCATTAGCGTATGCGTAATATGCGCTCTTAGCTGTCTCTAGATCTGTGCACTTTTTTAACTCATAGAGGGCGTAGGTAAATCTAGAAAGTTTGGATGATATTTTTTCAACATGAGGTTTCCAATTTATGTTAGAGTCAATTTCCACTCCCAATAGTGCACATGAAGAGGTAAAGTCGATAATAGAATTTCGAAAGAGAATTTTTTCCTTAATTGCTGTTTTTTGTCTAGGCTTAAATTGCATTATCTTTGTTTTGTTAATATTTATTTCCAAATTATGGTCGCCTAACCAGCTTAATACTTCACTGAGACTAGAATTCAGTTTTTCTTGTAATTCAGCGCTATTTTGACACGGAAATATAATAGATACATCGTCAGCATAAATTATACATTTTTCTTTTAAGCACTTTGATAAACCATTTATATATATAATAAATAATATACTTCCCAGTACACTACCTTGGGGAATTGAACGCTCTACCTTTCCTTTTTCTGATTTTATTTTTGTAATTATATTACTTTGGTTATCATAATAATCCAAATGTACAAACTGCTCTCTATTTTTCAAGTATGACTCGAACCATTGATACGCAATACCTCTTACCCCTAATTCATATAGTTTCGAAAGAAGTATCTGGTGTGAAACTCTGTCATAAGCCTTACTCATATCCAGCATTATTCCTATTGCATATTTACGTTCGTTAATTATGTGTAATATTTCATGAATGTACTTATTAAGAGCTGTTATCGTTGATCGACCCTTTCGAAAACCATGTTGGCTATCGTCAAACACATTATACTTTTCACAGAAGGATGTTAACCGTGTTGCCATGGCAGATTCTATAATTTTTGAGAAGGACGATAAAAGGGCAACTGGTCGAAATTGTTGGGGTTCGCTTGCGTTTTTATTTTTAGGGATGGGCTTGATAATAGCTGTCTTTAATTTGTCTGGAAAAAGTGCCTCTTGAAACGATTGATTTATTAAATACGCCAAGGGTTCGCAAAGTTCGTCTTTACAATATTTTATCAAGGTAGGGGGAAATTCATCTACTCCACAACTTGTTTTATTTTTCAAGGACTTTATAATTCTATAAACTTCAAGAGCTGTAACAGGACTGAGATATTTTTATTTTTTATTTTATTAAATCACAAGGGAAAACATACAGTATTTAAGTAACACAAAAGTAATTAACAGTAAATAGCACACAATACCAAAACAGTTTCCACAGAAAACATATACAACTTAAATTGATTTCCTGAAATAAGTATTTCAGGTAATTAAACTAAAAAATATATTAAAACTTAAATACACATACATAATATAAACATACATAAATATATATATATATATATACATATATATGTATAAATATTTTTCTACATACATATATCAATAGGACTACGTGTTACGCAAATTCCTTTTGAATTGCGCAATATTGGATATAAAGATATCAATGTGACGGTACTTCAAGTTATAGATGTTCATTGCTCTATTCCCAAAGCGGTTTCCCGCGTACCTGGCACGACTAATTGTGGGGCTGAAAGTGTTACAAGAGCGCAGATTTGGTCTAGGACAATTTAGAAATAATACACTCAGCAAATATGGCGATTCGACGTGATTATGTAACAGTTTGAACAACAACATCTGATCCCTATGTTCGCGCCGCACAGAAAGAGGCACAATGTCCTCACTGCGAAAATCACTAAATTTATACATCATTCGTTTAGTAAATTTATTTTGTATTTTATCTAAAGCCTGAATATAAACCAAGTGTAGGGGGTTCCACGCCGTCGAAGCATATTCCAGTTGCGACCTTACGAGACTGTTATAAAGTAACACCAAGGTACTAGATTCTTTAAATTCGGTACTTTGACGGAAAATGAACCCCAACATCTTGTAAGCCTTTGCTGTAATTTTTTCAACATGTGAAGAAAGTATTAATTTGCTGTCCAGAGTAACCCCAAGATCTCTCACCTCAGATACCTTAATTAAAGCTTTATTGTGAAGTTTATAGTCAAATAATATTGGGTTTTTTTTTCGTGTATATGATATAGTACGACATTTATCTACGTTAAGATGAAGTTTATTTTTAATACAATATAAACTAAGACGATTTAAATCGTCTTGTAGTTTCTCACAGTCTTCAATAGATCTAATCACGGTAAAAAATTTTGTGTCATCTGCAAATAATAAAAAATTTGAATTTACGAAACATTTAGCCACATCATTTACGAATAAGTTAAAAAGTAAAGGTCCGAGGTGAGAGCCCTGAGGAACTCCAGAAGGGACAGGAATAAAACTGGAAATGAAACCCTTAACGGTTACAGCTTGAGTCCTATTAAACAAATAAGATGTAAGCCATCTCAGAAGGTCACCGTGCACTCCGAAAGCCTCTAACTTTTTAATTAATAATTGATGTGATATTTTATCAAAACATTTAGAGTAATCGGTGTACACAGCGTCCACCTGAGAGCCCCCATCCATGCCGGCTAGAACCTGGTCGAGAAACTCGCAGAGGTTTGACTCAGTGGACCGCCTGTCAATGAAACCGTGCTGCTGAGTAATAAGCAGGGGCCGGACGGCCGGGAAAAACGAATCGTAAACTATTTTTTCCAGCAATTTTGGAATTACTGAAAGTTTAGATATTCCCCTATAATTGACAACGTTGTGTTTATCGCCACTCTTAAAAACTGGGACGACTAGTGACCGCTTCCATACTGAAGGCATTACTCCGGTATGTAAGGACAAATTAAAAAGAAAGTATATTGGTTCAGCCAGTTCCATATAACATTTTTTCAAAAACAAAGGGTGTATACCGTCAGCACCCGAACCCTTTGTAGCGTCTATACGAGACAGATATTTTTCCACAGTGTGACGCGAGCAATTAACCGAATTAATAATACAGATATATAGAGTTTTTAACAGGTATAGAGGCAGGACGTCTCTTAAGGTCTGTTATATTCTCATTTTTCCCTACTGCCAAAAAATATTGGTTTAATGTATTAGCGATGAAACTAGGGTCCGTTATATGTTTTCCCTTATATTTTAATGTAATATTTTTGTGATATTTTTTATCGGTTTTGTTTATTCATTCCTTAATGATCTGCCACATCGATTTAGTAATATTCTTGGACTCCTTAATTTTTCTAATATATTGACACTTTTTTGATGTAGTTACTGTACTTTTTAATATTTTAACGTATCTCTTGTAATGGTCATTTAAAATAGGACTATGAGCATATAACATCAACTTGTGTAATTGACGTTTATTTCTACACGACACCTTAATACCCTTTGTTAGCCATGTCTTCTTTTTATTCTTAATTTTTATAACACAATTTGGAATGTAATTTTTTGACATTCATACGCCCTTTTTTTTTTTTTTTTTTGGGATGGAAAATCATCAAATGGCCTTCTCCCGCTGTGGGTGGAGCGGGAGGGTGTGTCAGACTTCTACTGACTAAAAACCATCCATGTTCCTTCTTTTGAGCCTGCTACGTACCGAGGCCGCAGTAACCCTTGCGAACAGTCCCGCAACCCCGGCAGGCTTGGCCCCTCGGTGTGTTGACATCTCTTTGAGGCGCGCGTGGAACACGAACGCGCCATCGACGCGGCTTGTCGTCTATGGAAGACGGACGGGCGGCGAGTTACCCACATTCATACGCCCTGCGATGGCAATTTTATAATAGAACTTTAATAAATTGTTTCAAGTTCCCGGCAACATTATCTTTTATGAATAAACATTTTCATTTCATTACATATTACACTTGTTTTCTTGTGTAAAATACAACACAACATTTTTTATGTCACATGTCATAATGATCACGTCGCCTATAAGCAGACATGCATACATACATAATATCACGCCTGTTTCCCTTCAGGGGTAGGCAGAGGCATATATCCGCCTGTTATATTGTTGATCCCACGTAATAGGTGGCGAACCGTCAGGAGTGGGTGGGTGCTTGTTACACCACTTGCAGGTGTGGTTGGCTTGGGACTTCGAAGCTCACCTTCGGCACCTAGGACCGAGGTTCACTCGAGGATCAACAGCTGCGTAGAGACATTGCGTCTCTCAGTGTCTTCTATCGGAACTACAATAGCGAGTGTTCTGAGGAGCTTTTCGATCTCATCCCGCCCTGTCCTTTCCTCTCCCGAACAACACGTGCTGTTCTTAGAAACCAATTCCTCATACTGTGCAGACTATCAGCACTCTGACTGACTTTTTATTAATTTATTGATTCAGGAGTTACTTTGCGGAAATCCATTGTAAGCAAGTGATGGATTAAAAATATCTTTGTAACAATTCCCGCGCTACTAACGCTGAAACGAGGGTACACACTCGAGAGTTTTGCACTCTCGTTACAGCGTTGGTCGTGAAGACATCGTTGTTCTGAGGCTCCCATTTTACCTGAAGATGCCCTGTGTAAGGGCGAAACACGTGTCGTGTTGAATAGTTTCTCGATTTTTTCGGGAAATTATAGTAGCGCAGGAATTGTTACAAAGATATTTTTAATCCATCACTTGCTTACTTTTTATTGCTTGTTATTACTTAGTTTTTGTAATTTTCATTAAAAATAGTACTTTGTGTGTAATTTTTTATTTTCATTGTTTTTAAAATCATTACTAGTTTAAGTTATAGTTATGCCACTGCGTCATAAGGTGTGGCTTGAAAACCAGCGCTGCTATGACATTGTTATAGCTGCATTAAGCTGAAGCAATGCTTTTTGACTGCACAATTTTCAGTCTTGTGAAATTTTTACAATTTTATGTACCTACTTGTGCAGTTCATAAACATTTCTTTCTTTCTTTGACTCGAACCAAGAAATTTGGTCGTTTCTGAGCAAGACCACTGAGCTCTGGAATTTGCTGCCGGCTCATGTGTTTCCTATTTCCTATGATCCCGGGTCTTTTAAGCGGGACGTGAAACGGCATTTTAGCAGGCCGTCATGAGTCGATGCGCTTTGTACCGTGCTTATTTCACGGTATGAAGCGCTTTCATTTTTATTTTGGACTGCATCGACTACTTTACCATCAAGCAGAACGTAGCCATAATGACGTGTCACATTAAAAAAAAAAGTACGGTCTTTGATTCTTGTCTAGCTGTACGTACAGTAATTACTGCGCCGACCAACCACCGCATTGTGGGGCATCTTGATAAACATGTCGTAACCATAGTTGTTCAAATGGTGGTTTCCTATTGTAATGATAACTGTTGTGTCATTGCGGTCGGAGACAATCAGGTTAAAAGGTAATATCGATAATATGTATACTGGCCAAGCGTGGGTCGTTGGCGTGAGTCGGATATTTCAAAAGGAGATTAAAATCCGATGTTAAACTGTTCTGAATTTAAAACTATTCACTAGTAGCGACGATTGCTAAGCGACGAGACTTATAGACATCAAACTCAGAGGGTCTAGGGTTCAAACCTCTATGACTATGACTTTTCAAAGTTATATGCGTAATTGTCGCTTGCTCTGTGCCTCGGAAGGCACGTTAAGCCGTTGGTCTCCGTTGTAATGAACAGGCTTCGCAGGCAGTCACTATTAGGAAGTCAGTGCATTCCAATATTCTAACAACTGGTTTAACCATGTGCCTCTTTAGATTATGAAATTCAGACGGCAGTCGCTTCATTTGGTAAGGCCAGTGAGCTGATTCTGGGCCCTGGGCTTAGGTCTTGGGCAGCCGGGAGAATGCTAAGGTATGATGATTAGAAACAATTCACTTATATGGTTTGGTCACCTCGAGAGGACGAATGGAAGCAGATTAACGAAAGCAATTAATTAAGGTGCGTAGGTGAATCTTCCGTACCCACTTGACCTCACGGTAACCTGAAAGGTAACCGTTAAAGCTTAAAGATACGGTTTCTAAAAAAGTGTTAAATCGAGAATCAACTTTTAGACTTAGCGGAAGACTGAACATTGCCGAGTTTTTTGCCAACTTCTTCTCCAGGCAGGATCTGACTCTAATAAAGTGGCGCATCTAAATTTAAATGACATTCACAAGTGCTTCCAAGTCAAGTCAAAAATTATTTATTTCATAAACTATTATACATAGTACTTGAAAACGTCATAATTACATATAATAAACGGCTCATATTTAATGTGTCATCAAAATTAATAAATTACCAACCTAACCTAACCTTTTTGTACATCAAAAAATTCTGATGGAGCACCTAATCCCCTATTAGATGCTAGATCAGTATTTTTGATGATCAAAAAAGTATTTTTTAGAGGTTCAGTTTATTATATTCCTAAAAAAACAATCCAAAATATTATTACACTGAAATCACGAAGCTTAGATTCCCTTGCATGCAACAAAACAGTTTATACACAAAAAATAATTAAGTCGGAATGGAGACAAGCTTGAATAAGTTAAGTAGAATTTTAGATCGTAGCAAGTGGATCTCTGCCTACCGCTATGGAAATACGGAGTTAAGGGAAGCCTATATATAGAAACTATTATATAGTAACACCTTTAGGGTCGGTACATGTAACTCTGTTTTGCATTCTAAAGTTTAGAGTAATATGTAAACAATGTTACTGGTTATACAATTATTTAATGCATTTGTGTCATATTTATTTATTTTATTTATTTAAAATATGGGTCTCCAACAAAGGACATACACGACAAAAATACAATAATATGTGACATACCCGTAACATTATGTGTACTCCCTCAATAGGAGACCACAGCATGCAAATAAAATATTTCACAAGGCAAACACAGGTTAAAACATCAGAACTAAATTACAATAAAATAATATTTGAAGGGAATCAGAAATAAAATTACTTAAGCTAAAATTACTTAACAAAAATGACCAACATACCCTTAAGAACTTATAATTAGGGTTGAAATTAAATATTTGTATCAAATTTAAAAAATATGCTGTACACTAGCTTTAAGTATTGTTAGTAATATATATTGTGTAACTGTTGTTTGTTCCTAATAATTTTTTTTTTAAATATCTGTCGGACAATGCGTCGCCTAACGCCATTAGTATAACTTCTAAAACATTCGACATTTCACTCTCAACCGATAATACGTTAGCGCGTCGAGCGTATTAGCTGGAATGCCTGCAATACGCTTCGACGCATTTTTCGTCAGATATATACCGACTCTTAGTCTTATTACATGTGTAATATGTGCACTGGGCTGTCGATGTCGAAAAGATGTGTGGTGTAGCGACACCGTACAAGCGATGAACGGAACGTAAAAGATGAATGAAAATACTGAATCGCGCAAACGAAATTCCTCAAGCTCGTAACTATATATGCAGCACCCAACCATCATCAGTTGGGCCGCGGCCCCCGGTTACATCCATCCGCCCGGTGGAAGATCTTCCCTTTAGTCGGGAGCACGTCATACGCTCCCTACAGTGGTAATGGTACGTTAAATAATTTATTGATTCAAGCGTTACTTTGCAGTAATCCATTGTAAGCAAGTAATGGATTAAAAATACCTTAGTAACAATTCCCGCGCTACTATAATTTCCCGTAAAACCGAGAAATTACGAGTATTCAACACGACACGTGTTTCGCCCTTACGCAGGGTATCTTCAGGTAAGATAGAAGCCTCAGAACAACGATGTCTTCACGACCAACGCTGAAACGAGTCACAGAGTACTCGAAAACACGTGTCGTGTTGAATAGTTTCTCGATTTTTCGGGAAATTATAGTAGCGCGGGAATTGTTACAAAGATATTTTGAATCCATCACTTGCTTAATGGTACGTTACCTAAATGCGAGGACCTCGACGTTGGGCATCCGCCGCAGCAAGCTGATGTCCACCAGCTCGGCTCCCCTGGGGACAAAACAAACATTCATTAATGGAGGGAACTGCAGCACCTTGATATTGCAACACCTATAAAGGTAACTAAGTTGTAAGACTATATGTAGGTACACTTAGATGGCAATAAAGGAATTGAATTGAACATTACAAACATACGTTAATGGAGAGAAAATTAAGCGAACTTAAAACGGAGGTGGGAGTTTTTTTTTAATATGACACGTCTTAATGACTACATCTTACCTGATGGTAAGCATTAAGCAGCCCAAAAAAAAAGGGCTTCATACCGTGAAATAAGCACGGTACAAAGCGCATCCGATCATGACGGCCTGCTAAAATGCCGTTTCACGCCCCTCTTAAACATTGGTAGGTCAAACATCACTTTAGTCTTTTAAGGTTCCACCACGGCTCACTAACCAAGAAGAGAGGGATTTTAAGCTAACTTGATTTAGACTAAATTGAAGGTATTTGGTTTCCTGCCTCTCAAGTTATCGATGGTGATTGTTAAAAGGTCAGAAGGGGGTATTGGATCATACTCCACCACGCGGACCCTGTGCGGATTGGCGGAGGCAGGTGGTGTGGGACACTGTGGTGCGGTGGCGTAGAGACGCTCAGAGGCAGGCTCTGGGCGCATGGCGGCGGCAGCTTTTTCGGAGCGCCGAGTTTCGTGCCGAAGGATCGAGGCGCCGTATCCTCGAGGCGGTCGGGCCCATCTTGGAGCAATGGGTCGGCCGTCGGTGGGGGTCGATGACCTTCCGGCTCACGCAGGTACTTTCCGGGCACGGGTGCTTCGGGAAGTATCTGTGTGACGTCGCCGGGGGGGAGTCGACCCGGTGTTGCCACCATTGTGACTGCGCGGAAGACACCGCGCAGCACACTTTGGTGGCGTGCCCTGCGTGGGCGGGGCCGCGGTCGACGTTGGCCGCGGCCCTGGGTGGAATGGCTCTCTCGCTGCCGACCATCATGCAAAAGATGGTCGACAGCGAGACGGCATGGGAGGCGATGGCCTCTTTCTGCGAAGTGGTGATGTCGCAGAAGGAGGCCGCGGAGCGGGAGAGGGAGCGGGACCCGCTCTCTCTCCGGCTACGCCGTTGGCGCAGCGGGCGGGCCAGGAGGGCCCGCCCGGCCGCGCCTGGGGGTCTTGGGCGGCGGGGGCAGGGGGCCCCTTCCGTCTAGCTATAGAAGTCGGCCAGTCACGTCATGGCCGCAAAAAGAGGTAGGAGGGGCGCGACACACTGCGCCTCTCTGAGGAGGTCCTCCCGGTTCTGATCCGGGGGACGTTGGCCGCGGGCGAGGTGCCAGAAACTACAAATCCCCTGGTGCTGGCCCCCCGCCCCTTCTTCAACAGCGGTGGGCGTCGTCGGAAGATTTTTAGTGGGTAGGACTGCGGCGGTCGCGTCTGCCGCAGTGAGCCCCACACCCCCTCCCGGTCTCCCCCTTTTGGCCGGGAGACAGTGCGTAAATGCATTTTGTTACCGACGTAAATAAAAAAAAAAAAAAAAGGCAGGTGGTGTGGCGGTTTTGCTGGTAGACTTTTTCAAGCCGCCCAATTAGGACTCTCACATGGCTCTGCCACATTTAGTGATATCCGGGACCAGCGGCTTAACGTGCCTTCTGAAGCACGGAAGCGCTCGATATAAAATGCCACACAAACGGTCACCCATCCAAGGAGTGAGCTCTGTGAACTCTGCTTGACTTCGGTGATCGTCACCGACCACCTCGTGACACCCAGCACCGCGAAGCTACGAGCGCTTCAATTCATCATCGTATCCTAGCATTATCCCGGTTGCCCTAGACTAAAGCATCGGGCCCAGGGTCTGCTAGCTGTTCAATTATTACCAATGAGTCCTTTAGGTGTTTGAGTTTTGACCAGGGGCCCTACCGCCGAATTCGATAAATTTCAGCTATTTCATCTAGATCTAAATTTTCTGAGGTTCATCAATCCGTACCGGGGAATCTATACCGTAAGCCATAGATTATTCATGACCTTGAAAACTACTGAAGCGATTAATTAATTAAATGATTATTGTTTGCGTTTCGATGACACATTTTTATCTAAATATAAATAATTTGTAATATCATTTAAAAAAAACACAGATAGAGACTGTCAAATATTACGTGAATCCTTCAAAATGTGTGTGTAAATGGAGAACGCCATCTTGTATCGAGTTCCATGTGTTCGGCGGTACGAGAGAATTAATTCGAAATCGATTTTGCCTAATAATCGATTACCGGCAAGTTCGGCGGGAGGCCCCCAGACGGGGCGTGGAGACTATGAGGTAGGATAAGACTACACGCTTGAGTTGTGAACCATAATGTCACATATTATAAGTAAAACAATGAAATAACACGCCTTTTTGAGATCGGAGTTAAAAATAGCAGTACCATAACGACTGTACAGTCAGAATCAATAAACTGTTAGCACCCAATCATTCATCATCATCATTTCAGCCATTTGAAGTCCACTGCTGAACATAGGCCTCCAATTGCTTTCCCCCATTCAATCCTGTGTCGCCTGCATCCATCGGCTCCCCGCCGCCCTGACCAGATCATCAGTGCGAGGCCGTCCTCTACTACGTATTTTATTTTACCAACTAAAACACGCTGACTGTACAAGTATCGCAATCAATCGACGTTAGACAATGGCATACTTTATGAATGGCCGAACGACGCCAAGGTCGTACGGGGAATCACATCCTTCATCATTACAGAAGTTCCGTGTAGGCGCGAATGTGTCAATTATCTGTAAGACGACGCACAGGTTTTGCCTAGGTTCTTGTTGCTTGCGAAGCATATTCATAATTTCGTTTATTTGGTCTGGCATTTACAATATTCATTACGTATTTTCTACTAGTGGCCACCGGCGTCTTTGTCCGCGTGATCTACAAATAAAATTTCCTTTTTAATCACTTTATCTTTTAAAGAACCTCATTAAAATCCTTATACAAAAAATGTTAGAGAAAGGGCAGGTCAAAAGTACCCTAAACCGACGGGCGTGTATGAGGAGGTTAATGAGTGTGAATGAAGCTAAAAGTGTGTGCCAAGATCGTAGCAAGTGGAAGGATGTGATCTCTGCCTACCGCTACGGGAAAGAGGCGTGACATTATGTATGTATGTATGTATGTATGTGTAGTTTTAAAAGTTTAAGCATACAAAGGGACAGACAGCGGAAAGCGGCTTTGTTTTGTACTATGCGGTAATTTATTTTAAATTTTATAATAATAATTCATATTATTGGTGATGCCAACTATAGTAAAAGAAACGTGCGTCAGAAGTCAATCGCCAATTCTTGTAGTGGAGTATGGCTTCCTGTGTCCTGAGAGGAAACCCTTGTAGCCCAGTAGTTGACTGAGTTGATAATGCACGATCGCAGGCGGTCAGTAGCGGGACCCATAGTGTATCGCGATACGAATCAAGTCACCGTATCCTATCATCATCCTAGTTTCTCTAAATTTAAGCATAGGGCTCCGGGGTGTGCTCACTGGTCTAACCAAGTTTTACCTGAACTTCAGTTACTAGATGGAGCAACTGCCGTCTGACCAGCCGGCTGGCGCATATTACATGCTCACATTTTGTCAACTTGATCCCACGTAATAGGTGGCGAGCCTATTGCCGTTTACCGGGAGCTTTTATATTCGCCAGAGCCTAACAAATTACAAAAAAATAACAAATAATTTATTGATTCAGGCGTTACTTTGCGGAAATCTATTGTAAGCAAGTGATGGATTACTAATATCTTTGTAACAATTCCCGCGCTACTATAATTTTCCGAAAAATCGAGAAACTATTCAACACGACACGTGTTTTACCCTTACACAGGGCATCTTCAGGTAAGATAGGAGCCTCAGAACGACGATGTCTTCACGACCAACGCTGAAACGAGAAATTTGAATTGTTTCTCGATTTTTTGGGAAAATAAAGTTGCGCGGGAATTGTTACAAAGATATTTTTAATCCATCACTTTAATAACAAATACAATAAATGTCGGAACGGAAGCAAGGTCGCCGTCGCATCGATATTCTGCGCGTGCGCCGCTTCGGCACTGTTTTATGGCGTCTGGTCACGTCACGTGAAGCGATTAACGATTTGCTGTAGTACTATATTGTTTTTAACTATTTATTTAACGATTTATGTAAATATATGACTAATAAAGTTACTCCAGACTACGAGATTTACAACGGTGCTGCTTATTCCGAATAGGAATTTATATTTTTAGTTTAAACCCACCACTGGGTGGTGACTTTCAATAACGGACATCTAGCAGTGGACCAGTTATCCAAAGGTCGCAGATTTGATTCCTACTCGGATACTGCGGTTGGTTTTTTTCTTGTAAAAATATCTGCCTTTTTAGTAAGTTATCATGTTTTACTTATAAGTCCGTTGTGGTACAGGTCCAGAGTAGTGCCACCCCCTCTCATCTCACGGGGACAAAGAGCAATGTTACCGGATGAGGCAGCAGCGTCATCCTACGGCTGGAACTGCGATCGAAAACCCTGGTGGTTATAGGCAAATACCCCCAATAGTATGTAATCTATTGGGGAGGCAATGTTCAGCAACTGGACTTTATAAAGCTGATATGATGATTAATAAGCCACATACGCCGGTGGTCGCATAAGGAGGTGGGAGGGGGCGCGATACACTGCGCCTCTCTGAGGAGGTCCTCCTGGTTCTGATACGGGGGTCCATATCGGCTCTCATAAAATTTGTATTCATATTTACGATTTTACTACGAATTGGAGTTCATAATAATCACTCTTCATAATTTTTTTCTTCATAAACTTTATGTTCATACATTAATATTCCTATAATCGGAACTCATAACACCCCGTCATCATATTTTTTTATTCATAATGTTTTCATTAAGAAGGTGTTTAATTTTTTTTTTTTTTTATTCAGAATAGTTTTCTTCATAAGAGAGTGAAGGTCGCAGTTCTAACCTAACCTAACCCACCTTCTGGGAGCATTTTATTAACAGTATGATTTTTGATGTATAGGATAAATAGCACTTCTGATTAAGAAATATATGAAAGCAAAAATGAGTTCAAATAAATGTATGAACAATAAAATTATGAAGTCGATTCATTTGGCGTTTTAATATTTATTGAAATAAAAATTATGAAGAGTGATCATTATGAAGCGCTCGTAGCTCTGCGGAGTTCGGTGATCGGAAACGATCACCATTGTACAGCAGAGTTTACAGAGGTCAGTCCTTGGATGGGTGACCGTTTGTGTGGCATTTGATATCGAGCGCTTCCGTGCTTCGGAAGGCACGTTAAGCCGTTGGTCCCGGTTATCACTAAATGTGGTAGTCGTTAAGCCATGTTAGAGGCCTCATGGGCGGCTTGAAAAATTCTAACAGCAGGACGCCATACACCTGCCTCCGCCAATCCGCACTGGGTCAGCGTGGTGGAGTATGACCCAATACCCTCGCACCTTGGTATGTGTGAGGAGGCTCGTGCTCAGTAGTGGGACGTTAATGGGCTGTGATGATGATGATGATGATGATCATTATGAAATAAAATTGTATGACACATATTTTCGGACTTTCGATGTTAGGAGTTAAAAAGTTATATAAGAAAAAGCGCCCCCCTGATACGGAGGATGTTGACGGTGGGCGTCTTCGGAAGATTTTTAGTGGGTAGAACTGCTGGCAGTCGCGTCTGCCGCAGTGAGCACCACAATCCCCTCTCGGTGCCCTTTGGCCGGAAGGCAGTGCGTAAATACATTTTGTTACCGAAGTAAGTAAATAAAAAAAAGGCCTGCGTTCAGCAGTGGTCGGCAATTGGCTGATTGATTGATGTATTCTCAGGTAATTTGGATAGAAAACACGTCATAACCATACTTTCAAATAAAGGTTCGAAGCTAGTTCTGAATAATTAATCATGTAGGTGTTAGAATGAATAACTAGAACACTCAATAACACCCCAATATATTGACGATGGACTAAATTATTCAAAAACACTGCAGCGTCACGCTACCGCCATTGAAAACATATTACAAACTAGAATAAAAGTATTTTCTCTTTGAAATAACAGCCTAAATTAAGTCATTTAGTGGTCTTCCCTTATGGCTTACAATGTTTATAATACATACATACATAATGTCACGCCTCTTTCCCGTAGCGGTAGGCAGAGATCACATCCTTCCACTTGCTACGATCTTGGCACACACTCTTAGCTTCATTCACACTCATTAACCTCCTCATACACGCCCGTCGGTTTAGGGTACTTTTGACCTGCCCTTTCTCTAACATTATACAGAATTATGAATTATTATAGATGCGATCGTTAAGCCGGGCAGATCATATCTGGCCTAGACGTTTTATAAAACCTGGATTGATGATAATTTACACAAATTATGCACATATGCTATAACAGGTGATTTCAGCGTAATCATATTTCCATTGTTTTTATGTTTCATTTTGACGTTTTTAAGTACTATATGATTCAATTCAATTCAATTCTTTATTGCATGCTACATTGGGTAGTTACATAATGTAATGTATGTATGTATGTGTATACATAGAGATGTTAATTACAATGTAGCGCCCTGTAAGGACATAGCAAATTGTTTATTACTACTTACATACTATTTATCTATTTATTTACTAATTATCATAAATATTTATAAATCAACACTACATATAATCATTGCACATTTGTTGTTTAACTTTTATATCTAACATCAAGATATAGGATATATTATTTCTTAAAATGTTTTTATATAAATACACCTATTACTATACACATTATAATTATATTACAAACGTTATGTGAATTATGTATTAGAGTCTTCAAAAAATTCTTTAATGCTGTAATAACTTTTTGTAATTAAAAACTGTTTTAGCTGACTTTCGAAACTAGTTATTTTTTCAATATTTTTAATTTTGTTAGGAATATGATTATATAATTTTATTAACATTGAATAAGGGGCAGAGCAGTACATTTTTAATTTAGAAAACGGTATTTTTAATTTATTTTCATATCTATTGTTGCGTCTAATGGTCTTTATAGGAGAGTAGAGGTAAATATTTTTTTTGACAAATTTACTGGCTTCATATATGTACAGGCAAGTTAAAGTTAATATGTTGAGATTTTTAAAATGAGGTTTGCAAGAATCTGTTTGTTTGATGTTTATTATTGTTCTAATACACTTTTTTTGAAGAATGAATATTTCCTGGATTGCAGTACTATTGCCCCAAAGTATGATTCCGTAGGAGAGGAGTGAATGAGCATATGCATAATATGCCGAGAGAGCCGTTTCCGTATTAGTGATCCGTTTCAATCTACCGAGGGCGTATATAAAAGAAGACAATCTGCTAGATAATTTCTCAATGTGGGGTTTCCAGGTGATATGCGTATCTATCTCAATGCCCAACATGGTGGTTGAAGATACAGTTTCAATTTTATTCATTTTATATGTATAATTAATTTCTAGGGCAGTTTTTTGGTATGGTTTAAATTGAATTATTTTAGTTTTATTTAGGTTTAATTGTAAGTTATTTTGATTAAGCCAGTCGGTAATAGTGTCAAGTAGAGAGTTTAAATCTTTTGTTATTGAGTTGACATCTGTAGAAGACAAAATAATTGAAATGTCATCTGCAAAGGATACACTGTCAAACGGAATTGATTGCGGCAAATCATTAACATATATTAAGAACAGGGTACAGCCCAGTATTGAGCCCTGGGGAATAGAGCCGGTGACAGGCGTCAGATCGGATCTTATAAACTCTATATTTCCGGTTTTAAAATTCGTATATTCTATCTCTACGTACTGGGAACGATTTGAAAGGTAAGACTTAAACCACTCAAACGCTACGCCTCTTATTCCCAATCCATATAGTTTGTCTAGAAGAATTTTGTAGTCAACCCTATCGTATGCTTTGCTCATGTCGAGAAGCAAACCTACCGCGTATTCTTTATTATTTATAATGTCTAGTATTTTTTGTATGTATTGGTAAATTGCTAATATTGTATTTCTATTTTTACGAAAGCCATATTGAGTAACATGAAGGATATTGTATTTTTCAAGGAAAGAGATGAGCCGTTTTGACATAGCTGATTCTAATATTTTTGCTGATGTAGGGAGTAAGGCTATTGGGCGGTAGTTGTTAGTTTCAGTTTTGTCACCTTTCTTGTGGACTGGTTTGACTAATGATGTTTTAAGGGAGTCGGGGAAACATCCCTCTAAGAAGGATTGGTTGACCAGCATAGTATATGGAAGGGCTAGTTCTGCGGCACACGCTTTAACTAACAGTGGTGGAATTTCATCTATCCCAAAGCTAGTCTTATTTCTGAGATTTTTTATTATACAATACGTTTCTTTAAGGCCAACAGGTTGTAGATAGAGAGAGTTGTGTAATGTATTTTTTATCGCATTATTGTCTTTATAGCTTGTCCGATTTTGTGTATTGCTTATTTCAGTGAAGTAGTTATTGAAACTGTTGGCAATTATTTTTGGACATTCTTGTAGCAATTGGTTGTGTTTCAATGTTATGTTTTGTTTAGATGTACGATATTTTTTATTTGTTGTATTATTTATGATTTGCCACATGGCTTTACTTTTATTTATTGACTTTGAGTATGTGTGTGAATTAAATATTTTTTTCGACATGATAAAAGCTTTTCTTAAAGTTTTTGTATATGATTTGTAGTGGTTATGTATTATTTTACTTTTTGTTTGTGTTGTAAGCAATTTTAATAGTCTTTTACTTCTGCATGAGTTTTTAAGACCTGAAGTAAGATATGGTTTCGTTGGTTTAGTGTTTATTTTTAAGCAAACTTTAGGTATATATTTATTTAAAAGTTTTCTTATAATTATATCGAATACATTATAATTTTCATTCAAATTATTTGTATGTAAAAATACCTCATTCCAATTTATAGCTTTAAGTTTGATTTTGAAATTGTTTATATTTGTCTCGTTCATTTTCCTTTTATGTATTTTAAACTGCTGAGGCGCTTGTATTGACGCGGATATGGAAAAAACAATACCCTTGTGATCGGAGAAGCCAAAATCATGGGTACTTACTTCTTGGTTATTATTTTTAAAGTTAACAAAGAGAAGATCTATACATGTAGAGCTCTTTACAGTAACCCTTGTTGGTTCTGTAACCGTTTGATAAATATTATACGATAACATTAAATTCTTTAAGGCATTTTTTGTTGAGCTGTTTGTTAGGAAATTCACGTTAAAATCTCCTCCTATCTGGATATACTTTGTTTTGTCTTTTAGTGATATCAATTTTAATACGCATTCTAGACGATCTAGTAACACTTCTACATTTTTTTTTGTATTTGGCCAGTATAAGTTTATTATTAGCATATTTTGACAGATTATTTCTACTGCACATATTTCAAAGATACATTCTATAGCTAATATTTCTATATCAATTCTTGTTTTTATCTCTATGTTTTCTTTGGTAAGTATGCATACTCCTCCGCCTTCTGTTTCTTTTCTTGTTTGACGACAGAAATTGGATGCTATTAGGTATCCCGGTATGTTAAATAGTGCAAGCTTTTCTTTATTTAACCAAGTCTCACTCAGACATATAGTACAAATGTCCTTATTAGCCTCGGTAAAGGCTTCAAGTAAGTGGACTTTATTGTTAACACTTTGCATGTTTTGATAAAGAACTCTGAAGTTATACTCGAAAAAACTTGTCTTTTTTTGTATGTAAATGGTTTATTTTATTTGGGTTCTCTTTTTGGTTATTATTTTGGCTACCTAAATCCTTTGTGTCAATGAATGTATTATTATTGGTCCCGTTTTCTTGACTAGCAGATGATTTCGGGCTATTTTTATTTGTCTCTTCATAACATAGGTAATCTCTAGCCTCCTTTCCATTTATAATCAATTTATTATTCCTTATAATAGCATACTGACCGTTCTTCCTTGCGCTTATCATTGCTTTTTTCAATTCACGTCTCTCTCGCAGGGCTGATTCATTTAGATATTCTGTTACTCCTAAACCGTTTTCTCTAAAATAAGACGAATTCTGAAGTACATACTTCCTTGCTCTTTTATTATTCATTTCAATTTTCAGTGGGCCCCGGTATCCTTGTCTACCTATAATAGTTATCTCTTCTATATATTGTGATAAATCTATGCTTGAGATCTCGTGAATAATATTGGTAACTCGATCGATAAGTTCATCTTCCGTCTCATTATATAATGGGTTCAATCCATGTAAAACAATATATTTCTCGTTATTATTACTGCTATTTGATGCTAGAGAACTCAAATTAATTTCTTGGAGTTTAGTTTTTACCTCTCTATACTCTTCATGTAGTTTCGATATCTCATTTTGTAATTGTATTATACTTTGTTCCACATCTGTTATTTTCTCTTCCGTGTTAGTTTGTTTTATCTGTATATTCTCTATATTTTGGCTGAACTCGGTTTTTAGGTCTTTTAGAGCTATTGCAATTTCTTTCTGAATTGTATTTTGAATCGCTTTTAGAATAGAAATATTATTTTGCTGGAGATTCTTCTGTATTAAAGTGTTTATTTGATTCAGAGTTACTTGACTCTCAATTTGCGTGGGCAAATTAAAGGAAGTGTTAACTTCGTGATTTTGATTTCCTGCACTATTTTCGCAAAGTGTATCTCCTAAAAATGAAACTAACGAGTCATCATTTCCCACTGGCGAAATCGCCATCCGTCTTTGTTGTCGGTTTATTTTAATATTTTCATCAAAATCTATTTCATCAAGGTTTTGCCGCAATGGGGTATTTTAATTGTTCGTTTTTGCCACCTTAGAAAGACACAAGGGGCATTTCCATTTCTTTTTACTTTCTGCTGTCATTGTGTTTATGAATCTCTTTTCAGACACATTTGCGCATTCTATATCGTATGCCTGGTTGCATAAACAACACGTCAAGAAATATCTATCAAGTATTTTCTTCCGGCATCCTGCACATTCAATAACATGACTTGCCATCTTGTGGTAACTGCGTGAACTAATAGCAAGAAACGGAATTCTAGCGCGTTTATTGCGATCTACAAGAAATGGCGTTATTTATATATATTTTAATAGATGACGTTACTTGTATATTGTTTACAAATTTTGTTGTAGGTATGTCTACATAATATCGTTTTAGGGTTATGTTTTTACAAATTTATGTTTATATAATACCTTTTAGCGATGTTATCACTGCAGAATCATCTATGTTTTCAATATAGCACTTTGCTAAGAATTATTCTCTGTATTTCACTTAAAAATTCTTGTTTCTACCGGCACTTTGTATTTCGTCCAATTTCATTACTAATTCACAATATTAGGCGAAGATAACAGTTGAGCATTTATAAGCTATTTACACTACACTTAGATATACAGTTTTGGTGATAAAATGGCTTTTACTTATTTATTAACATAATAATTACTCGGGTCAATATTAACTTTACGGCTCACTAGCGCCATCTCCGGCTCACTGATAATATAATATAATAATAATAATATAATATTTTCTGACAAATACACCAATTATTTAGTTCCAAGATAAGTATCATTAAGAACTTGTGTTATGGATACTAAATAACGGATAAACATACATAAATACTTTTTTTTTTGTAAATACATACTTAATATACACAGAAAAACACCCAGACCAGAACAAATATTCATATTTATACTCACAAATATTTGTCCTGTGTGGGAATCGAACCCACGACCTCGGGAGTGGAATGCGGGTATACTCGCCACCACGTCATATCGGTCGTCAAAAAATATGCTGTATGCTGGTATTTGGTTTCGATTTCCTCTGCCCACATCCATCACGAATGACTGCCACAATATGCTAATCGCAGGCCGATACCCGGAGCTCGGGATTTCACTTTCATTTTAACAAAAATATTACATAACTAAGCGTCGGTTTATTATTTATCAATACTGGTTTTCGGCCGTCGATTCTGCCTCTTGATCGATTACCTCACACGATTATTTGTATGCTTCAAATCGGGTTAGTCCCGCTATGGTATGGTCCCGGTATGGCACCCTCTTAAAATACCTATCAAAAAGTCCCACTATGGTACCCATCTTTTAGATCTACGTTAGACAATAGAAGTGTACCTATCGTCGTCTTCTTGGTCTGGGTGCTTTCCTATACATACATAATGTCACGCCTCTTTCCCGTAGCGGTAGGCAGAGAACACATCCTTCCACTTGCTACGATCTTGGCACACACTCTTAGCTTCATTCACACTCATTCACCTCCTCATACAATATATACAACATGCCTGTTTCCCCGAAGGGATAGGCAGAAGCATATTATACACCCACACTTCGCCAGTTATAGTTTTAGGCCGACGTAATAGGTAGCTCGCCTATTGCCTTTCACCGTGAACATTTATGTTTGTCAGAGCCTCGTCCGTTAATCGAGCTTTTCTATCTGTATTTCAACAAAAAGTCTTTTATTAGTTCACTGTTCACTGCGGATAGGGACCAAAACTATCTTTGACCATAGATGGGTTTCAGTTGATTTTGGTATTAAAACGGCAGTAAGAGATAGATAGATGGTCATTAGTAACCTCGGTTTGCTATCCCCAGTTGACTGAAGATAAATTATTAAAACCGGCCATAAAAGGTTATAGACGCACATACAAACGTTCACGCCTCTTTCCCGTAACGGTAGGCAGAGATCACATCCTTCCACTTGCTAGGATCTAGGCACACTTTTAGCTAGCTAGCTTGCTTGCACGACCTAAGCCTTCTCATAAACTCCCGTCTGTTAAGGGTACTTTTAATCTTCATTGACAAGCCCTTTTCTCCAAAACTTTCTGGTTTAGGTCAGTTCCAGTCAGGACAAAAGTTCCCTACTTTTAACCTGTCGTTTTCTCTAAAACCTGGATTTATTCGTGGAAGAACGACGACCGAGTGTCGTTAAATTAGGTACTTAATCGATTTTGGCTCGTTATAAGTTTGAGAATATTTGTTGACAGTGATTCTGAAAAGGAGTCATTTATAACATTTATGGTCTGATTCACAATGTACAAGTAATTTCTGCATTTATATTTATTTGCATTTACAATGCTATTATATTATAAGACGATTTGATTACTAGAAAAAAATACCAAGCGGTAACTTGGGTATCAAAGTATTATATCTTTTGTTCTCGATTTTTTTATTATGATTTTATGTATGTATGATTTCATGTTTTTTTATCTATATCTTTATTTTTTAAGTTATTGATAATATGTTGTTTTTTTTAATTTGTATATAATAGGTTGGGGAAAAAGTCTTTTCGTATTTTTGTATGAAAAGTCAAGACATTTTTTTCAAAGTTTATTTACATTTATTTACAATATATATGTACCGTTTTGTTGAATAACTTTCTGCCATTTTGTGGGCAGAGACATTATCCCGTTACTGTAGAAACTTTGGGACTTCTGATCAAAAAAACGGGACAAATAGTTTTGGCAGTCCTCTCTTGAGGTCAACCTTACAGAACCTAAAGAATTCTGCAGAGACCGAAACAGGTGAAAATCTGAAGGCGCAAGGTCAGGGCTATATGGTGGATGCACTAGGACCTCCCAGTCGAACTCTCTTAATTTTTGCTGAGTGGCTAAAGATGTGTGTGGTCTAGCGTTATCGTGATGAAAGACCACACCCTTCCTGTTGATCAATTCCGGCCGTTTTCTCTCGACTGCTTCCTTTAATCTCATCAGTTGCTGGCAGTAAAGATCAGAATCGATGGTTTTGCCGGGCGGTAAAAGCTCATAATAAACAATGCCCTTCCAATCCCACCATACACACAGCATCACCTTATTTCGTGTTAGGCCAGGTTTGGCCACAGTCTGTGAAGCCTGGCCAACTTTCGACCACGACCTTTTTCGCACGTTCTTGTCGTACGTGATCCACTTTTCATCGCCAGTTATCAATCTCTTCAAAAACGGCTCGGTTTCATTACGTCTCAATAATGAATCGCAAATGAGTACACGGTTCATTAAGTTTCTTTGAGTGAGCTCGTGTGGCACCCAAATATCGAGCTTTTTTGTATAACCAGCTTTATTTAAATGGGTCAAAACTGTTTTGTGGTCAATTCCCAGTTCTTCAGCTACATCGTAACTACTAATATGCCGATCTTGCTCCACTCTTTCAAAAATGGCGTCCATTTTATTCGTAACAGGGCGACCAGAGCGAGGTGCATCTTTAACATCAAAATTTCCGGACTGAAAACGTTTGAACCAAATTTGTGCTACTCTTACTGACACTGCATCAGGTCCATAAACATCACAAATTTTTTTCACTGCTTGAGTTGCATTTTTGCCTTTTTTATAATAAAATTTTAAAATGTATCGAATTTCTTCATTAGATTCACTCATTTTTACGGAGAGAAAAACAAATGAAAAATAGCGGGAAACAACTTTTTTTTATTTTTTTCTTTTCTTTATAATGGAACCTTTTTAATGTTACCAAAACCAGCCAGACACAAATAGTACAGTCAAAAAAATTTTATAATAAGTTTATACCTACGTTATGCGAAAAGACTTTTTCCCCGACCTAATATGTTTGAGAATATTTGTTGGCAGTGATTCTGAAAAGGAGTCGTTTATAACATTTATGGTCTGATTCACAATGTACAAGTAATTTCTACATTTATATTTATTTGCATTTACAATGCTATTATATTATAAGACGATTTGATTACTAGAAAAAAATACCAAGCGGTAACTTGGGTATCAAAGTATTATATCTTTTGTTCTCGATTTTTTGATTATGATTTTATGTTTTTTTATCTATATCTTTATTTTTTAAGTTATTGATAATATGTTGTTTTTTTTTTATTTGTATCTGTTTAATTCCGTCCATGTTTTAAAATAATTGTCCTAACTAATGAACACCCTAGTTTGTAGTAATTTTTGTTTATGTTTACATGCAGTGAATGTTGTGTACATCTGTTAGAGATATACATACAAGTTCTCTGTCTCGGCCATAAAGTTAAAAAATGTATTTTTATGTATATTGTTGATGTACCTTCCTTACTAATCCTTACTAATATTATAAATGCGAAAGTAACTCTGTCTGTCTGTCTGTTACTCTTTCACGCCAAAACTACTGAACGGATTTAAATGAAATTTGGTATACAGATAGTCTAGACCCTGAGAAAGGATATAGGCTACTTTTTATTGCGAAAAGGGGGTTGTAAATGCTACCCAAAGATACTATTCCACGCGGACGAAGTCGCGGGTAACAGCTAGTATTAAATAAATAAATAAATAAATCAAACCTACGACTCATGTCTAAGTAAGTTCCCCTTTGCGTTTACTTGGAAAAGTACTTACAATACTGTCTTAACTGGCAAATGTCTTCTAATTAAAAATTGTGAAGAGACCCTAATAGCATTGAAGTTGGACCAGTAGCGGCGGTTTTGCACAAAGGCCGACGAAATGGAAAGTGTGTGCGTAACGGCGACCTCGGCGGTCGGCGGCTCCTGCCATGTATCCAATAGACATCGCAGACGGGTGGGCGATTAGCACCGGTTCTGATGATGCCGCCCAAAAGACAATGTTGCATCATCATAACAGTCTTACAAAGTCCACTGCTGAACATTACTTTCCCCAATTGATAACATTCAATTCAATTCATTTATTGCCTTATGTACACTTAGATGAAGTGTACATAAGGCCTTAAGAATTCAATACTCAATACTTTATTGCGTTCCAACAATGTGTTACAGGGTGGTAGTTTAGGTACAAAAGTATCAATTGTGGACCCTGTCGGGCACAGCATAGTGTAGGAGAGAGGAGGAAGGACGCTGTTTAATTACTTGTTAGTTAAACCTATTTGTTTATTAAATAATTCATAAATATTTGCTCATTTTTGACTACGAGTAGTTATTAGTTGTTATTCTCATTAAATTTCTTAGTAATAAAATGTTAGGTACCTATACTTAGTTATATTTGTTTTTATTTAAACTTTATTGTTATTTCATATTATTTTTTCGGTTAAATATTCTTTTATTTTTATACTATTAGATTTATATGTGAGTAATACTGTTTTTCTATAATGCACGTTTGGGACTAATTTTAATTATTAATTAAATTATTGTTCATATATATTATTATTATTAATAATAAAATATTATTATATTATCATTAGTAATTATCGATCAATCAATATATATTAATGTTTAAATTATTATGTCATTGTATGTAATATTATACATTTTAAACATTAATGTGTTGCAACTTAGTTACCTTTATAGGTGCTGCAATATCTTATATATAGTCGACGACCGATATGGCGTGGAGGTCAGCATACCTCCACTTCACTCCAGAGGTCGTGGATTCGATTCCCACACAGGACAAATCTTTGTGTGCATGAACATGAATATTTGTTCTGGTCTGGGTGTTTTTCTATGTATATTAAGTATGTATTTACAAAAAAAAAAGAATTTATGTATGTTTATCCGCTGTTTAGTATCCATAACACAAGTTCTTAATGATACTTATCTTGAAACTAAATAATTGGTGTAATAATTGTAAGAGAATATTTATTTATTTATTTATAGTCTTAGTAAGTAATGGTTTAGCATTATATCGGGGGTATTTGCCCATAACCAGCACGCTGGGCAGGCTGGTTGGTGCTCCCAGTTCCAGCCAGTACGCAGGATGACGCTGCTGCCCATCATCCGGTAAAATTCCTCTTCGTTGACTCTCACGACTCCCCGTGAGATGAGAGGGGGTGGCACTATTAATTGGTGCTCTAGAATATTAAGAGAAACATGTTTATATTGTCTAATGTACCTAGTCATAAAATAAATGGAAATCCACCTGATTATTTAAACGTTATGGAACTTTATTGGACTTGGTAAAATGTACAAAACGAATAGTTATAATTTATTTATAAATATTTGTTTGGCTGTATATGAATCGATTTGACATCAATCAGTCATTTTCATTTCTGCCTTCGGCCAAAAAGGAAAAAGAAGGGGAGTTTCGCTCGAAAAATGGTGGATTCAATCGATGAACAAATAACTGTTAACTATAATAAATTTTATTCATAGATAAATTAATTAATAAATGACAATTGTAACTGAAGCAAGTCGGCGACGTTTTATTGCAGTGGACTTGTAGGTGTGATTGTACTTTCTTATTAATAAGAACTATGTAAATAAATTAAACAACTATACATACATACATTCTCTACTATTATGTTTTTACTAATTATATGAAATGTATAATTGTTTGTACTCCCAAAGAAAGAAAATACATAAATTAAATACACGTTAAATAGTGTTCTTTAAATAGAAACAGCCACGTGTCAGACATATTGATTCGGTGTGATGGCGATCAGAAGCGCCTCATCCATCATTCACCGGGCGGCCCTTGGACATGTATTGACTTATGGAGCTATGATGACCTTCCACCGATCGCCCACTACGCGTCTTGTACGGTCGATGTAGTATTATTATTTATCTAATAAAACATACATACATTCACGCCTGTTTCCCCGAAGGGGTAAACAGAAGCATATTATACGCCCACACTTCGCCAATCAATGATATAGTTGGTCCCACGTAATAGGAGCCTTTAGCCGTTTACCGGGCACTGTTATATTCGCCAGAGCGTTCGTTGTTCGGCAGGTGCACCACTTGCAGGTGAGGTTGGCTTGGGCTCCTTAGGTCTTGGTAGGATCCCTATACAAAACCCCCCCACCCCCCAGTTTGGTGTCCACCTTGTGGTGGGGGGGGGGCTAAGTAACTCTCTATAGGGCGCAGAGGGCGCTAGGGAAAAGGCCACACCCAGAGATTGGCGACTCTGGGTGCCCTTAGTACTGACTACCGAGGGGGAAACTAAGAGGGACCTACAGAGGGCGCAACGCCTCCCGGTTTTGGTCCGGGGGACGATAGCCGCAGGCGGGGTGTCAGACGCTGCAACCCAGGTACTGGCTTCCGCCTTTTTCTCAATAAGCGGCGGGCGTCGTCGGGAGATTTTTAGTGGATATTATTGCTGGCAGTCGCGTCTGCCGGTGATGAGTCCCACACCATCTTTCGGTCCCCCTTTGGCCAGAAGGCAGTGCGTGAACGCATTTTGTTACAGAAAGAAAAGGGCTCCACTAGCAAATGACGTTAACGCGGTCTCCTAAAGTCTTGTTGGATCTCCTATACACCATGCTATCTTATACAAACCATTTTTTTTTTATCGGTCGTCAAGAAGCTGTTGCCACTGCAAAGTTCAGTGTCCCTCCATGACGCCTGTAGAATCTAGGATGGATGCCTCTAGCCGGCTAGTTATTAATAACCAAATTACAATAGTCTTGGTTCAGCAATGGGAGCAACACCCGACACAGTTGGGTGACCGCCAACTACTCGTCCCTGATTGATAACTCGTTATAGTTGCAGTCATAATCATTACTATCATCTCAGTCATCATATCCTAGCATTATCCCGGTTGCCCTAGACCTACTTAAGCTTAGGGCCCAGGGTCTGCTCACTGGTTTAACCAGAATTGGCTTACTTTCTGTTATTACATGGAGCGACTGCCGTCTGCCCTCCGCAACCCAGAGGGAAACATCATTCTATGGTTAAACCAGCTGTCAGTCAGTTA
Source organism: Musotima nitidalis (assembly GCA_949126915.1). Lineage (NCBI taxonomy): Eukaryota > Metazoa > Arthropoda > Insecta > Lepidoptera > Crambidae > Musotima > Musotima nitidalis. The sequence continues at coordinate 10,428,775 of OX421441.1, read as the reverse complement.
GCAGGCACTGACTTCCTAATAACGACTGCCATAGATGTTCATGACAGCCGGGACCAACGGCTTAACGTGCTTTCCGACGCACGTTATCTCTGAGCCGATATGTCCGATCTGATCGTCCGTTCATCTTGCAGGTGGACGTCAAATTACTTCAATTACTAAAAAAAATACATAATTTAATTTCTATTCAAATGACTTTTTTGTGGTATTTTATTTTTTTAGATATTTGTACATAAAACATACATAAAATCACACGAACCCCTTCTAATAAGCAGAGGCATATTATACGCCGCCAACTTCACACTTCGCCAAGTTGGTTCCACGTAATAGGTGGCGAGTTTATTGCCGCTTACCGGGTACTTTTATGTTAGCCAGAGCCTCGTCCGTTGATCGGCAGGTGCACCACTTGTAGGTGAGGTTGGCTTGGGCTCCTTGGATATTGATAGGAGCCCTACCCATATGGATCTTTGTAACAGTAAAATTACCGCTTCTAATGATGTATTCACGGTACATAATATGACAAGTTTTTTTTTGACAAGTTTTGTCTGCCTGTTTATTTTGGCTAATCTCTGAAACGATTCTGACAGGACTTTCACCAGCAGATATTAGCTGTTAAAATAATTAACTTTGGCTACTTTTTAACCAAAAAATTTTGTGAGTCCATGTAATAAATTAATTCAATATTTTTTATATGTATATATTTATTTCCACAGTTCTTGTTTTTTATTATTTTAATCTTGAAAGAGTTTATGTTGGTATCTTACTGCATAAAATTATATATACTTTTTATATGAAATAAATAAATAAAAAAAAATTGTTTTGTAATTTTTATTACTGCTGGGTGCCAGCTAAACATTTGTAAACGTACACTTGACCGCCACAGGACAGGTAGTGCCTAGTGTGGGGTTAATAGTAATCGCTGCCTCATGCCACATATTGCTTATTCTACGCTTGATTTAAAAAATTGTATATGTACATTGTAAGCATTTTTTGAATAAATATTTGTATTTGTGAGTCACGTAGGTGATGTCGCGGCAGCCGCTAGTATATATTTTCATTCTCATTCAAATTATAAGTTGGTTAGTAATTTTAAACTTTTTACTAGCTATTCAACCTTACAAGTCAAGTACTACTTGCACGTTTGCGAAGTGCGTGACTGGGGCAAATTCAAAGCGCTCGAGATAGTCGGTAACAATAGCGACTTGTGCGCACCATCGATCTACAGCCGCGGGTATTTATAGCACGCACTGGGGTGCACTTCTCAGGAGTCACGTGATGGCTGATTAACAATTAGTGTACTCCCATGCTTAAAGGAACATCGACCCGTTAATAGATAGGTCAGGTTTGAGTTACGTACTTATACAGTCTTTCTATATCTTACTGAGATCGAATCAATTTTAATAACTACATTTTCTTGTAACTGGCGGGAGAAAAAACTAACCTTGATTTTTTTGCCCGTTCTTTTACGATCAAGCTCCCGCCCGCAGTGAATGGGCGCATAATTTTTTTAAGTTTTGTAATTTTGACTTTTTATAAGAGCTCTTATGAACCGAACTTGAATAAAACACAAGCAGAATTACTAATTAATAAATCAGTATCATTGCGACCAGAGTTTGAACCCCAGACCCACTGAATTTGAAGTCTGGGGGTCTGGTCACTGGGCTATCGCCCCTTTACGAAGTGCCATACGCTGCCTCTGCTATTCCTCTTGGATGACTTGAATCCCTCTCACCAAATTAAGAAAATTACGAAACAAAATTACAAATTACGAAAGGGTTACCGCGGCCTCTGGACGTAGCAGGCACAAGAAGGAACATGGATGGTTTTTAGTCAGTAAAAGTCTGACACACCCTCCCGCTCCACCCACAGCGGGAGAAGGTCATTAGATGATTTTCCATCCGAAAAAAAAAAAAAAAAAGGGGCCACAAGCGATTTACTAGTAATCCGGCCAGATTGGGCAGAGTGCTTGCAGTTGGGATGGTCCAGTTTGTGACCTTGTCCCGGTTTCCAGGAATCGATACTGCAGGTGTGGGCACGTGTTAACAACCAACACTTCAAGGCCGTTACCTCTTACCTACCAGAAGTCCGTTTCACTAACACCCATTGACAAGTATATTATTTTATACAAATTTAATTATTCATATTAATTTGTTATAAAAGTTATACTTTTACATCACTTACACATTCTATTTTGTTTTGTTGAACTGCATAATTTTTATTTTGCTCTAATACAAAATTTGAAAATTTTAAATTCAAAAAATAAATACTATGTGTTATTATTAGTTACTTTTCTTTATCTTTATTTAAATATTGGACATTGAAAAACTGCCTTTTTATTTGGCTCTGTATTTAGAATAATTGTATAAAAAAATCGACAATTATACCAATTATTTAGTTCCAAGATAAGTATCACTAAGCACTTGGGTTATGAATACTAAATAACGGACGAACATACTTAAATACTACATTTTCTTTGCTAATACATAGGAAAGCACCCAGCCCAGAACATTCACATCATACCATCTCAATATTTTGTCATGATTTGACATGGTAGGGTAAATTATTTAATAGATTATTTAATTTTAAATAATGTAGTAGTGTGTTTGTCTACCATATGCCCTTAAAATATATAAGCCAATAGAGAAGGGGGTTGATGAGTCGATGACAAATGGCCGAAGGTAAGGAAACTACATACTGCGTCGAACAAATATGGGGGCAGGCCGGGGTGATGACGATTCCTATCAAGTTCCTATCAGTGTTAAATAAAGTGAGAAGCGCTCGTAGCTCCGCGGTGCTCGGTGGTCGGAAACGATCACCGAAGTAAAGCAGAGCTTACAGGGGTCAGTCCTTGGATGGGTGACCGTTTGTGTGGCATTAGATATCTAGCGCTTCCGTGCTTCGGAAGGCACGCTAAGCCGCTGATCTCGGTTATCACTAAATGTGGTATTCGTTAAGTCATGCTAGAGGCCTAAATGGGCAGCTTGACAAATTCTAACACCTGCCTCCGCTAATCCGCACTGGGTCCGCGTGGTGTAGTATGACCCAATACCCTCGCACCTTGATAAGTGCGAGGAGGCTCGTGCTCAGTAGAGGGACGTTCATGGGCTGAGATAATGATGATCAGTGTTTAATGAAAGCAACTTCATAAAGCTATCCGAACGAAGTCAAGAGACGCACTCTCCCACAAACACAAAGGCATGTTATAGTTATGGGGTATCGCATAGAGCCGCAATAGATGAAAACTTTGTTCGCCTTTAGGCACTGAGGTATTTAAGACTAGAAGACATTGCTGTTCCCGTCGCACTGATTCGTCGAACTTTCTCGAAGGTTTTATAATATAATTTTGTCACATCAATTAGCCCCTTTAATTAATTGAAAGTGGCACGCCCTCACTCCGCCTGGGCAGCTAGTTTACATTATGGGTTAAATAATTGTATTTTAAAGATACAATTTTTTTCATATTTTGACCATATTAGTATAAAAATATATGTAATATATATAGTTTCATTGCACTTTAGCAATTTTTTTTATTATATATTTAAATAAATGGAAGCTGTAAGTGAGCACCTACTCCTGATACAGGCGTTAATACGCTTATATCCTTATGGTTTTTTTAAATATTAAAAACTAACAGCCTTACTAATAAAAAATGCTTAAACCGCTACTTAACGATTGAATAGTTACCCAGTGAATAAACTTTGAGTAAAGTTATACACGAATTACACAAAGACCCTACCGATAAACATTGTATTAGCTCTGAATAGTTAAACGTCTGCTTTACATGGTTTAAACATAGCATTGGCAATATTTTTGCGTTACGTTTAGAAACCGTATTGTTTGATGTGTTCATGGAATTCAAATAATGCTATTTTAATGATAAAACTACATCAAGAATGCAAATAACTCGTTATATTTATATTTATTATTTTTTTGGATATATTACATAGTAATTTATAAAATAATTGTTGAATGTCTATTATTGGAGACTTCAAAACGAACGTCATCCTTCCTTGTTTTGTTTATGAGCCAGGCGGCTGTCAATAATTGTTACTTCCGGTGTGTATGTCTAATTATTTTATTTATTTTTCAGTGCTTTAGTTTACATATACATTTTATAATTTATGTTTAAACAATGGCGAATAATATAGTTACAAACCAAAAAATAAAGAAAAATGTAAAAATATTTTTTTTGACAAGTCAACTATGTACTAATATTTTGTACATTGTCTTTGGGAAATATAATATTGAATTTTGATTCGTTATAATTGACGAGAAACTTTTATACATTTTTCGATTGCTCGTAACTTGAGGTCTCTATTGCAAATCTAAGTAAATTTGATAAACCGTATAAAGCGAAAAATATTAAAAACCAAGATACGAACCCAAAATGAACACCTGTCATACACTTACACAATAGATAAACTACGGTCCGTGAGTGAATAAGCCCTGTGTAATTTTTCTTCTACGCTAAAACAGACGTATACAACCGATTTGTCAGAAATGTTTTTATTGGTAGCCAGATAGCTTGCATCACCTGTATAACGGGTATATACACCTGAGCTTATCTTTATTAGTAAGGCTGTATATTTTCTTCCACAAAATTTGACTTAAAGGCTACGTTTACAAATGTGCTAAATTACTAATTATAATGCTGTTAATCCTGTATTATTAAAAATAAACTTTGTATTTATTTAACCTAAGTTAATTTTGTTTTGGTATTATTAAATAATTGCAATAAGTATAGTATAAGTATAGTAAATAACAAATTGACTAAAATTTATAATCATTTACCTAACTATGTATATTAAAAACTTTGATAACCCAAAACTATTTAAAATTTGAAGAATTTCTAATTAATAAGTGTTTTTATAATTTTTAAGAGTTTCTTTAATTTTGAAGATAATTAAAGATATGTAGAATTATGTTCATATTTACGTTTCAAAAATGTTTATGTAGGTATTAATAAGTTAAGACTGCTCTTAGTTATCATTCCTCGCAGGGCGTCAGGGCGTCACATGTAGACCTTTTATTTGTACCATTTGTAATTAAAGTAATATAAATAAATAATAATAATTTACGACAAATTATTATGATGTTTCCGCATATATTTATTATTATTTTATTAAGGAAAGAAGCGCTCGTAGCTCTGCGGTGTTCGGTGGTCGGAAACGATCACCAAAGTACAGCAGAGTTTACAGAGGTCAGTCCTTGGATGGGTGACCGTTTGTGTGGCATTTGATATCGAGCGCTTCCGTGTTTCGGAAGGCACGTTAAGCCGTTGGTCCCGGTAATCACTAAATGTGGTAGTCGTTAAGCCATGTTAGAGGCCTCATGGGCGGCTTGAAAAATTCTAACAGCAGGACCTGCCTTCGCCAATCCGTACTGGGACAGCGTGGTGGAGTATGACCCAATACCTTCACACCTTGATATGTTTGAGGAGGCTCGTGCTCAGTAGTGGGACGTTAATGGGCTGTGATGATGAAGGAAAGATTTTCTGACAAAACATATTTAATTTCGTCTCTGTAGAGTGTGGTGTTGTCGGTTCCGAGCTTTTAAAAAACTTGCTATAGTTTCATTTCATTACGGATGGATCAAATGCCAGCTTGTTTTATTGTGAGAAGTCGTTGGACGTTGGATGAACAGTAACAAAATCAAACGGTAGGGCGGGTAGTTTTCCTTCCACTTTTCAGCAATATTATATAGATAAATAGATAGCAAATTCATTATAATACACGAAAATTATATCAATGGAATTCGCAGAATACCTGCGTCGTCAGCGTGACCACTAAAGAGATGACTAGTCTCTTTTCAGTGGTGGCAACTTTTGTTGCGACAATATGCTAATATTGATAGGTACTATTATCAGATTTAAGTAATATTGTGTATCTATATAAAAATCTTTATTTCGGATTAACATACATAAAAGTTTATTAGTAACAGTGATAGACTTAAGATCTAGTGTTAGTAAAAAATATTCTATCTTAACTAATATAATATAACGTACCGATGGTTACTTCACCGCATGTAGATGCACCCAACGCTCTAGCAGCGGCGAGTCCCACCGGTCCGCCAATACGCACAGGATGCTATTGGTGCTGCCCCGCATCCTTCCAAGCATCGAGGCGCAACGTTTACGCATTATTGCAGAAAATCTATCTACGTTAGCTTCCGCAAACATGCCCGACGCGCTACAGAACCGTGGCAGACCCATCAGCACCCTGTACGCATTGTTGTATTGGACCCTCAGGTCGCTGTATGCCCGCTGGGTATAATTGATCCATAGGCTGCACGTGTAGAAAGACTGACAGTATGCTTTAAAGAGCGTCTTTTTTACTTGATCACTACACCGTGCAAACCTACGAGCAAGCATATTACAGCGGACAGCCAACGACCTACGCTCCCTTTCTATGTCCACATAATATTATTGAAATAAAAATAAACCAAGAAAACAATTGCAAAAGAAAAGCGATACAAATAGCGGCTTTATCGCTAACAGTGATTTCTTCCAGGCAACCTCAGGATTGTATTGTTATGATATTGAATTGATTGAAAAACTTAATCAAAACTTTGTTTTTATTAATTACTTGACATTTTATGCATGTTTATCGATTACCAGCAAGTTCGGCGGTTGGCCCCCAGTACACAGGATGATGCTGATGAGCATCACTCGGTAACATATCTCTTCGTCGACTCTTTCGGCTTCCCATGATATGAGAGATGACCGTCCAGATATTGATTGTACCTCATTGAATCTAGTACACTGCATATAAAAAGTCTTCAACAATACCACACACTTCACTTCTTAGAGAAATCGCGGTTAAACTTGAACCTCACCTCTATGCTGTACCTGTCGACGTATTTCCCATAGTTTTTGCGGCTACTGTTGACTTAACTGGAGCCGGTGTATGCTCGTGAAGTCGTGAGAGGCGCGAGTACCGTTACTTGTGCAAACAGTCGTCAATCATAGGCATGTCACTTAGTTTACACGGCGTTTGTGGTACGATCGATGTGATCTAGTAAGTGACTAACAATCTTGCAAACACTCTCAACATACAACTTACGCTAGTTTGAGTATCAGTGTACTTGTAAACTCTCTATTGTTGCAATAAGGATTTATTATTAATACATACATAAAGACACGCCTCTTACCCGTAGGGGTAGGCAGAGATCAAATCCTTCCACTTGCTACGATCTTGGCAAACACTTTTAGCTTCATTCACACTCATTAACCTTCTCATACACGCCCGTCGGTTTTGGGTACTTTTGAACAACCCTTTCCCAAAATTTTCTTGATTTTGTCATCAAAGGTCTTACATGGTCTTCCCCTCCCAACACTTCCATTCACTTGTCCATCATAAATCACTTTCGTTAGTCTTCTTTCATTCATTCTCTTAACATGACCAAACCATCTAAGCATACCGTTCTCAATTCTTGTCACTATATCTTCTTTTACACCAGCTTCAACCCTTATCACTTCATTCCTAATCCTATCACTCAATTTCACATCTAGAATACTTTTGACTGCTCTAAACACACCTGTTTCCGCGAAGTGGTAGGCAGAGGCGTATTATACGCCCACATTTCGTCAATAATGTAAAGTTGATCCTCCGTAATAGGTGGCGAGCCTATTGCCGTTTACCGGAAACTTTTATGTCCACCTGAGCCTCGTCCGTTGATCGGCAGGTGCACCACTTGCAGGTGAGGTTGGTGCGGGCGTCAGATCTTGATAGAAGCCCTACTAACTAAAAACAGCGATAAGTAGTAGTGCTGTGACCACACCAATATTAAATACAGCATTTGATATTAATTTCCAACTAGTGAGTACGGTTGGTTATAATAGGTTGGGGAAAAAGTCTTTTCGTATTTTTGTATGAAAAGTCAAGACATTTTTTTCAAAGTTTATTTACATTTATTTACAATATATATGTACCGTTTTGTTGAATAACTTTCTGCCATTTTGTGGGCAGAGACATTATCCCGTTACTGTAGAAACTTTGGGACTTCTGATCAAAAAAACGGGATAAATAGTTTTGGCAGTCCTCTCTTGAGGTCAACCTTACAGAACCTAAAGAATTCTGCAGAGACCGAAACAGGTGAAAATCTGAAGGCGCAAGGTCAGGGCTATATGGTGAATGCACTAGGACCTCCCAGTCGAACTCTCTTAATTTTTGCTGAGTGGCTAAAGATGTGTGTGGTCTAGCGTTATCGTGATGAAAGACCACACCCTTCCTATTGATCAATTCCGGCCGTTTTCTCTCGACTGCTTCCTTTAATCTCATCAGTTGCTGGCAGTAAAGATCAGAATCGATGGTTTTGCCGGGCGGTAAAAGCTCATAATAAACAATGCCCTTCCAATCCCACCATACACACAGCATCACCTTATTTCGTGTTAGGCCAGGTTTGGCCACAGTCTGTGAAGCCTGGCCAACTTTCGACCACGACCTTTTTCGCACGTTCTTGTCGTACGTGATCCACTTTTCATCGCCAGTTATCAATCTCTTCAAAAACGGCTCGGTTTCATTACGTCTCAATAATGAATCGCAAATGAGTACACGGTTCATTAAGTTTCTTTGAGTGAGCTCGTGTGGCACCCAAATATCGAGCTTTTTTGTATAACCAGCTTTCTTCAAATGGGTCAAAACTGTTTTGTGGTCAATTCCCAGTTCTTCAGCTACATCGTAACTACTAATATGCCGATCTTGCTCCACTCTTTCAAAAATGGCGTCCATTTTATTCGTAACAGGGCGACCAGAGCGAGGTGCATCTTTAACATCAAAATTTCCGGACTGAAAACGTTTGAACCAAATTTGTGCTACTCTTACTGACACTGCATCAGGTCCATAAACATCACAAATTTTTTTCACTGCTTGAGTTGCATTTTTGCCTTTTTTATAATAAAATTTTAAAATGTATCGAATTTCTTCATTAGATTCACTTATTTTTACGGAGAGAAAAACAAAGGAAAAATAGCGGGAAACAACTTTTTTTTATTTTTTTCTTTTCTTTATAATGGAACCTTTTTAATGTTACCAAAACCAGCCAGACACAAATAGTACAGTCAAAAAAATTTTATAATAAGTTTATACCTACGTTATGCGAAAAGACTTTTTCCCCGACCTAATAGATCAAACGCGTAGATATGCGGTTTAATTAAATATGTATAAGCATATCAGAGGTTGCTTCATAGTACGCCGCACACACGTCATGATTCGTGTTACTGTCAAACTACGCTCATTACCTGTCAAGAACAACGTTGACAGAAAAAAACATACCGAGATAATAATTTAATAGAATATAGATACAAAATAGGAAGCCAGTGCTTTCTAACAGACTGACAGCTGGTTGAACCATAGAATGATGTTTCCCTCTGGGTTGCGGAGGTCAGTCAGACGGCAGTCGCTCCACGTAATAACTGAAATTCAGTCAAATCTGGTTGAACCAGTAAGCAGACCCTCCCCCCCCCCGAACAGGTCTCCACCTTGGCGTGGTGGGGGGGCTGAGTACTTCCCGGAGGCAGGGAAAAGGTAACACCCAGAGACCGACGACTCTGGGTGCCTTTAGTACTGACTACCGGGGGAGAAACTAAGAGGGACCTGTGGAGGGCGCAGCGGGCGGGCCAGGAGGGCCCGCTCAGCAGCGCCAGGAGGATCTAGGCAGTGGGGGCAGGGGGCCCTGCTGTCTTACCATGGACCCTCCGGGAAGTCGGCCACACACGCTATGGTCGCACGGGGAAGTAGGAGGGGCGCGTCCACTGCGCCTCTCTGAGGAGGTCCTCCCGGTTTTGCTCCGGGGGACGTTGGCCGCAGGCGGGGTGTCAGAAGCTGCAACCCAGGTACTGGCCCCCGCCTCTTTCTCAACAAGCGGCGGGCGTCGTCGGAAGATTTTTAGTGGGTATTACTGCGGGCAGTCGTGTCTGCCGGTGGTGAGTCCCACACCCCCCTTTCGGTCCCCCTTTGGCCGGAAGGCAGTGCGTAAATGCATTTTGTTACCAACGTAAAAAAAAAAAAAAAAAGTGAGGAGACCCTGGGCCCTAAGCTTAAGTCTAGGACAACCGGGATAATACTAGGATATGATGATGATCATCATTAACACAAGGAAGTCCACCGCTGAACATAGCCTCCCTCATTTAATTCCAGCGTGGCTTATCGCAGGCGGCCTGCATCTGTCGTGTTCTTGCGACCTTGCGACCGCCTCACGCTCATAACCTTGCTTATTTAAAAGGGATCTGCAGAGTTGTAACAAAGTTCAATATTGACAGGACACGAAATCATTCTAAAAAAATCGGGCATAAGGTGTTTTTGATTGATCCAATCAGAATCAGTTTTAAATGATTTGCGTTTTGACTGAGGCCGTTGAGAAAACATCTTTAAACTGTAATTAAAATCATAAACAGGTAGTGTGTTACATTCTATTGGGGGTATTTGCCTATAATCAGCACGCTGGACAGGCGGGTTGGTGATCGCAGTTCCAGCCAGTACGCAGGATGACGCTGCTGCCCATCATCCTGTAGGATTTCGCTTCTTACGACTACTTTAACACGGCACAATGTGACTTGTACAATGTTGACAACCGTACAAATATTTATTTTATTATTGTTTTATAACAGTCGGTCGAAAATACTTTTGCCTGATTTTTTCAGTCAAAAATGTTTTTTACCGGTTATAAGTTTTGACTGCAACATACATTATGAATACAGTAAGACACTAGTTGTTTGTGTGTGGGCGAACGTAATTGCTTATTATTGTATAAACAAGTAACTATTGCGCAACTGAGAAGGTTGTACAAAAAACCATTGTATATATTTTTCTATTAAACACAAGGCGACACTCAGGCAATATAAGAAACAAACAAACTAAGAAAAACTACTCTCAATTTCTCGGGTTGGTTTGTGAGACTCTTCTTAGACACCAACTAACTGAGCACGGGCGTCATAATGTCCACTGCTGAATATTAGCCTCCCCAATAGATTAAATTCTTCTTGGGATATTTTCTCATAATCAGCACGCTGGGCAGGCGGGCTGGTGACCGCAGTTCCAGCCAGTACGCAGGATGACGCTGCTGCCCATCATCCGGTAACGTTTCTCTTCGTCGACTCTTACGACTCCCCGTGAGATGAGAGGGGGTGGCACTACTCGAGGCGGACACCACACCGTGCTCAGCAGTGGGGGTGATAATGATGGTTGTTAAAATTATTATTTCAGTGTATTATTTCAGTTTCACACATACATACATAATGTCACGCCTCTTTCCCGTAGCGGTAGGCAGAGATCACATCCTTCCACTTGCTACGATCTTGGCACACACTTTTAGCTTCATTCACACTCATTAACCTCCTCATACACGCCCGTCGGTTTAGGGTACTTGTGACCTGCCCTTTCTCTAACATTTTTTATATTTGGTCATGGAAGGTCTTACGTGGTCTTCCCCTCCTAACACTTCCATCCACACGTACTGACCTAAACGCTCTTAAATAGAAATGTATAATTGTATGACATAAGTAATAATTGTGAAACTGTAAAGATTGTCTTCAGATATCCTGTCCACCTTCTTCATTACTTCGGTCTGCTGGAAGGAATATCTATTGGAAATAAGCAGCACCATTGTACCTTATTCTGTAACTGTTTGTATCTAATCAATCAAGTAAAAAATAACATCGAATAAATAAATTAATGAAATGAAAAATTATTTATTTCAACATCACAAAACATAATAAAGAAATAAAACAAAACACAGGACACGTGCAGGTTGCATGATATCGAAAAAGGTCAAAAAAGGGGAAAGGGAAAAATTAGGTTATAATATCACAAAAAAGCCTAACATATATTTATAAACTTTTTGGATAAAAGTTAACTAACTAGCTTAGTTAGAATTGAACTCGTCGCCTGCCCCTCACAGGGCCTCCCACGTGGAAGTCAATCAGTAACTCCTTATTTGGAGTAATTATACAAGCGGTATCGTTCGGTGTGTCACCGACGTATCGAGGACAATTTGCAGGCTGAAATTGTAGTGGGCGGGGCACTTGGAGCAAAGAACCGACTGATGGGGCTTTAACACTAGGGGGGCTAATACAAAACAAGATGGTATTTATTTATTTAAACTTTATCGCACAAATTAAAATTAAAATGTACAAAAGGCGAACTTAATGCTGCAAAGCATTCTCTACCAGTTAACCTTTGGGTTAGCAGAAAAGTATGAGGCAGTACGAATAAGAAAACATATAAACTTACATAGAATTAAATATGTGTTATTAATAAACTACATATACACAAAATTAATAGTAATTATGATATGTAGACTCAATCGGATGATAATTCCTCAAGAAAGTATTGTAAGTAAGAAGAAAGTATGGTAGTTAAAAAGCAATGTCTTAAAAAGGGGTATTATACTGCAAATGATTACTTGTCAGATAAACAAGCTTGGGCTTAACATTTTCAACTTGTTTGTGTAAATTAGAATAAAAAGTTAACCAGATCATTGTCGTGACCATTCCCTATTGTACAGGCTCAGCTCAGTTTCACATTACATACTTACTTGACTGTGATGGAAGGTTCCCTTAGTGCTACTTTATTGGTTACGGCTTCGGGGGACCCTTTCAGTATCTCCAAATATTCACTGTGTGTGTTTTGTATTGTTATATTTGATAGAAATAATTTAAAAGAGCATAGCCTGTGAGTTTCTTGTCAGTTCTTCTTACATAGCAGTGGCCCGGAACTGGCACTTATATTCACTTACACTGAATGCTCTAATTAAAACTGTATACAGGGCAAAAAAAAATTGGATTACCAAGATTAATGACTCTTCTAATATTTTATTGCTTTGTATAGCGTCACAGACAATTGGAGGCTGTAATTAAAGTACCAAACCAATAGATAACTTAAAAGAGCATAGATTGTTTATAATATATTTACTTAATTCTATTTATATTAAGAATGCATTTACAAAAAGAAAGTATGTTTGTTGATCCGTGATTTAGTATCCATAACACAAGTTCGTAATGATACTTATCTTAGAACTAAATAGTTGGTGTAAGTTTCAGACATATTTATTTATTTATATTATTTAATATATTTAAATAAATAAAAATGTATTTAATATTTTTCAAGAACTATGTAATAGTTGATGAAATTAAAGCATTTGAGTTTAATAATGATGACGACCGATATGGCGTGGAGGTCAGTATACCTACACTTCACTCCAGAGGTCGTGGGTTCGATTCCCACACAGGACAAATCTTTGTGTGCATGAACATGAATATTTGTTCTGGTCTGGGTGTTTTCCTATGTATATTAAGTATGTATTTATGTATGTTTATCCGTTATTTACTATCCATAACACAAGTTCTTAATGATACTTATCTTGGAACTAAATAATTGGTGTAAGTGTCTGAAATATTTAATAAACATATACACAACACGAAACTTCCAAAATTACGAAAAGTAAAGATAAAACTATTCAGTGTGTGCTCTCGACGACGCATACGACTGGGCGCGCTCGCGTACAGCGTGATCGGTGAATATGTACAAATATATCGAGGGTTCCGTGCTCAAACCCGATGTGACAAAATTTGCGTTTTTGGGCTTAAAGCAGTACTTAAAAGAATTTATCGGTTCATTAAAAAAAATGAAACTTAAAAGGTTTACTTATTGGATTATGAAGTCTTCAGTTTTCAGTCTTCTTTTCTGAAATCGACTTATCTGATAATATCACAAGAAAAAGCGGCAGAAATTATATATCTGATGTTGTCACTTATCGGGTTTGAGCACGGAACCCTCGATATGGCCCTCATTAGCTTCACTAGTTAGTGTCTTCTGTGAGTCAGTGGCGGCGGGCGGTCAACCTTGGAACCGGTAAGCCATGAGCCTGCCACAGAACCACTAGCTTCATTTGGGCATAACTACTCTATACTTGTAGGACAGCTCAACAACTTCGCTAGGGGTTACCAATGTCAAGCAACATACATACATACAAACAAACATACATAATTATAAGCTTATTCATTTCACCGGTCCGGTGTAGGAGAGGCTGGTAACCTGTCATACAGGTCTCCTGGTACAGATATCAGTATTTTACATAGTTTGAAGTGCAACAATAGTGTAAGCTTAATTTTCTAACAACCATTATGTGAAAGAATGAATAAAAGATTAAGTATTATTATTATACATACATAGATATATACATACAAACATACATTCTCTTACAATCTCGCAAATTATTTATTTCCAAGTTAAATATCATTATAAACTGTAAAGGATCGAATTCAGGACCTTTAAATACAGCGGTGGACTGGTTATCTAAAGGTAGTAAGTTCGATTCTCACCAGGGAAACCGCGGACAAGTTGATTATTTATTACTAAACTAGCAGCGCCCAGCGGTGTCACCCACGTTGCTCCCGTTCCCGTGGAAATAGCTTTATATAAAGTATCCTATTTTAATCTAGAATATAAACTACCTGCGTGCCAAATTTTATTCAAATTCGTTCAGTACTTTTTGCGTGAATTTGTAACAAACATCCAAACAACCCAACAAACTTTCACATTTATAATATTACTAAGATATAGCTTTGGAAATAAAAAAAAAACATATAATTAAAAAGGTGAACCCACTTCACAATTTGCCTTGTCATTCTACGATCGACCAGCGAAATATATACCTATGTATCCACATCCACATGTAATAGTGATGGACATTAGAAAACGTCGAAGAAGCCACACTTAATTAGCGGTGCCTCAGCGGTTACGTCACCGGCGACCAGCGAACAGCCGGCGGCCATTATGCAGATGAATCCTTTCATACGGCCGTCTGAGGAAAGTAACAGTGAAATATGGATGGCCTTGAGGTGGAACATGAGTGCTTTTATATTTTAAATATGACTAGTCATAAAAGCCACATCCTGCCTGAAAGTAAATCAAATCAAAATCCAAGTTTGGCTCAATAGAGCTCTTATAAATGTCATATTTATAAACTAACGCGCCCATTCACTGCGGGCGGGAGCTTGATCGTAAAAGAACGGGCAAGAAAATCGTCAAGGTTGGTTTTTTTCTTCCGCCAGTATATATAATATACAATATTAAAGCAATTGTTTTTTGCAGTCACAAGATTTAAAAGAAAAGAAGACAAATATAAATATAAGTAAGCAATTGATGCAGTCTAAAGAATGAGATCGCTCCATAAGTCCGTACCTAATGTGGGTGTAACATGAATGATTTAATTTTTTAATATGACTCGTCATAAGACCATATCTTGCCCTATAGTAAGTAGTTGAAGGTTAAATTCAGCCAAATCTGCAAGCAGATTCGGGACTCCTAACAATATGTCTTTTTTTCTGATAGAAAATTATCAAGTAACTGTCTCCGGTCGGTGTCAGACTTTTGATGACTAATAGCCATCCATGTTCCTTCTGACCTGCTAAGACCTGGTGCCGCGGTGACGGTGGTGGTAGTGTCCAACAGTCTAGGACATAGCTGGCATAATGCTAGGATGTTGATGATGTCAGCTTTTATTATTATTATTTATTATTATTTATTTATTCAGTAAGTACAGGTTATAACAACTTATTTATAACATAGTCCCACAAAACCGTGAGTACGGTTTAACTGCGGGGTCTGATTCTCCGTACATTTATCGTCTATATAGATATTTAATTTTAACTATATAATTAATTTTTAGTTCTGGGAAAGCCAATACATTAACAAAAAATTATATTAAATCTAAATAGTATTGTTTTAGTTTTCTCTTAAATTTAGACTTACTATCTATTTAATTTAAAAGTTTTCAACGCCTGGATACCTACTGCGGGCCTTGGGAGAAAGATCCGACCGATTGAGAGCTTTGTTAAGTGTTTTCGTTACGAGGTATAAGAAATGAGGAGATCTAGAAAAATAATGTATAGGGTTCCTAACAAGACCAAAGGAGCCCAAGCCAACCCCACCTGCAAGTGGTGCACCTGCCGATCAACGGACGAGGCTCTGGCGAATATAACAGTGTCTGGTAAGCGGCAATAGGCTCGCCACCTATGACGTGGGACCAACTAGATAATTGGCGAAGTGCGTGCGTATAATATGCCTCTGCCTACCCCTTCGGGAAACAGGCGTGAATGTAAGTATGTATGTATGAGATCTAGAAAAACGAATGTCACCGACACAGCTCAAAGAATTAGCAATCTGAAATGGCAGTGGGCAGGCGCATAGCGAAGAACTGACGACTGTTGAGGCAGAACCGTTCTGGAATGGAGACCTTTTAATAATTTATTAATTCAGGCGTTACTTTGCGGAAATCTTTGTAACAATTCCCGCGCTACTTTAATTTTCCCCTAAAATCGAGAAACTATTCAACACGACACGTGTTTCGCCCTTACACAGGGCATCTTCAGGTAAGATAGGAGCCTCAGAACAACGATGTCTTCACGACCAACGCTGAAACGACTCTCTACCTTTGATTGGAAACGTAGCGGGAGACATCCCCCTGCAAGATGGATGGACGACGTGATGAAGGTCGCAAGATCACGATGGAAACAGGCCGCCTGCAAACGGCCACATTGGAGGTTGATGGGGACGACTATGTACAGCAGTGGACGTCTTTGTGCTGATGATAAGTTCAAAAGCCCCATGCTGTAATTATTGTCTCGCCTTGTTCCCGTAGTGTTAGGTAGGCAGAGACTAGCTTCCACTAGCTGTGATTCTGGCACACACTTCTAGCTTCTTCTAAAACTTTCTTTCCATCAAAATATAATTATACTGAAATCACGAAGTTTAGATTCACTTACATGCAACCAAACAATTAAATAAACAAAAAATATAAGTTAATCTAAGTGCCAGTTCCGAGCCACCGCTCTGTAAGAAGAACTGGCAAGAAATTCACAGGCTATGCTCTTTTAAATTATCAATTGGTTTGTTACAATCTTCATTTGTCTGTGAAGCTATACAATGCAATTAATATAACATTAACAATATTCATGTTTTAAGTCATTCATATTAGAATAGCCTGTATGAAACGGCAGTTTAATCCCAAGCATTTTTATCTGCCATATAGTACTTGATAGAATAGTATCCCTTTAAAGACAGTTCGCGTTTTATAGTTACTTTCAAATTCACGCTTATGAACCTTCTGAGAGAACTTGCATAAATGCCTGCAAGTTATAGGCGCTGCAAAATAATGACGCCGGCGAAGAACTCCAAAGATTAAAGAGTGGTGTTACAGACTTTCAATTTACATTTTTTTTGGTTCCTGTGCTGGTAGTCTTTTCAGTATGACAGTGGTGCCTAAGACCAACACGTGTAGTTCAGGAGGAGAGGGCGGAATTTGATTAAAAAGTTGTTGAAAACCCTTTCCGTAAATGTTACTGTACAAACAGTACTCGGTGGTTGATGTTGCACATTATTATTATTATTATTTATTTATTCAGTAAGTACAGGTTATAACAACTTATTTATAACATAGTCCCACAAAACCGTGAGTACGGTTTAACTGCGGGGTCTGATTCTCCGTACATTTATCGTCTATATATATTAACCTTGTATTTTGTCTCCAACTACAATTCAAATATTTGATGGAAATTTGCATTCGTTTATTTATACATTACACTAGTGGCCGCCCGCGACTTGGTCCGCGTGATCTAGGTCCGGGTACAGGTGTAGACACTGGTATATTCTAATTAAAAAGTAGCCTAAGTTCTTTCTCAGGCTCCTAGAGTATCTGTGAACCAAAAATCATTTTCATTGGTTCAGTAGATAGGATTTAAAAATTCGACGATTGCCGATGTGCACAACATTTTGCGCTGAGTACTGTACAACAATCAGCAAGCGTAGTAGAGGGCACACCCCCACGCGATGGACCGATGGTCAGGGCGGCGGGGAGCTGGTGGATGCAGGCGGCAAAGGATCGATCCACGTGGAAAGCAATTGGGAAGGCCTTTGTTCAGCAGTGGACTTCAAATGGCTGATATGATGATGATGACTGTACAACGCTTGACATACATAAACCGTCGCCATGTATTTACGGGAGCAAGCCGAGACAATAGGAAGACGCTTTGTATGATGTTTACATCAAAATGGCTTTCTACTGTACACTTTCCGTCTCGTGTGACCGACCGGCGTAAACAGTGAGCAGTCACAACGGTGAGGCGTCTCTCGGAGTTACTAGGTAGGTAACGACTACCGATGTAAAGCAGACGAAACAAATTATTTATTTATTTATTTATTTAATTAGAACGGAATAAACCAATTACACTAATTATCAAAAACAGTAAAAGTTAATATAATATTAAAATCTCACACTTAAAAACTTCTTTTATCCCATTCTCTCACAATACCTCAGACACACTGACAAAATCTCAGGCCATCCATCCGCAAACAAATCACAGTCGGGTGCTGTTTCCAGGATGGCATTAAGTGCGTTGAGTGTCCGCGGAATGGGTGATTTTGAGCGGGCTACGGTTCGGCAGGTAGGCCCAGCAAACAGTTTATGTTTCCTGCTCCTATAATAATTATCGGGTGCATAAAGTCGACACAGCTCACCATGAAGATCAGGAGAGTCTATACTACCACGTAAAATGTTAAAAAAGTCAAAATTATTTATTCAAGTTTGGCTTAAGCTCTATTTATTCAAATTTGGCTAAAGTTCGGACGCAGTGAATGGGCACTGACTTTCCTAGCTCTTAGGAAAGTCAGTGCCCATTCACTGCGGGCGGGAGCTTGATCGTAAAAGAACGGGCAAGATCCAGATATTTTATTCAGGATACAAATCCTTACATAAAAGTAAATTTTAAATATAATATCCTTAATACTAGACCTACAGATCCCTAAATTATAATTATTATATTATTTCCGAGTGGAAAGCGGTCAGACAACTCAGGCGCATATTACTCTGAATTGCTAAAACTATGAGTGTAAATAAGAAACCCGTGACTTGAAGTGAGCTCAGTTAAGCGGTGCAGGAGGCCACACATTGAGTCATACTTCATCACAAAGACAGTGTAGATTGTAACGTCCTGATATTATACCTCCGCCACACACTGCATTTCGCGCTGCTCCTCGCCTTGCTCATCGCGCTGCCGCGATGTTGCCCGTTCCATCCACACACTGCTCTACTCGCGCGAATAATCGCGACGCTACGCACTTGGTTACTCGCCATTGCAGAGCAATGGACGTAAGACTCGCTGGCTCCGAAGACAATAACTCTAAAACAGTAACGACTTCTCGTTACTCCATTCATCGGCGCGCGGCGAAGACGTTATGATTCGTGATTTTACCTACGTGCTGCATGCGCGAGCGTTCGATGCGTAATGCGGCGCACGCGAGTGTGTGGCAAGGCACTCGTGCTTGTGTTGCCGGTCCTTTGACTCGCGCCACATTTACCGACAATTTCGGGAGCGATGGACAGGACGAGTAGCAAGACGAGCAGCAGGACGATTACGCTGCCACACGACATCTCCGCCCACTTCCCTCGCTACTTCCCCCGCTCCTCGACGAGTGTGTGGCGGAGATATAAGGACTTAACTCTACTTTACTTCCGTAATTGTTTTTCACTACAAATGTTTGAACTTGGACGCAATTGTGCACTTCTCAGACACCAGGCAGCCTTCCGCAAACCTTCAGCGACGTTAAGGCGCTGATAGGATTCCTGGAGGATCTGACATGGCCGGAATAATCCAGCTCACACCCTCCCACGCAAAACGGACGCATGGGTCGTCTAATTGCGGAAAAAGCCTGCACGATGACGAAGACGAAGAGAAGATTGTGCACTTCATAATTTTTTTTTGACAACAGACAATTTCTTAAGTAATTTAATAAGCACAGTACAAATCGTATAGAGTGCAAAATGTTGCCAAAAGCAGATGTGTTAACTCCAGCTGCTGGTGACGCACAAAGCCATTTGCTATCCCACATACAGTAAAGTTGGTTCTGCTTTACAAACTGACCCCCACCCCAATAAAAAAGAAATTAGTAGACTATCTACCTCGTATCAACTAGTGCCTTGTACAATAGTTCTCACCCCTATCATATTATCGAATTCACCCCTTATTTAATTGAATACAAATTGCTATTTTACTTTTCAAAATATTTTCTAGTAGTAAATATAAAATGAGTGTAAATGAAATTAAAAGTGTGTGCCAAGATCGTAGCAAGTGGAATGATGTGATCTCTGCCTACCGCTACAGGAAATAGGCGTGACATTATGTATGTAAAATATTTTCTGTTTAACCAATTGTTAGTGCATACATTCTCTTGTTGTACTTTTAGTATTAAAATATGATACTCATACTATATATTATTACAAATCATTATAACATCTACTGCTGAATATTATCCACTATAAAATAATTTATTTTGGGGGTATTTGCCCATAATCACCACACTGAGCAAGGGGTTAGTAATCGCAGCTTAAGCCAGTACATAGGATGACGTTGCTGCCCATTATCCAGTAAGATAGATATCTTCGTTGACTCTTATGACTCCCCGTGAGTTGATAGGTGTCACTATTCTAGACCTAGACCAGATGTAGTCTCCAATAAAAAATATATCTGATACGGCACATTACAAATAGTTACTGAGAAATCAATGAGGCGGTATGTCCAAAAGTTTTCATATAGACACAGTCATATCGAGGATTCCGTGCTCAAACCCGATAAGTGACAACATCAGATACATAATTTCTGCCGCTTTTTCTTGTGATATTATCAGATAAGTCGATTTCAGAAAAGAAGACTGAAAACTGAGGACTTCATAATCCAATAAGTAAACCTTTTAAGTTTCATTTTTTTTAATTAACCGATAAATTCTTTTAAGTACTGCTTTAAGCCCAAAAACATCAGGTTTGAGCAAGGAACCCTCGATATTTCAGTAGTGGTAAAGATCACATCCTTCCGCTCGGAATCCTGGCACAGGTCTGGCTTCACTAACATTCATTAACCTTAGTAATGTACTCCCACGGAACTTCGACCTGCCCTTTCACTAAAACTATGGATTTAGCCACTAAAAGTGTTATGCAGTCTTCACTTCCCCACTATTTCCAATCCCATCTCAATCCTAATCATTTAATCTTTTTTCACACTAAAAACTTCCCTATTATAGTGTTTATATATGTTTCTAGGAGTCCTGCTGCACACACATATGGAATTGTTTCAATGCCACTGAGGTTTCTACCATCTGGCAAAAATTATAAAAGTATTTTTACTTAAATACTAGGTAAGTTAGAAGCGAATTAATTATAAATTAGTTACGATATTTTATTTTCTTACATTTAATTATTTTGCATAAAATCATACTTGTAATGGTTCGTTGAGCAATGAGAAGATTTCAGACAAATTAACGAAACTTTTTAAATTTAAGAGAAATACTATTACTACGAACACTAAAACATTAAAGAATATTTAAAAGAAAAATTAGAATGTTCAATGTTTTGTTTGTTATCCATGTATAGTTAATTTAATAGTTATGGGTAAATTTAATACATCTGTTAACATCACAATACTTTATATATCTGAATCTATACACTTTGTATGTATTGTACCATTCACGTTGTAAATGTAAGAGGATTTAATGAATAATGTACGACTTGAAATCGTCTAGATTGTTTAATAATAGGACATCTATGGTATTTTTCCCCGAAATTTAGATTTTCTTATAAGATTTTATCGAATGGATACTATTTGTTTTCCTGTAAGACAATCAAAATAAAGCAATATTTACGGCATTTAGAGAAACTAGAGGCACTCACCAACAATTTAATTTCTTTATCGCAGACAGATCCGATTGTTTTGAGCGAGCAATCACCATTTCCTCAGTAAGCCTAGCCATTCTCACTGCACTATTCACTATCACTTGTGTTTATTGAGATATTATTGACACTGTAAATTCACAAAGCTCCTGAACTGATTCGCACCATCGTGTTAATCCGATATTTTGACAACAAAGACGTCGCGAAGGGGACTTGAGACAATTGAAATGAATAAAGTCAATCCACGACAATGCAATATCGCTCGCCTGTCGCCACTGCCTAAGTCCACTAGCTGCCTTTGTGATGTGTCACTGTCAGACTGTGGGCCACAGGACTGGATCAAAATATCTTCTGTACTAATTACTTTGACATTGACTGTCTGTAAAATTTTAGTCGTTTAATGTGGATAATTTTTGGCTTCGTGCGTCTAGCACATCTAACCAGTGTCAAGTAAGTGATATATTAATAATATAATATATTATTCAATGAGTGATGATAAATATGATAAATGGTAAATAAGGCACTCCCCTAAGCCCCTTGAGTCCTCAGTAAAGATGTGGATCTTTAGAACTTTTAGGACTGAGATCTCACATGGGGAGTCCATGTCCATTGAAAGAATTTGAAAAGTGATGTTGCACAGCTTTGTTTGATTTACCAACACTCATGTATATTCTTTACAAACACTACACGGATAATAAATAATCCACAGTTATTACACATGAATGTTAGAAAATCACAAATTTTAGAAAAAAACTAAACTGCAGACATTACACTTCACTTTCCCGCCAAGAAGTCTTATCTAGTATGGATTATCTTGATTAATAATCAACGCACATACAGTAATATGAAAGTCAACTTAATGCCACATGGAATTCTCTGCCAGTTAACCTTAGGGTTAGCAAAAATCTAAAAATAAGCATAGATTAGATAAGATAACAATTGTTATTATTATAACTTTGCGAGTGATAGTTGCTACATGAGATTAAAAATTTATTTTGGAAAGAGATAAAAAATATAATTGTATGGACTGCCATTAAAAAAAGATAAATTTTCACGCAAGTAATTATTATAATTATAATCTTATATTAATTATCATCATCATCAGCCTATACTAGTCCACTGCTGGACATAGGCCTCCCCCAAATCGCGCCATTTTCCCCTGTCTTCGGCTTGCCGCATCCAGCATCTGCCAGCGACCGCTCGCAAATCGTCACCCCACCTGGCGGGTGGAGTGACGATTTTCCTACACTACGTTTGCCAAGGTCCTTCGGTCGTTCCTTCAACAGATATGGCCAGCCCACTGCCACTTCAGCTTGCTAATCCTGTATGCTATGTCGGTGACTTTGATCCTCTGTCGGATAACATCATTTCTGATTTTATCTCTCAGAGAGACTCCGAGCATAGCACGCTCCATAGCTCGCTGAGCGACCTTGAACTGGCGAATCAGTCTTACTGTGAGTGCCCACGTTTCGGCACCGTAGGTCATAACAGGTAGGACGCACTGATTGAAAACTTTCGTTTTCAAACATTGGTATAGGTGACGAGAAGACTCGACGGAGTTTCCCAAACGCTGCCCAGCCAAGTTGGATCCTCCTTTTGGCTTCCTTCTCAAAGATATTTTTACCTAATTGCAGAATCTGCCCGAGGTAGGTATATTTGGAAACAACTTCGAGTAGGTGGCCATTCACGACAATAGGTCTCGGAACAATGCGGGCATTGATCATGACTTTGGTTTTATCCAAATTCATGCCGAGACCCATCCGTCGCGAGGCTGATGCCAGGCTGTTCAGCATCTGTTGCAGCTCCTCCAACGTTTCCGCCATCAAGACTATATCGTCAGCGAATCGTAAGTGCGAGATGTATGCACCGTTTATGTTAATGCCCTTACCTTTCCAGTCCAGCGTCTTGAATAGGTCCTCCAGCGCGCTTGTGAACAGTTTCGGTTTTGAACATAATTATTGATAAATTCCTATTTCTATCAACTTATCCCTCAATGAGTCCCGAGATGTCATACCTTATAACAGCCTTTTTCTGCAGCACAAAAATACATTCAATGTCTGCAGCATTACCCTACAGCAGTATGCCATATGTGAGTCATACCACTGTGGAAGTAGCTGAAGTAGACTAGCCAGCTGTTTTAATTAAAATCCGTTAGTGGTCGGTTTACGGCATAGGCTGCAGAACTCAGTCTGCCTTGGGTAGACGAATCCGATCACAAAAATTTTTCTTTGACGTTGACAGTTTGACGTCATAACACAAGTAGAAGTTATTGTGTACATGACATAGGATTGCCGAAAAGTTTAGAATTTTAATAATAAATTATTGAAAAATGGATCCAAACGATGTGCTAGATGATAAGGACAGCGGGCCTGATGTCCAGATAAACGTGCCCAGCTCTGTAATGAGCCGCATCGAAGAACTAATGGGCGGGACCGAGCAGTTTGATACTGACGAAGTTGGTAGTGTTTATTAAATTCATTCGTATGAAGGGTTTATATGGTATTTAGAGACAGCTTTACCTATTGAGGCTCCATTTCACTATTGTGAGAGCGTATAGTTTGCCTCTGCCTACCCCTTCTGGGAAACAGGCGTTAATGTGTGTAAGTATGTATTTAAAAAATACAAATTTATTAGGACTATTAGGGTGCAAGTATACTCGCCACCAGGAATTATATCGAATGCCTTAATAAAATCAAATAAAAAGCGATCTGACTGCTCTGAGAGTAAAGAGCGATTCAACACATACCAAGTTTTCACTCTATTTGCTAGTTATGAAATGTATTATAATTTTTTGTGTTTCAGTTTGATGCAGTAGCATACATCAACCGAGTGTTTCCCACCGAGCAGTCCTTGTCAGGGGTGGAGAGTGCGGTGGCTCGATGTGAATTTCGATTGTCCGGTAAAGAAATACAATATCTATTCATTAAATAAATTCCTACAAGTTATACTCTAGCATAGCTGGTAATTACGGGCTAAATACCCTTAATATACTATAATCCATTGGGGAGGCTAATGTTCAGCATTGGACTTATGAAGGTTGATATGATACTCCATGAATTTGTTCATGTGGTCATTATGACATATTGTTATAAGATCTTAAAAATATACCGAAAATAGCTTTAAATAGGCCAACAATTTTTTTTGGATATGTCTTTTGTTATGATGTGTAGAATGCATAACCTCTGAGTTTGGCAACATGTGGTTGTATGCCAGAGAGCTTACTCTAATTCAACAAAAACGAAACTTCGTTACTCCTTATCCCTTTCACTCTCTCGGTGTATCAGTATCGAGTGAAAGGGATGGGTATAACGAAATGTCGTTTTCGTAGAATAGGAGTAGGCCCTCTGTACCTACCCATTGGCGAAACAAGCGTGATTGTATGTATGTTGTAGGTGTGGAACAAGACATCCGGCGTCTCGTGCGCGCCCAGAGCGAGCAGCGGCGACACGGGCAGGCCGCGCTCGTGGAGGCCCGCGCCTGCATCGGGGAACTAGCGCTGCAGGTAACGGGCTGATGGTGGCATCATCATTGGGCGAACAGAAGTCCACTATTGGCCTCCCCGATATACTTTCACCACGCAAATGCATAATGGCCACGGCTACTTACAGTCCTCGCGCGTCTGTTATTGTGTTATAAATACTGTAACAAGTATAATTTAAAAAAAAACCGAGATGAGTTTCTTGAGGCATTCTTCTCAATCTCGTTGCTTATTGGAAGCCTCGTTAGAGTCACCGACAAACTGACTGACTGACGGACAATTCGGCACGCATGATTTAGGTACTTGCATTGTTTATTGTATATCTGTGTTTTTCATGTCAGACATCTTGAGCCCTGGACGTGATTTGATGCGGTACCACGGTCTCTCCCTTCTTCGATAAGCCGGATTCCTCTGATTATTTGGGAGTCCAAATCAACCTAATTGACCCCCGGCCGGCCGGTATGCAAAAAAGCATTTTTTATAGGTGGAAAAAAGGCTTACTCGAGCCCCCATGCCGCCGAGAACATTCACCGAGTACCCATTGAAATTGTTACCGTATTAATTACAGACAGAAGTAAAAAACATAAAAATGTGTTGAAGTCAGTTAACACCAAGTGCTGGCTGCCACTAAATCGAACATCGACCCCCTCGGCGGCACCGAGGTACATGTGACTGGAAATGTTAATCAATTATCACTTCAATCCTTCAAACTATCTCTTGAATATGCGATCACAATGTTAGCCGGTCCCAGATTTATTTAAATACAATACAAAATCTGTTGTTTGATGGTTATTCGCTTTCTAATACTTTACAATCACAACAATGAGATGACAGTGATACGTAGCCTTAGCTTAGCGAATCTACCGATCGATACGTCCTACGTATAATATGTTAACTAAGAAGAAGGCATTTTTGCTTTTTTCCAAAAAGACCATCATCTCAGCCCATTAACGTCCCACTACTGAGCACGAGCCTCCTCTCACATACCAAGGTGCGAGGGTATTGGGTCTTACTCCACCACGCTGACCCAGTGCGGATTGGCGGAGGCAGGTGTATGGCGTCCTGCTGTTAGAATTTTTTAAGCCGCCCATTAGGCCTCTAACATGGCTTAACGACTACCACATTTTGTGATAACCGGGACCAACGGCTTAACGTGCCTTCTGAAGCACGGAAGCGCTCGATATCAAATGCCACACAAACGGTCACCCATCCAAGGACTGACCTCTGTAAACTCTGCTGTACTTCGGTGATCGTTTCCGACCACCGAGCACCACAGAGCTACGAGAGCGCTTATTCCAAAAAAATACCTCTTTTTAATTATATTATCGGATTATTAAAAGGAGGTATTTTTATGGAAATAAGCAAAAATGCCATTTTCTTAGTTAAAATAATTATTATATGTCGCATTGCTCTAATTAGAACGCAACACAAGCCGCTGATGGCCAACCAACCCCTCGATATGTCAATGTGGGAAATTGTGACACATTCTTGTACCTAACTTCGGTCAAGCATCATTAATTTTTAAATAATAAGTCTTAATGTAATTCCTATTGAATAAAATATAATAAAATAATTGTTTTTGCTTGCGAGCGATTTAATATAAGCATGGTACTAATATATTTATGGAAGTGTTCGTAGCTCTGCGGTGCTCGGTGGTCGGAAACGATCACCGAAGTACAACAGAGGTTTCACAGGTCCTTGGATGGGTGACCGTTTGTGTAGCATTTGATATCGAGCGCTTCCGTGCTTCGGAAGGCACGTTAAGCCCTCGGTCCCGGTTATCACTAAATGTGGTAGTCATATTAGAGGACTAATAGGCTGCACTGGGTCCGCGTGGTGGAGTATGACCCAATACCCACGCACCTTGGGATGTGAGAGGAGGCTCGTGCTCAGGAGGGGGACGTTAATGGGCTGAGATGATGATGATGATGTTGGCGTGTTGGCGTGGTGGCGTGACGCAGGTGGCGGACATCAACAAGAAGGCTACTCGCAGCGAGAGCATGGTCCGCGAGATCACGGCCGAGATCAAGCAGCTGGACTGCGCCAAGTGGAACCTCACGGCCGCCATCACCGCCCTCAACCACCTCCACATGCTGGCCCGCGGCGCCGGCGACCTCCAGGCGGCGGCCGACCGCCGGCGGTACCGGGAACTGCTGCTGCCGCTGCAGGCGCTCATGCAGGTCACAACGCTCATCATAGTCGTCCCTTTGAATAAATAAAATATAAATATTCTCTTACAATCTCACCAATTATTTAGTTCCAAGATAAGTATCACTGAGAACTTGTGTTATGGATACTAAAGAACGGATAAACATACTTAATTACTTTTTTTTTGTAAATACATACTTACATAGGAGGGTGTTTTCCTGTAGACCAGAACAAATATTCATGTTTTATGTCATGCACACAAAGATTTGTCCTGTGTGGCACTCGAACTCACGACCTCTGGAGTGAAGTGGAGGTATGCTGACCTTCATGCCATTATCTCTATGAACATTATTAAGACACACAATCCAACAAACAATAGGTACTGAGCTAGGGTGCGTAGGGACCTTCTCTCAGGGTCTTCCACCGTAATTTCCGTACACCGTACCTTCAGTAATTTGAACTGACGGCGAATGTTCTGAAAAACTTTTTGATCTAATTCCACCCCCTTCTTTCTTCCAAACTAAGCGTGCTGGTCTTAAAAACCATCCACATTCAGGGGAGGGATTCTCCAACCTTGGGAGAAATTTGGTTCGAGGTACCATTGGAGAACATTGCTCTTGAGTTCTTTGAGCTGAGCTTCGAGCTATAAATGACATTAATGACATTGATGACAATGGCGTGTGAGTCATACCTGCACTTACGCGTGTTGTGATAATTTCCAATCGAAACTTATTTAAAAATACCGCTGACATTGTTGCAGGTGCTGGATCACTTCGAGAATTACCGCGAGATCCGCGAACTGAGCGGTCTGAGGGACCAAGTGCACGCGATCCGCAAACAGCTCTCCGCGCAGATACTGGCTGACTTCCGGGAGGCATTCACCGGTACGTGCTCTGGGGGACCGACCGTGAGGGGTCTAGGGAACCGCCATGTGACGGTCTAGAGGACCGCCATGTGATGGTCTAGGGGACCGCCATGTGATAGTTTAGGGTACCACCAAGTGTGGGACCGCAATGTCAGGGGCTGTGAGACCGCCATGTGAGGGGTATGTGGGACCGCCATGTGAGGGGTCTGTGGGACCAGCACGTGAGAGGTCTATAGCACCGTTCGAGCAGTGATAAACTGCACAGTATGAAAACCAGGACGTGTAAAGGAGGAAGGGAGAGGGAAAAGTATTTCAGAACACTCTCCGTAATTATTGCGAAAGCCATTGGAAGAATCTTGTGATAAATTTAATATTTTATGAAACCTACATCTTAACTACATGTAAGGGGCTATCCACAAATGACGTCACACGTTAAGGGGGTGGGAGGGGGTTGACGAAGTGTGACAAGGAGATGGGCGGGATGTTAAATTTCGTGACGTCACATTTCAAAATCCAAGTCCTATGAAAATTGTGGAACTGCTGTTTTGATGTAATTATTTCTTGCTGTACAATTGCAAAAGATGTGACATCACACTAAGGAGGAGGGAGTCTCACAAGTCATCAGCTGAGACAAGGACGGAAGGAGGGTCGAAAAATTACGGAATTCGTGTGACGTAATTTATGGATGACCCCTAAGGTAATGATTAATTGATGATGATAAAAAGCGTAAAGCTGGTCTTCTGTCTGGGACCACCCTCATACTGTGCAGACTATCAGCACTCGAACCAAGAAATCTGGTAAGTCGTTTCTTATGGTCCTACCCATCAAGCTCTGGAATTCGCTGCCGGCTCATGTGTTTCCTATTTCCTATGATCCCGAGTCTTTTAAGCGGGGCGTGAAACGGCATTTTAGCGGCCGGTATGAGTAGATGCGCTTTGTCCCGTACTTACTCCATGGTCTGAAGCACCTTCATTTTTCTGGACTGCATCGCAGAATGTAGCCTCTATGATGTCATTAAGCCACGCAATGTCCTTCCGTGACTGGAATATTAATGAAATCATATATTTCTGACTTTTTGAAGCCAAAGTACCTTGTAAAAAAACCCGCTTATTTCCCAAACTTTACGGAAACATGATTAAATTATAAAAACTGACGTGCTTTCACTTAATAAATATACAAGTACACCTGTTTAAAAATGTATGTAAATTTTCCATATAAATATTAGTTCGTAAGTTCGCCAATAGATGGCACCGAACGTTATTGAATCGCGCAAGCGTTTACTGGTTACCGGACCCATATAGTCCGGCTGATGTTTTTTTATGATTGAGCTTTCAGTTCAATACAGGTTAAATCCTTCCTGGCCTTCTTATTTAATACCAAGGTTTGTTCATGGTCCTTCGAGCCGCATTGTCTTGGTAGTGATAATTTTGATAGTTTTAATAATTATTTAGTTCCAAGATAAGTATCATAATAACTTGTGTTATGGATACTAAATAACGGATAAACAATAGACATGGGCGTTTTCGTTTTTTTACCAAAACCGTTTTGAAACCGATATACAGTTTTCATATCGATATGGATAACCGTTTTTAAATATATCGATATCAGTAGGTAGAGTTTCATAACTTAAATGCGTTATGTTATTTTATTAGTTACGGCAAACTAATAACAAAACTTAACGCGCATATTATCGAGTTATTTATAAGCATAAATATGTTATACAGATCCCACTCGCTTTTAGTTATGGCGTTTTTCTTTTGTCTTTCGCGACATTGTTAATAAAAATATCGATCCTCCTACTAACCTACCTTAGACTACGTTCAAACTAATTTACCTATTTACAAATTCGTAAAATAAGGAGTCACTAAAAGTATCATAATAATTATTTATAAGTAATCCTTTTTTTATAACACTATAACAAAATTAAATGCAAAAGTTGCACAAAACGCAATGTTTACTTTCTTAATTTCACGGCACGTGTCACCAAGGTCAAGGGCGCATAAAAACTATTACAAAAAAAACTCTCTCAAACAAATCATAACTAGGTACTAAAACTAATATTTCTCAAGCATTGCATCCAATAAGCAAAAAATCTCTTTTACACCTCTATAAGAAGACAGAGAAGAAGCGAATATCCTCATATTCGCATCATCTCTTTTACACCTATATAAGAAAACAGAGAAGAAGCGAATATCCTCATATTCGCATCATCTCTTTTCAACCGCTATAGTAAGAAAGAGAAAAAGCGAATATCAGTAGTGCACGGTTTGCGTTTTGGACAGTTTTGGTCAGTTTTGGTTATCTTTAGTTATATCGTTTCAAACATCATAACTAAGTGTTTTGATATCGTTTCGATATCATAGTTTTTGCAATAACCGTTACGGAAAACTGTCATATCGATATGATATGGTATAAAACTCAAAACGGTTATTAGTTACGTTTTGATATATCGAACTCATGCCTAATAAACAAACATAAATGCTTTTATTTTTCTTTGTTTGAAAATACCCAGACCAGGACAAATATTCATGTTCATGCACACGAAAATATGTCCTGCCTGCCTGGGAATCGAACCCACGACCTTAGAAGCGGATATTCTCAGCATCACGCCATATGGGTCGTGAGTCATTTGGTTATAAAAAAAACCATAACCTACTGTGCTCCTTTTAGTTTTGTAGTGTTCCATTAAGTACTGTTCGTGTTCCAGCGGGCAGCAAGAGTTCGATATCGCACAAGACGCTGAGTGAGGCGTGCGCCGTGCTCGACGTACTCGACGACCACGTGAAGCAGGACCTGCTCAAGTGGTTCATTGGGATGCAGCTGCAGGTCAGTGATACATACACACACCCATACACATACTCACACACACATACATACATACATACATACATACACATATACATACATACATACATACACACATACATACATACATACACATATACACAATACATACATACACATATACACACATACACATATACACACATACACATATACACACATACACACATACACATATACACACATACACATATACACAATACATACATACACATATACACACATACATACATACACACATACATACATACATACACATATACATACATACATACACATATACACACATACATACATACACATATACACACATACACACATACATACATACACATATACACACTTACATACACATATACACACACATGCACATATACATACTGTCCTATAGCTATTTATCACCATCATATTTCAATAAACTGTATTGTGACAATTAGAATACATCTTATTGTAGAGCTATAAATAGTTTCTCCAAGACGGTGGTTCTTTAATAAACATACCCCTTCGGGGAAACAGGCGTAATTATATGTATATATATTGTGTGACACCTTGGTTTTTAATGTCCCTCCCAGGAAAATCAGGACATCTGACAACCTGATCCTTTAAAGTAATGTAAAGTTAAAAGTTCTTTATTTCATAAACTATTACATAGCACTTGAAAACGTCAAAACAAAATATAAATTTAAAAATCTAAATATTACTAGGTACACTGAAATAACGAAGCTTAGATTCACTTATTTGCAAATAAATAAAAATTAGGTGTAAGTGAATATAAGTGCCAGTTCCGAGCCTCCGCTCTGTGGAAAGAACTGACAAGAATCTCACAGGCTATGCTCTTTTAAATTATAAACCAAATACAACAATACGGAACACACACAGTGAATATTTGAAGCTATTAAAAGGGTTCCCAGATGCCGTAACCAGTGAAACTGTAAGAGTACCAAGACACCTAGTCAGATAGTAACCTGGTCCTTTGTCCCCAGGAGTACCAGCACCTGTTCTCCCCCGAGCAGGAGTGTGCGTGGCTGACGCACGTGGAGCGCCGCTACTTGTGGCTCAAGAAGCATCTGCTCGCCTTCGAGGAATCCCTGGCCGCATTGTTCCCCCCCCACTGGGCGCTCAGCGAGAAGATTGCTCATAGCTTCTGTGAGGTATCTGACCATCGTCATCGTTTCAGCCATTACAAGTACAGTCTCCAACTTTTATATCACGTTATATCTCGGGTCGATCGCATCCAATGGCGTCTTGATCAGATTATTGAGTGGGGAGGCTGTCTCTAAGGTGTTTTCTGTAAGATAAAGAATTTCCTATGAGGTAACGGGGTCTTATGTACGGTAAGGGGTCATGGGTAAGGTAAGGGGTCTTATGTAAGGTAAGGGGTCTTATATACGGTAAAGGGTCTTGTGTGCGGTAAGGGGTATTACCTAAGGTAACTTATGTGCAGTACAGTCTTCTGTGTGGTAAAGAGATGCCAATTACTAACTAACATAAAAAAGGTAAATGGTCTGCTGGGGCCTTCTGTGGGATAAATAGTTACCAAATAGGGTCTAGCATACACATAACTCCTCCTTGCCATCGAGAAGACTCTAGCCGCTTTGATCATTCATATAGGATCGGACACTGCTTTTGTGGGGTAGATAACACAAAAATACAACATCATTTAAATAACATTACAAAAAACTAAAATAAAATATACTTTGTCTTTAAGATCAACATGATCGTTTAGATTCGTCAAACATTTACACAAAATGGAAATTCCATATATTTTTTAACAACAATGAAAGAAACATGAGCGGTACCATAATAAAGGAGTAAAAGAAAATAAAAAAATTAAAATGGAAGACTTTTATATTTATGTGTATGTAGTAAGTTTTTATAAACGTACTGTGAAAAACAATCTGTGTTTGTTCTATATTATTTAATCTTATGTTAGAATATTTCATATAATATACATAAGTAGGTGTAATTCTGCTGTAACTCACTACTTTTACTACTTTAACTTCTTATTTAATTGTATTTAGTGGTTTTAAGTATTTTGTTTTATTGTTAAGTTTCTGCCTTTTGTGTGACTGTTGCACATGAAAGTTACTAGGTCTCCACGGAAGACCAGCGCTGTTGTGGTCCTCCACTGCAGCACATGCTGAGTGCAGTCCTTTTTAGGCATACTATATGTATGTATGTATGTATGTTCCGTGCTTCGGAAGGCACGTTAAGCCGTTGGTCCCGGTTATCACTAAATGTGGTAGTCGTTAAGCCATGTTAGAGGCCTAATGGGCGGCTTGAAAAATTCTAACAGCAGGACGCCACACACCTGCCTCCGCCAATCCGCACTGGGTCCGCGTGGTGGAGTATGACCCAATACCCTCACACCTTGATATGTGAGAGGAGGCTCGTGCTCAGTAGTGGGACGTTAATGGGCTGTGATGATGATGATGATGATGATGATGATGATGATGATGATGATATGTAAACTTATGTGTAAAAATTGTTTACTGTTTAGATTTTTTTTCTTTGTTTGTATGTATTATATGTCTAAATATAATTTTATTTCATTTCATTAAGTACGTACGTGTGTAAGTATGTACGTGTGTAAGTACGTACGTGTGTAAGTATGTACGTGTGTAAGTACGTACGTGTGTAAGTATGTACGTGTGTAAGTACGTACGTGTGTAAGTATGTACGTGTGTAAGTATGTACGTATGTACGTGTATACGTGTGTAAGTACGTACGTGTGTAAGTACGTACGTGTGTAAGTATTTACGTGTGTAAGTATGTACGTGAGTAAGTATGTCGTAGTGGACGCGGACGGCCCTGGGCGGGCTGGCGGCGGCGCGTCGCGCGGAGCTGGACGTGAAGCTGCTGCTGTTCGCGGTCCAGAAGACCTACAACTTCGAGCTGCTGCTGCACAAGAGGTTCACCGGTAACGTGTCTGGCGGGCAAACGTGTCCTAACGTTCTTGTCTTTCTTGAATTTATTGTTGGAACATATACTATAGGAATACATCTCAAAAAAATAATTTATTTAGTTATTTAGTTTTGACGACCGATATGGCGTGGTGGCGAGTATACCCGCTCTCCGCTCCAAGGTCGTGGGTTCGATTCCCACACAGGACAAATATTTGTGTGCATGATCATAAATATTTGTTCTGGTCTGGGCGTTTCCCTATAAATATTAAGTATTTATTTTCAAAAAAAAAAAAAGTATTTATGTATGTATATCCGTTATTTAGTATCCATAACACAAGTTCTTAATGATACTTATCTTGGAACTAAATGATTAGTGTAATTGTTAGAAAATATTATTATATTATAATTATTATTATTATATGATCGATTTTGTGAAAATATAGGGACTCAAAAATCTTTAAACGCGTATTTCCAAAAATCATAATTTTTCGAATTGGGCTCCTATACTATGAAAGGTGCGATATGTGTATAGGGATCCTCAGATACTGAGAGAAAGCGACAATAGGCTCGCCGCCTATTACGTGGGACTAACTGTAAACTTGGCGAAATGTGGGCGTATAATATGCCTCTGCCTACCCCTTCGGGGAAACAGGCGTGTATGTATGTATGTAGCCTACTGAGATCTGAGGAGCCCGAGCCGACCTCACCTGCAAGTGGTGCCGACCAACAGACGAGTCTCTTGCGAACGGAACAATTCCCGGTAGCCAAAAATATAATTGGCGAAGTTTGTGCGTATAATATGCCTCTGCATATTATACGCACTTGAAGAAAAAGTGGGGAAACCCCCTTCCCCTTGGGGAAAATAGGCGTGACTGTATTTCTTGTAATTCCTAAATGTAGCAATCGGTATATTCTTAATTTTACATCTGGGTCCTCGTGGTGGAATATGACCCTCATTTCTCTCAGCCTGGTTGAGGAGAGGAGAGGACTGTGCTCAGTAGTGGGACGTTCATGGGCTTAGATTATGATGATTAATTTTAAAATGAAAGGTAATTTATCAAAGCCTCGTCTAATGGAAGTTCCCGCAAAACTATTGTTCGACCTATCTATGGTGCTAGAAAATGTACAAGTTTGTCCTGAATTTTTGATGTCATTTGAGTCGGCTCAATTAACAGTATCATTGCTAGAACTAGCAATTCTATATGAGCCGAGTGGTGCCGGCCTAGAGGAGTACCCCCTCTCATCTCACGGGGAGTCGTAAGAGTCGACGAAGAGAAATGCTACCGGATGATGGGCAGCAGCGTCATCCTGCGTACTGGCTGGAACTGCGGTCACCAACCCGCCTGCCCAGCGTGCTGACTATGGGCAAATACCGTCAATAGAATATAATCTATTGGGGAGGCTAATGTGCTGAACAGTGGACTTTAGGACTGAAATGTTGAGGTCTAACATTAAAGGAAAAATTATATACTATCAAATATTTCGTCACGAGTTCCAGGTAGAAAGTTTACAAGTTTGCTTTTGTACATTTAAAAACCGTTTTTTCAACCGTAGAAAATCTTGGGTAGTAAGTACTTCTTAACGGGAAAGTGAAGAGTCATGACTGTAGTTTTATTTTATTTTCTAAAAGTTGTGATATTCCAAACATTAATGTGTTATAACGGTGGATTATTAACTGTTAAGTGTTTGTGAAAGTACATAAGTGTTGGTAACTGAAACAAAACAGTGCAACATCACTTTTTAAATTGTCTCAAGAAGTCCATGTGAGATTTCAGTATAGTCCCACATCTTTACTGAGGACTCAAGGGGTTTAGGGTTTCCCCAATAGTTAATAGGGGGTATTTGCACGCTGGTTTGGCGGGTTGGTGATCGCAGTTCCAGCCAGTACGCAGGATGACGCTGCTGCAAATCATCCGGTAACATTTTTAATAGTACATGTGATCTTGAGAATTGTCATCGCTCTTGCAGGTACCGATTTGACCGCAGAAAACATGGACCCCACCGCTCTGGACAAACAGACAGATTTCGACACTGACACCAAAGATGTGAGTACCCATTTCTGTATCCACGAACCGATAATAACTATCTCTAGCCACCTCTAAACGCCAAACTTGTTTTATTTATATTTCATTAACTATAACATTCAAACATTCTTGATAACGTCAAAATTAATCATAAAAAACAATCGAAATAAGATTACACTGAAATCACGAAGCTTAGATTCACTTACATGACATGCAACAAAACAAAAAAATATATAGACGTGAATCTGTCTAAGGAATGAAGTGACAAGAGTTGAAGCTGGTGTAAAGAAGATAGTGACAAGAATTGAGAAAGGTTTGCTTAGATGGTTTGGTCATGTTGAGAGGATAAATGAAAGAAGACTAACGAAAGTGATTAATGATGGAAAATTGATTGGAAGTGTTGGGAGGGGAAGACCACGTAAGACCTTCCATGACCAAATTTCGAAAATTTTGAAGAAAGGGCAGGTCAAAAGTACCCTAAACCGACGGGCGTGTGTGAGGAGGTTAATGAGTGTGAAGCTAAAAGTGTGTACCAAGATCGTAGCAAGTGGAAGGATGTGACTCTGCCTACCCCAACGGGAAAGAGGCGTGACATTATGTATGTATGTGAATCTAAGTGTCAGCTTTGAGCCACCGCTCTGTGAGAAGAGATGACAACAAACTCACTATGATCACTTGAAATAATTAATTTGTTTTTACACGTCAAAAAGCAATGAAACATCATAAATCATGTTTGTAACATTATTCTCTGAAATACATTCTTTATTAGTATTTAAACAAGCTCTTAAAAACTAACGCGGGCTTTAAGTGCGGGCGGGAGCTTGATCGTGGGAGAGTCATACTAGGAACTCGTCAAGGTATTGTTTCTCTCGCCAGTTACAATAAAAAATATTCTACTTTTTCTTTCTACTAAATTCTACTACTCTACTTTTTCTTTCTACTAAATTCTACTACTCTATTTTTTTTCTACTAGTCTATTCTAAGGTGTATAGGGATCCTACCAAAAGACAAACACTTTTTTTTCACATGAAATATGGTACATAAGTGGTCGTAATATGTAATAAAATTCGCAAAAATATAATCAGAGGATTCTAATATTAAAATGATAATTTTATTCTTCCAAATATTTACTCACCAACAAGCCATTTTTTAAGATGAACTTTAAATTTGTTCAATGGCATCAGCAGGTTATTGTCGAGCCTATTAGAGACTTTAATAGACATGACATAGCTGTTCTTCGCATAAGATGCAGTAGACATGATTGGCAGAGTCAGTTTATTTGGATACCTACTTGTATCTCTACAAGATGAAAGGCGCTCAAGCAAACCATATAAATTGCGAAGTGTGGGCATTTAATATGCCTCTGCCTACCCCTTCGGGGAAACAGGCGTGAATTAATGTATGTAGTCTGTACCTACCTACCTACCTTCCTTTTTCTGAGCTATCCGCGACACAATACTGTTATGTAGTACAACATTAACTCTCTGCTAGTCCCCAAACTAGGTAACGTTTTACTTTCGCTCTGCTTTATAGACTAATCCATTATTGCATCTTTTCCCTCTATTTGTGCGGTTTGCAGAGTGCAGCACCCAAATCGGTATGGGTGGGCAGCATCGGCGCGTGCTTCGAGCCGTATCTCGGCATCTACATTCAGAGCCTCGACGCAAACCTGGCCAGCTTCATGGAGAGATTCGTGCAGGTATACACTCACATACATACTTATAATCCTCACTCTTCACGGCCATGATATGTTCCATTGGTAGTGGGCACAAATCTTGCTACAACTATTTAATAAATAAATAAATATATCTGACACTTACACCAATTATTTAGTTCCAAGATAAGTATCATTAAGAACTTGTGTTATAGATACTAAATAACGGATTAACATACATAAATACTCCTTTTTTTTGTAAATAAAATTTGAAAACATACCAGAACAAATATACATATTTATGCACACAAATTTTGTCCTTTTTGGGAATCGAAGGAGTGGAGTGCGGGTATACTCGCCACCACGCCATATCGGTCGTCATTTTAAATATAGATATAAGTAAATGAAACGTGAAATCTCTAGGACAAGTGGTGCGGAGGCTAGCCCTTCGCCTTTATTGACTCTAGACGCGATCCACATGACAACGACGGAGAGAATTAGTAATTATACTAGAGGACCCGGCACACATCGTAACACACTTGTGAACGCACCTTTCAATATTGACAACCAAGTGACACAAGACTTCTTGGCGGGAAAGTAAAGCGTCATGTCTGCAGTTTTGTTATTTAAAATTTGTGATATTTCGTACTTTAATGTGTAATAACGGCGGATTATAGGTCGCGTCATGTAAAAAGAACGCTGGCGGTCAAGCTGCGCATGAGGCGATTTATCGGTCTATTTGGTGGTATGAGGTGCGGCGCGGGGCGGGCGGGTCACGCGCCGCATGCTAGGGGGCGCGCGATTGGTTCGTCAGTCGACCCATACGGCTCGCGATTGGTTCGTCAGTCGACCCATACGGCTCGCGATTGGTTCGTCAGTCGACCCATGCGCAAACACACCCCCTCCACTTTCTTCCAGCGTTCTTTTTACATGACGCGACCTGTAAGTACATCATACACATTCGCTCAATTAACGACACTACACAACACTCCTAATTATATTAGTTTTGATTGTTCATCTTTATTCATATTATCTTTCTAACTTACCACAACGTAATTGACGTCTAAATGGGCGATGTCTTTGTCACTGTTTAGTGAGACATAACACGCTTTGTATCTCATGTAAACCGACTTGTAGTGTCGTAGTGTCGTAGTGTCGTAATGTGACGGTCACACGGTCCCCAGGACGCGCGAGGCCCGGAGGCCGGCGCCGGGGCGGCTGCGGGCGGCGTGCTGGCGTCGTGCGGCGATCTGTTCCTGTTCTACAAGAAGTGCCTCGTGCAGTGCGCCCGCCTCACCACCGGGGAGCCCATGCTCGGTACGCCCCCGGTACCGCCCCCGGTACCGCCCCCGCCCCCCGTCCGTATGCCCCCCTGAAGCGTCGCTCGTGTGACCCGCGTCTCCCTCCCCAGAGCTGGCCCGCGTGTTCCAGAAGCACCTCCGCGCCTACGCCGACTGCGTGCTGCAGAGCGCGCTGCCCCGCGCCCCCCCGCCCCCGCGAGCCGACCACCTGCCGCCGTTACTGCGGCACGAGGCACGAGCGCCCCGGTCAGTGCTCTACTCTTTACTATCGATCCTTTTATTGAAACTTTAGCAGCTCTCGAGAGCGATATTATATATTTATTAACCTATAAGTTAGTCATTGTATATCATTTGACAGGTTACAATCTATATATTCAGAAATTTACGTATGAAAAACTAGTTTGTGAAGAACTTTAAAAGAGCATCATTTGGAGCGTATTAGAACACCTAAAATTAAAA
Source organism: Musotima nitidalis (assembly GCA_949126915.1). NCBI lineage: Eukaryota > Metazoa > Arthropoda > Insecta > Lepidoptera > Crambidae > Musotima > Musotima nitidalis. Next base: position 10,389,385 of record OX421441.1, on the reverse strand, counting down.
TATCGAAAGTTAAAACCCCGATGTTCAAAACCCCTAAAATTACAATACCTAATGGTTCTAATAACCTAATGATGAAACCCCGAAGTACAAAACAACTAAGTTTGAAATTTCTAATATCCAAATCACCTAATACTTAGTTCAATATATTTAAGGTCATAATAATACAAGTTCACAATGTCGTAATTCAAAACATCGAAAGTTAAAATACCTACATTAAATATGAGAAGATTGAAAACAAAATATATTTAACAAATGTGGGTACCTACAAAGAATAATGACGTTGCGGTTGATATTTCTGTTGATATTCGATTCGGTTAGGTTATATCGTGACCACAATGCACGAGCCGAGCGAGCGAAGCGAGCGTGCCGCGGCAGCGGCCGGCGAAGTGCCAGAAAATACTTTGGTCACGTTATTCTCCTCCTTTTATAGTGAACATAGTGAATCCCAACAGCTGGCTGGACTCCTTAAATAAAAAATGTAAATTTATATTTGAAAAAAAAATGGTTGCCTGTAAAGTCGTTTTTACGGGCGAAGATTTTACGTGACAACGTCTTTTTCTCGGTAGAATATTTATTGATATGAATATAATTAAATTGCACAATAGGAACAAGGAATTGAATGAAAATAAGAATTGCACAAATTTTAACTATAGAAATATATTTTGTTTACTAAAACATTGTACACTAGTGCTGCGCGCGCGGCAGACCGATCATAGTTGAGTGGGAGAGAGACGCAAGGCATTCGCCGGGCCTCTCTCTCGTTCGGTGACTCATCGTAACGTTACCGAGCGTTACACTTTTTCATAAGTGACTCCCAGCCGCAACCTAATTTAAGACGTTGTCACGTCAAAACGTTTAATCATACATATTGTAATTAGGTCACTAAGTTTAAGTCAAAACTTATTAATGAAAAATAAAGTTATTTAAAAATTATTAATTGACAATTAAAGATTCGAAGCGATATTCAGCGAAATTGTTATATGGCTATAATTATGATTATTTTGTATTGATTATAAATAAAAACTACTTTTACATTTAAAACTTTGATTATTTTGAATTTAGATCAACCTACCATTAGGGATTATATCTTTAGATATTTCAAGTTTAGGTATAGTGAAGTTAGGGTTTATGGTCTTCGATATAATAATCGTTCGACATTTAGAACTTTCATTATTTTGAATTTAGGTACCAATCATTAGGTATTGTAATTTTAGGGGTTTTGAACATCGGGGTTTTAACTTTCGATATTTTAATTTTAGGTGTTCTAATACGTACCCCATCATTTACATACCGAGATTTCACAACAGTTGAACTAAAAAAACCTTCTTATTTGCGAACTAATAATGATATTCTTATCAAGTTTATCCGCAATAGCCCTGCGAGGATTCCTGCGATTTTTTTTAAATATCGTGTATAATCTACATTTCAATTGTCATCCAGCATTATAGAAAAACGGAATGCAACTTCATCATCATCATCATCACAAAGAAGTCCACTGCTGAACATGGGCCTCCTCCATAAATTTCCAGCGTGACCTATTGTAGGCGGCCTGCAACCATCGTGAGCCTGCGACCATCCCCAGATCGTCACTCCATCTTGCGGGAGACGTCTAATGTCAAATGTGCATAATGACTATTTTACTTTGTGTTGGGGTTTTTTTCTTACAATTTGGAGACATTTATATAAATATGGTAAGAAGAAAAAAGCCACGCAAGATGCAACTTGACCATGTCGAAATAAACTTAAAAATCATGAGAAATTGTATGAAATTTATATTTTGTTATTCAAACTGATTCACTGTGTAAACAAATTAGATTAGAAAATGAAGTGTGCCTTACTTTTTGTAATAGATTAACTATTTTGTATCGAGGCTTGTACATCATCATCATAGCATCCAACCGGTTGTGTAGACTTGCGCTAAGGATCGAGAGACGGCTCACTTTTTGAATATATATCGGTAACAAAGTCCCTGTACGCACTGCCTCCCGGCCAAAGAGGACTGAGAGGGGAGTGTGGGGCTCACCCACTAAGAATCTTCTGACAACGCCCACCGCTGTTGAAAATGGGGCCAAGTGTGCCAAGGCTTAGAGCTTCTGTCCCCCCGCCCGCGGCCAACGTCCCCCCAGATCGGAACCGAGAAGTCCTTCTCAGAGAGGCGCAGTCTAAGTACCTCCTTATGCGACAGTGGCGTATGTGGCCGACTTCGCACTTTTGAGAACCACTTTCAATAGATAGGCAGATTGCCTTCTTCCAGAAAGAACTCCGGCAGCGATACTGAGATTAAAGATGAAAGTCAGGCTAGATGTGATTGCTCGTAACTAAAATATTTTGGTAAATTAGATTTTGATGTAGAAAGCTTTAAATAGTAGTTCCCGTAACGATGACGTCAATATCTTGGGCATTAACATTACAATACTAATTACTTAATACACACATACAATTAAACGCCTGTTTCCCCGTTGAAGTAGGCAGAGGCATATTGTATGCTCAAATTTTGCACATTTTATTGTTGGTCCCACGTAATAGGTGGCGAGCCTATTGCCGCTTACCTAGAACGTTTGTGGTTGCCAGAGCCTCATCCGTTAGCATCCGTGAGGATCTTGGTAGGATCCCTATACACCCTGAACATAAACTATTGACGCTAAAAACAACTTAGATACAACTTGTACAAGCACTGGTACTTGTTCTCCGGTACAGCTGTGCATCCCTCATTGCAACTCGTGACTTCCGTTCACAGGTACACGAAACAAGAGATTGCCAAGATCACATCGGTGATCACAACCGCCGAGTACTGCCTCGAGACCACGGTCCACCTGGAGCACAAACTCAAGCAGAAAGTGGCCAAGGGACTCGCGGACAAGATAGACCTCGCTCCGGAGCAGCAGCTGTTCCACAAGATGATCCACGGCTGCATTCAGATGCTGGTCCTGGACTTGGAAGCCGCTTGCGAGCCGGCGCTGCAAGCCTGCGTCAAGATATCCTGGTTGAACTTCGACAACGTCGGCGATCAAAGCTCCTACGTCACTCAAATCATCATGCACCTCAACAATAGCATTCCGGTACTCAGAGACCATCTGCAGTCGTCGAGGAAGTACTTCACTCAGTTCTGCATACATTTCGCGAACTCGTTCATTCCCAAGTTCATCCAGAACATTTACAAGTGCAAGCCGATATCGACGGTGGGCTCGGAGCAGCTGCTCCTGGACACTCACATGCTGAAGACGGCGCTGCTGGAGCTGCCTTCTCTGGGCTCGAGCGTGAAACGTCCCGCGCCGGCGATGTACACCAAAGTCGTGATCAAACTGATGACGAAAGCGGAGATGATCCTGAAGCTGGTGATGGCTCCGCTCGACGACAGCGCCTCGGGCTTCGTCAGCCAGTTCCTGCAGCTTCTGCCGGAGTCGACTCTCGCGGAGTTCCACCGAGTGCTGGACATGAAGGGAGCCAGGCCTTCCCGCACCCGGCAGGCCGCGCTCGACGCCTTGTTCCGGGAGACCGCCCGCGCGCTCCATGGCGCCGCCGCCGACTGACCGCTCCCCTGGGCGACCACATCCGACATCCGACATCCGACATCCGACATCCGACCCCCTCCCGGCGACGGTCCCCCAGCGAGGCTCACTCGCCCGGAGCGGCAGTTTGCTTGTCCGTATCTTACTCGAGCTGATTTTCAGTTTGTTACAGCGACAACCATTTTGTAGAAATTATATATGTTACCGGCCAAACCCGATTTTGGGACAAACTAGTATAATAGCCTAGTCCAAACTAATTTAGGTGGGCTGCAACTATTACCTACAACAAAATGTTATTTAATGGTAAGAAAAAAAAAATAACCTCAACCTGACCCAAAAAGAGAAGTATAAGTATCTCTTTTTGGGTTAGGTTGAGGTTATTTTTTTTTCTTACCGTTAAAAATCATTTTATGCAGCCCACCTAAATTAGTTTGGACTAGGCTATTATACTAAATTCGGGTTTGGCCGGTAACATTTACATACATGTACCGATTGGATTGATAACAGTAGCGGTCCATAATAATATAATAAATATCCAAATGTAGAATTATCATTGTAAAACCACGTTGTAAGTAAAAGTAACTTCAAAATGATATTAGTGCGGCCGAGACGCACTCATGAAAAAGAATTTTCGTTGTTATTTTCCTACAAAAACATCAAATTCATATTTTTACTGTTTTTTATCGTTTTATTATTACCAATCATAAAATATACTTACATAATGTCACGCCTCTTTCCCGTAGCGGTAGGCAGAGATCACATCCTTCCAGTTGCTACGATCTTGGCACACACTCTTAGCTTCATTCACACTCATTCACCTCCTCATATGTTAATTTTCTTAAAACTTTCGAAATAAACTTACAAAAAACAAAGGAATCAAAAAAAACAAAATTCCCGCTTTTTCTTTTTCTTTTAAATAATGGCTTCGTGCGTCTAGCACATCTGTAGCCAGTGTCAAGTATGAAATATATTAATGATATATAATTAATAGTAAATGAGAATGTGTGATGATAAAGATGAAGCGCTCGTAGCTCTGCGGTGCTCGGTGGTCGGAAACGATCACCGAAGTACAGCAGAGTTTACAGAGGTTAGTCTTGGGATGGGTGACCGTTTGTGTGGCATTTGATATCGAGCGCTTCCGTGCTTCGGAAGGCACGTTAAGCCGTTGGTCCCGGTTATCACTAAATGTGGTAGTCGTTAAGCCATGTTAGAGGCCTCATGGGCGGCCTGATAAATTCTAACAGCAGGACGCCATAAACCTGCCTCCGCCAATCCGCACTGGGTCAGCGTGGTGGAGTATGACCCAATACCCTCACACCTTGATATGTGAGAGGAGGCTCGTGCTCAGTAGTGGGACGTTAATGGGCTGAAATGATGATGATGATGATGAAAGATGATAAATGGTAAATGAGATACCCTCCCCTGAGCCCCTTGAGCTCTCAGTAAAGATGTGGGACTATACTGAGATGAGAGAATTTGAAAAGGGATGTTGCACTGTTTTGTTTCATTTACCAACACTCATGTACGTTCACAAACACTTAACGGTTAATAATACACCGTTATTACTCAATCATCATCATCTCAGCCATCTGAAGTCCACAGCTGAACATAGGCCTCCTCAATAGGTTTCCACGTTGAGCGATCCTGAGTCGCCTGCATCCATCGGCTTCCCGCCGCCTTGACCAGATCATCGGTCCATCGCGTGGGAGGCCGTCTTCAAATACGTTTGCCGGTTAGCGGTCGCCATGGAAGAACCTTAACGCCCCATCGGCCGTCGGTTCTTCGAGCTATGTGCCCCGCCCATTGCCACTTTAGCCTGCAAACTCGCCTCGCTGTGTCGGTCACTTCAGTCCTCCCACGGATTTCCTCATTTCTGATTCGATCACGTAGGAACACTCCGAGCATAGCTCTCTCCATTGCACGCTGAGCGACTTTGAGCTTTCTAATGAGGCCCATAGTCAGGCACCAACTCTCAGTACCGTACGTCATCACTGGCAATACACACTGGTCAAAGACTTTCGTCTTAAGACACTGAGGTATTTTTGACGAGAAGATATAGCGCAGTTTCCCGAAGATTGACCTCTTTCTCGAAGTTGGACTTTTTATCCCAGATATACATACCTACTCTTCGACAACTTCGAGAGCCGAGCCTCCAACAATTATTGGGGTAATGTTAAGCATGGACATTCGACATTGTCATTATCGTCTTGTCCATGTTCATTTTGAGACCTACCCTTTGGGAAGCTCTGTCGAGGTCTTCGAGCATTGTGCCCAGATCCACAAGCGACTCCGCTATGACCACTATATCGTCGGCAAATCGAAGGTGAGACATATACTCGCCATTTATGTTGATGCCGTAGTTTCCCCAGTCCAGCATCTTGAAAACATCCTCCAGGGCAGCAGTGAACAGTTTCGGAGATATCACATCTCCCTGTCTCACTGCTGCTGGTCTAGTACTCGTACGGACATGGTGGCGCTCTTGTATAAACTTCTCAACCCTTCAATATATCGATGGTCAATGCGGCATCGCTGCAGGGACTGAAACACTGCCCACTCGAAGGCCTATTCATAGTCCACAAACGCTAAGCAAAGTGGCTGGTTATACTCCTCGGTCTTCTGTATAACCTGCCGCAGCGTATGTGTGTGGTATATGGTTGAAAAGCCTTTTCGAAAACCGGCTTGTTCGGGAGGCTGGAAGTCGTCAAACCTATGACCGACACGATTCGTGATGACCCGTGAAAACAACTTATAGACGTGGCTCAGCAGCGTGATTGGCCTATAATTCTTCAAAAGAGGTTTGTCACCTTTTTTGAAGAAAAGTACACCACGTCACTGGCCCACTCCTGTGGCGTACGTCCCTCGAGGATGGATGACGGTGTTAAAGAGCCTCTGGAGTACCTTTAGTACCGGTGTACCACCCGTTCTCAGAAGCTCTGCTGTCATCCCGTCTTTACCCGGTGCCTTTATGTTCTTCAGCTGTTTCAGGGCCATCCTAATTTCGTAAAGGCTGACGTCCGGTTACGGTTAGTTTGGCTCTAGGGTCTTTAGGCAAACAAGAAGCGGGATCCTGCGTACTAGTATATAACTGCCCATAAAACCCTTCGATCTCCCTCATGATCTCAGGTTTCGACGTGACTAGATTGCTCTTGTTGGTCTTCAGCTGCGTTAACTGACTCTGGCCTCTGGCATTACACATTAATGTTCGAAATATCACAAATTTTAGACAATAAAACAAAACTGCAGACATGATGCTTCACTTTCCGGCTTGAGAATTAGATGACATATCCTCGCATGAAGTGGTACTCGAGCATACAGCCCACCTGCTGGTACGTGGTCTACATCACCGGGGGCAGCACTAGCGCGTTGCAGAACCTTTCAAAATCATTCCATGACCTTTTTGAACAGCTCCAAGCCGTAATATTGTATCCAGCCGGGTTTTGGCCAAACCAGCGCAAATACCCTCCATGTGACGACACGAATGCGGAGTGGACTTGATGTGGCTGAAATAATGATGCTGTTTATTTAAACTTGACAGTTAACTAAATCAATTTTCACAATCATTGTTATTTTAGTTTGTTGATAGAAAAATATTTAAATTTAAAAAAAAATTATGTAAGGGTAATTAATCTTATATAAGTCTGTTATTATTTAATTGTGCAATAAAATATTTTTTTTTGAATATACACATTAAAATAAAATATAATGCTTGCTAAAATACTTTTTTAATTTTTATTTACATGTAATTTATAAATAAGTATTCATGAACGTCTCTCACAGCGCTTCGTCCCCCGAACTAAGCAGAACTTGCACTAAACAACGGATACACACTTACCTATATCACATTATTTTACTTCAGGCATACATATGACGGCGCTTTCGTAATTGTGGTCATAGATCAACGATACCAAAGACATAATAGTATAGAGAAGCGAATGTCACAGACAATGAGGGTTGGGAGACAGCTCGCTTGAGGTAACTCGTTCCGTTGGCGACATGGCGTCACGCGTTCTGAGGAACGTCTCGATATTCGCGTCATATCATGTGTTAGCTTTTTAATGCAATTGCAAAATAGACGGCTGATTTACAATATGGTGTTTAATTATTTCTCCTCACCCGTTGATCCACGCCGCCCCTTAGCATCAATGGAATCCCATGATAATCCCGAGACTGGCCAATTTCCTATACATATTATGGACTAGCTGACCCGTTGCCCTGTCCTATCACAACTATATTCATTCTTTCAACTCTGCTGTCAACTGACTGACAGCTATGTCAAACGCCATTGTTCCTTTCCCTCTTAAACATGTACCTACTCACTCGTTTAAAGTATTTGCCGGTGTCAAGTAATATAACTAATCAAGTGATTTGCAAGAATGCATCATTATCGTTATTCAGTACAGTCTAAGTCAAGTTAAGTCTTTCACAGTCGAGTCCAGTCAGAGTCGTACCCCAGTCAAATAGTGGAGACTTCACTGAAGGCTTCTAGGGAGTTGTGGAATCAACACGGAGAGTCACAATTCACGATAATGTGTCTCTTTCTTGCATTTGTGTACATTGCCAAAGAAGTAACGTCTAAGAATCCACTATAGTCACACATAGAAACTCGAATTTGCACTAGTTTTGGAAAATAAAAGACTGCCACGATGTGTCTTTTCTCGCGTTGGCGCCAAAACTCCAACGCCATAGTTTCAACATACCTATTGTCAGAAGTGATTTGAAAGGAAAATTATAGGAGTCGTTGAGTTTTCGCGCGACACATTCCACATAGCAAAATGTGACGTACTAACTAAAAGCGTTTCTGAGAAAGCCTGAAAACGTGATATGAAAATAGTCACATCTAGAGAAGTCATTAAGCTAAAAAAATAATCACTTTTCGAATGTTTCTGTGATTGAAATATCATTTCAATCATAGGAACATTCAAAAATAAATAAATAGATAAGTATAATATTTTTGGTCCAGTATACACTTAATGGTATACAATGTAAGTACCCAACCTGCCAATATGGTTCCACAGCAGCATTAATCACTGCCAAATGGTTTATTTACAAGTGTTGCCAGGTGTGGTATTCTTGTAAAATGGTAGTTTGTAGAGGTTATGAAACTAGCCCCCGGTAGGTACCTAGCGTTGTTTACAAAGATACAATGTCTGTTGTTGCCACGGCTTCCCGATTAACAGAAGGTGTACAGAAAGAGTCACCCCATCATCATCACAACCCGCGAACGTCCCCCTGCCGAGCACGGGCCCACTCCACCACAATGGCCCAGAGCGGATTGGCGGAGGCAGGAGTGTGGCGTGTTACTGCTGCACATGACTTAACAACTACCACATATAACGATAACCCGGATGAACGGATTGATATGCTTTCCGAAGTACCGAGCCGCTTGATATATAGAATGCCACTCGAACGGTCTCCCATCCAAGGCGCTTGATTCCGGTGATCTTTTGACCACCTAGCACCGCGGAGCTGCGAGCACTGCGGTGAGACGCAGTAAGTAGTAAAGATAAATTCATTATTATTTATTTAATACAACCTCCGAAATATAGATAAGAAAAACTTATATCAAAATAGGTACAGGGCACCGCTTATTATATTAAAAAAATGTCTGCCAGCTGCAGCAGGAGACTTTAGATAAATTAAAGTTGGCAAATAGGTATGCATTCCAGAAACAACAGAAAATTCAACAATACTTTTAAAAAAAGAGAGGAGTCGAAAACTTATACAAACTATGAACATTACGAACAAATAAGATCATATAACATTACAGAAAATAAAAAACAATGTATAATTAAGTGAATTACATGCAGATTATTGTACTGTCACCATTCATACCGATTTTGTCCTACACATTAACACTCACACATCACACAATATTACATAAATACACCATACACATTCGCTCAATTAACCACACTACACAACACTCCTAAATATATTAGTTTTGATTTCTTTTCATCTTTATTCATATTATCTTTCTAACTTACCACAACGTAATTGACGTCTAAATGGGCGATGTCTTTGTCACTGTTTAGTGAGACATAACACGCTTTGTATCTCATGTAAACCGACTTGTAGTGTCGTAGTGTCGTAGTGTCGTAATGTGACGGTCACACGGTCCCCAGGACGCGCGAGGCCCGGAGGCCGGCGCCGGGGCGGCTGCGGGCGGCGTGCTGGCGTCGTGCGGCGATCTGTTCCTGTTCTACAAGAAGTGCCTCGTGCAGTGCGCCCGCCTCACCACCGGGGAGCCCATGCTCGGTACGCCCCCGGTACCGCCCCCGGTACCGCCCCCGGTACCGCCCCCGCCCCCCGTCCGTATGCCCCCCTGAAGCGTCGCTCGTGTGACCCGCGTCTCCCTCCCCAGAGCTGGCCCGCGTGTTCCAGAAGCACCTCCGCGCCTACGCCGACTGCGTGCTGCAGAGCGCGCTGCCCCGCGCCCCCCCGCCCCCGCGAGCCGACCACCTGCCGCCGTTACTGCGGCACGAGGCACGAGCGCCCCGGTCAGTGCTCTACTCTTTACTATCGATCCTTTTATTGAAACTTTAGCAGCTCTCGAGAGCAATATTATATATTTATTAACCTATAAGTTAGTCATTGTATATCATTTGACAGGTTACAATCTATATATTCAGAAATTTTACGTGTGAAAAACTAGTTTGTGAAGAACTTTAAAAGAGCATCATTTACATACCGAGATTTCACAACATTTTAACTAAAAAAACCTTCTTATTTGCGAATTAATGATGATATTCTTATCAAGTTAATCCGCAATAGCCCTGCGAGGATTCCTGCGATTTTTTTTTAAATATCGTGTATAATCTACATTTCAATTGTCATCCAGCATTATAGAAAAACGGAATGCAACTTCATCATCATCATCATCACAAAGAAGTCCACTGCTGAACATGGGCCTCCTCCATAAATTTCCAGCGTGACCTATTGTAGGCGGCCTGCAACCATCGTGAGCCTGCGACCATCCCCAGATCGTCACTCCATCTTGCGGGAGACGTCTAATGTCAAATGTGCATAATGACTATTTTACTTTGTGTTGGGGTTTTTTTCTTACAATTTAGAGACATTTATATAAATACTAGCGACCCGCCCCAGCTTCGCACGGGTGGTATGCTAATATAAATACTGACGTATAATACATAATTACAGAATGTCTCTATATAGGCCGCGAATACCTACCACCGCCGCAACCATAATTTTTCGATTTAGCGTAAGTTTATTCGTTTGATATCTTGTAAAGTACTGATCGAAATTACATGATGTAAAAGACAAATTTAATCTATGTCTAATGTCCAAGCTCACTAACATGTTTATTTAGATAAGAATTAATGTCATACATACTTAAAATGGCTTCGTTAATAAGCCATTATTTTTAGTAAAAAGTAAAAGATTAAATTGGTTATTGTGGGATATTCTTGAGAGATAGACATATACCATCGCGGACTTTTTTGAAGAATTTTGTAAGTTGTACAATATTGTAGTACATTATTTTGATTAATCTCGTAGGGTTTGGCCAGCGTTTGCAATATAAGCGCAAAAAAGTGAGTTGAATTACGACATCACATTAGAAATCTCAAAAATTGACAGTGTTCCCCTACTATATTATGCATGTATTATGCATATAAACCTTCCTCTTGAATCACTCTATCTATTGGAAAAAACCGCATCAAAATACGTTGCGTAGTTTTAAAGATTTAAGCGCACATAGGGATATAGGGACAGAAAAGGCGACTTTGTTTTATACTATGTAGTGATGGTAAGAAGAAAAAAGCCACGCAAGATGCAACTTGACCATGTCAAAATAAACTTAAAAATCTGACTGAGAGGGGAGTGTGGGGCTCACCCACTACAATCTTCCGACAACGCCCACAGCTGTTGAAAATGGGGCCAAGTGTGCCAAGGTTAAAGCTTCTGTCAGCAGTTCTGGCGCAGTCTAAGTACCTCCTTATGCGACCATGGCGTATGTGGCCGACTTCGCACTTTTGAGAACCACTTTCAATAGATAGGCGCGACTATTGCCTTCCAGTTTACCGGAAAGAACTCCGGCGATACTAAGATTAAAGATGAAAGTCATTTCAATCGGGTTTTTGTTATTGTCGGGCTAGATGCGATTGCTCGTAACTAAAACGTTTTGGTAAATTAGATTTTGATGTAGAAAGCTTTAAATAGTAGCTCCCGTAACGATGACGTAAATATCTTGGGCATTAACATTACTATAATAGATATTTAATACAATCACGCCTGTTTCCCCGTTGAAGTAGGCAGAGGCATATTGTATGCTCAAATTTTGCACATTTTATTGTTGGTCCCACGTAATAGGTGGCGAGCCTATTGCCGCTTACCTAGAACGTTTGTGGTTGCCAGAGCCTCATCCGTTAGCATCCGTGAGGATCTTGATAGGATCCCTATACACCCTGAACAATAATAATTGACGCTAAAAACAACTCAGATACAACTTGTACAAGCACTGGTACTTGTTCTCCGGTACAGCTGTTCATCCCTCATTGCAACTCGTGACTTCCGTTCACAGGTACACGAAACAAGAGATTGCCAAGATCACATCGGTGATCACAACCGCCGAGTACTGCCTCGAGACCACGGTCCACCTGGAGCACAAACTCAAGCAGAAAGTGGCCAAGGGACTCGCGGACAAGATAGACCTCGCTCCGGAGCAGCAGCTGTTCCACAAGATGATCCACGGCTGCATTCAGATGCTGGTCCAGGACTTGGAAGCCGCCTGCGAGCCGGCGCTGCAAGCCTGCGTCAAGATATCCTGGTTGAACTTCGATAACGTCGGCGACCAAAGCTCCTACGTCACTCAAATCATCATGCACCTCAACAATAGCATTCCGGTACTCAGAGACCATCTGCAGTCGTCGAGGAAGTACTTCACTCAGTTCTGCATACATTTCGCGAACTCGTTCATTCCCAAGTTCATCCAGAACATTTACAAGTGCAAGCCGATATCGACGGTGGGCTCGGAGCAGCTGCTCCTGGACACTCACATGCTGAAGACGGCGCTGCTGGAGCTGCCTTCTCTGGGCTCGAGCGTGAAACGTCCCGCGCCGGCGATGTACACCAAAGTCGTGATCAAACTGATGACGAAAGCGGAGATGATCCTGAAGCTGGTGATGGCTCCGCTCGACGACAGCGCCTCGGGCTTCGTCAGCCAGTTCCTGCAGCTTCTGCCGGAGTCGACTCTCGCGGAGTTCCACCGAGTGCTGGACATGAAGGGAGCCAGGCCTTCCCGCACCCGGCAGGCCGCGCTCGACGCCTTGTTCCGGGAGACCGCCCGCGCGCTCCATGGCGCCGCCGCCGACTGACCGCTCCCCTGGCCGACGACATCCGACATCCGACATCCGACATCCGACATCCGACATCCGACATCCGACCCCCTCCCGGCGACGGTCCCCCAGAGAGGCTCACTCGCCCGGAGCGGCAGTTTGCTTGTCCGTATCTTACTCGAGCTGATTTTCAGTTTGTTACAGCGACAACCATTTTGTAGAAATTATATATGTTACCGGCCAAACCCGATTTTGGGACAAACTAGTATAATAGCCTAGTCCAAACTAATTTAGGTGGGCTGCAACTATTACCTACAACAAAATGTTATTTAATGGTAAGAAAAAAAAAATAACCTCAACCTGACCCAAAAAGAGAAGTATAAGTATCTCTTTTTGGGTTAGGTTGAGGTTATTTTTTTTTCTTACCGTTAAAAATCATTTTATGCAGCCCACCTAAATTAGTTTGGACTAGGCTATTATACTAAATTCGGGTTTGGCCGGTAACATTTACATACATGTACCGATTGGATTGATAACAGTAGCGGTCCATAATAATATAATAAATATCCAAATGTAGAATTATCATTGTAAAACCACGTTGTAAGTAAAAGTAACTTCAAAATGATATTAGTGCGGCCGAGACGCACTCATGAAAAAGAATTTTCGTTGTTATTTTCCTACAAAAACATCAAATTCATATTTTTACTGTTTTTTATCGTTTTATTATTACCAATCATAAAATATACTTACATAATGTCACGCCTCTTTCCCGTAGCGGTAGGCAGAGATCACATCCTTCCAGTTGCTACGATCTTGGCACACACTCTTAGCTTCATTCACACTCATTCACCTCCTCATATGTTAATTTTCTTAAAACTTTCGAAATAAACTTACAAAAAACAAAGGAATCAAAAAAAACAAAATTCCCGCTTTTTCTTTTTCTTTTAAATAATGGCTTCGTGCGTCTAGCACATCTGTAGCCAGTGTCAAGTATGAAATATATTAATGATATATAATTAATAGTAAATGAGAATGTGTGATGATAAAGATGAAGCGCTCGTAGCTCTGCGGTGCTCGGTGGTCGGAAACGATCACCGAAGTACAGCAGAGTTTACAGAGGTTAGTCTTGGGATGGGTGACCGTTTGTGTGGCATTTGATATCGAGCGCTTCCGTGCTTCGGAAGGCACGTTAAGCCGTTGGTCCCGGTTATCACTAAATGTGGTAGTCGTTAAGCCATGTTAGAGGCCTCATGGGCGGCCTGATAAATTCTAACAGCAGGACGCCATAAACCTGCCTCCGCCAATCCGCACTGGGTCAGCGTGGTGGAGTATGACCCAATACCCTCACACCTTGATATGTGAGAGGAGGCTCGTGCTCAGTAGTGGGACGTTAATGGGCTGAAATGATGATGATGATGATGAAAGATGATAAATGGTAAATGAGATACCCTCCCCTGAGCCCCTTGAGCTCTCAGTAAAGATGTGGGACTATACTGAGATGAGAGAATTTGAAAAGGGATGTTGCACTGTTTTGTTTCATTTACCAACACTCATGTACGTTCACAAACACTTAACGGTTAATAATACACCGTTATTACTCAATCATCATCATCTCAGCCATCTGAAGTCCACAGCTGAACATAGGCCTCCTCAATAGGTTTCCACGTTGAGCGATCCTGAGTCGCCTGCATCCATCGGCTTCCCGCCGCCTTGACCAGATCATCGGTCCATCGCGTGGGAGGCCGTCTTCAAATACGTTTGCCGGTTAGCGGTCGCCATGGAAGAACCTTAACGCCCCATCGGCCGTCGGTTCTTCGAGCTATGTGCCCCGCCCATTGCCACTTTAGCCTGCAAACTCGCCTCGCTGTGTCGGTCACTTCAGTCCTCCCACGGATTTCCTCATTTCTGATTCGATCACGTAGGAACACTCCGAGCATAGCTCTCTCCATTGCACGCTGAGCGACTTTGAGCTTTCTAATGAGGCCCATAGTCAGGCACCAACTCTCAGTACCGTACGTCATCACTGGCAATACACACTGGTCAAAGACTTTCGTCTTAAGACACTGAGGTATTTTTGACGAGAAGATATAGCGCAGTTTCCCGAAGATTGACCTCTTTCTCGAAGTTGGACTTTTTATCCCAGATATACATACCTACTCTTCGACAACTTCGAGAGCCGAGCCTCCAACAATTATTGGGGTAATGTTAAGCATGGACATTCGACATTGTCATTATCGTCTTGTCCATGTTCATTTTGAGACCTACCCTTTGGGAAGCTCTGTCGAGGTCTTCGAGCATTGTGCCCAGATCCACAAGCGACTCCGCTATGACCACTATATCGTCGGCAAATCGAAGGTGAGACATATACTCGCCATTTATGTTGATGCCGTAGTTTCCCCAGTCCAGCATCTTGAAAACATCCTCCAGGGCAGCAGTGAACAGTTTCGGAGATATCACATCTCCCTGTCTCACTGCTGCTGGTCTAGTACTCGTACGGACATGGTGGCGCTCTTGTATAAACTTCTCAACCCTTCAATATATCGATGGTCAATGCGGCATCGCTGCAGGGACTGAAACACTGCCCACTCGAAGGCCTATTCATAGTCCACAAACGCTAAGCAAAGTGGCTGGTTATACTCCTCGGTCTTCTGTATAACCTGCCGCAGCGTATGTGTGTGGTATATGGTTGAAAAGCCTTTTCGAAAACCGGCTTGTTCGGGAGGCTGGAAGTCGTCAAACCTATGACCGACACGATTCGTGATGACCCGTGAAAACAACTTATAGACGTGGCTCAGCAGCGTGATTGGCCTATAATTCTTCAAAAGAGGTTTGTCACCTTTTTTGAAGAAAAGTACACCACGTCACTGGCCCACTCCTGTGGCGTACGTCCCTCGAGGATGGATGACGGTGTTAAAGAGCCTCTGGAGTACCTTTAGTACCGGTGTACCACCCGTTCTCAGAAGCTCTGCTGTCATCCCGTCTTTACCCGGTGCCTTTATGTTCTTCAGCTGTTTCAGGGCCATCCTAATTTCGTAAAGGCTGACGTCCGGTTACGGTTAGTTTGGCTCTAGGGTCTTTAGGCAAACAAGAAGCGGGATCCTGCGTACTAGTATATAACTGCCCATAAAACCCTTCGATCTCCCTCATGATCTCAGGTTTCGACGTGACTAGATTGCTCTTGTTGGTCTTCAGCTGCGTTAACTGACTCTGGCCTCTGGCATTACACATTAATGTTCGAAATATCACAAATTTTAGACAATAAAACAAAACTGCAGACATGATGCTTCACTTTCCGGCTTGAGAATTAGATGACATATCCTCGCATGAAGTGGTACTCGAGCATACAGCCCACCTGCTGGTACGTGGTCTACATCACCGGGGGCAGCACTAGCGCGTTGCAGAACCTTTCAAAATCATTCCATGACCTTTTTGAACAGCTCCAAGCCGTAATATTGTATCCAGCCGGGTTTTGGCCAAACCAGCGCAAATACCCTCCATGTGACGACACGAATGCGGAGTGGACTTGATGTGGCTGAAATAATGATGCTGTTTATTTAAACTTGACAGTTAACTAAATCAATTTTCACAATCATTGTTATTTTAGTTTGTTGATAGAAAAATATTTAAATTTAAAAAAAAATTATGTAAGGGTAATTAATCTTATATAAGTCTGTTATTATTTAATTGTGCAATAAAATATTTTTTTTTGAATATACACATTAAAATAAAATATAATGCTTGCTAAAATACTTTTTTAATTTTTATTTACATGTAATTTATAAATAAGTATTCATGAACGTCTCTCACAGCGCTTCGTCCCCCGAACTAAGCAGAACTTGCACTAAACAACGGATACACACTTACCTATATCACATTATTTTACTTCAGGCATACATATGACGGCGCTTTCGTAATTGTGGTCATAGATCAACGATACCAAAGACATAATAGTATAGAGAAGCGAATGTCACAGACAATGAGGGTTGGGAGACAGCTCGCTTGAGGTAACTCGTTCCGTTGGCGACATGGCGTCACGCGTTCTGAGGAACGTCTCGATATTCGCGTCATATCATGTGTTAGCTTTTTAATGCAATTGCAAAATAGACGGCTGATTTACAATATGGTGTTTAATTATTTCTCCTCACCCGTTGATCCACGCCGCCCCTTAGCATCAATGGAATCCCATGATAATCCCGAGACTGGCCAATTTCCTATACATATTATGGACTAGCTGACCCGTTGCCCTGTCCTATCACAACTATATTCATTCTTTCAACTCTGCTGTCAACTGACTGACAGCTATGTCAAACGCCATTGTTCCTTTCCCTCTTAAACATGTACCTACTCACTCGTTTAAAGTATTTGCCGGTGTCAAGTAATATAACTAATCAAGTGATTTGCAAGAATGCATCATTATCGTTATTCAGTACAGTCTAAGTCAAGTTAAGTCTTTCACAGTCGAGTCCAGTCAGAGTCGTACCCCAGTCAAATAGTGGAGACTTCACTGAAGGCTTCTAGGGAGTTGTGGAATCAACACGGAGAGTCACAATTCACGATAATGTGTCTCTTTCTTGCATTTGTGTACATTGCCAAAGAAGTAACGTCTAAGAATCCACTATAGTCACACATAGAAACTCGAATTTGCACTAGTTTTGGAAAATAAAAGACTGCCACGATGTGTCTTTTCTCGCGTTGGCGCCAAAACTCCAACGCCATAGTTTCAACATACCTATTGTCAGAAGTGATTTGAAAGGAAAATTATAGGAGTCGTTGAGTTTTCGCGCGACACATTCCACATAGCAAAATGTGACGTACTAACTAAAAGCGTTTCTGAGAAAGCCTGAAAACGTGATATGAAAATAGTCACATCTAGAGAAGTCATTAAGCTAAAAAAATAATCACTTTTCGAATGTTTCTGTGATTGAAATATCATTTCAATCATAGGAACATTCAAAAATAAATAAATAGATAAGTATAATATTTTTGGTCCAGTATACACTTAATGGTATACAATGTAAGTACCCAACCTGCCAATATGGTTCCACAGCAGCATTAATCACTGCCAAATGGTTTATTTACAAGTGTTGCCAGGTGTGGTATTCTTGTAAAATGGTAGTTTGTAGAGGTTATGAAACTAGCCCCCGGTAGGTACCTAGCGTTGTTTACAAAGATACAATGTCTGTTGTTGCCACGGCTTCCCGATTAACAGAAGGTGTACAGAAAGAGTCACCCCATCATCATCACAACCCGCGAACGTCCCCCTGCCGAGCACGGGCCCACTCCACCACAATGGCCCAGAGCGGATTGGCGGAGGCAGGAGTGTGGCGTGTTACTGCTGCACATGACTTAACAACTACCACATATAACGATAACCCGGATGAACGGATTGATATGCTTTCCGAAGTACCGAGCCGCTTGATATATAGAATGCCACTCGAACGGTCTCCCATCCAAGGCGCTTGATTCCGGTGATCTTTTGACCACCTAGCACCGCGGAGCTGCGAGCACTGCGGTGAGACGCAGTAAGTAGTAAAGATAAATTCATTATTATTTATTTAATACAACCTCCGAAATATAGATAAGAAAAACTTATATCAAAATAGGTACAGGGCACCGCTTATTATATTAAAAAAATGTCTGCCAGCTGCAGCAGGAGACTTTAGATAAATTAAAGTTGGCAAATAGGTATGCATTCCAGAAACAACAGAAAATTCAACAATACTTTTAAAAAAAGAGAGGAGTCGAAAACTTATACAAACTATGAACATTACGAACAAATAAGATCATATAACATTACAGAAAATAAAAAAAAATGGTTGCCTGTAAAGTCGTTTTTACGGGCGAAGATTTTACGTGACAACGTCTTTTTCTCGGTAGAATATTTATTGATATGAATATAATTAAATTGCACAATAGGAACAAGGAATTGAATGAAAATAAGAATTGCACAAATTTTAACTATAGAAATATATTTTGTTTACTAAAACATTGTACACTAGTGCTGCGCGCGCGGCAGACCGATCATAGTTGAGTGGGAGAGAGACGCAAGGCATTCGCCGGGCCTCTCTCTCGTTCGGTGACTCATCGTAACGTTACCGAGCGTTACACTTTTTCATAAGTGACTCCCAGCCGCAACCTAATTTAAGACGTTGTCACGTCAAAACAATGTATAATTAAGTGAATTACATGCAGATTATTGTACTGTCACCATTCATACCGATTTTGTCCTACACATTAACACTCACACATCACACAATATTACATAAATACACCATACACATTCGCTCAATTAACCACACTACACAACACTCCTAAATATATTAGTTTTGATTTCTTTTCATCTTTATTCATATTATCTTTCTAACTTACCACAACGTAATTGACGTCTAAATGGGCGATGTCTTTGTCACTGTTTAGTGAGACATAACACGCTTTGTATCTCATGTAAACCGACTTGTAGTGTCGTAGTGTCGTAGTGTCGTAATGTGACGGTCACACGGTCCCCAGGACGCGCGAGGCCCGGAGGCCGGCGCCGGGGCGGCTGCGGGCGGCGTGCTGGCGTCGTGCGGCGATCTGTTCCTGTTCTACAAGAAGTGCCTCGTGCAGTGCGCCCGCCTCACCACCGGGGAGCCCATGCTCGGTACGCCCCCGGTACCGCCCCCGGTACCGCCCCCGCCCCCCGTCCGTATGCCCCCCTGAAGCGTCGCTCGTGTGACCCGCGTCTCCCTCCCCAGAGCTGGCCCGCGTGTTCCAGAAGCACCTCCGCGCCTACGCCGACTGCGTGCTGCAGAGCGCGCTGCCCCGCGCCCCCCCGCCCCCGCGAGCCGACCACCTGCCGCCGTTACTGCGGCACGAGGCACGAGCGCCCCGGTCAGTGCTCTACTCTTTACTATCGATCCTTTTATTGAAACTTTAGCAGCTCTCGAGAGCAATATTATATATTTATTAACCTATAAGTTAGTCATTGTATATCATTTGACAGGTTACAATCTATATATTCAGAAATTTTACGTGTGAAAAACTAGTTTGTGAAGAACTTTAAAAGAGCATCATTTACATACCGAGATTTCACAACATTTTAACTAAAAAAACCTTCTTATTTGCGAATTAATGATGATATTCTTATCAAGTTAATCCGCAATAGCCCTGCGAGGATTCCTGCGATTTTTTTTTAAATATCGTGTATAATCTACATTTCAATTGTCATCCAGCATTATAGAAAAACGGAATGCAACTTCATCATCATCATCATCACAAAGAAGTCCACTGCTGAACATGGGCCTCCTCCATAAATTTCCAGCGTGACCTATTGTAGGCGGCCTGCAACCATCGTGAGCCTGCGACCATCCCCAGATCGTCACTCCATCTTGCGGGAGACGTCTAATGTCAAATGTGCATAATGACTATTTTACTTTGTGTTGGAGTTTTTTTCTTACAATTTGGAGACATTTATATAAATATGGTAAGAAGAAAAAAGCCACGCAAGATGCAACTTGACCATGTCGAAATAAACTTAAAAATCATGAGAAATTGTATGAAATTTATATTTTGTTATTCAAACTGATTCACTGTGTAAACAAATTAGATTAGAAAATGAAGTGTGCCTTACTTTTTGTAATAGATTAACTATTTTGTATCGAGGCTTGTACATCATCATCATAGCATCCAACCGGTTGTGTAGACTTGCGCTAAGGATCGAGAGACGGCTCACTTTTTGAATATATATCGGTAACAAAGTCCCTGTACGCACTGCCTCCCGGCCAAAGAGGACTGAGAGGGGAGTGTGGGGCTCACCCACTAAGAATCTTCTGACAACGCCCACCGCTGTTGAAAATGGGGCCAAGTGTGCCAAGGCTTAGAGCTTCTGTCCCCCCGCCCGCGGCCAACGTCCCCCCAGATCGGAACCGAGAAGTCCTTCTCAGAGAGGCGCAGTCTAAGTACCTCCTTATGCGACAGTGGCGTATGTGGCCGACTTCGCACTTTTGAGAACCACTTTCAATAGATAGGCAGATTGCCTTCTTCCAGAAAGAACTCCGGCAGCGATACTGAGATTAAAGATGAAAGTCAGGCTAGATGTGATTGCTCGTAACTAAAATATTTTGGTAAATTAGATTTTGATGTAGAAAGCTTTAAATAGTAGTTCCCGTAACGATGACGTCAATATCTTGGGCATTAACATTACAATACTAATTACTTAATACACACATACAATTAAACGCCTGTTTCCCCGTTGAAGTAGGCAGAGGCATATTGTATGCTCAAATTTTGCACATTTTATTGTTGGTCCCACGTAATAGGTGGCGAGCCTATTGCCGCTTACCTAGAACGTTTGTGGTTGCCAGAGCCTCATCCGTTAGCATCCGTGAGGATCTTGGTAGGATCCCTATACACCCTGAACATAAACTATTGACGCTAAAAACAACTTAGATACAACTTGTACAAGCACTGGTACTTGTTCTCCGGTACAGCTGTGCATCCCTCATTGCAACTCGTGACTTCCGTTCACAGGTACACGAAACAAGAGATTGCCAAGATCACATCGGTGATCACAACCGCCGAGTACTGCCTCGAGACCACGGTCCACCTGGAGCACAAACTCAAGCAGAAAGTGGCCAAGGGACTCGCGGACAAGATAGACCTCGCTCCGGAGCAGCAGCTGTTCCACAAGATGATCCACGGCTGCATTCAGATGCTGGTCCTGGACTTGGAAGCCGCTTGCGAGCCGGCGCTGCAAGCCTGCGTCAAGATATCCTGGTTGAACTTCGACAACGTCGGCGATCAAAGCTCCTACGTCACTCAAATCATCATGCACCTCAACAATAGCATTCCGGTACTCAGAGACCATCTCCAGTCGTCGAGGAAGTACTTCACTCAGTTCTGCATACATTTCGCGAACTCGTTCATTCCCAAGTTCATCCAGAACATTTACAAGTGCAAGCCGATATCGACGGTGGGCTCGGAGCAGCTGCTCCTGGACACTCACATGCTGAAGACGGCGCTGCTGGAGCTGCCTTCTCTGGGCTCGAGCGTGAAACGTCCCGCGCCGGCGATGTACACCAAAGTCGTGATCAAACTGATGACGAAAGCGGAGATGATCCTGAAGCTGGTGATGGCTCCGCTCGACGACAGCGCCTCGGGCTTCGTCAGCCAGTTCCTGCAGCTTCTGCCGGAGTCGACTCTCGCGGAGTTCCACCGAGTGCTGGACATGAAGGGAGCCAGGCCTTCCCGCACCCGGCAGGCCGCGCTCGACGCCTTGTTCCGGGAGACCGCCCGCGCGCTCCATGGCGCCGCCGCCGACTGACCGCTCCCCTGGGCGACCACATCCGACATCCGACATCCGACATCCGACATCCGACCCCCTCCCGGCGACGGTCCCCCAGCGAGGCTCACTCGCCCGGAGCGGCAGTTTGCTTGTCCGTATCTTACTCGAGCTGATTTTCAGTTTGTTACAGCGACAACCATTTTGTAGAAATTATATATGTTACCGGCCAAACCCGATTTTGGGACAAACTAGTATAATAGCCTAGTCCAAACTAATTTAGGTGGGCTGCAACTATTACCTACAACAAAATGTTATTTAATGGTAAGAAAAAAAAAATAACCTCAACCTGACCCAAAAAGAGAAGTATAAGTATCTCTTTTTGGGTTAGGTTGAGGTTATTTTTTTTTCTTACCGTTAAAAATCATTTTATGCAGCCCACCTAAATTAGTTTGGACTAGGCTATTATACTAAATTCGGGTTTGGCCGGTAACATTTACATACATGTACCGATTGGATTGATAACAGTAGCGGTCCATAATAATATAATAAATATCCAAATGTAGAATTATCATTGTAAAACCACGTTGTAAGTAAAAGTAACTTCAAAATGATATTAGTGCGGCCGAGACGCACTCATGAAAAAGAATTTTCGTTGTTATTTTCCTACAAAAACATCAAATTCATATTTTTACTGTTTTTTATCGTTTTATTATTACCAATCATAAAATATACTTACATAATGTCACGCCTCTTTCCCGTAGCGGTAGGCAGAGATCACATCCTTCCAGTTGCTACGATCTTGGCACACACTCTTAGCTTCATTCACACTCATTCACCTCCTCATATGTTAATTTTCTTAAAACTTTCGAAATAAACTTACAAAAAACAAAGGAATCAAAAAAAACAAAATTCCCGCTTTTTCTTTTTCTTTTAAATAATGGCTTCGTGCGTCTAGCACATCTGTAGCCAGTGTCAAGTATGAAATATATTAATGATATATAATTAATAGTAAATGAGAATGTGTGATGATAAAGATGAAGCGCTCGTAGCTCTGCGGTGCTCGGTGGTCGGAAACGATCACCGAAGTACAGCAGAGTTTACAGAGGTTAGTCTTGGGATGGGTGACCGTTTGTGTGGCATTTGATATCGAGCGCTTCCGTGCTTCGGAAGGCACGTTAAGCCGTTGGTCCCGGTTATCACTAAATGTGGTAGTCGTTAAGCCATGTTAGAGGCCTCATGGGCGGCCTGATAAATTCTAACAGCAGGACGCCATAAACCTGCCTCCGCCAATCCGCACTGGGTCAGCGTGGTGGAGTATGACCCAATACCCTCACACCTTGATATGTGAGAGGAGGCTCGTGCTCAGTAGTGGGACGTTAATGGGCTGAAATGATGATGATGATGATGAAAGATGATAAATGGTAAATGAGATACCCTCCCCTGAGCCCCTTGAGCTCTCAGTAAAGATGTGGGACTATACTGAGATGAGAGAATTTGAAAAGGGATGTTGCACTGTTTTGTTTCATTTACCAACACTCATGTACGTTCACAAACACTTAACGGTTAATAATACACCGTTATTACTCAATCATCATCATCTCAGCCATCTGAAGTCCACAGCTGAACATAGGCCTCCTCAATAGGTTTCCACGTTGAGCGATCCTGAGTCGCCTGCATCCATCGGCTTCCCGCCGCCTTGACCAGATCATCGGTCCATCGCGTGGGAGGCCGTCTTCAAATACGTTTGCCGGTTAGCGGTCGCCATGGAAGAACCTTAACGCCCCATCGGCCGTCGGTTCTTCGAGCTATGTGCCCCGCCCATTGCCACTTTAGCCTGCAAACTCGCCTCGCTGTGTCGGTCACTTCAGTCCTCCCACGGATTTCCTCATTTCTGATTCGATCACGTAGGAACACTCCGAGCATAGCTCTCTCCATTGCACGCTGAGCGACTTTGAGCTTTCTAATGAGGCCCATAGTCAGGCACCAACTCTCAGTACCGTACGTCATCACTGGCAATACACACTGGTCAAAGACTTTCGTCTTAAGACACTGAGGTATTTTTGACGAGAAGATATAGCGCAGTTTCCCGAAGATTGACCTCTTTCTCGAAGTTGGACTTTTTATCCCAGATATACATACCTACTCTTCGACAACTTCGAGAGCCGAGCCTCCAACAATTATTGGGGTAATGTTAAGCATGGACATTCGACATTGTCATTATCGTCTTGTCCATGTTCATTTTGAGACCTACCCTTTGGGAAGCTCTGTCGAGGTCTTCGAGCATTGTGCCCAGATCCACAAGCGACTCCGCTATGACCACTATATCGTCGGCAAATCGAAGGTGAGACATATACTCGCCATTTATGTTGATGCCGTAGTTTCCCCAGTCCAGCATCTTGAAAACATCCTCCAGGGCAGCAGTGAACAGTTTCGGAGATATCACATCTCCCTGTCTCACTGCTGCTGGTCTAGTACTCGTACGGACATGGTGGCGCTCTTGTATAAACTTCTCAACCCTTCAATATATCGATGGTCAATGCGGCATCGCTGCAGGGACTGAAACACTGCCCACTCGAAGGCCTATTCATAGTCCACAAACGCTAAGCAAAGTGGCTGGTTATACTCCTCGGTCTTCTGTATAACCTGCCGCAGCGTATGTGTGTGGTATATGGTTGAAAAGCCTTTTCGAAAACCGGCTTGTTCGGGAGGCTGGAAGTCGTCAAACCTATGACCGACACGATTCGTGATGACCCGTGAAAACAACTTATAGACGTGGCTCAGCAGCGTGATTGGCCTATAATTCTTCAAAAGAGGTTTGTCACCTTTTTTGAAGAAAAGTACACCACGTCACTGGCCCACTCCTGTGGCGTACGTCCCTCGAGGATGGATGACGGTGTTAAAGAGCCTCTGGAGTACCTTTAGTACCGGTGTACCACCCGTTCTCAGAAGCTCTGCTGTCATCCCGTCTTTACCCGGTGCCTTTATGTTCTTCAGCTGTTTCAGGGCCATCCTAATTTCGTAAAGGCTGACGTCCGGTTACGGTTAGTTTGGCTCTAGGGTCTTTAGGCAAACAAGAAGCGGGATCCTGCGTACTAGTATATAACTGCCCATAAAACCCTTCGATCTCCCTCATGATCTCAGGTTTCGACGTGACTAGATTGCTCTTGTTGGTCTTCAGCTGCGTTAACTGACTCTGGCCTCTGGCATTACACATTAATGTTCGAAATATCACAAATTTTAGACAATAAAACAAAACTGCAGACATGATGCTTCACTTTCCGGCTTGAGAATTAGATGACATATCCTCGCATGAAGTGGTACTCGAGCATACAGCCCACCTGCTGGTACGTGGTCTACATCACCGGGGGCAGCACTAGCGCGTTGCAGAACCTTTCAAAATCATTCCATGACCTTTTTGAACAGCTCCAAGCCGTAATATTGTATCCAGCCGGGTTTTGGCCAAACCAGCGCAAATACCCTCCATGTGACGACACGAATGCGGAGTGGACTTGATGTGGCTGAAATAATGATGCTGTTTATTTAAACTTGACAGTTAACTAAATCAATTTTCACAATCATTGTTATTTTAGTTTGTTGATAGAAAAATATTTAAATTTAAAAAAAAATTATGTAAGGGTAATTAATCTTATATAAGTCTGTTATTATTTAATTGTGCAATAAAATATTTTTTTTTGAATATACACATTAAAATAAAATATAATGCTTGCTAAAATACTTTTTTAATTTTTATTTACATGTAATTTATAAATAAGTATTCATGAACGTCTCTCACAGCGCTTCGTCCCCCGAACTAAGCAGAACTTGCACTAAACAACGGATACACACTTACCTATATCACATTATTTTACTTCAGGCATACATATGACGGCGCTTTCGTAATTGTGGTCATAGATCAACGATACCAAAGACATAATAGTATAGAGAAGCGAATGTCACAGACAATGAGGGTTGGGAGACAGCTCGCTTGAGGTAACTCGTTCCGTTGGCGACATGGCGTCACGCGTTCTGAGGAACGTCTCGATATTCGCGTCATATCATGTGTTAGCTTTTTAATGCAATTGCAAAATAGACGGCTGATTTACAATATGGTGTTTAATTATTTCTCCTCACCCGTTGATCCACGCCGCCCCTTAGCATCAATGGAATCCCATGATAATCCCGAGACTGGCCAATTTCCTATACATATTATGGACTAGCTGACCCGTTGCCCTGTCCTATCACAACTATATTCATTCTTTCAACTCTGCTGTCAACTGACTGACAGCTATGTCAAACGCCATTGTTCCTTTCCCTCTTAAACATGTACCTACTCACTCGTTTAAAGTATTTGCCGGTGTCAAGTAATATAACTAATCAAGTGATTTGCAAGAATGCATCATTATCGTTATTCAGTACAGTCTAAGTCAAGTTAAGTCTTTCACAGTCGAGTCCAGTCAGAGTCGTACCCCAGTCAAATAGTGGAGACTTCACTGAAGGCTTCTAGGGAGTTGTGGAATCAACACGGAGAGTCACAATTCACGATAATGTGTCTCTTTCTTGCATTTGTGTACATTGCCAAAGAAGTAACGTCTAAGAATCCACTATAGTCACACATAGAAACTCGAATTTGCACTAGTTTTGGAAAATAAAAGACTGCCACGATGTGTCTTTTCTCGCGTTGGCGCCAAAACTCCAACGCCATAGTTTCAACATACCTATTGTCAGAAGTGATTTGAAAGGAAAATTATAGGAGTCGTTGAGTTTTCGCGCGACACATTCCACATAGCAAAATGTGACGTACTAACTAAAAGCGTTTCTGAGAAAGCCTGAAAACGTGATATGAAAATAGTCACATCTAGAGAAGTCATTAAGCTAAAAAAATAATCACTTTTCGAATGTTTCTGTGATTGAAATATCATTTCAATCATAGGAACATTCAAAAATAAATAAATAGATAAGTATAATATTTTTGGTCCAGTATACACTTAATGGTATACAATGTAAGTACCCAACCTGCCAATATGGTTCCACAGCAGCATTAATCACTGCCAAATGGTTTATTTACAAGTGTTGCCAGGTGTGGTATTCTTGTAAAATGGTAGTTTGTAGAGGTTATGAAACTAGCCCCCGGTAGGTACCTAGCGTTGTTTACAAAGATACAATGTCTGTTGTTGCCACGGCTTCCCGATTAACAGAAGGTGTACAGAAAGAGTCACCCCATCATCATCACAACCCGCGAACGTCCCCCTGCCGAGCACGGGCCCACTCCACCACAATGGCCCAGAGCGGATTGGCGGAGGCAGGAGTGTGGCGTGTTACTGCTGCACATGACTTAACAACTACCACATATAACGATAACCCGGATGAACGGATTGATATGCTTTCCGAAGTACCGAGCCGCTTGATATATAGAATGCCACTCGAACGGTCTCCCATCCAAGGCGCTTGATTCCGGTGATCTTTTGACCACCTAGCACCGCGGAGCTGCGAGCACTGCGGTGAGACGCAGTAAGTAGTAAAGATAAATTCATTATTATTTATTTAATACAACCTCCGAAATATAGATAAGAAAAACTTATATCAAAATAGGTACAGGGCACCGCTTATTATATTAAAAAAATGTCTGCCAGCTGCAGCAGGAGACTTTAGATAAATTAAAGTTGGCAAATAGGTATGCATTCCAGAAACAACAGAAAATTCAACAATACTTTTAAAAAAAGAGAGGAGTCGAAAACTTATACAAACTATGAACATTACGAACAAATAAGATCATATAACATTACAGAAAATAAAAAACAATGTATAATTAAGTGAATTACATGCAGATTATTGTACTGTCACCATTCATACCGATTTTGTCCTACACATTAACACTCACACATCACACAATATTACATAAATACACCATACACATTCGCTCAATTAACCACACTACACAACACTCCTAAATATATTAGTTTTGATTTCTTTTCATCTTTATTCATATTATCTTTCTAACTTACCACAACGTAATTGACGTCTAAATGGGCGATGTCTTTGTCACTGTTTAGTGAGACATAACACGCTTTGTATCTCATGTAAACCGACTTGTAGTGTCGTAGTGTCGTAGTGTCGTAATGTGACGGTCACACGGTCCCCAGGACGCGCGAGGCCCGGAGGCCGGCGCCGGGGCGGCTGCGGGCGGCGTGCTGGCGTCGTGCGGCGATCTGTTCCTGTTCTACAAGAAGTGCCTCGTGCAGTGCGCCCGCCTCACCACCGGGGAGCCCATGCTCGGTACGCCCCCGGTACCGCCCCCGGTACCGCCCCCGGTACCGCCCCCGCCCCCCGTCCGTATGCCCCCCTGAAGCGTCGCTCGTGTGACCCGCGTCTCCCTCCCCAGAGCTGGCCCGCGTGTTCCAGAAGCACCTCCGCGCCTACGCCGACTGCGTGCTGCAGAGCGCGCTGCCCCGCGCCCCCCCGCCCCCGCGAGCCGACCACCTGCCGCCGTTACTGCGGCACGAGGCACGAGCGCCCCGGTCAGTGCTCTACTCTTTACTATCGATCCTTTTATTGAAACTTTAGCAGCTCTCGAGAGCAATATTATATATTTATTAACCTATAAGTTAGTCATTGTATATCATTTGACAGGTTACAATCTATATATTCAGAAATTTTACGTGTGAAAAACTAGTTTGTGAAGAACTTTAAAAGAGCATCATTTACATACCGAGATTTCACAACATTTTAACTAAAAAAACCTTCTTATTTGCGAATTAATGATGATATTCTTATCAAGTTAATCCGCAATAGCCCTGCGAGGATTCCTGCGATTTTTTTTTAAATATCGTGTATAATCTACATTTCAATTGTCATCCAGCATTATAGAAAAACGGAATGCAACTTCATCATCATCATCATCACAAAGAAGTCCACTGCTGAACATGGGCCTCCTCCATAAATTTCCAGCGTGACCTATTGTAGGCGGCCTGCAACCATCGTGAGCCTGCGACCATCCCCAGATCGTCACTCCATCTTGCGGGAGACGTCTAATGTCAAATGTGCATAATGACTATTTTACTTTGTGTTGGAGTTTTTTTCTTACAATTTGGAGACATTTATATAAATATGGTAAGAAGAAAAAAGCCACGCAAGATGCAACTTGACCATGTCGAAATAAACTTAAAAATCATGAGAAATTGTATGAAATTTATATTTTGTTATTCAAACTGATTCACTGTGTAAACAAATTAGATTAGAAAATGAAGTGTGCCTTACTTTTTGTAATAGATTAACTATTTTGTATCGAGGCTTGTACATCATCATCATAGCATCCAACCGGTTGTGTAGACTTGCGCTAAGGATCGAGAGACGGCTCACTTTTTGAATATATATCGGTAACAAAGTCCCTGTACGCACTGCCTCCCGGCCAAAGAGGACTGAGAGGGGAGTGTGGGGCTCACCCACTAAGAATCTTCTGACAACGCCCACCGCTGTTGAAAATGGGGCCAAGTGTGCCAAGGCTTAGAGCTTCTGTCCCCCCGCCCGCGGCCAACGTCCCCCCAGATCGGAACCGAGAAGTCCTTCTCAGAGAGGCGCAGTCTAAGTACCTCCTTATGCGACAGTGGCGTATGTGGCCGACTTCGCACTTTTGAGAACCACTTTCAATAGATAGGCAGATTGCCTTCTTCCAGAAAGAACTCCGGCAGCGATACTGAGATTAAAGATGAAAGTCAGGCTAGATGTGATTGCTCGTAACTAAAATATTTTGGTAAATTAGATTTTGATGTAGAAAGCTTTAAATAGTAGTTCCCGTAACGATGACGTCAATATCTTGGGCATTAACATTACAATACTAATTACTTAATACACACATACAATTAAACGCCTGTTTCCCCGTTGAAGTAGGCAGAGGCATATTGTATGCTCAAATTTTGCACATTTTATTGTTGGTCCCACGTAATAGGTGGCGAGCCTATTGCCGCTTACCTAGAACGTTTGTGGTTGCCAGAGCCTCATCCGTTAGCATCCGTGAGGATCTTGGTAGGATCCCTATACACCCTGAACATAAACTATTGACGCTAAAAACAACTTAGATACAACTTGTACAAGCACTGGTACTTGTTCTCCGGTACAGCTGTGCATCCCTCATTGCAACTCGTGACTTCCGTTCACAGGTACACGAAACAAGAGATTGCCAAGATCACATCGGTGATCACAACCGCCGAGTACTGCCTCGAGACCACGGTCCACCTGGAGCACAAACTCAAGCAGAAAGTGGCCAAGGGACTCGCGGACAAGATAGACCTCGCTCCGGAGCAGCAGCTGTTCCACAAGATGATCCACGGCTGCATTCAGATGCTGGTCCTGGACTTGGAAGCCGCTTGCGAGCCGGCGCTGCAAGCCTGCGTCAAGATATCCTGGTTGAACTTCGACAACGTCGGCGATCAAAGCTCCTACGTCACTCAAATCATCATGCACCTCAACAATAGCATTCCGGTACTCAGAGACCATCTCCAGTCGTCGAGGAAGTACTTCACTCAGTTCTGCATACATTTCGCGAACTCGTTCATTCCCAAGTTCATCCAGAACATTTACAAGTGCAAGCCGATATCGACGGTGGGCTCGGAGCAGCTGCTCCTGGACACTCACATGCTGAAGACGGCGCTGCTGGAGCTGCCTTCTCTGGGCTCGAGCGTGAAACGTCCCGCGCCGGCGATGTACACCAAAGTCGTGATCAAACTGATGACGAAAGCGGAGATGATCCTGAAGCTGGTGATGGCTCCGCTCGACGACAGCGCCTCGGGCTTCGTCAGCCAGTTCCTGCAGCTTCTGCCGGAGTCGACTCTCGCGGAGTTCCACCGAGTGCTGGACATGAAGGGAGCCAGGCCTTCCCGCACCCGGCAGGCCGCGCTCGACGCCTTGTTCCGGGAGACCGCCCGCGCGCTCCATGGCGCCGCCGCCGACTGACCGCTCCCCTGGGCGACCACATCCGACATCCGACATCCGACATCCGACATCCGACCCCCTCCCGGCGACGGTCCCCCAGCGAGGCTCACTCGCCCGGAGCGGCAGTTTGCTTGTCCGTATCTTACTCGAGCTGATTTTCAGTTTGTTACAGCGACAACCATTTTGTAGAAATTATATATGTTACCGGCCAAACCCGATTTTGGGACAAACTAGTATAATAGCCTAGTCCAAACTAATTTAGGTGGGCTGCAACTATTACCTACAACAAAATGTTATTTAATGGTAAGAAAAAAAAAATAACCTCAACCTGACCCAAAAAGAGAAGTATAAGTATCTCTTTTTGGGTTAGGTTGAGGTTATTTTTTTTTCTTACCGTTAAAAATCATTTTATGCAGCCCACCTAAATTAGTTTGGACTAGGCTATTATACTAAATTCGGGTTTGGCCGGTAACATTTACATACATGTACCGATTGGATTGATAACAGTAGCGGTCCATAATAATATAATAAATATCCAAATGTAGAATTATCATTGTAAAACCACGTTGTAAGTAAAAGTAACTTCAAAATGATATTAGTGCGGCCGAGACGCACTCATGAAAAAGAATTTTCGTTGTTATTTTCCTACAAAAACATCAAATTCATATTTTTACTGTTTTTTATCGTTTTATTATTACCAATCATAAAATATACTTACATAATGTCACGCCTCTTTCCCGTAGCGGTAGGCAGAGATCACATCCTTCCAGTTGCTACGATCTTGGCACACACTCTTAGCTTCATTCACACTCATTCACCTCCTCATATGTTAATTTTCTTAAAACTTTCGAAATAAACTTACAAAAAACAAAGGAATCAAAAAAAACAAAATTCCCGCTTTTTCTTTTTCTTTTAAATAATGGCTTCGTGCGTCTAGCACATCTGTAGCCAGTGTCAAGTATGAAATATATTAATGATATATAATTAATAGTAAATGAGAATGTGTGATGATAAAGATGAAGCGCTCGTAGCTCTGCGGTGCTCGGTGGTCGGAAACGATCACCGAAGTACAGCAGAGTTTACAGAGGTTAGTCTTGGGATGGGTGACCGTTTGTGTGGCATTTGATATCGAGCGCTTCCGTGCTTCGGAAGGCACGTTAAGCCGTTGGTCCCGGTTATCACTAAATGTGGTAGTCGTTAAGCCATGTTAGAGGCCTCATGGGCGGCCTGATAAATTCTAACAGCAGGACGCCATAAACCTGCCTCCGCCAATCCGCACTGGGTCAGCGTGGTGGAGTATGACCCAATACCCTCACACCTTGATATGTGAGAGGAGGCTCGTGCTCAGTAGTGGGACGTTAATGGGCTGAAATGATGATGATGATGATGAAAGATGATAAATGGTAAATGAGATACCCTCCCCTGAGCCCCTTGAGCTCTCAGTAAAGATGTGGGACTATACTGAGATGAGAGAATTTGAAAAGGGATGTTGCACTGTTTTGTTTCATTTACCAACACTCATGTACGTTCACAAACACTTAACGGTTAATAATACACCGTTATTACTCAATCATCATCATCTCAGCCATCTGAAGTCCACAGCTGAACATAGGCCTCCTCAATAGGTTTCCACGTTGAGCGATCCTGAGTCGCCTGCATCCATCGGCTTCCCGCCGCCTTGACCAGATCATCGGTCCATCGCGTGGGAGGCCGTCTTCAAATACGTTTGCCGGTTAGCGGTCGCCATGGAAGAACCTTAACGCCCCATCGGCCGTCGGTTCTTCGAGCTATGTGCCCCGCCCATTGCCACTTTAGCCTGCAAACTCGCCTCGCTGTGTCGGTCACTTCAGTCCTCCCACGGATTTCCTCATTTCTGATTCGATCACGTAGGAACACTCCGAGCATAGCTCTCTCCATTGCACGCTGAGCGACTTTGAGCTTTCTAATGAGGCCCATAGTCAGGCACCAACTCTCAGTACCGTACGTCATCACTGGCAATACACACTGGTCAAAGACTTTCGTCTTAAGACACTGAGGTATTTTTGACGAGAAGATATAGCGCAGTTTCCCGAAGATTGACCTCTTTCTCGAAGTTGGACTTTTTATCCCAGATATACATACCTACTCTTCGACAACTTCGAGAGCCGAGCCTCCAACAATTATTGGGGTAATGTTAAGCATGGACATTCGACATTGTCATTATCGTCTTGTCCATGTTCATTTTGAGACCTACCCTTTGGGAAGCTCTGTCGAGGTCTTCGAGCATTGTGCCCAGATCCACAAGCGACTCCGCTATGACCACTATATCGTCGGCAAATCGAAGGTGAGACATATACTCGCCATTTATGTTGATGCCGTAGTTTCCCCAGTCCAGCATCTTGAAAACATCCTCCAGGGCAGCAGTGAACAGTTTCGGAGATATCACATCTCCCTGTCTCACTGCTGCTGGTCTAGTACTCGTACGGACATGGTGGCGCTCTTGTATAAACTTCTCAACCCTTCAATATATCGATGGTCAATGCGGCATCGCTGCAGGGACTGAAACACTGCCCACTCGAAGGCCTATTCATAGTCCACAAACGCTAAGCAAAGTGGCTGGTTATACTCCTCGGTCTTCTGTATAACCTGCCGCAGCGTATGTGTGTGGTATATGGTTGAAAAGCCTTTTCGAAAACCGGCTTGTTCGGGAGGCTGGAAGTCGTCAAACCTATGACCGACACGATTCGTGATGACCCGTGAAAACAACTTATAGACGTGGCTCAGCAGCGTGATTGGCCTATAATTCTTCAAAAGAGGTTTGTCACCTTTTTTGAAGAAAAGTACACCACGTCACTGGCCCACTCCTGTGGCGTACGTCCCTCGAGGATGGATGACGGTGTTAAAGAGCCTCTGGAGTACCTTTAGTACCGGTGTACCACCCGTTCTCAGAAGCTCTGCTGTCATCCCGTCTTTACCCGGTGCCTTTATGTTCTTCAGCTGTTTCAGGGCCATCCTAATTTCGTAAAGGCTGACGTCCGGTTACGGTTAGTTTGGCTCTAGGGTCTTTAGGCAAACAAGAAGCGGGATCCTGCGTACTAGTATATAACTGCCCATAAAACCCTTCGATCTCCCTCATGATCTCAGGTTTCGACGTGACTAGATTGCTCTTGTTGGTCTTCAGCTGCGTTAACTGACTCTGGCCTCTGGCATTACACATTAATGTTCGAAATATCACAAATTTTAGACAATAAAACAAAACTGCAGACATGATGCTTCACTTTCCGGCTTGAGAATTAGATGACATATCCTCGCATGAAGTGGTACTCGAGCATACAGCCCACCTGCTGGTACGTGGTCTACATCACCGGGGGCAGCACTAGCGCGTTGCAGAACCTTTCAAAATCATTCCATGACCTTTTTGAACAGCTCCAAGCCGTAATATTGTATCCAGCCGGGTTTTGGCCAAACCAGCGCAAATACCCTCCATGTGACGACACGAATGCGGAGTGGACTTGATGTGGCTGAAATAATGATGCTGTTTATTTAAACTTGACAGTTAACTAAATCAATTTTCACAATCATTGTTATTTTAGTTTGTTGATAGAAAAATATTTAAATTTAAAAAAAAATTATGTAAGGGTAATTAATCTTATATAAGTCTGTTATTATTTAATTGTGCAATAAAATATTTTTTTTTGAATATACACATTAAAATAAAATATAATGCTTGCTAAAATACTTTTTTAATTTTTATTTACATGTAATTTATAAATAAGTATTCATGAACGTCTCTCACAGCGCTTCGTCCCCCGAACTAAGCAGAACTTGCACTAAACAACGGATACACACTTACCTATATCACATTATTTTACTTCAGGCATACATATGACGGCGCTTTCGTAATTGTGGTCATAGATCAACGATACCAAAGACATAATAGTATAGAGAAGCGAATGTCACAGACAATGAGGGTTGGGAGACAGCTCGCTTGAGGTAACTCGTTCCGTTGGCGACATGGCGTCACGCGTTCTGAGGAACGTCTCGATATTCGCGTCATATCATGTGTTAGCTTTTTAATGCAATTGCAAAATAGACGGCTGATTTACAATATGGTGTTTAATTATTTCTCCTCACCCGTTGATCCACGCCGCCCCTTAGCATCAATGGAATCCCATGATAATCCCGAGACTGGCCAATTTCCTATACATATTATGGACTAGCTGACCCGTTGCCCTGTCCTATCACAACTATATTCATTCTTTCAACTCTGCTGTCAACTGACTGACAGCTATGTCAAACGCCATTGTTCCTTTCCCTCTTAAACATGTACCTACTCACTCGTTTAAAGTATTTGCCGGTGTCAAGTAATATAACTAATCAAGTGATTTGCAAGAATGCATCATTATCGTTATTCAGTACAGTCTAAGTCAAGTTAAGTCTTTCACAGTCGAGTCCAGTCAGAGTCGTACCCCAGTCAAATAGTGGAGACTTCACTGAAGGCTTCTAGGGAGTTGTGGAATCAACACGGAGAGTCACAATTCACGATAATGTGTCTCTTTCTTGCATTTGTGTACATTGCCAAAGAAGTAACGTCTAAGAATCCACTATAGTCACACATAGAAACTCGAATTTGCACTAGTTTTGGAAAATAAAAGACTGCCACGATGTGTCTTTTCTCGCGTTGGCGCCAAAACTCCAACGCCATAGTTTCAACATACCTATTGTCAGAAGTGATTTGAAAGGAAAATTATAGGAGTCGTTGAGTTTTCGCGCGACACATTCCACATAGCAAAATGTGACGTACTAACTAAAAGCGTTTCTGAGAAAGCCTGAAAACGTGATATGAAAATAGTCACATCTAGAGAAGTCATTAAGCTAAAAAAATAATCACTTTTCGAATGTTTCTGTGATTGAAATATCATTTCAATCATAGGAACATTCAAAAATAAATAAATAGATAAGTATAATATTTTTGGTCCAGTATACACTTAATGGTATACAATGTAAGTACCCAACCTGCCAATATGGTTCCACAGCAGCATTAATCACTGCCAAATGGTTTATTTACAAGTGTTGCCAGGTGTGGTATTCTTGTAAAATGGTAGTTTGTAGAGGTTATGAAACTAGCCCCCGGTAGGTACCTAGCGTTGTTTACAAAGATACAATGTCTGTTGTTGCCACGGCTTCCCGATTAACAGAAGGTGTACAGAAAGAGTCACCCCATCATCATCACAACCCGCGAACGTCCCCCTGCCGAGCACGGGCCCACTCCACCACAATGGCCCAGAGCGGATTGGCGGAGGCAGGAGTGTGGCGTGTTACTGCTGCACATGACTTAACAACTACCACATATAACGATAACCCGGATGAACGGATTGATATGCTTTCCGAAGTACCGAGCCGCTTGATATATAGAATGCCACTCGAACGGTCTCCCATCCAAGGCGCTTGATTCCGGTGATCTTTTGACCACCTAGCACCGCGGAGCTGCGAGCACTGCGGTGAGACGCAGTAAGTAGTAAAGATAAATTCATTATTATTTATTTAATACAACCTCCGAAATATAGATAAGAAAAACTTATATCAAAATAGGTACAGGGCACCGCTTATTATATTAAAAAAATGTCTGCCAGCTGCAGCAGGAGACTTTAGATAAATTAAAGTTGGCAAATAGGTATGCATTCCAGAAACAACAGAAAATTCAACAATACTTTTAAAAAAAGAGAGGAGTCGAAAACTTATACAAACTATGAACATTACGAACAAATAAGATCATATAACATTACAGAAAATAAAAAACAATGTATAATTAAGTGAATTACATGCAGATTATTGTACTGTCACCATTCATACCGATTTTGTCCTACACATTAACACTCACACATCACACAATATTACATAAATACACCATACACATTCGCTCAATTAACCACACTACACAACACTCCTAAATATATTAGTTTTGATTTCTTTTCATCTTTATTCATATTATCTTTCTAACTTACCACAACGTAATTGACGTCTAAATGGGCGATGTCTTTGTCACTGTTTAGTGAGACATAACACGCTTTGTATCTCATGTAAACCGACTTGTAGTGTCGTAGTGTCGTAATGTGACGGTCACACGGTCCCCAGGACGCGCGAGGCCCGGAGGCCGGCGCCGGGGCGGCTGCGGGCGGCGTGCTGGCGTCGTGCGGCGATCTGTTCCTGTTCTACAAGAAGTGCCTCGTGCAGTGCGCCCGCCTCACCACCGGGGAGCCCATGCTCGGTACGCCCCCGGTACCGCCCCCGGTACCGCCCCCGGTACCGCCCCCGCCCCCCGTCCGTATGCCCCCCTGAAGCGTCGCTCGTGTGACCCGCGTCTCCCTCCCCAGAGCTGGCCCGCGTGTTCCAGAAGCACCTCCGCGCCTACGCCGACTGCGTGCTGCAGAGCGCGCTGCCCCGCGCCCCCCCGCCCCCGCGAGCCGACCACCTGCCGCCGTTACTGCGGCACGAGGCACGAGCGCCCCGGTCAGTGCTCTACTCTTTACTATCGATCCTTTTATTGAAACTTTAGCAGCTCTCGAGAGCAATATTATATATTTATTAACCTATAAGTTAGTCATTGTATATCATTTGACAGGTTACAATCTATATATTCAGAAATTTTACGTGTGAAAAACTAGTTTGTGAAGAACTTTAAAAGAGCATCATTTACATACCGAGATTTCACAACATTTTAACTAAAAAAACCTTCTTATTTGCGAATTAATGATGATATTCTTATCAAGTTAATCCGCAATAGCCCTGCGAGGATTCCTGCGATTTTTTTTTAAATATCGTGTATAATCTACATTTCAATTGTCATCCAGCATTATAGAAAAACGGAATGCAACTTCATCATCATCATCATCACAAAGAAGTCCACTGCTGAACATGGGCCTCCTCCATAAATTTCCAGCGTGACCTATTGTAGGCGGCCTGCAACCATCGTGAGCCTGCGACCATCCCCAGATCGTCACTCCATCTTGCGGGAGACGTCTAATGTCAAATGTGCATAATGACTATTTTACTTTGTGTTGGGGTTTTTTTCTTACAATTTAGAGACATTTATATAAATACTAGCGACCCGCCCCAGCTTCGCACGGGTGGTATGCTAATATAAATACTGACGTATAATACATAATTACAGAATGTCTCTATATAGGCCGCGAATACCTACCACCGCCGCAACCATAATTTTTCGATTTAGCGTAAGTTTATTCGTTTGATATCTTGTAAAGTACTGATCGAAATTACATGATGTAAAAGACAAATTTAATCTATGTCTAATGTCCAAGCTCACTAACATGTTTATTTAGATAAGAATTAATGTCATACATACTTAAAATGGCTTCGTTAATAAGCCATTATTTTTAGTAAAAAGTAAAAGATTAAATTGGTTATTGTGGGATATTCTTGAGAGATAGACATATACCATCGCGGACTTTTTTGAAGAATTTTGTAAGTTGTACAATATTGTAGTACATTATTTTGATTAATCTCGTAGGGTTTGGCCAGCGTTTGCAATATAAGCGCAAAAAAGTGAGTTGAATTACGACATCACATTAGAAATCTCAAAAATTGACAGTGTTCCCCTACTATATTATGCATGTATTATGCATATAAACCTTCCTCTTGAATCACTCTATCTATTGGAAAAAACCGCATCAAAATACGTTGCGTAGTTTTAAAGATTTAAGCGCACATAGGGATATAGGGACAGAAAAGGCGACTTTGTTTTATACTATGTAGTGATGGTAAGAAGAAAAAAGCCACGCAAGATGCAACTTGACCATGTCAAAATAAACTTAAAAATCTGACTGAGAGGGGAGTGTGGGGCTCACCCACTACAATCTTCCGACAACGCCCACAGCTGTTGAAAATGGGGCCAAGTGTGCCAAGGTTAAAGCTTCTGTCAGCAGTTCTGGCGCAGTCTAAGTACCTCCTTATGCGACCATGGCGTATGTGGCCGACTTCGCACTTTTGAGAACCACTTTCAATAGATAGGCGCGACTATTGCCTTCCAGTTTACCGGAAAGAACTCCGGCGATACTAAGATTAAAGATGAAAGTCATTTCAATCGGGTTTTTGTTATTGTCGGGCTAGATGCGATTGCTCGTAACTAAAACGTTTTGGTAAATTAGATTTTGATGTAGAAAGCTTTAAATAGTAGCTCCCGTAACGATGACGTAAATATCTTGGGCATTAACATTACTATAATAGATATTTAATACAATCACGCCTGTTTCCCCGTTGAAGTAGGCAGAGGCATATTGTATGCTCAAATTTTGCACATTTTATTGTTGGTCCCACGTAATAGGTGGCGAGCCTATTGCCGCTTACCTAGAACGTTTGTGGTTGCCAGAGCCTCATCCGTTAGCATCCGTGAGGATCTTGATAGGATCCCTATACACCCTGAACAATAATAATTGACGCTAAAAACAACTCAGATACAACTTGTACAAGCACTGGTACTTGTTCTCCGGTACAGCTGTTCATCCCTCATTGCAACTCGTGACTTCCGTTCACAGGTACACGAAACAAGAGATTGCCAAGATCACATCGGTGATCACAACCGCCGAGTACTGCCTCGAGACCACGGTCCACCTGGAGCACAAACTCAAGCAGAAAGTGGCCAAGGGACTCGCGGACAAGATAGACCTCGCTCCGGAGCAGCAGCTGTTCCACAAGATGATCCACGGCTGCATTCAGATGCTGGTCCAGGACTTGGAAGCCGCCTGCGAGCCGGCGCTGCAAGCCTGCGTCAAGATATCCTGGTTGAACTTCGATAACGTCGGCGACCAAAGCTCCTACGTCACTCAAATCATCATGCACCTCAACAATAGCATTCCGGTACTCAGAGACCATCTGCAGTCGTCGAGGAAGTACTTCACTCAGTTCTGCATACATTTCGCGAACTCGTTCATTCCCAAGTTCATCCAGAACATTTACAAGTGCAAGCCGATATCGACGGTGGGCTCGGAGCAGCTGCTCCTGGACACTCACATGCTGAAGACGGCGCTGCTGGAGCTGCCTTCTCTGGGCTCGAGCGTGAAACGTCCCGCGCCGGCGATGTACACCAAAGTCGTGATCAAACTGATGACGAAAGCGGAGATGATCCTGAAGCTGGTGATGGCTCCGCTCGACGACAGCGCCTCGGGCTTCGTCAGCCAGTTCCTGCAGCTTCTGCCGGAGTCGACTCTCGCGGAGTTCCACCGAGTGCTGGACATGAAGGGAGCCAGGCCTTCCCGCACCCGGCAGGCCGCGCTCGACGCCTTGTTCCGGGAGACCGCCCGCGCGCTCCATGGCGCCGCCGCCGACTGACCGCTCCCCTGGGCGACCACATCCGACATCCGACATCCGACATCCGACATCCGACCCCCTCCCGGCGACGGTCCCCCAGCGAGGCTCACTCGCCCGGAGCGGCAGTTTGCTTGTCCGTATCTTACTCGAGCTGATTTTCAGTTTGTTACAGCGACAACCATTTTGTAGAAATTATATATGTTACCGGCCAAACCCGATTTTGGGACAAACTAGTATAATAGCCTAGTCCAAACTAATTTAGGTGGGCTGCAACTATTACCTACAACAAAATGTTATTTAATGGTAAGAAAAAAAAAATAACCTCAACCTGACCCAAAAAGAGAAGTATAAGTATCTCTTTTTGGGTTAGGTTGAGGTTATTTTTTTTTCTTACCGTTAAAAATCATTTTATGCAGCCCACCTAAATTAGTTTGGACTAGGCTATTATACTAAATTCGGGTTTGGCCGGTAACATTTACATACATGTACCGATTGGATTGATAACAGTAGCGGTCCATAATAATATAATAAATATCCAAATGTAGAATTATCATTGTAAAACCACGTTGTAAGTAAAAGTAACTTCAAAATGATATTAGTGCGGCCGAGACGCACTCATGAAAAAGAATTTTCGTTGTTATTTTCCTACAAAAACATCAAATTCATATTTTTACTGTTTTTTATCGTTTTATTATTACCAATCATAAAATATACTTACATAATGTCACGCCTCTTTCCCGTAGCGGTAGGCAGAGATCACATCCTTCCAGTTGCTACGATCTTGGCACACACTCTTAGCTTCATTCACACTCATTCACCTCCTCATATGTTAATTTTCTTAAAACTTTCGAAATAAACTTACAAAAAACAAAGGAATCAAAAAAAACAAAATTCCCGCTTTTTCTTTTTCTTTTAAATAATGGCTTCGTGCGTCTAGCACATCTGTAGCCAGTGTCAAGTATGAAATATATTAATGATATATAATTAATAGTAAATGAGAATGTGTGATGATAAAGATGAAGCGCTCGTAGCTCTGCGGTGCTCGGTGGTCGGAAACGATCACCGAAGTACAGCAGAGTTTACAGAGGTTAGTCTTGGGATGGGTGACCGTTTGTGTGGCATTTGATATCGAGCGCTTCCGTGCTTCGGAAGGCACGTTAAGCCGTTGGTCCCGGTTATCACTAAATGTGGTAGTCGTTAAGCCATGTTAGAGGCCTCATGGGCGGCCTGATAAATTCTAACAGCAGGACGCCATAAACCTGCCTCCGCCAATCCGCACTGGGTCAGCGTGGTGGAGTATGACCCAATACCCTCACACCTTGATATGTGAGAGGAGGCTCGTGCTCAGTAGTGGGACGTTAATGGGCTGAAATGATGATGATGATGATGAAA
Source organism: Musotima nitidalis (assembly GCA_949126915.1). NCBI lineage: Eukaryota > Metazoa > Arthropoda > Insecta > Lepidoptera > Crambidae > Musotima > Musotima nitidalis. The sequence goes on along the minus strand of OX421441.1, from coordinate 10,347,701 downwards.
GATGATAAATGGTAAATGAGATACCCTCCCCTGAGCCCCTTGAGCTCTCAGTAAAGATGTGGGACTATACTGAGATGAGAGAATTTGAAAAGGGATGTTGCACTGTTTTGTTTCATTTACCAACACTCATGTACGTTCACAAACACTTAACGGTTAATAATACACCGTTATTACTCAATCATCATCATCTCAGCCATCTGAAGTCCACAGCTGAACATAGGCCTCCTCAATAGGTTTCCACGTTGAGCGATCCTGAGTCGCCTGCATCCATCGGCTTCCCGCCGCCTTGACCAGATCATCGGTCCATCGCGTGGGAGGCCGTCTTCAAATACGTTTGCCGGTTAGCGGTCGCCATGGAAGAACCTTAACGCCCCATCGGCCGTCGGTTCTTCGAGCTATGTGCCCCGCCCATTGCCACTTTAGCCTGCAAACTCGCCTCGCTGTGTCGGTCACTTCAGTCCTCCCACGGATTTCCTCATTTCTGATTCGATCACGTAGGAACACTCCGAGCATAGCTCTCTCCATTGCACGCTGAGCGACTTTGAGCTTTCTAATGAGGCCCATAGTCAGGCACCAACTCTCAGTACCGTACGTCATCACTGGCAATACACACTGGTCAAAGACTTTCGTCTTAAGACACTGAGGTATTTTTGACGAGAAGATATAGCGCAGTTTCCCGAAGATTGACCTCTTTCTCGAAGTTGGACTTTTTATCCCAGATATACATACCTACTCTTCGACAACTTCGAGAGCCGAGCCTCCAACAATTATTGGGGTAATGTTAAGCATGGACATTCGACATTGTCATTATCGTCTTGTCCATGTTCATTTTGAGACCTACCCTTTGGGAAGCTCTGTCGAGGTCTTCGAGCATTGTGCCCAGATCCACAAGCGACTCCGCTATGACCACTATATCGTCGGCAAATCGAAGGTGAGACATATACTCGCCATTTATGTTGATGCCGTAGTTTCCCCAGTCCAGCATCTTGAAAACATCCTCCAGGGCAGCAGTGAACAGTTTCGGAGATATCACATCTCCCTGTCTCACTGCTGCTGGTCTAGTACTCGTACGGACATGGTGGCGCTCTTGTATAAACTTCTCAACCCTTCAATATATCGATGGTCAATGCGGCATCGCTGCAGGGACTGAAACACTGCCCACTCGAAGGCCTATTCATAGTCCACAAACGCTAAGCAAAGTGGCTGGTTATACTCCTCGGTCTTCTGTATAACCTGCCGCAGCGTATGTGTGTGGTATATGGTTGAAAAGCCTTTTCGAAAACCGGCTTGTTCGGGAGGCTGGAAGTCGTCAAACCTATGACCGACACGATTCGTGATGACCCGTGAAAACAACTTATAGACGTGGCTCAGCAGCGTGATTGGCCTATAATTCTTCAAAAGAGGTTTGTCACCTTTTTTGAAGAAAAGTACACCACGTCACTGGCCCACTCCTGTGGCGTACGTCCCTCGAGGATGGATGACGGTGTTAAAGAGCCTCTGGAGTACCTTTAGTACCGGTGTACCACCCGTTCTCAGAAGCTCTGCTGTCATCCCGTCTTTACCCGGTGCCTTTATGTTCTTCAGCTGTTTCAGGGCCATCCTAATTTCGTAAAGGCTGACGTCCGGTTACGGTTAGTTTGGCTCTAGGGTCTTTAGGCAAACAAGAAGCGGGATCCTGCGTACTAGTATATAACTGCCCATAAAACCCTTCGATCTCCCTCATGATCTCAGGTTTCGACGTGACTAGATTGCTCTTGTTGGTCTTCAGCTGCGTTAACTGACTCTGGCCTCTGGCATTACACATTAATGTTCGAAATATCACAAATTTTAGACAATAAAACAAAACTGCAGACATGATGCTTCACTTTCCGGCTTGAGAATTAGATGACATATCCTCGCATGAAGTGGTACTCGAGCATACAGCCCACCTGCTGGTACGTGGTCTACATCACCGGGGGCAGCACTAGCGCGTTGCAGAACCTTTCAAAATCATTCCATGACCTTTTTGAACAGCTCCAAGCCGTAATATTGTATCCAGCCGGGTTTTGGCCAAACCAGCGCAAATACCCTCCATGTGACGACACGAATGCGGAGTGGACTTGATGTGGCTGAAATAATGATGCTGTTTATTTAAACTTGACAGTTAACTAAATCAATTTTCACAATCATTGTTATTTTAGTTTGTTGATAGAAAAATATTTAAATTTAAAAAAAAATTATGTAAGGGTAATTAATCTTATATAAGTCTGTTATTATTTAATTGTGCAATAAAATATTTTTTTTTGAATATACACATTAAAATAAAATATAATGCTTGCTAAAATACTTTTTTAATTTTTATTTACATGTAATTTATAAATAAGTATTCATGAACGTCTCTCACAGCGCTTCGTCCCCCGAACTAAGCAGAACTTGCACTAAACAACGGATACACACTTACCTATATCACATTATTTTACTTCAGGCATACATATGACGGCGCTTTCGTAATTGTGGTCATAGATCAACGATACCAAAGACATAATAGTATAGAGAAGCGAATGTCACAGACAATGAGGGTTGGGAGACAGCTCGCTTGAGGTAACTCGTTCCGTTGGCGACATGGCGTCACGCGTTCTGAGGAACGTCTCGATATTCGCGTCATATCATGTGTTAGCTTTTTAATGCAATTGCAAAATAGACGGCTGATTTACAATATGGTGTTTAATTATTTCTCCTCACCCGTTGATCCACGCCGCCCCTTAGCATCAATGGAATCCCATGATAATCCCGAGACTGGCCAATTTCCTATACATATTATGGACTAGCTGACCCGTTGCCCTGTCCTATCACAACTATATTCATTCTTTCAACTCTGCTGTCAACTGACTGACAGCTATGTCAAACGCCATTGTTCCTTTCCCTCTTAAACATGTACCTACTCACTCGTTTAAAGTATTTGCCGGTGTCAAGTAATATAACTAATCAAGTGATTTGCAAGAATGCATCATTATCGTTATTCAGTACAGTCTAAGTCAAGTTAAGTCTTTCACAGTCGAGTCCAGTCAGAGTCGTACCCCAGTCAAATAGTGGAGACTTCACTGAAGGCTTCTAGGGAGTTGTGGAATCAACACGGAGAGTCACAATTCACGATAATGTGTCTCTTTCTTGCATTTGTGTACATTGCCAAAGAAGTAACGTCTAAGAATCCACTATAGTCACACATAGAAACTCGAATTTGCACTAGTTTTGGAAAATAAAAGACTGCCACGATGTGTCTTTTCTCGCGTTGGCGCCAAAACTCCAACGCCATAGTTTCAACATACCTATTGTCAGAAGTGATTTGAAAGGAAAATTATAGGAGTCGTTGAGTTTTCGCGCGACACATTCCACATAGCAAAATGTGACGTACTAACTAAAAGCGTTTCTGAGAAAGCCTGAAAACGTGATATGAAAATAGTCACATCTAGAGAAGTCATTAAGCTAAAAAAATAATCACTTTTCGAATGTTTCTGTGATTGAAATATCATTTCAATCATAGGAACATTCAAAAATAAATAAATAGATAAGTATAATATTTTTGGTCCAGTATACACTTAATGGTATACAATGTAAGTACCCAACCTGCCAATATGGTTCCACAGCAGCATTAATCACTGCCAAATGGTTTATTTACAAGTGTTGCCAGGTGTGGTATTCTTGTAAAATGGTAGTTTGTAGAGGTTATGAAACTAGCCCCCGGTAGGTACCTAGCGTTGTTTACAAAGATACAATGTCTGTTGTTGCCACGGCTTCCCGATTAACAGAAGGTGTACAGAAAGAGTCACCCCATCATCATCACAACCCGCGAACGTCCCCCTGCCGAGCACGGGCCCACTCCACCACAATGGCCCAGAGCGGATTGGCGGAGGCAGGAGTGTGGCGTGTTACTGCTGCACATGACTTAACAACTACCACATATAACGATAACCCGGATGAACGGATTGATATGCTTTCCGAAGTACCGAGCCGCTTGATATATAGAATGCCACTCGAACGGTCTCCCATCCAAGGCGCTTGATTCCGGTGATCTTTTGACCACCTAGCACCGCGGAGCTGCGAGCACTGCGGTGAGACGCAGTAAGTAGTAAAGATAAATTCATTATTATTTATTTAATACAACCTCCGAAATATAGATAAGAAAAACTTATATCAAAATAGGTACAGGGCACCGCTTATTATATTAAAAAAATGTCTGCCAGCTGCAGCAGGAGACTTTAGATAAATTAAAGTTGGCAAATAGGTATGCATTCCAGAAACAACAGAAAATTCAACAATACTTTTAAAAAAAGAGAGGAGTCGAAAACTTATACAAACTATGAACATTACGAACAAATAAGATCATATAACATTACAGAAAATAAAAAAAAATGTATAATTAAGTGAATTACATGCAGATTATTGTACTGTCACCATTCATACCGATTTTGTCCTACACATTAACACTCACACATCACACAATATTACATAAATACACCATACACATTCGCTCAATTAACCACACTACACAACACTCCTAAATATATTAGTTTTGATTTCTTTTCATCTTTATTCATATTATCTTTCTAACTTACCACAACGTAATTGACGTCTAAATGGGCGATGTCTTTGTCACTGTTTAGTGAGACATAACACGCTTTGTATCTCATGTAAACCGACTTGTAGTGTCGTAGTGTCGTAGTGTCGTAATGTGACGGTCACACGGTCCCCAGGACGCGCGAGGCCCGGAGGCCGGCGCCGGGGCGGCTGCGGGCGGCGTGCTGGCGTCGTGCGGCGATCTGTTCCTGTTCTACAAGAAGTGCCTCGTGCAGTGCGCCCGCCTCACCACCGGGGAGCCCATGCTCGGTACGCCCCCGGTACCGCCCCCGGTACCGCCCCCGCCCCCCGTCCGTATGCCCCCCTGAAGCGTCGCTCGTGTGACCCGCGTCTCCCTCCCCAGAGCTGGCCCGCGTGTTCCAGAAGCACCTCCGCGCCTACGCCGACTGCGTGCTGCAGAGCGCGCTGCCCCGCGCCCCCCCGCCCCCGCGAGCCGACCACCTGCCGCCGTTACTGCGGCACGAGGCACGAGCGCCCCGGTCAGTGCTCTACTCTTTACTATCGATCCTTTTATTGAAACTTTAGCAGCTCTCGAGAGCAATATTATATATTTATTAACCTATAAGTTAGTCATTGTATATCATTTGACAGGTTACAATCTATATATTCAGAAATTTTACGTGTGAAAAACTAGTTTGTGAAGAACTTTAAAAGAGCATCATTTACATACCGAGATTTCACAACATTTTAACTAAAAAAACCTTCTTATTTGCGAATTAATGATGATATTCTTATCAAGTTAATCCGCAATAGCCCTGCGAGGATTCCTGCGATTTTTTTTTAAATATCGTGTATAATCTACATTTCAATTGTCATCCAGCATTATAGAAAAACGGAATGCAACTTCATCATCATCATCATCACAAAGAAGTCCACTGCTGAACATGGGCCTCCTCCATAAATTTCCAGCGTGACCTATTGTAGGCGGCCTGCAACCATCGTGAGCCTGCGACCATCCCCAGATCGTCACTCCATCTTGCGGGAGACGTCTAATGTCAAATGTGCATAATGACTATTTTACTTTGTGTTGGGGTTTTTTTCTTACAATTTAGAGACATTTATATAAATACTAGCGACCCGCCCCAGCTTCGCACGGGTGGTATGCTAATATAAATACTGACGTATAATACATAATTACAGAATGTCTCTATATAGGCCGCGAATACCTACCACCGCCGCAACCATAATTTTTCGATTTAGCGTAAGTTTATTCGTTTGATATCTTGTAAAGTACTGATCGAAATTACATGATGTAAAAGACAAATTTAATCTATGTCTAATGTCCAAGCTCACTAACATGTTTATTTAGATAAGAATTAATGTCATACATACTTAAAATGGCTTCGTTAATAAGCCATTATTTTTAGTAAAAAGTAAAAGATTAAATTGGTTATTGTGGGATATTCTTGAGAGATAGACATATACCATCGCGGACTTTTTTGAAGAATTTTGTAAGTTGTACAATATTGTAGTACATTATTTTGATTAATCTCGTAGGGTTTGGCCAGCGTTTGCAATATAAGCGCAAAAAAGTGAGTTGAATTACGACATCACATTAGAAATCTCAAAAATTGACAGTGTTCCCCTACTATATTATGCATGTATTATGCATATAAACCTTCCTCTTGAATCACTCTATCTATTGGAAAAAACCGCATCAAAATACGTTGCGTAGTTTTAAAGATTTAAGCGCACATAGGGATATAGGGACAGAAAAGGCGACTTTGTTTTATACTATGTAGTGATGGTAAGAAGAAAAAAGCCACGCAAGATGCAACTTGACCATGTCAAAATAAACTTAAAAATCTGACTGAGAGGGGAGTGTGGGGCTCACCCACTACAATCTTCCGACAACGCCCACAGCTGTTGAAAATGGGGCCAAGTGTGCCAAGGTTAAAGCTTCTGTCAGCAGTTCTGGCGCAGTCTAAGTACCTCCTTATGCGACCATGGCGTATGTGGCCGACTTCGCACTTTTGAGAACCACTTTCAATAGATAGGCGCGACTATTGCCTTCCAGTTTACCGGAAAGAACTCCGGCGATACTAAGATTAAAGATGAAAGTCATTTCAATCGGGTTTTTGTTATTGTCGGGCTAGATGCGATTGCTCGTAACTAAAACGTTTTGGTAAATTAGATTTTGATGTAGAAAGCTTTAAATAGTAGCTCCCGTAACGATGACGTAAATATCTTGGGCATTAACATTACTATAATAGATATTTAATACAATCACGCCTGTTTCCCCGTTGAAGTAGGCAGAGGCATATTGTATGCTCAAATTTTGCACATTTTATTGTTGGTCCCACGTAATAGGTGGCGAGCCTATTGCCGCTTACCTAGAACGTTTGTGGTTGCCAGAGCCTCATCCGTTAGCATCCGTGAGGATCTTGATAGGATCCCTATACACCCTGAACAATAATAATTGACGCTAAAAACAACTCAGATACAACTTGTACAAGCACTGGTACTTGTTCTCCGGTACAGCTGTTCATCCCTCATTGCAACTCGTGACTTCCGTTCACAGGTACACGAAACAAGAGATTGCCAAGATCACATCGGTGATCACAACCGCCGAGTACTGCCTCGAGACCACGGTCCACCTGGAGCACAAACTCAAGCAGAAAGTGGCCAAGGGACTCGCGGACAAGATAGACCTCGCTCCGGAGCAGCAGCTGTTCCACAAGATGATCCACGGCTGCATTCAGATGCTGGTCCAGGACTTGGAAGCCGCCTGCGAGCCGGCGCTGCAAGCCTGCGTCAAGATATCCTGGTTGAACTTCGATAACGTCGGCGACCAAAGCTCCTACGTCACTCAAATCATCATGCACCTCAACAATAGCATTCCGGTACTCAGAGACCATCTGCAGTCGTCGAGGAAGTACTTCACTCAGTTCTGCATACATTTCGCGAACTCGTTCATTCCCAAGTTCATCCAGAACATTTACAAGTGCAAGCCGATATCGACGGTGGGCTCGGAGCAGCTGCTCCTGGACACTCACATGCTGAAGACGGCGCTGCTGGAGCTGCCTTCTCTGGGCTCGAGCGTGAAACGTCCCGCGCCGGCGATGTACACCAAAGTCGTGATCAAACTGATGACGAAAGCGGAGATGATCCTGAAGCTGGTGATGGCTCCGCTCGACGACAGCGCCTCGGGCTTCGTCAGCCAGTTCCTGCAGCTTCTGCCGGAGTCGACTCTCGCGGAGTTCCACCGAGTGCTGGACATGAAGGGAGCCAGGCCTTCCCGCACCCGGCAGGCCGCGCTCGACGCCTTGTTCCGGGAGACCGCCCGCGCGCTCCATGGCGCCGCCGCCGACTGACCGCTCCCCTGGGCGACCACATCCGACATCCGACATCCGACATCCGACATCCGACCCCCTCCCGGCGACGGTCCCCCAGCGAGGCTCACTCGCCCGGAGCGGCAGTTTGCTTGTCCGTATCTTACTCGAGCTGATTTTCAGTTTGTTACAGCGACAACCATTTTGTAGAAATTATATATGTTACCGGCCAAACCCGATTTTGGGACAAACTAGTATAATAGCCTAGTCCAAACTAATTTAGGTGGGCTGCAACTATTACCTACAACAAAATGTTATTTAATGGTAAGAAAAAAAAAATAACCTCAACCTGACCCAAAAAGAGAAGTATAAGTATCTCTTTTTGGGTTAGGTTGAGGTTATTTTTTTTTCTTACCGTTAAAAATCATTTTATGCAGCCCACCTAAATTAGTTTGGACTAGGCTATTATACTAAATTCGGGTTTGGCCGGTAACATTTACATACATGTACCGATTGGATTGATAACAGTAGCGGTCCATAATAATATAATAAATATCCAAATGTAGAATTATCATTGTAAAACCACGTTGTAAGTAAAAGTAACTTCAAAATGATATTAGTGCGGCCGAGACGCACTCATGAAAAAGAATTTTCGTTGTTATTTTCCTACAAAAACATCAAATTCATATTTTTACTGTTTTTTATCGTTTTATTATTACCAATCATAAAATATACTTACATAATGTCACGCCTCTTTCCCGTAGCGGTAGGCAGAGATCACATCCTTCCAGTTGCTACGATCTTGGCACACACTCTTAGCTTCATTCACACTCATTCACCTCCTCATATGTTAATTTTCTTAAAACTTTCGAAATAAACTTACAAAAAACAAAGGAATCAAAAAAAACAAAATTCCCGCTTTTTCTTTTTCTTTTAAATAATGGCTTCGTGCGTCTAGCACATCTGTAGCCAGTGTCAAGTATGAAATATATTAATGATATATAATTAATAGTAAATGAGAATGTGTGATGATAAAGATGAAGCGCTCGTAGCTCTGCGGTGCTCGGTGGTCGGAAACGATCACCGAAGTACAGCAGAGTTTACAGAGGTTAGTCTTGGGATGGGTGACCGTTTGTGTGGCATTTGATATCGAGCGCTTCCGTGCTTCGGAAGGCACGTTAAGCCGTTGGTCCCGGTTATCACTAAATGTGGTAGTCGTTAAGCCATGTTAGAGGCCTCATGGGCGGCCTGATAAATTCTAACAGCAGGACGCCATAAACCTGCCTCCGCCAATCCGCACTGGGTCAGCGTGGTGGAGTATGACCCAATACCCTCACACCTTGATATGTGAGAGGAGGCTCGTGCTCAGTAGTGGGACGTTAATGGGCTGAAATGATGATGATGATGATGAAAGATGATAAATGGTAAATGAGATACCCTCCCCTGAGCCCCTTGAGCTCTCAGTAAAGATGTGGGACTATACTGAGATGAGAGAATTTGAAAAGGGATGTTGCACTGTTTTGTTTCATTTACCAACACTCATGTACGTTCACAAACACTTAACGGTTAATAATACACCGTTATTACTCAATCATCATCATCTCAGCCATCTGAAGTCCACAGCTGAACATAGGCCTCCTCAATAGGTTTCCACGTTGAGCGATCCTGAGTCGCCTGCATCCATCGGCTTCCCGCCGCCTTGACCAGATCATCGGTCCATCGCGTGGGAGGCCGTCTTCAAATACGTTTGCCGGTTAGCGGTCGCCATGGAAGAACCTTAACGCCCCATCGGCCGTCGGTTCTTCGAGCTATGTGCCCCGCCCATTGCCACTTTAGCCTGCAAACTCGCCTCGCTGTGTCGGTCACTTCAGTCCTCCCACGGATTTCCTCATTTCTGATTCGATCACGTAGGAACACTCCGAGCATAGCTCTCTCCATTGCACGCTGAGCGACTTTGAGCTTTCTAATGAGGCCCATAGTCAGGCACCAACTCTCAGTACCGTACGTCATCACTGGCAATACACACTGGTCAAAGACTTTCGTCTTAAGACACTGAGGTATTTTTGACGAGAAGATATAGCGCAGTTTCCCGAAGATTGACCTCTTTCTCGAAGTTGGACTTTTTATCCCAGATATACATACCTACTCTTCGACAACTTCGAGAGCCGAGCCTCCAACAATTATTGGGGTAATGTTAAGCATGGACATTCGACATTGTCATTATCGTCTTGTCCATGTTCATTTTGAGACCTACCCTTTGGGAAGCTCTGTCGAGGTCTTCGAGCATTGTGCCCAGATCCACAAGCGACTCCGCTATGACCACTATATCGTCGGCAAATCGAAGGTGAGACATATACTCGCCATTTATGTTGATGCCGTAGTTTCCCCAGTCCAGCATCTTGAAAACATCCTCCAGGGCAGCAGTGAACAGTTTCGGAGATATCACATCTCCCTGTCTCACTGCTGCTGGTCTAGTACTCGTACGGACATGGTGGCGCTCTTGTATAAACTTCTCAACCCTTCAATATATCGATGGTCAATGCGGCATCGCTGCAGGGACTGAAACACTGCCCACTCGAAGGCCTATTCATAGTCCACAAACGCTAAGCAAAGTGGCTGGTTATACTCCTCGGTCTTCTGTATAACCTGCCGCAGCGTATGTGTGTGGTATATGGTTGAAAAGCCTTTTCGAAAACCGGCTTGTTCGGGAGGCTGGAAGTCGTCAAACCTATGACCGACACGATTCGTGATGACCCGTGAAAACAACTTATAGACGTGGCTCAGCAGCGTGATTGGCCTATAATTCTTCAAAAGAGGTTTGTCACCTTTTTTGAAGAAAAGTACACCACGTCACTGGCCCACTCCTGTGGCGTACGTCCCTCGAGGATGGATGACGGTGTTAAAGAGCCTCTGGAGTACCTTTAGTACCGGTGTACCACCCGTTCTCAGAAGCTCTGCTGTCATCCCGTCTTTACCCGGTGCCTTTATGTTCTTCAGCTGTTTCAGGGCCATCCTAATTTCGTAAAGGCTGACGTCCGGTTACGGTTAGTTTGGCTCTAGGGTCTTTAGGCAAACAAGAAGCGGGATCCTGCGTACTAGTATATAACTGCCCATAAAACCCTTCGATCTCCCTCATGATCTCAGGTTTCGACGTGACTAGATTGCTCTTGTTGGTCTTCAGCTGCGTTAACTGACTCTGGCCTCTGGCATTACACATTAATGTTCGAAATATCACAAATTTTAGACAATAAAACAAAACTGCAGACATGATGCTTCACTTTCCGGCTTGAGAATTAGATGACATATCCTCGCATGAAGTGGTACTCGAGCATACAGCCCACCTGCTGGTACGTGGTCTACATCACCGGGGGCAGCACTAGCGCGTTGCAGAACCTTTCAAAATCATTCCATGACCTTTTTGAACAGCTCCAAGCCGTAATATTGTATCCAGCCGGGTTTTGGCCAAACCAGCGCAAATACCCTCCATGTGACGACACGAATGCGGAGTGGACTTGATGTGGCTGAAATAATGATGCTGTTTATTTAAACTTGACAGTTAACTAAATCAATTTTCACAATCATTGTTATTTTAGTTTGTTGATAGAAAAATATTTAAATTTAAAAAAAAATTATGTAAGGGTAATTAATCTTATATAAGTCTGTTATTATTTAATTGTGCAATAAAATATTTTTTTTTGAATATACACATTAAAATAAAATATAATGCTTGCTAAAATACTTTTTTAATTTTTATTTACATGTAATTTATAAATAAGTATTCATGAACGTCTCTCACAGCGCTTCGTCCCCCGAACTAAGCAGAACTTGCACTAAACAACGGATACACACTTACCTATATCACATTATTTTACTTCAGGCATACATATGACGGCGCTTTCGTAATTGTGGTCATAGATCAACGATACCAAAGACATAATAGTATAGAGAAGCGAATGTCACAGACAATGAGGGTTGGGAGACAGCTCGCTTGAGGTAACTCGTTCCGTTGGCGACATGGCGTCACGCGTTCTGAGGAACGTCTCGATATTCGCGTCATATCATGTGTTAGCTTTTTAATGCAATTGCAAAATAGACGGCTGATTTACAATATGGTGTTTAATTATTTCTCCTCACCCGTTGATCCACGCCGCCCCTTAGCATCAATGGAATCCCATGATAATCCCGAGACTGGCCAATTTCCTATACATATTATGGACTAGCTGACCCGTTGCCCTGTCCTATCACAACTATATTCATTCTTTCAACTCTGCTGTCAACTGACTGACAGCTATGTCAAACGCCATTGTTCCTTTCCCTCTTAAACATGTACCTACTCACTCGTTTAAAGTATTTGCCGGTGTCAAGTAATATAACTAATCAAGTGATTTGCAAGAATGCATCATTATCGTTATTCAGTACAGTCTAAGTCAAGTTAAGTCTTTCACAGTCGAGTCCAGTCAGAGTCGTACCCCAGTCAAATAGTGGAGACTTCACTGAAGGCTTCTAGGGAGTTGTGGAATCAACACGGAGAGTCACAATTCACGATAATGTGTCTCTTTCTTGCATTTGTGTACATTGCCAAAGAAGTAACGTCTAAGAATCCACTATAGTCACACATAGAAACTCGAATTTGCACTAGTTTTGGAAAATAAAAGACTGCCACGATGTGTCTTTTCTCGCGTTGGCGCCAAAACTCCAACGCCATAGTTTCAACATACCTATTGTCAGAAGTGATTTGAAAGGAAAATTATAGGAGTCGTTGAGTTTTCGCGCGACACATTCCACATAGCAAAATGTGACGTACTAACTAAAAGCGTTTCTGAGAAAGCCTGAAAACGTGATATGAAAATAGTCACATCTAGAGAAGTCATTAAGCTAAAAAAATAATCACTTTTCGAATGTTTCTGTGATTGAAATATCATTTCAATCATAGGAACATTCAAAAATAAATAAATAGATAAGTATAATATTTTTGGTCCAGTATACACTTAATGGTATACAATGTAAGTACCCAACCTGCCAATATGGTTCCACAGCAGCATTAATCACTGCCAAATGGTTTATTTACAAGTGTTGCCAGGTGTGGTATTCTTGTAAAATGGTAGTTTGTAGAGGTTATGAAACTAGCCCCCGGTAGGTACCTAGCGTTGTTTACAAAGATACAATGTCTGTTGTTGCCACGGCTTCCCGATTAACAGAAGGTGTACAGAAAGAGTCACCCCATCATCATCACAACCCGCGAACGTCCCCCTGCCGAGCACGGGCCCACTCCACCACAATGGCCCAGAGCGGATTGGCGGAGGCAGGAGTGTGGCGTGTTACTGCTGCACATGACTTAACAACTACCACATATAACGATAACCCGGATGAACGGATTGATATGCTTTCCGAAGTACCGAGCCGCTTGATATATAGAATGCCACTCGAACGGTCTCCCATCCAAGGCGCTTGATTCCGGTGATCTTTTGACCACCTAGCACCGCGGAGCTGCGAGCACTGCGGTGAGACGCAGTAAGTAGTAAAGATAAATTCATTATTATTTATTTAATACAACCTCCGAAATATAGATAAGAAAAACTTATATCAAAATAGGTACAGGGCACCGCTTATTATATTAAAAAAATGTCTGCCAGCTGCAGCAGGAGACTTTAGATAAATTAAAGTTGGCAAATAGGTATGCATTCCAGAAACAACAGAAAATTCAACAATACTTTTAAAAAAAGAGAGGAGTCGAAAACTTATACAAACTATGAACATTACGAACAAATAAGATCATATAACATTACAGAAAATAAAAAACAATGTATAATTAAGTGAATTACATGCAGATTATTGTACTGTCACCATTCATACCGATTTTGTCCTACACATTAACACTCACACATCACACAATATTACATAAATACACCATACACATTCGCTCAATTAACCACACTACACAACACTCCTAAATATATTAGTTTTGATTTCTTTTCATCTTTATTCATATTATCTTTCTAACTTACCACAACGTAATTGACGTCTAAATGGGCGATGTCTTTGTCACTGTTTAGTGAGACATAACACGCTTTGTATCTCATGTAAACCGACTTGTAGTGTCGTAGTGTCGTAGTGTCGTAATGTGACGGTCACACGGTCCCCAGGACGCGCGAGGCCCGGAGGCCGGCGCCGGGGCGGCTGCGGGCGGCGTGCTGGCGTCGTGCGGCGATCTGTTCCTGTTCTACAAGAAGTGCCTCGTGCAGTGCGCCCGCCTCACCACCGGGGAGCCCATGCTCGGTACGCCCCCGGTACCGCCCCCGCCCCCCGTCCGTATGCCCCCCTGAAGCGTCGCTCGTGTGACCCGCGTCTCCCTCCCCAGAGCTGGCCCGCGTGTTCCAGAAGCACCTCCGCGCCTACGCCGACTGCGTGCTGCAGAGCGCGCTGCCCCGCGCCCCCCCGCCCCCGCGAGCCGACCACCTGCCGCCGTTACTGCGGCACGAGGCACGAGCGCCCCGGTCAGTGCTCTACTCTTTACTATCGATCCTTTTATTGAAACTTTAGCAGCTCTCGAGAGCAATATTATATATTTATTAACCTATAAGTTAGTCATTGTATATCATTTGACAGGTTACAATCTATATATTCAGAAATTTTACGTGTGAAAAACTAGTTTGTGAAGAACTTTAAAAGAGCATCATTTACATACCGAGATTTCACAACATTTTAACTAAAAAAACCTTCTTATTTGCGAATTAATGATGATATTCTTATCAAGTTAATCCGCAATAGCCCTGCGAGGATTCCTGCGATTTTTTTTTAAATATCGTGTATAATCTACATTTCAATTGTCATCCAGCATTATAGAAAAACGGAATGCAACTTCATCATCATCATCATCACAAAGAAGTCCACTGCTGAACATGGGCCTCCTCCATAAATTTCCAGCGTGACCTATTGTAGGCGGCCTGCAACCATCGTGAGCCTGCGACCATCCCCAGATCGTCACTCCATCTTGCGGGAGACGTCTAATGTCAAATGTGCATAATGACTATTTTACTTTGTGTTGGAGTTTTTTTCTTACAATTTGGAGACATTTATATAAATATGGTAAGAAGAAAAAAGCCACGCAAGATGCAACTTGACCATGTCGAAATAAACTTAAAAATCATGAGAAATTGTATGAAATTTATATTTTGTTATTCAAACTGATTCACTGTGTAAACAAATTAGATTAGAAAATGAAGTGTGCCTTACTTTTTGTAATAGATTAACTATTTTGTATCGAGGCTTGTACATCATCATCATAGCATCCAACCGGTTGTGTAGACTTGCGCTAAGGATCGAGAGACGGCTCACTTTTTGAATATATATCGGTAACAAAGTCCCTGTACGCACTGCCTCCCGGCCAAAGAGGACTGAGAGGGGAGTGTGGGGCTCACCCACTAAGAATCTTCTGACAACGCCCACCGCTGTTGAAAATGGGGCCAAGTGTGCCAAGGCTTAGAGCTTCTGTCCCCCCGCCCGCGGCCAACGTCCCCCCAGATCGGAACCGAGAAGTCCTTCTCAGAGAGGCGCAGTCTAAGTACCTCCTTATGCGACAGTGGCGTATGTGGCCGACTTCGCACTTTTGAGAACCACTTTCAATAGATAGGCAGATTGCCTTCTTCCAGAAAGAACTCCGGCAGCGATACTGAGATTAAAGATGAAAGTCAGGCTAGATGTGATTGCTCGTAACTAAAATATTTTGGTAAATTAGATTTTGATGTAGAAAGCTTTAAATAGTAGTTCCCGTAACGATGACGTCAATATCTTGGGCATTAACATTACAATACTAATTACTTAATACACACATACAATTAAACGCCTGTTTCCCCGTTGAAGTAGGCAGAGGCATATTGTATGCTCAAATTTTGCACATTTTATTGTTGGTCCCACGTAATAGGTGGCGAGCCTATTGCCGCTTACCTAGAACGTTTGTGGTTGCCAGAGCCTCATCCGTTAGCATCCGTGAGGATCTTGGTAGGATCCCTATACACCCTGAACATAAACTATTGACGCTAAAAACAACTTAGATACAACTTGTACAAGCACTGGTACTTGTTCTCCGGTACAGCTGTGCATCCCTCATTGCAACTCGTGACTTCCGTTCACAGGTACACGAAACAAGAGATTGCCAAGATCACATCGGTGATCACAACCGCCGAGTACTGCCTCGAGACCACGGTCCACCTGGAGCACAAACTCAAGCAGAAAGTGGCCAAGGGACTCGCGGACAAGATAGACCTCGCTCCGGAGCAGCAGCTGTTCCACAAGATGATCCACGGCTGCATTCAGATGCTGGTCCTGGACTTGGAAGCCGCTTGCGAGCCGGCGCTGCAAGCCTGCGTCAAGATATCCTGGTTGAACTTCGACAACGTCGGCGATCAAAGCTCCTACGTCACTCAAATCATCATGCACCTCAACAATAGCATTCCGGTACTCAGAGACCATCTCCAGTCGTCGAGGAAGTACTTCACTCAGTTCTGCATACATTTCGCGAACTCGTTCATTCCCAAGTTCATCCAGAACATTTACAAGTGCAAGCCGATATCGACGGTGGGCTCGGAGCAGCTGCTCCTGGACACTCACATGCTGAAGACGGCGCTGCTGGAGCTGCCTTCTCTGGGCTCGAGCGTGAAACGTCCCGCGCCGGCGATGTACACCAAAGTCGTGATCAAACTGATGACGAAAGCGGAGATGATCCTGAAGCTGGTGATGGCTCCGCTCGACGACAGCGCCTCGGGCTTCGTCAGCCAGTTCCTGCAGCTTCTGCCGGAGTCGACTCTCGCGGAGTTCCACCGAGTGCTGGACATGAAGGGAGCCAGGCCTTCCCGCACCCGGCAGGCCGCGCTCGACGCCTTGTTCCGGGAGACCGCCCGCGCGCTCCATGGCGCCGCCGCCGACTGACCGCTCCCCTGGCCGACGACATCCGACATCCGACATCCGACATCCGACATCCGACATCCGACATCCGACCCCCTCCCGGCGACGGTCCCCCAGCGAGGCTCACTCGCCCGGAGCGGCAGTTTGCTTGTCCGTATCTTACTCGAGCTGATTTTCAGTTTGTTACAGCGACAACCATTTTGTAGAAATTATATATGTTACCGGCCAAACCCGATTTTGGGACAAACTAGTATAATAGCCTAGTCCAAACTAATTTAGGTGGGCTGCAACTATTACCTACAACAAAATGTTATTTAATGGTAAGAAAAAAAAAATAACCTCAACCTGACCCAAAAAGAGAAGTATAAGTATCTCTTTTTGGGTTAGGTTGAGGTTATTTTTTTTTCTTACCGTTAAAAATCATTTTATGCAGCCCACCTAAATTAGTTTGGACTAGGCTATTATACTAAATTCGGGTTTGGCCGGTAACATTTACATACATGTACCGATTGGATTGATAACAGTAGCGGTCCATAATAATATAATAAATATCCAAATGTAGAATTATCATTGTAAAACCACGTTGTAAGTAAAAGTAACTTCAAAATGATATTAGTGCGGCCGAGACGCACTCATGAAAAAGAATTTTCGTTGTTATTTTCCTACAAAAACATCAAATTCATATTTTTACTGTTTTTTATCGTTTTATTATTACCAATCATAAAATATACTTACATAATG
This sequence comes from Musotima nitidalis, assembly GCA_949126915.1. NCBI lineage: Eukaryota > Metazoa > Arthropoda > Insecta > Lepidoptera > Crambidae > Musotima > Musotima nitidalis. The sequence continues at coordinate 10,330,173 of OX421441.1, read as the reverse complement.
TCACGCCTCTTTCCCGTAGCGGTAGGCAGAGATCACATCCTTCCAGTTGCTACGATCTTGGCACACACTCTTAGCTTCATTCACACTCATTCACCTCCTCATATGTTAATTTTCTTAAAACTTTCGAAATAAACTTACAAAAAACAAAGGAATCAAAAAAAACAAAATTCCCGCTTTTTCTTTTTCTTTTAAATAATGGCTTCGTGCGTCTAGCACATCTGTAGCCAGTGTCAAGTATGAAATATATTAATGATATATAATTAATAGTAAATGAGAATGTGTGATGATAAAGATGAAGCGCTCGTAGCTCTGCGGTGCTCGGTGGTCGGAAACGATCACCGAAGTACAGCAGAGTTTACAGAGGTTAGTCTTGGGATGGGTGACCGTTTGTGTGGCATTTGATATCGAGCGCTTCCGTGCTTCGGAAGGCACGTTAAGCCGTTGGTCCCGGTTATCACTAAATGTGGTAGTCGTTAAGCCATGTTAGAGGCCTCATGGGCGGCCTGATAAATTCTAACAGCAGGACGCCATAAACCTGCCTCCGCCAATCCGCACTGGGTCAGCGTGGTGGAGTATGACCCAATACCCTCACACCTTGATATGTGAGAGGAGGCTCGTGCTCAGTAGTGGGACGTTAATGGGCTGAAATGATGATGATGATGATGAAAGATGATAAATGGTAAATGAGATACCCTCCCCTGAGCCCCTTGAGCTCTCAGTAAAGATGTGGGACTATACTGAGATGAGAGAATTTGAAAAGGGATGTTGCACTGTTTTGTTTCATTTACCAACACTCATGTACGTTCACAAACACTTAACGGTTAATAATACACCGTTATTACTCAATCATCATCATCTCAGCCATCTGAAGTCCACAGCTGAACATAGGCCTCCTCAATAGGTTTCCACGTTGAGCGATCCTGAGTCGCCTGCATCCATCGGCTTCCCGCCGCCTTGACCAGATCATCGGTCCATCGCGTGGGAGGCCGTCTTCAAATACGTTTGCCGGTTAGCGGTCGCCATGGAAGAACCTTAACGCCCCATCGGCCGTCGGTTCTTCGAGCTATGTGCCCCGCCCATTGCCACTTTAGCCTGCAAACTCGCCTCGCTGTGTCGGTCACTTCAGTCCTCCCACGGATTTCCTCATTTCTGATTCGATCACGTAGGAACACTCCGAGCATAGCTCTCTCCATTGCACGCTGAGCGACTTTGAGCTTTCTAATGAGGCCCATAGTCAGGCACCAACTCTCAGTACCGTACGTCATCACTGGCAATACACACTGGTCAAAGACTTTCGTCTTAAGACACTGAGGTATTTTTGACGAGAAGATATAGCGCAGTTTCCCGAAGATTGACCTCTTTCTCGAAGTTGGACTTTTTATCCCAGATATACATACCTACTCTTCGACAACTTCGAGAGCCGAGCCTCCAACAATTATTGGGGTAATGTTAAGCATGGACATTCGACATTGTCATTATCGTCTTGTCCATGTTCATTTTGAGACCTACCCTTTGGGAAGCTCTGTCGAGGTCTTCGAGCATTGTGCCCAGATCCACAAGCGACTCCGCTATGACCACTATATCGTCGGCAAATCGAAGGTGAGACATATACTCGCCATTTATGTTGATGCCGTAGTTTCCCCAGTCCAGCATCTTGAAAACATCCTCCAGGGCAGCAGTGAACAGTTTCGGAGATATCACATCTCCCTGTCTCACTGCTGCTGGTCTAGTACTCGTACGGACATGGTGGCGCTCTTGTATAAACTTCTCAACCCTTCAATATATCGATGGTCAATGCGGCATCGCTGCAGGGACTGAAACACTGCCCACTCGAAGGCCTATTCATAGTCCACAAACGCTAAGCAAAGTGGCTGGTTATACTCCTCGGTCTTCTGTATAACCTGCCGCAGCGTATGTGTGTGGTATATGGTTGAAAAGCCTTTTCGAAAACCGGCTTGTTCGGGAGGCTGGAAGTCGTCAAACCTATGACCGACACGATTCGTGATGACCCGTGAAAACAACTTATAGACGTGGCTCAGCAGCGTGATTGGCCTATAATTCTTCAAAAGAGGTTTGTCACCTTTTTTGAAGAAAAGTACACCACGTCACTGGCCCACTCCTGTGGCGTACGTCCCTCGAGGATGGATGACGGTGTTAAAGAGCCTCTGGAGTACCTTTAGTACCGGTGTACCACCCGTTCTCAGAAGCTCTGCTGTCATCCCGTCTTTACCCGGTGCCTTTATGTTCTTCAGCTGTTTCAGGGCCATCCTAATTTCGTAAAGGCTGACGTCCGGTTACGGTTAGTTTGGCTCTAGGGTCTTTAGGCAAACAAGAAGCGGGATCCTGCGTACTAGTATATAACTGCCCATAAAACCCTTCGATCTCCCTCATGATCTCAGGTTTCGACGTGACTAGATTGCTCTTGTTGGTCTTCAGCTGCGTTAACTGACTCTGGCCTCTGGCATTACACATTAATGTTCGAAATATCACAAATTTTAGACAATAAAACAAAACTGCAGACATGATGCTTCACTTTCCGGCTTGAGAATTAGATGACATATCCTCGCATGAAGTGGTACTCGAGCATACAGCCCACCTGCTGGTACGTGGTCTACATCACCGGGGGCAGCACTAGCGCGTTGCAGAACCTTTCAAAATCATTCCATGACCTTTTTGAACAGCTCCAAGCCGTAATATTGTATCCAGCCGGGTTTTGGCCAAACCAGCGCAAATACCCTCCATGTGACGACACGAATGCGGAGTGGACTTGATGTGGCTGAAATAATGATGCTGTTTATTTAAACTTGACAGTTAACTAAATCAATTTTTACAATCATTGAAATTGATTTCCTTCCAAGTGTTTTTAGTTTGTTGATAGAAAAATATTTGAATTTAAAATAAATGTATTTAAGGGTAACTTTCTTATATAAGTCTGTTAATATTTAATTGTGCAATAAAATGTTTTTTTTTTGAATATACACCTTAAAATGAAATATAATGCTTGTTGAAATATATTTTTAATTTTTTTTATATACATGTAATTTATAAATAAGTATTCATGAACGTCTCTCACAGCGATTCGTCCCCCGAACTAAGCAGAACTTGCACTAAACAACGGATACACACTTACCTATATCACATTATTTTACTTCAGGCATACATATGACGGCGCTTTCGTAATTGTGGTCATAGATCAACGATACCAAAGACATAATAGTATAGAGAAGCGAATGTCACAGACAATGAGGGTTGGGAGACAGCTCGCTTGAGGTAACTCGTTCCGTTGGCGACATGGCGTCACGCGTTCTGAGGAACGTCTCGATATTCGCGTCATATCATGTGTTAGCTTTTTAATGCAATTGCAAAATAGACGGCTGATTTACAATATGGTGTTTAATTATTTCTCCTCACTCGTTGATCCACGCCGCCCCTTAGCATCAATGGAATCCCATGATAATCCCGAGACTGGCCAATTTCCTATACATATTATGGACTAGCTGACCCGTTGCCCTGTCCTATCACAACTATATTCATTCTTTCAACTCTGCTGTCAACTGACTGACAGCTATGTCAAACGCCATTGTTCCTTTCCCTCTTAAACATGTACCTACTCACTCGTTTAAAGTATTTGCCGGTGTCAAGTAATATAACTAATCAAGTGATTTGCAAGAATGCATCATTATCGTTATTCAGTACAGTCTAAGTCAAGTTAAGTCTTTCACAGTCGAGTCCAGTCAGAGTCGTACCCCAGTCAAATAGTGGAGACTTCACTGAAGGCTTCTAGGGAGTTGTGGAATCAACACGGAGAGTCACAATTCACGATAATGTGTCTCTTTCTTGCATTTGTGTACATTGCCAAAGAAGTAACGTCTAAGAATCCACTATAGTCACACATAGAAACTCGAATTTGCACTAGTTTTGGAAAATAAAAGACTGCCACGATGTGTCTTTTCTCGCGTTCGCGCCAAAACTCCAACGCCGTAGTTTCAACATACCTATTGTCAGAAGTGATTTGAAAGGAAAATTATAGGAGTCGTTGAGTTTTCGCGCGACACATTCTACATAGCAAAATGTGACGTACTAACTAAAAGCGTTTCTGAGAAAGCCTGAAAACGTAATATGAAAATAGTCACATCTAGAGAAGTCATTAAGCTAAAAAAATAATCACTTTTCGAATGTTTCTGTGATTGAAATATCATTTCAATCATAGGAACATTCAATAATAAATAAATAAATAGGTAAGTATAATATTTTTGGTCCAGTATACACTTAATGGTATACAATGTAAGTACCCAACCTGCCAATATGGTTCCATAGCAGCATTAATCACTGCCAAATGGTTTATTTACAAGTGTTGCCAGGTGTGGTATTCTTGTAAAATGGTAGTTTGTAGAGATTATTAAACTAGCCCCCGGTAGGTAGCGTTGTATACAAAGATACAATGTCTGTTGTTGCCACGGCTTCCCGATGAACAGAAGGTGTACAGAAAGAGTCACCCCCTCATCATCACAACCCGTGAACGTCCCCCTGCCGAGCACGGGCCTACTACACTTCAATGGCCCAGAGCGGATTGACGGAGGCAGAAGTGTGGCGTCTTACTGCGGCACATGACTTAACGACTACCACATATAACGATAACCCGGATGAACGGATTGATATACTTTCCGAAGTACAGAGCCGCTCGATATAAAATGCCACTCAAACGGTCTCCCATCCAAGGCGCCTGACTCCGGTTATCGTTTTCGACCACCTAGCACCGCGGAGCTGCGAGCACTGCGGTGAGACGCAGTAAGTAGTAAAGATAAATTCATTATTATTTATTGAGTACAACCACCGAAATCTATAAAATAAAATCTTATATCAAAACAGTTAGGGCACCGCTTAAAACATTTAAAAAAATGTCTGCCAGCTGCAGCAGGAGACTTTAGATAAATTAAAGTTGACAAATAGGTATGCATTCCAGAAACAACAGAAAATTCAACAATACTTTTAAAAATAGAGAGGAGTCGAAAACTTAAACAAAATATGAACAAATAATAAGTATATATATGTTAATTCATGGACAACAGCGGATACCTAACAACAGCAATCAATATTGATCATAGTATCGCAGCAGGAGTGTAAAGAAAATGGTTCGTAACTTTTTTAAAAGATGTTAAAGCTAAATTATGAAAAACATAAAACAATGTATAATTAAGTGAATTACATGCAGATTATTTTACCGTCACCATTCATACCGCTTTTGTCCTACACATTAACACTCACACATCACACAACTTTACTTGAATACATCATACACATTCGCTCACTTAACGACACTACACAACACTCCTAAATATATTAGTTTTGATTTCTTTTCATCTTTATTCATATTATCTTTATAACTTATCACAACGTAATTGACGTCTAAATGGGCGATGTCTTGTCACTGTTTAGTGAGACATAACACGCTTTGTATCTCATGTAAACCGACTTGTAGTGTCGTAGTGTCGTAGTGTCGTAATGTCGTAATGTCGGAACACGGTCCCCAGGACGCGCGAGGCCCGGAGGCCGGCGCCGGGGCGGCTGCGGGCGGCGTGCTGGCGTCGTGCGGCGATCTGTTCCTGTTCTACAAGAAGTGCCTCGTGCAGTGCGCCCGCCTCACCACCGGGGAGCCCATGCTCGGTACGCCCCCGGTACCGCCCCCGGTACCGCCCCCGCCCCCCGTCCGTATGCCCCCCTGAAGCGTCGCTCGTGTGACCCGCGTCTCCCTCCCCAGAGCTGGCCCGCGTGTTCCAGAAGCACCTCCGCGCCTACGCCGACTGCGTGCTGCAGAGCGCGCTGCCCCGCGCCCCCCCGCCCCCGCGAGCCGACCACCTGCCGCCGTTACTGCGGCACGAGGCACGAGCGCCCCGGTCAGTGCTCTACTCTTTACTATCGATCCTTTTATTGAAACTTTAGCAGCTCTCGAGAGCAATATTATATATGTATTAACCTGTAAGTTAGTCATTGTATATCATTTGACAGGTTACAATCTATATATTCAGAAATTTACGTATGAAAAACTAGTTTGTGACGAACTTTAAAAGAGCATCATTTACATACCAAGATTTCACAACATTTGAACTCAAAAAACCTTCTTATTTGCGAATTAATAATGATATTCTTATCAAGTTTATCCGCAATAGCCCTGCGAGGATTGCTGCGATTTTTTTTAAATATCGTGTATAATCTACATTTCAATTGTCATCCAGCATTATAGAAAAACGGAATGCAACTTCATCATCATCATCACAAAGAAGTCCACTGCTGAACATGGGCCTCCTACGACCTATTGTAGGCGGCCTGCAACCATCGTGAGCCTGCGACCTTCCCCAGATCGTCACTCCATCTTGCGGGAGACGTCTAATGTCAAATGTGCATAATGTCTATTTTACTTTGTGTTGGGGTTTTTTTCTTACAATTTAGAGACATTTATATAAATATGGTAAGAAGAAAAAAGCCACGCAAGATGCAACTTGACCATGTCGAAATAAACTTAAAAATCATGAGAAATTGTATGAAATTTATTTTTTGTTACTCAAACTGATTCACTGTGTAATAAAATTAGATTAGAAAATGAAGTGTGCCTTACTTTTTGTAATAGATTAACTATTCTGCATTTAGGCTTGTACATCATCATCGTAGCATCCAACCGGTTGTGTAGACTTGCGCTAAGGATCCAAAGACGGCTCACTTTTTGCATTTATATCGGTAACAAAGTCCCTGTACGCACTGCCTCCCGGCCAAAGAGGACTGAGAGGGGAGTGTGGGGCTCACCCACTAAGAATCTTCTGACAACGCCCACCGCTGTTGAAAATGGGGCCAAGTGTGCCAAGGTTAAAGCTTCTGTCAGCAGTTCTGGCGCAGTCTAAGTACCTCTTTATGCGACCATGGCGTATGTGGCCGACTTCGCACTTTTGAGAACCACTTTTAACAGATAGGCGCGACTATTGTCTCCTTTCAGTTTACCGGAAAGAACTCCGGCAGCGATACTGATATTAAAGATGAAAGACATTTCAATCAGGTTTTTGTTATTGTCGGGCTAGATGTGATTGCTTGTAACTAAAACGTTTTGGTAAATTAGATTTTGACGTAGAAAGCTTTAAATAGTAGCTCCCGTAACGATGACGTAAATATCTTGGGCATTAACATTACTATAATAGATATTTAATACAATTAGCCCGTTTCCCCGAAGGGGTAGGCAGAGGCATATTGTATGCTCAAATTTTGTCAATTTTATTGTTGGTCCCACGTAATAGGTGGCGAGCCTATTGCCGCTTACCTGGAACCTTTGTGGTTGCCAGAGCCTCATCCGTTAGCATCCGTGAGGATCTTGGTAGGATCCCTATACACCCTGAACAATAACAATTGACGCTAAAAACAACTTAGATACAACTTGTACAAGCACTGGTACTTGTTCTCGGGTACAGCTGTGCATCCCTCATTGCAACTCGTGACTTCCGTTCACAGGTACACAAAACAAGAGATTGCCAAGATCACATCGGTGATCACAACCGCCGAGTACTGCCTCGAGACCACGGTCCACCTGGAGCACAAACTCAAGCAGAAAGTGGCCAAGGGACTCGCGGACAAGATAGACCTCGCTCCGGAGCAGCAGCTGTTCCACAAGATGATCCACGGCTGCATTCAGATGCTGGTCCAGGACTTGGAAGCCGCCTGCGAGCCGGCGCTGCAAGCCTGCGTCAAGATATCCTGGTTGAACTTCGACAACGTCGGCGATCAAAGCTCCTACGTCACTCAAATCATCATGCACCTCAACAATAGCATTCCGGTACTCAGAGACCATCTGCAGTCGTCGAGGAAGTACTTCACTCAGTTCTGCATACATTTCGCGAACTCGTTCATTCCCAAGTTCATCCAGAACATTTACAAGTGCAAGCCGATATCGACGGTGGGCTCGGAGCAGCTGCTCCTGGACACTCACATGCTGAAGACGGCGCTGCTGGAGCTGCCTTCTCTGGGCTCGAGCGTGAAACGTCCCGCGCCGGCGATGTACACCAAAGTCGTGATCAAACTGATGACGAAAGCGGAGATGATCCTGAAGCTGGTGATGGCTCCGCTCGACGACAGCGCCTCGGGCTTCGTCAGCCAGTTCCTGCAGCTTCTGCCGGAGTCGACTCTCGCGGAGTTCCACCGAGTGCTGGACATGAAGGGAGCCAGGCCTTCCCGCACCCGGCAGGCCGCGCTCGACGCCTTGTTCCGGGAGACCGCCCGCGCGCTCCATGGCGCCGCCGCCGACTGACCGCTCCCCTGGGCGACGACATCCGACATCCGACATCCGACATCCGACATCCGACATCCGACATCCGACATCCGACATCCGACATCCGACCCCCTCCCGGCGACGGTCCCCCAGCGAGGCTCACTCGCCCGGAGCGGCAGTTTGCTTGTCCGTATCTTACTCGAGCTGATTTTCAGTTTGTTACGTCGACTACCATTTTGTAGAAATTATATATGTTACCGGCCAAACCCGGTTTTGGGACAAACTAATTTAGGTGGGCTGCAACTATTACCTATAATAAAATGTTATTTAATGGTAAGAAAAAAAAAATAACCTCAACCTAACCCAAAAAGAGAAGTATAAGTATCTCTTTTTGGGTTAGGTTGAGGTTATTTTTTTTTCTAATCGTTAAAAATCATTTTATGCAGCCCATCTAAATTAGTTTAGACTAGGCTATTATACTAGTTGGTCCTAAACTCGGGTTTGGCCGGTAACATATACATACATGTACCGATTGGATTGATAACAGTAGCGGTCCATAATAATATAATAAATATCCAAATGTAGAATTATTGTAAATCCACGTTGTAAGTAAAAGTAACTTCAAAATGATATTAGTGCGGTCTTCGTCCACCGAGACGCACTCATGAAAAAGAATTTTCGTTGTTATTTTCCTACAAAAACATCAATTTCATATTTTTACTGTTTTTTATCGTTTTATTATTACAAATCATAAAATATACATACATAATGTCACGCCTCTTTCCCGTAGCGGTAGGCAGAGATCACATCCTTCCACTTGCTACGATCTTGGCACACACTCTTAGCTTCATTCACACTCATTCACCTCCTCATATGTTAAATTTCTTAAAAGTCTCGAAATAAACTTACAAAAAACAAAGGAATAAAAAAAAACAAAATTCCCGCTTTTTCTTTTTTCTTTTAAATAATGGCTTCGTGCGTCTAGCACATCTGTAGCCAGTGTCAAGTATGAAATATATTAATGATATATAATTAATAGTAAATGAGAATGTGTGATGATAAAGATGATAAATGGTAAATGGGATACCCTCCCCTAAGCCCCTTGAGCTCTCAGTAAAGATGTGGGACTATACTGAGATGAGAGAATTTGAAAAGGGATGTTGCACTGTTTTGTTTCATTTACCAACAATCATGTACGTTCACAAACACTTAACGGTTAATAATCCACCGTTATTACTCAATCATCATCATCGTCATCTCAGCCATCTGAAGTCCAATGCTGAACATAGGCCTCCCCAATAGGTTTCCACGTTGAGCGATCCTGAGTCGCCTGCATCCATCGGCTTCCCGCCGCCTTGACCAGATCATCGGTCCATCGCGTGGGAGGCCGTCTTCAAATACGTTTGCCGGTTAGCGGTCGCCATGGAAGAACCTTAACGCCCCATCGGCCGTTGGTTCTTTGAGCTATGTGCCCCGCCCATTGCCACTTTAGCCTGCAAACTCGCCTCGCTATGTCGGTCACTTCAGTCCTCCTACGGATTTCCTCATTTCTGATTCGATCACGTAGGGATACTCCGAGCATAGCTCTCTCCATTGCACGCTGAGCGACTTTGAGCTTTCTAATGAGGCCCATAGTCAGGCGCCAAGTCTCAGTACCGTACGTCATCACTGGCAACCCACACTGGTCAAAGACTTTCGCCTTAAGACACTGAGGTATTTTTGACGTAAAGATATAGCGCAGTTTCCCGAACGCAGCCCAGCCGAGCTGGATTCGAAGATTGACCTCTTTCTCGAAGTTGGATTTTTTGTCTCAGGTATACATACCTACTCTTCGACAACTTCGAGAGCCGAGCCTCCAACAATTATTGGGGTAGGCCTAACATGGACATTAGACATTGTCATTATCGTCTTGTCCATGTTCATTTTGAGACCTACCCTTTGGGAAGCTCTGTCGAGGTCTTCGAGCATTGTGCCCAGATCCACAAGCGACTCCGCTATGACCACTATATCGTCGGCAAATCGAAGGTGAGACATATACTCGCCATTTATGTTGATGCCGTAGTTTCCCCAGTCCAGCATCTTGAAAACATCCTCCAGGGCAGCAGTGAACAGTTTCGGAGATATGACATCTCCCTGTCTCACGCCCTTCCGCAGGAAGATAGGATTCGTATGATGGTCTAGTACTCGTACGGACATGGTGGCGTTTTTGTATAAACTTCTCAACACTTCAATATACCGATGGTCAATGCGGCATCGCTGCAGAGACTGAAAAACACTGCCCAAGTCTCGATCGAATCGAAGGCCTTTTCATAGTCCACAAACGCTAAGCAAAGTGGCTGGTTATACTCCTCGGTCTTCTGTATAACCTGCCGCAGCGTATGTATGTGGTCTATGGTTGAAAAGCCTTTTCAGAAACCGGCTTGTTCGGGAGGCTGGAAGTCGTCAAACCAATTAACTTATAGACGTGGCTCAGCAGCGTGATTGGCCTATAATTCTTCAAAAGAGATTTGTCACCTTTTTTGAAGAAAAGTACAACCACGTCACTGGCCCACGCCTGTGGCGCACGTCCCTCGAGGATGGATGACGGTGTTAAAGAGCCTCTGGAGTAACTTTAGTACCGGTGTACCACCCGTTCTCAGAAGCTAAGCTGTCATCCCGTCTTCACCCGGTGCCTTTATGTTTTTCAACTGTTTCAGGGCTCTCCTAATCTCGTATAGGCTGACGTCCGGGATGTTTTCGGTGTAGTGCTTGGTTAGTTTGGCTCTAGGGTCTTTAGTCAAACAAGTAGCGGGATCCTGCGTACTAGTATATAACTGCCCATAAAACCCTTCGATCTCCCTCATGATCTCAGGTTTCGACGTGACTAGATTGCTCTTGTTGATCTTCAGCTGCGTTAACTGACTCTGGCCTCTGGCATTACACATTAATGTTCGAAATATCACAAATTTTAGACAATAAAACAAAACTGCAGACATGATGCTTTACTTTCCCGCCAAGAAGTCGGCTTGAGAATTAGATGACATATCCTCGCATGAAGTGGTACTCGAGTATACAGCCCACCTGCTGGTACGTGCTCTACATCACCGAGGGCAGCACTAGCGCATTGCAGAACCTTTCAAAATCATTCCACGACCTTTTTGAACAGCTCCAAGCCGTAATATTGTATCCAGCCGGGTTTTGGCCAAACCAGCGCAAATACCCTCCATGTGACGACACGAATGCGGAGTGGACTTGATGTGGCTGAAATAATGATGCTGTTTATTTAAACTTGACAGTTAACTAAATCAATTTTTACAATCATTGAAATTGATTTCCTTCCAAGTGTTTTTAGTTTGTTGATAGAAAAATATTTGAATTTAAAATAAATGTATTTAAGGGTAACTTTCTTATATAAGTCTGTTAATATTTAATTGTGCAATAAAATGTTTTTTTTTTGAATATACACCTTAAAATGAAATATAATGCTTGTTGAAATATATTTTTAATTTTTTTTATATACATGTAATTTATAAATAAGTATTCATGAACGTCTCTCACAGCGATTCGTCCCCCGAACTAAGCAGAACTTGCACTAAACAACGGATACACACTTACCTATATCACATTATTTTACTTCAGGCATACATATGACGGCGCTTTCGTAATTGTGGTCATAGATCAACGATACCAAAGACATAATAGTATAGAGAAGCGAATGTCACAGACAATGAGGGTTGGGAGACAGCTCGCTTGAGGTAACTCGTTCCGTTGGCGACATGGCGTCACGCGTTCTGAGGAACGTCTCGATATTCGCGTCATATCATGTGTTAGCTTTTTAATGCAATTGCAAAATAGACGGCTGATTTACAATATGGTGTTTAATTATTTCTCCTCACTCGTTGATCCACGCCGCCCCTTAGCATCAATGGAATCCCATGATAATCCCGAGACTGGCCAATTTCCTATACATATTATGGACTAGCTGACCCGTTGCCCTGTCCTATCACAACTATATTCATTCTTTCAACTGACTGACTGCTATGTCAAACGCCATTGTTCTTGTCTCTCTTAAACATGTACTCGTTTAGACTATTTGCCGGTGTCAAGTAATATTACTAATCAAGTGATTTGCAAGAATGCATCATTATCGTTATTCAGTTCAGTCTAAGCCAATTTAAGTCCGTCACATTCGAGTCCAGTGAGAGTCGTACCCCAGTCAAATAGTGGAGGCTTCACTGAAGGCTTCTAGGGAGTTGTGGAATCAACACGGAGAGTCACAATTCACGATAATGTGTCTCTTTCTTGCATTTGTGTACATTGCCAAAGAAGTAACGTCTAAGAATCCACTATAGTCACACATAGAAACTCGAATTTGCACTAGTTTTGGAAAATAAAAGACTGCCACGATGTGTCTCTTTTCGCGTTGGCGCCAAAACTCCAACGCCATAGTTTAAACATACCTATTGTCAGAAGTGATTTGAAAGGAAAATTATAGGAGTCGTTGAGTTTTCGCGCGACACATTCCACATAGAAAAAGGTGACGTACTAACTAAAAGCGTTTCTGAGAAAGCCTGAAAACGTGATTTGAAAATAATCACATCTAGAGAAGTCATTAAGCTAAAAAAATAATCACTTTTCGAATGTTTCTGTGATTGAAATATCATTTCAATCACAGAAACATTCAATAATAAATAAATAAATAGATAAGTATAATATTTTTGGTCCAGTATACACTTAATGGTATACAATGTAAGTACCCAACCTGCCAATATGGTTCCATAGCAGCATTAATCACTGCCAAATGGTTTATTTACAAGTGTTGCCAGGTGTGGTATTCTTGTAAAATGGTAGTTTGTAGACATTATGAAACTAGCCCCCGGTAGGAAGCGTTGTTTACAATGATACAATGTTGTTGTTGCCACGGCTTCCCGATGAACAGAAGGTGTACAGAAAGAGTCACCCCCTCATCATCACAACCCGTGAACGTCCCCCTGCCGAGCACGGGCCTACTACACTTCAATGGCCCAGAGCGGATTGACGGAGGCAGAAGTGTGGCGTCTTACTGCGGCACATGACTTAACGACTACCACATATAACGATAACCCGGATGAACGGATTGATATACTTTCCGAAGTACAGAGCCGCTCGATATAAAATGCCACTCAAACGGTCTCCCATCCAAGGCGCCTGACTCCGGTTATCGTTTTCGACCACCTAGCACCGCGGAGCTGCGAGCACTGCGGTGAGACGCAGTAAGTAGTAAAGATAAATTCATTATTATTTATTGAGTACAACCACCGAAATCTATAAAATAAAATCTTATATCAAAACAGTTAGGGCACCGCTTAAAACATTTAAAAAAATGTCTGCCAGCTGCAGCAGGAGACTTTAGATAAATTAAAGTTGACAAATAGGTATGCATTCCAGAAACAACAGAAAATTCAACAATACTTTTAAAAATAGAGAGGAGTCGAAAACTTAAACAAAATATGAACAAATAATAAGTATATATATGTTAATTCATGGACAACAGCGGATACCTAACAACAGCAATCAATATTGATCATAGTATCGCAGCAGGAGTGTAAAGAAAATGGTTCGTAACTTTTTTAAAAGATGTTAAAGCTAAATTATGAAAAACATAAAACAATGTATAATTAAGTGAATTACATGCAGATTATTTTACCGTCACCATTCATACCGCTTTTGTCCTACACATTAACACTCACACATCACACAACTTTACTTGAATACATCATACACATTCGCTCACTTAACGACACTACACAACACTCCTAAATATATTAGTTTTGATTTCTTTTCATCTTTATTCATATTATCTTTATAACTTATCACAACGTAATTGACGTCTAAATGGGCGATGTCTTGTCACTGTTTAGTGAGACATAACACGCTTTGTATCTCATGTAAACCGACTTGTAGTGTCGTAGTGTCGTAGTGTCGTAATGTCGTAATGTCGGAACACGGTCCCCAGGACGCGCGAGGCCCGGAGGCCGGCGCCGGGGCGGCTGCGGGCGGCGTGCTGGCGTCGTGCGGCGATCTGTTCCTGTTCTACAAGAAGTGCCTCGTGCAGTGCGCCCGCCTCACCACCGGGGAGCCCATGCTCGGTACGCCCCCGGTACCGCCCCCGGTACCGCCCCCGCCCCCCGTCCGTATGCCCCCCTGAAGCGTCGCTCGTGTGACCCGCGTCTCCCTCCCCAGAGCTGGCCCGCGTGTTCCAGAAGCACCTCCGCGCCTACGCCGACTGCGTGCTGCAGAGCGCGCTGCCCCGCGCCCCCCCGCCCCCGCGAGCCGACCACCTGCCGCCGTTACTGCGGCACGAGGCACGAGCGCCCCGGTCAGTGCTCTACTCTTTACTATCGATCCTTTTATTGAAACTTTAGCAGCTCTCGAGAGCAATATTATATATTTATTAACCTATAGGTTAGTCATTGTATATCATTTGACAGGTTACAATCTATATATTCAGAAATTTACGTATGAAAAACTAGTTTGTGAAGAACTTTAAAAGAGCATCATTTACATACCAAGATTTCACAACATTTGAACTACAAAAACCTTCTTATTTGCGAATTAATAATGATATTATTATCAAGTTTATCCGCAATAGCCCTGCGAGGATTCCTGCGATTTTTTTTTAAATATCGTGTATAATCTACATTTCAACTAGCATTATAGAAAAAGGGATTCAACTTCATCATCATCATCACAAAGAAGTCCACTGCTGAACATGAACCTCCTACGACCTATTGTAGGCGGCCTGCAACCATCGTGAGCCTGCGACCTTCCCCAGATCGTCACTCCATCTTGCGGGAGACGTCTAATGTCAAATGTGCATAATGACTATTTTACTTTGTGTTGGGGTTTTTTTAGAGACATTTATATAAATACTAGCGACCCGCCCCAGCTTCGCACGGGTGGTATGCTAATATGAATAGTGACGTATAATACATAATTACAGAATGTCTCTATATAGGCCGCGAATACCTACCACCGCCGCAACCATAATTTTTCGATTTAGCGTAAATTTATTCGTTTGATATCTTGTAAAGTACTGATCGAAATTACATGATGTAAAAGACAAATTTAATCTATGTCTAATGTCCAACCTTACTATCATGTTTATTTAGATACGAATTAATGTCATACATACTTAAAATGGCTTCGTTAATAAGCCATTATTTTTAGTAAAAAGTAAAAGATAAAATTGGTTATTGTGGGGTATTCTTGAGAGATAGACATATACCATCGCGGATATTTTTGAAGAATTTTATAAGTTGTACAATATTGTAGTACATTATTTTGATTAATCTCGTAGGGTTTGGCCAGCGTTTGCAATATAAGCGCAAAAAAGTGAGTTGAATTACGACATCACATTAGAAATCTTAAAAATTGTCAGTGTTCCCCTACTATATTATGCATGTATTATACATATAAACCTTCCTCTTGAATCACTCTATCTATTGGAAAAAACCGCATCAAAATCCGTTGCGTAGTTTTAAAGATTTAAGCGCACATAGGGATATAGGGACAGAAAAGGCGACTTTGTTTTATACTATGTAGTGATGGTAAGAAGAAAAAAGCCACGCAAGATGCAACTTGACCATGTAGAAATAAACTTAAAAATCATGAGAAATTGTATGAAATTAATTTTTTTTGTACTCAAACTGATTCACTGTGTAAACAAATTAGATTAGAAAATGAAGTGTGCCTTACTTTTTGTAATAGATTAACTATTCTGCATTTAGGTTTGTACATCATCATCGTAGCATCCAACCGGTTGTGTAGACTTGCGCTAAGGATCCAAAGACGGCTTACTTTTTGCATTTATATTGGTAACGAAGTCCCTGTACGCACTGCCTCCCGGCCAAAGAGGACTGAGAGGGGAGTGTGGGGCTCACCCACTAAGAATCTTCTGATAACGCCCACCGCTGTTGAAAATGGGGCCAAGTATGCCAAGGCTAAAGCTTCTGTCCCCCCAGATCAGAACCGAGAGGTCCTTCTCAGAGAGGCGCAGTCTAAGTACCTCCTTATGCGACAGTGGCGTATGTGGCCGACTTCGCACTTTTGAGAACCACTTTTAATAGATAGGCGGATTGCCTTCTTCCAGAAAGAACTCCGGCAGCGATACTGAGATTAAAGATGTAAGGCAGGCTAGATGTGATTGCTCGAATAGATTTTGATGTAGAAAGCTTTAAATAGTAGTTCCCGTAACGATGACGTCAATATCTTGGGCATTAACATTACAATACTAATTACTTAATACACACATACAATTAAACGCCTGTTTCCCCGAAGGGGTAGGCAGAGGCATATTGTATGCTCAAATTTTGCCAATTTTATTGTTGGTCCCTCGTAATAGGTGGCGAGCCTATTGCCGCTTACCTAGAACTTTTGTGGTTGCCAGAGCCTCATCCGTTAGCATCCGTGAGGATCTTGGTAGGATCCCTATACACCCTGAACAATAACAATTGACGCTAAAAACATCTTAGATACAACTTGTACAAGCACTGGTACTTGTTCTCCGGTACAGCTGTTCATCCCTCATTGCAACTCGTGACTTCCGTTCACAGGTACACGAAACAAGAGATTGCCAAGATCACATCGGTGATCACAACCGCCGAGTACTGCCTCGAGACCACGGTGCACCTGGAGCACAAACTCAAGCAGAAAGTGGCCAAGGGACTCGCGGACAAGATAGACCTCGCTCCGGAGCAGCAGCTGTTCCACAAGATGATCCACGGCTGCATTCAGATGCTGGTCCAGGACTTGGAAGCCGCCTGCGAGCCGGCGCTGCAAGCCTGCGTCAAGATATCCTGGTTGAACTTCGATAACGTCGGCGACCAAAGCTCCTACGTCACTCAAATCATCATGCACCTCAACAATAGCATTCCGGTACTCAGAGACCATCTCCAGTCGTCGAGGAAGTACTTCACTCAGTTCTGCATACATTTCGCGAACTCGTTCATTCCCAAGTTCATCCAGAACATTTACAAGTGCAAGCCGATATCGACGGTGGGCTCGGAGCAGCTGCTCCTGGACACTCACATGCTGAAGACGGCGCTGCTGGAGCTGCCTTCTCTGGGCTCGAGCGTGAAGCGTCCCGCGCCGGCGATGTACACCAAAGTCGTGATCAAACTGATGACGAAAGCGGAGATGATCCTGAAGCTGGTGATGGCTCCGCTCGACGACAGCGCCTCGGGCTTCGTCAGCCAGTTCCTGCAGCTTCTGCCGGAGTCGACTCTCGCGGAGTTCCACCGAGTGCTGGACATGAAGGGAGCCAGGCCTTCCCGCACCCGGCAGGCCGCGCTCGACGCCTTGTTCCGGGAGACCGCCCGCGCGCTCCATGGCGCCGCCGCCGACTGACCGCTCCCCTGGCCGACGACATCCGACATCCGACATCCGACATCCGACATCTGACATCCGACATCCGACATCCGACATCTGACCCCTCCCGGCGACGGTCCCCCAGCGAGGCTCACTCGCCCGGAGCGGCAGTTTGCTTGTCCGTAACTTACTCGAGCTGATTTTCAGTTTGTTACATCGACTACCATTTTGTAGAAATTATATATGTTACCGGCCAAACCCGATTTTGGGACAAACTAATTTAGGTGGGCTGCAACTATTACCTATAACAAAATGTTATTTAATGGTAAGAAAAAGAAAATAACCTCAACCTAACCCAAAAAGAGAAGTAAAAGTATCTCTTTTTAGGTTAGGTTGAGGTTATTTTTTTTCTTACCGTTAAAAAACATTTTATGCAGCCCACCTCAATTAGTTTGGACTAGGCTATTATACTAGTTTGTCCTAAATTCGGGTTTGGCCGGTAACATATACATACATGTACCGATTGGATTGATAACAGTAGCGGTCCATGATAATATAATAAATATCCAAATGTAGAATTATTGTAAAACCACATTGTAACTAAAAGTAACTTCAAAATGATATTAGAGCGGTCTTCGTCCACCGAGACGCACTCATGAAAAAGAATTTTCGTTTTTATTTTCCTACAAAAACATCAATTTCATATTTTTACTGTTTTTTATCGTTTTATTATTACCAATCATAAAAAAATTCTTAAAACTCTCGAAATAAACTTACAAAAAACAAAGGAATCAAAAAAACAAATTTCCCGCTTTTTTTTTCTTTTAAATAATGGCTTCGTGCGTCTAGCACATCTGTAGCCAGTGTCAAGTATGAGATATATTAATAATATATAATTAATAGTGAATGAGAATGTATGATGATAAAGATGATAAATGGTACATGAGATACCCTCCCCTAGGCCCATTGAGCTCTCAGTAAAGATGTGGGACTATACTGAGATGAGAGAATTTGAAAAGGGATGTTGCACTGTTTTGTTTCATTTACCAACACTCATGTACGTTCACAAACACTTAACGGTTAATAATCCACCGTTATTACTCAATCATCATCATCGTCATCTCATCCATCTGAAGTCCACAGCTGAACATAGGCCTCCCCAATAGATTTCCACGTTGAGCGATCCTGAGTCGCCTGCATCCATCGGCTTCCCGCCGCCTTGACCAGATCATCAGTCCACCGCGTGGGAGGCCGTCTTCAAATACGTTTGCCGGTTAGCGGTCGCCATGGAAGAACCTTAACGCCCCATCGGCCGTCGGTTCTTTAAGCTATGTGCCCCGCCCATTGCCACTTTAGCCTGCAAACTCGCCTCGCTATGTCGGTCACTTCAGTCCTCCTACAGATTTCCTCATTTCTGATTCGATCACGTAGGAACACTCCGAGCATAGCTCTCTCCATTGCACGCTGAGCGACTTTGAGCTTTCTAATGAGGCCCATAGTCAGGCACCAAGTGTCAGTACCGTACGTCATCACTGGCAACCCACACTGGTCAAAGACTTTCGTCTTAAGGCACTGAGGTATTTTTGACGAGAAGATATAGCGCAGTTTCCCGAACGCAGCCCAACCGAGCTGGATTCGACGATTGACCTCTTTCTCGAAGTTGGACTTTTTGTCCCAGGTATACATACCTACTCTTCGACAACTTCGAGAGCCGAGCCTCCAACAATTATTGGGGTAGGCCTAACGTGGACATTAGACATTGTCATTATCGTCTTGTCCATGTTCATTTTAAGACCTACCCTTTGGGAAGCTCTGCCGAGGTCTTCGAGCATTGTGCCCAGATCCACAAGCGAATCTGCTATGACCACTATATCGTCAACAAATCGAAGGTGAGACATATACTCGCCATTTATGTTGATGCCGTAGTTTCCCCAGTCCAGCATCTTGAAAACATCCTCCAGGGCAGCAGTGAACAGTTTCGGAGATATCACATCTCCCTGTCTCACGCCCTTCCGCAGAAGGATAGGATTCGTGTGCTGGTCTAATACTCGTACGGACATGGTGGCGTTTTTGCATAAACTTCTCAACCCTTCAATATACCAATGGTCAATGCGGCATCGCTGCAGGGACTGAAACACTGCCCACTCGAAGGCCTATTCATAGTCCACAAACGCTAAGCAAAGTGGCTGGTTATATTCCTCGGTCTTCTGTATAACCTGCCGCAGCGTATGTGTGTGGTCTATGGTTGAAAAGCCTTTTCGGAAACCGGCTTGTTCGGGAGGCTGGAAGTCGTCAAACCAATTAACTTATAGACGTGGCTCAGCAGCGTGATTGGTTTATAATTCTTCAAAAGAGATTTGTCACCTTTTTTGAAGAAAAGTACAACCACGTCACTGGCCCACGCCTGTGGCGCACGTCCCTCGAGGATGGATGACGGTGTTAAAGAGCCTCTGGAGTAACTTTAGTACCGGTGTACCACCCGTTCTCAGAAGCTCTGCTGTCATCCCGTCTTCACCCGGTGCCTTTATGTTTTTCAACTGTTTCAGGGCTCTCCTAATCTCGTATAGGCTGACGTCCGGGATGTTTTCGTTGTAGCGCTTGGTTAGTTTGGCTCTAGGGTCTTTAGTCAAACAAGTAGCGGGATCCTGCGTACTAGTATGTAACTGTCCATAAAACCCTTCGATCTCCCTCATGATCTCAGGTTTCGACGTGTTTAGATTGCTCTTGTTGGTCTTCAGCTGCGTTAACTGACTCTGGCCTCTGGCATTACACATTAATGTTCGAAATATCACAAATTTTAGACGATAAAACAAAACTGCAGACATGATGCTTCACTTTCCGGCTTGAGAATTAGATGACATATCCTCGCATGAAGTGGTACTCGAGTATACAGCCCACCTGCTGGTACGTGCTCTACATCACCGGGGGCCGCACTAGCGCGTTGCAGAACCTTTCAAAATCATTCCACGACCTTTTTGAACAGCTCCAAGCCGTAATATTGTATCCAGCCGGGTTTTGGCCAAACCAGCGCAAATACCCTCCATGTGACGACACGAATGCGGAGTGGACTTGATGTGGCTGAAATAATGATGCTGTTTATTTAAACTTGACAGTTGAAATTGATTTTCTTCCAAGTGTTTTTAAGTTTGTTTATAGAAAAATATTTGAATTTTTTAAAAATGTATTTAAGGGTCATTAATCTTATATAAGTCTGTTATTATTTAATTGTGCAATTAAATGTTTTTTTTAAATATACACATTAAAATGAAATATAATGCTTGCTGAAATATATATTTTTAAATTTTTATTTACATGTAATTTATAAATAAGTATTCATGAATGTCTCTCACAGCGCTTCGTCCCCTGAACTAAGCAGAACTTGTACTAAACAACGGATACACACTTGCCTATATCACATTATTTTACTTCAGGCATACATATGACGGCGCTTTCGTAATTGTGGTCATAGATCAACGATACCAGAGACATAGTATAGTAAAGCGAATGTCACAGACAATGAGGGTTAGGAGACAGCTCGCTTGAGGTAACTTGTTCCGTTGGCGACATGTCGTCACGCGTTTTGAGGAACGTCTCGATATTCGCGTCATATCTTGTGTTAGCTTTTTTAATGCAATTGCAAAATATACTGCTGATTTACAATTTGGTGTTTAATTATTTCTCCTCACCCGTTAATCCACGCCCCCCCTTAGCATCAATGGAAACCCATGATAGTCCCGAGACTGGCCAATTTCCTATATATATTATGGACTAGCTGACCCGTTGCCCTGTCCTATCACAATTATATTCTTTCTTTTAAATAATGGCTTTGTGCGTCCAGCACATTTAGCCAGTGTCAAGTAAGTAATAGTAAAAGAGATAATTCATAGTATATGAGAATGAGTGATGATAAAGATGATAAATGGTAAATGAGATACCCTCCCCTAAGCCCCTTGAGTCCTCAGTAAAGATGTGGGACTTTACTGAGATCTCACATGGACTCCTTGAGAGAATTTGAAAAGTGAGGTTGCACTGTTTTGTTTCATTTACCAACACTCATGTTTGTTCACACACTTAACGGTTAATAATCCACCACTTTTAAATCATGTTAATTAATATTCAAAATATCACAAATTTTAGAAAATAATACAAAACTGCAGACATGACGCTTCACTTTCCCGCCAAGAAGTCTTATATTAATTCTTTCAACAGTACTGTCAACTGACTGACAGCTATGTCAAACGCCATTGTTCTTGTCTCTCTTAAACATGTACTCACTCGTTTAGACTATTTGCCGGTGTCAAGTAATATAACTAATCAAGTGATTTGCAAGAATGCATCATTATCGTTATTCAGTACAGTCTAAGCCAATTTAAGTCCGTCACATTCCAGTCCAGTGAGAGTCGTACCCCAGTCAAATAGTGGAGACTTCACTGAAGGCTTCTAGGGAGTTGTGGAATCAACACGGAGAGTCACAATTCACGATAATGTGTCTCTTTCTTGCATTTGTGTACATTGCCAAAGAAGTAACGTCTAAGAATCGTCAATAGTCACACATAGAAACTCGCATTTGCACTAGTTTTGGAAAATAAACGACTGCCACGATGTGTCTTTTCTCGCGTTGGCGCCAAAACTCCAACGCCATAGTTTCAACATACCTATTGTCAGAAGTGATTTGAAAGGAAGATATAGGAGT
This sequence comes from Musotima nitidalis, assembly GCA_949126915.1. NCBI lineage: Eukaryota > Metazoa > Arthropoda > Insecta > Lepidoptera > Crambidae > Musotima > Musotima nitidalis. The sequence goes on along the minus strand of OX421441.1, from coordinate 10,307,908 downwards.
CGTTGAGTTTTCGCGCGACACATTCCACATAGAAAAAGGTGACGTACTAACTAAAAGCGTTTCTGAGAAAGCCTGAAAACGTGATTTGAAAATAATCACATCTAGAGAAGTCATTAAGCTAAAAAAATAATCACTTTTCGAATGTTTCTGTGATTGAAATATCATTTCAATCACAGAAACATTCAATAATAAATAAATAAATAGATAAGTATAATATTTTTGGTCCAGTATACACTTAATGGTATACAATGTAAGTACCCAACCTGCCAATATGGTTCCACAGCAGCATTAATCACTGCCAAATGGTTTATTTACAAGTGTTGCCAGGTGTGGTATTCTTGTAAAATGGTAGTTTGTAGAGGTTATGAAACTAGCCCCCGGTAGGTACCTAGCGTTGTTTACAAAGATACAATGTCTGTTGTTGCCACGGCTTCCCGATTAACAGAAGGTGTACAGGAAGAGTCACCCCATCATCATCACAACCCGCGAACGTCCCCCTGCCGAGCACGGGCCTACTCCACCACAAAGGCCCAGAGCGGATTGACGGAGGCAGGAGTGTGGCGTCTTACTGCTGCACATGACTTATCGACTACCACATATAACGATAACCGAGCCGCTCGATATAAAATGCCACTCGAACGGTCTCCCATCCAAGGCGCCTGACTCCGGTGATGTTTTGACCACCTAGCACCGCGGAGCTGCGAGCACTGCGGTGAGACGCAGTAACTACTTAAAGATATATTCAATATTATTTATTTAATATAACCTCCGAAATATAGATAAGAAAAACTTATATCAAAATAGGTACAGGGCACCGCTTATTATATTAAAAAAATGTCTGCCAGCTGCAGCAGGAGACTTTAGATAAATTAAAGTTGACAAATAGGTATGCATTCCAGTAACAAAAGAAAATTCAACAACACTTTTAAAAAAAGAGAGGAGTCGAAAACTTAAACAAAATATGAACAAAAAATAAGTATATATATGTTAATTCATGGACAACAGCGGATATCTAACAACAGCAATCAATATTGATCATAGTATCGCAGCAGAAGTGTAAAGAAAATGGTGTGTAACTTTTTTAAAAGATGTTATTGTGCGGATTTCATGGATTTGCTCAAATTCAATCATTCTGCCACCTGACTACATGAACCGAGAAGAAATGAGGAAACAAATCGGGATAGTAATATTTTATTGTTTTATTGTAGTTACAATTTTCAGGCTGCCGGTGTTAGTAGTTCCAAAAGAGATGCCATGCTTCCTCAGATTAGAGCAGGAGCTGGCTGCGGTGGTGCGGGTGATGCTAGTTGTCTTCCACCTTCTTAAAAGCCCCGTCGCACACCTGCAGGTGCAAGTCGGTCACAGCGCTCACCAGGTAAACCAGCGCCATCATCGCGATATAGACACATACCTGAAATTTTAGCGGTTCTATGAAGTTCTGGATCAAATATTTATGAGCTTTACGTTTGTATTAAGTTCTGTCGCTTATATCTTTAGTAACTGGAAGACTTCAATCAGTATTAAGCTATTGCATAGCTTCTATCGCGGGCCTTAAGCGTGGAGACCGAATCCAGAAATTCCATAACGAAAAACATACCTAACACCCCCCACTCCGACCGGCACAGCGGTTATACTTTTTAGATTTTCCATCTATCGATAAATAGCAGAACTTTAAATGACTTTTTGAAATATCACGTTTGTCTCTTTAGTTCAGCAACCCGCCTTTAGGTGGCATTGGTTGTAACGGGTGGCTAACATTTGTTTTCTTATCGGTTACCACGCTCAAAGTGTAACTTGAATTAATATGAAAGAAAAAAAAAAACTGCATAAATAAAATAAATATTATAATTGCATAAGATGATAAAAAATGCTATGCAATAGCTTTACCGTGGCAGTCTCCGAGTGCTACACGTCTTTTTTTAATTACTGATCGAAGTTTGAGCTAGATGGTAGTAAGTATGAGTTTAATATTTGCTTTGTAATTTTCTGCTGGCACGTGTTTCTTAGCCCATATAGCAACGAGCGTACCCACTCTGTGGATCCCACTCGCCTAAATGAATGCCGTCCCACTCCCCGCTTAAAATACCCGGGAATGTATCAGCTGGAAACAATACCGTCTTCACCATAAGGGCACACGGGGCCCGTGCCCAGTGCCCCCATTCTCGGGGGGCCCCGAAGGATCCACAATTTCTCTCACACATTTTTGCCGGGCACATTACACTTTTTTCACAAACCAGGAATCTTATCAGAAGGTTAGATTTACAAGGCATATCATATACTACGCCATTATATTATCGATGACTGCGACTTTTCCTACTATACTAATTAATAATATTTCCGAACGCCATACCTATTTTACTACGTACTCTATCTAGCGGTCACTTACGCAGTTCCAAATCCAATTCCAAAGTCAAGTTGCACCGTCTAAACAAAGCCTATAATATAAATGTCGGCATTGTCAATGGTTGGGGGAATCCCCGAATGATGTATTGAATTTTCAGTCTGATAGAAGTGAGTTGAGTTATTTTGTTTGGTTTGTTATTTAAAATTGAGTAAGATAAACAGAACTTTGATTTGTTTGTTTAAACATTATTTCATTATGTCGAAAAGAACATATTTAAGTGGTTCACAAAAAAGAAAAAAAGTTATAGCTCAAAAAGAAATAAAGGAAAAACTTCCAAAGCTCACTTCGTTTCTTACGGTTGAAGAAACAAATAAGCAGACCGATTATTCATCCTCATCACCGCAAGACAAAAGTACCTCTGAATATCACCCGGAAAAAGAGGTTATGTGTGATGAAAATGACAAACACACATTAGATCCTGAACCATCACTTCAAGCTACTGTCAATTAATAACTGCAAGCTTAGAGAATGTATCTGTGTCACCTGACCCTGGTACTTACTGTGACGACATTTTACCAGAAGAAGTCCGGGATATTTGGATTCGAAAAGGGCCAGAGTTTTTCCAAAATATAAATAGTGACTTCTTCGAAACTTCTTCAAGTTTTCCAGATTCCAATGGTAAAACGAAAACTAGATACTTGACTATAAATCCATATGCTGACTACAAAGATATAATTGAAAGAAAAAGATCTCGCAGTACACGCATCACTTTTTTTGAAGGATCATCAGAGGCGGCACAGTTGCGCGGCAAGGAAAAGTTTCGTGTAGATACTTATCATGAAGACATTAATGCAGATGAGCTCAAATCAGAATGTTTTCATTTAAGCCAATATTTAAAAAAACATAGCAAAGGAATCAGCTGATTTAAAGATTTCAACCTTACACAACTTAATAAAATCAGATAAATTGGAAGAAACTTTCCCAAACGTAGAAATTGCTACACGGATATTCCTTTGCCTAATGGCAACCAATTGTAGTGGAGAGCGGTCATTTTCGCACCTTAAAAGAATAAAAAATGAATTGAGAACAACAATGTTAGAAGAACGACTGAGTAATTTGTCAATTATGTGCATAGAAAGTGATATCCTTCAAAAAATTGACTTTAAGGATATAATAGAAGATTTTGCTCAACAGAAATCGCGAAAGAAATCGCTAATGTAAAATTGTAACCAAAAAACCTATGGTGTATTTGATTAATATATAAATGGGTTCATAGGTACTTAGTAAAAAATGTAAGAGTTTTTCTTTTTTTACTTTCCAATTCGCTTTCTTTACTTTCAAAAAGGGCCCCCAATTCTTGTGTGCCCAAGGGCCCCAGCCTAGTTTAAGACGGCGCTGGCTGGAAAACACATGCGCCAGCAAACTAATTAATGAGAACACAACCTGTACAACAAACAGCACGAGTAGAGAGTGAAATATCGTTTTACCATATTGCATTAACAAAAAGGAATCTGACCAATGTTCATGCCAAGAATCCGGTACCACAGAGTTTTAAAAAGGGAAAGGAGTAAGGCAGGCAGTTGGATAACACCCCCCCGGGCAGGTGTGTGAATGAGTGCTGAGTACCTCCCGGAGGCCGGGAAGAGGTAACACCCAAAGGTTGGCGACTCTGGGTGCCCTTAGTACAAACTACCGGGGGGAAACTAAGAGGGACCTGTGGAGGGCGCAGCGGATGGGCCAGGATGGCCCGTTCAGCAGCGCCAGGTTGGTCTTAGGCAGTGAGGCAGGGGGCCCCTGCTGTGAGCCCCACACCCCCTTTCGGTCCCCCTTTGGCCAGAAGGCAGTGCGTAAAGCATTTTGTTGCCGACGTTATACAAAAAAAAGGGAGTTGTAAAACAAATTAATTATAAAACTAATTTTAAAAATTTTAACACGTCCAGGTGAGGAACGAACTCACGATCGGTCTGCTGCTCTAGTGTAATATTTGTCTTATAACTTAAATATAGCATTGTAAATGCAAAAAAAACAAATCACAAAAAAATAAACTTAGTCACTATAGACTGACCTTAAATTGCGACATCGTTCACCAGTTTTCTGCATTAGCAATAAACAACCCGTTATTTATACTGCTCGTGGAGCAATACATTTAATGTTCCTCGTAATATTTATTGAAGAATCGTGAAAGTGATTATAATAGTTAAGTCACGTTGAGATTACCCACCTACTGTAAAATAAATAATTTTATAAAATAACTAAATATTTTTAGGGTCCCGCACCACATATCAAAATCGGAACTGTTAGCAGTACCACTTTAGAGACCGTCTTTCTGTCCTAATCATCATAATCATCATCTCAGCCCATTAACGTCCCACTACTGAGCACGAGCCTCCTCTCACATACCAAGGTACAAGGGTTGGGTCATACTCCACCACGCGGACCCAGTGCGGATTGGCGGAGGAAGGTGTTTAGCGTCCTGCTGTTAGAATTTATCAAGCCGCCCATTCAGGCCTCTAACAGGGCTTAACGACTACCACATTTAGTGATAACCGAGACCAACGGCTTAGTGTGCCTTCCGAAGCACGGAAGCGCTTGATATCAAATGCCACACAACAGTCACCCATCCAAGAACTGACCTCTGTAAACTTGGCTTTACTTAGGTGATCGTTTCCGACCACCGAGCACCGCGGAGCTACGAGCGCTTCTTCTGTCTAATACTAATACCTATTTACTAATTTCATCGTTTAATAAACATAAAATCACAATCTGTTTACCTTCAAGATTTTTTACATTGTAAAGGGTATGCAATGCCCTATGGTTAAATGCATGTCTTCCTCGGTGGTTTGAGGGAAAAAAAACTCTTAAATATGAATTCATCATCAGGTCGAGTAACTCCACTGCTGGACATAGGCCCCTCGTACCTATGTTTACCCCATACATGAGAGTTGGGTTATCTCAGGAAGTCCATGTGAGATCTCAGTATAGTCCCACATCTTCACTAAGGACCTTGAGTCCTCAGTAATGATGGGCTTAGGGGGAGGGCATCTCACTGACCATTTATCATCATTATCACCACTCATTCTCGTTTACTATGGATTTTGTTATTAACATACACACATACATTCACGCCTGTTTCCCCGAAGGGATAGGCAGAGGCATATTATACGCCCACACTTCGCCAATCATAATGTTGGTCCCACCCTAATAGGTGGCGAGTCTATTGCCGCTTACCGCGCACTGTTATGTTCGCCAGAGCCTCGTCAGTTGATCGGCAGGTGCACCACTTGCAGGTGAGGTTGGCTTGGGCCCCTTAGGTCTTGGTAGGATCCCTGTACACATTTTTTATTTGACTATCCACAATTAAGTAATATGATATTTTAACTTATTCTATCGCCAAACTACATAATATATCTATTACTTGACACTGGCTAAACGAAACTATAATAAAAAAACACTGTTATTTGAGGGAGAGCACCTTTACAATTGGGGGTTGTGAACACGCTCAGAGGTATTATTATCAACTTATTATACAATAATGATGTTCTCATTATAAATGAACTTATTGTTTTTATGAGAATAAATGTCTGTAAACTTAAACTTTTTAAATCCCTACAATAAACTAGCTACACTAAAGAAAACTAGGTAAAAACTAACTAAACTAAACTACTAAGAAGTAATTAAATAATAATGTAGCTAATATCAAATGTAATTTTGTTCGAAATTTATTTTTATAAGTCCAAAATGTTTTTCAATTACCTTGGTTTTGTAATTTTGAACCGTAGGCTTTCTGTTTTGTTGTATGCGGATAATTTGTCTAACAAGAATATCTATTTCATTTAAGTTCGAAATCGGTATGATCACTATCATCCACGGACCTCCCCTCATAAACCAAGGTGGGAGGGGTTCAAGTCATACTCCACCAGAAGGACCCAGAGCTAATTGGCCGAGACTACAGAAGTACAGAGTCATGAGGAGTGTAAGGATACCGATTACACATCTTATGTTTGTACTTTATTGTATGAAATTGCATTAATAAGTTGGGAAACGATTTCATTTTTAGGATGTCAAATTATCGTCTTCGGTTAAGGAAGTATTCCGTTTTTACTAGCATAGATTTAATTGTTGACGTCACATCCGATTAGATAAAACTTTACTTTATTTATTACTGGAGTGGGGTTTTTAATATTGAGGGGATCTGCTATTACATTTTGGGAGTCATTCGCGTCTGGGCTCTGATTTGAAGCAGTCCATCCTTAAGTTTGAGAAGTGTATCATAAAATTGTGAAAGTATTAAAGAGTTGGTGCATAATTAATAAATTATTGGTTAAAAGTGTGTGTGCTGTGCTAGTTCAAGGGGGTGCTGGCTAAAAACAATTTTAACCGTATATCCGTATTAACTAGTATCTAGGTGATATGGTGACACGTGTTCAAAGATCAGTTAACGAACAAATGATTTAATATGTAATATTTGAAAATGGTTTCCTTTTATATCATCACTTGATCGAGCGCTTTTAGGTGGCACCCTTCTGTAAGATTGTGGGTGCCTCCCAATAAAGCCGCTAGCTAGGCTTAATTATTACTACTAACGCATAGAACCGTTCGATATTAAATTCCTTATTAACGATCTTCTATTTGAGGACTGAACTCGGCTTTACTTGACGATCAATATGGCGTGGAGGTCAGTATATCTACACTTCACTCCAGCGGTCGTGGGTTCGATTTCCACACAGAACAAATCTTTGTGGGAATGAACATGAATATTTGTTCTGGTCTGGGTGTTTTCCTATGTATATTAAGTATGTGTGTACAAAAAAAAAATATTTAAGTATGTTTATCCGTTGTTTAGTATACATAACACAAGTTCTTAATGATACTTATCTTGGAACTAAATAATTGGTGTAATTGTCAGAAAATATTTATTTATGTATCTGCTTTACTTTTGTGATCGCTTCCGATCACCAAACACCGCAGCTCTACAGGTCTTCTAATAAGCGATGATAAGACCCATAAACCTGTAATTCAGAGGTGAACCCGCCAGGTGAAACCAGGTGGCGCATCTATGAGTTTTCGAAGCTATGCACGTTAGTCCGTTGGCCACCTTGAACATCTAAGGCAGTCGTTATTAGGAAGTCAGTGCCTTCTAGCAGACTGACAGCTGGTTTAACCATAGAATGATGTTTCCTCTTGGGTTGTGGAGGTCAGATGGCGGTCGCTCCACGTAATAACTGAAGTTAAGCCTAACTGGTTAGACCAGTGAGCAGACCCTGGGCTTAAGTCTTGGGCAACCAGACTAGGATAAAAGTAAAAGTAAAGTAAAGTAAAAAAAATATTTATTTCATAAACTATTATACATAGTACTTGAAAACGTCTTAAGTAAATCATTTAAAAACAATCGAAATATTATTACACTAAATCACGAAGCTTAGATTCACTTACATGCAACAAAACAATTTAAAAACAAAAAATAATTAAGTGTAAGTGAATCTAAGTGCCAGTTCCGAGCCCCTGCTCTGTAAGAAAAACTGGCAAGAAACTCATAGGCTATGCTCTTTAAAATATATCCATTGGTTTCGTACTAGAATTACAATCTTCATTTGTCTGTGAAGCTATACAATGCAATAAGAAGAAGAGATAATATCCATGCAATGATAAATAAGACGTCACAGATATATCAAATTGTTTTTTTTTTAAATAATAGCTTCGTGACTTGAGCACATTTAGCCAGTGTCAAGTAAGAGATATGTATATTAATAATATATAAATCATAATAAATTGGAATAAGTGGTGAAAAAAAATGACATATGGTAAATGAGAGATACCGAGATCTCACATGGAGTTCTTCAGTGAACTGAAAAAGTGATGATGCACTGTTTTGTTTCATTTACCAACACTCATGTACGTTCACAAACACTAACCGGTTAATAATCCACCGTTATTACACATTAATGTAAGAAATATCACAAATTTTAGAAAATAAAACAAAACTGCAGACATGACGCTTTACTTTCCCGCCAAGAAGAATGAGTGTTGGTAAATCAAACAAAACAGTGCAACATCACTTTTCAAATCTTCTCTCAAGGAGTCCATTTGAGATCTCAGTAAAGTCCTACATCTTTACTGAGGACTCAAGGGGCTTAGGGGAGGGTATCTCATTTACCATTTATCATCTTTATACCACTCATTCTCATTTAGTATGAATTATATATTACTAATATATCACTTACTTGACACTGGCTAAATGTGCTAGACGCACGAAGCCATTATTTAAAATAAAGAAGAAGAAGACGCTTTACTTTACCGCCAAGAAGTTATTGTTATTTTAACTATAATTGATAGACGTTACTGTTCCGTTTACACAAATGGCGACAGCTGACGTCTACAGTTATTTTACTTATAGTTTGTTTACTCGAAAAGTGCCGTCAATCGGCAAGAAATGTTTTGTTAAAATATATTACTATAACTAAGGAGGGTAATTTAGAATTAAATGTATCCTCGTAGCTATTATCACAATTATAAATTCAAAGTACATTTAAAGAAATGGCTTGTTGATAAATGTTTTTATTCACTGAGTGAATATTTTGAACAATAAATTTACGTTTGTTTTATTAGAATCATCTAATTATATTTTTGCATACCAGTTACAGGTGAAATATGCGGACTGTGTAAAATTTTAAGACCACTTATGTACCATATTTTATGTGAAATAAAAAGTCTTTGTCTTTGTCTTTGACGACTGCATGAACCGAGAAGGAATGAGGAAACAAATCGGGTTAGTAATATTTTATTGTAGGTAAATTTTTCAGGCTGCCGGTGTTAGTAGTTCCTAAAGAGATGCCATGCTTCCTCAGCGTAGATGTGTGATGCTAGTTGTCTTCCACCTTCCTATCAGCCGCCCCTATGATGTCGGCCACTGTGGCAGCCAGGTAGACCAGCGACATCACCACGAGATAGACACATGCCTGGAAAATTAGCAGTTCTATCAAATCCTGGATCTATTAATGATTTGTACGTTTGAATTATGATTTTTAATGATTTTAAATTATGGTTATATCTGAGAATCCTACTAAGACCTAAAGAGCTGAAGACAACCTCACCAGCAAGTGGTGCAACAGACGCGGCTCTGGCGAACATTGCAGCAGCAATAGGCTCGTCACATATTATGTGGGACCAACTATATATTGGCGGGGTGTGGGCGCATAATATGTCTCTATGGTTGATATAATCGATTCCTCACATGGTGTGAAGGTCTAGCGAAGAGCTTACTATAGAAATGATCCTATGAAGTAAGGTGTCTGCTTTGTAATTTTCTGCTGGCACATATAGAAACGAGCGCACCCACTCTGTGGATACCACTCACCAGAGAGAATTCCGTTTCACTCCCTGCTTAAAATACCCGGGAATATATCAGCTGGAAAACACATGCGCCAGTTTTTTTTAATCAAAATACAGTCCAGGGGGCCGACCGGCTAATTCGATGGATTACCGGTAATCCATCTAGATCAAACTTTGTTTTGCGTTCATTAATTCATACCGGGGAATCTGCCGACAGCCACCTCTCATTCATGACCTTCAGTCCGTGACAGACCAATAGGTAAATGGAGAACGCCATTTTGTTTCGATTTCCATGAGATCGGCGGTACGACAGAATCAATTCGAAATCCATTTTGCCTTATAATCGATTGCCATCGAACTCGGCGGTAGGCCCCCTGTACACCAAACAGGACGAGTCGAGAATGAAATATCGTCTCACTATATTGCATTAACAAAAAGGTATCGCATTGATATATTTTTATATGAAACGCCAAGACAATGCGCACCGCTCGACTCGAAGAATTATGTCGATTCTAAGCCGACCCATTCCAAAGATGGGAGCAATACTCCACCCTCCATCGCATCTAAGTCTGATATGTTCGGGCAATGTTTAGCTGGGGGCCTACCGCCGAATTCGATGGATTACCGGTAATCCATCTAGATCAAACTTAGTTTACGTTCATTGATCCGTACCGGGGAATCTGCCGACAGCCACCTCTCAGTCATGACCCTCAGTCCGTGACAGACCAATAGGTAAATGGAGAACGCCATTTTTTTTCGATTTCCATGAGTTCGGCGGTACGACAGAATCAATTCGAAATCCATTTTGCCTTATAATCGATTGCCATCGAACTCGGCGGTAGGCTCCCTATATTCTTCATAAGGGTAATGTGATGATGACAGACACCAGGACACCATGCGGAGGTCTACCAAAACTAGTACCAAAATTATAACTATTTAAAAAAATAACCCGTCCGTGGTGACCCACGTGAGAATCAAACTCACGACCGGTCCACTGCTCCAGTCTAGTGAAATATTTGTCTTATAATTAAAATATAGCATTCATCATCTCAGCCCATTAACGTTAACGTCCCACTACTGAGCACGAGCCTCCTCTCACATATCAAGGTGTGAGGGTATTGGGTCATACTCCACCACGCTAACCCAGTGCGGATTGGCGAAGGCAGGTGTGTGGCGTCCTGCTGTTAGAATTTTTCAAGCTGCCTATTAGGCCTCTAACATGGCTTAACGACTACTGTTAGAATTTTTCAAGCTGCCTATTAGGCCTCTAACATGGCTTAACGACTACCACATTTAGTGATAACCGGGACCAACGGCTTAACGTGCCTTCCGAAGCACGGAAGCGCTCGATATCAAATGCCACACAAACGGTCACCCATCCAAGGACTAACCTCTGTAAACTCTGCTGTACTTCGGCGATCGTTTCCGACCACCGAGCACCGCTGAGCTACGAGCGCTTCTAATAAATATTAAGGAAATATAGCATTATAAATGAAAAAAATTAAAAAGAATTGTCAATATAGACTGACCTTGAATTGCGACATCGTTCACCAGTTTTCTGCATCACCAATAAACAACCCGTTATTTATACTGCTCGTGGAGCAATACATTTAATGTTTCTCGTAATATTTATTAAAGAATCGTGAAAGTGATTATGATAGTTAAGTCACGCTGAGAGTACCCACCTGCCTATTGTAAAATGTATTTTTAGGGTTCCGCACCACATATCAAAATCGGAATTCTCAGCAGTACCACATTGGGGACCGTCTATATGTCTAATAATAAAACCTAATTACTAATTTCTTCGTAAAAAACCTTATAAAATCACAATCTTTTTTTTTATTACCTTCAAGATTATTTACATTGAGAAGGGTATGCAATGCAGAATGGTTAAATGCATGCGTTTCTGAATGGTGATTTGAAGAAAAAAAACTCGTTATGAATTCAACGTCAGCTCAAGGAAGTCCACAGCTGAAGTCTGAACATCCTATGACTGATTGACATGACCGAGCGTGCCCTATTGCTAGCGGCCTGCGACCTTTAGCAGATCGTTTGTCCGTCTTACGGGAATATGTCCCACTAAGTGACCTATCAAAAAAATAATTACTTTGGTAACAAAATGCCTGCTTCCCGGCCAAAGGGAAAGTGAGAAGAGAGTGTGGGTCTCACTGCGGCAGACGCGACCGCCAGCAGTCCTACCCAATACCTTCCGACGACGCCTACCGCTGTTCAAAATAGGGCGGGGGGCCAGTGCCAAGGAAATAGCTTCTGTCACCCCGGCAGCAGTCAACTCCCCAAATAAGAACCGGGAAGGAAAATAAAATATACTTTTATGTCTTTAAGGTCAACATGATCGTTTAGATTCGTCAAATATTCACTCATAAAATGGAAATTCGATATATTTTTTGAACAACAATGTAAGAGATATGAGCGGTACCATAAAGAAATAAAAGCAAATGAGTTCTTTTTAAGAATTTGTCAAGGTTTGTCAGTTTATCTGTCTGGTTTGGTTTTTCTCAAGATTTGTCATTCTGTCGGTGACTCTTATCGGGGGGATCTGTCAGTCAGCCTGTCGTGATTCTAAAGGAGGGAGGGGATTGTCCGTCAGTCAGTCTGTCGATGACTCTAACGAGGCTTCCAAAAATGCAACATGATTGAGAAGAATGCCTCAAGAAACTCATTTAGGCTTTTTTTAAATTATGTCTTAAAATCTTATACAATGAAAGAAATAAAATATTAAGTTTACCGCTGTTGTTCTTAAAACAAACAAAATCTAATATCTAAAGATCATTCTCCTCTTCTCATCTCTCCTCCTAAGGCCTCATCAGAGAGCCGGAGTGTATTCTAGGACTTTTCTACCCCTTGCTTAGGTACTCTTCAAACTATGGCGGTAACTTTTTTTTTTTTAATGTGACACGTCATAATGACTACATCCTGCCTGATGATAAGCAGTCGATGCAGTCCAATAAGAGAATGAAAGCGCTTTATAACGTGAAATAAGCACGCTATAAAGCGCATCAACTCATGACGGCCTGCTAAAATGCCGTTTCACGCCCCGCTTAAAATACCCGGGATCATAGGAAATAGGAAACACATGAGCCGGCAGCGAATTCCAGAGCTTAGTGGTCTTGCACAGAAACGACCTCCCAAATTTCTTGGTTCGAGTGCTGATATTCTGCACAGTATGAGGATGGTTTCGAAGACGGCTTATTCCACTTTTCCCCGTTGGATGATCCCCATTGATGGGGATTAGTGAACTTTTTGTTCACTATTCCCCGTTGACCCAAAATTTTTATTTAATGGGGATAAGTGAACTAAAAAGTTCAATAATCCCCATTAGGTAGGTACGTTAAAAAAATAAAATATATGAATCATGTTACACTTATTAGTTAAAAATATGACTTTCTTATACCTAATAAAATCACAGATTGTACAATTATTAATTTAAAATAAAAAATATAACTTTCTTATACCTAGTAAAATCACAGATTGTACAATTATTATTTAAAATAAAAAATATAACTTTCTTATACCACATACACACGCTGCGGCAGGTTATACAGAAGACCCCCCCCCGACTGGTCTCCACCTTGTCGTGGTGGGGGGGCTGAGTACCTCCCGGTAGGGCGCAGGAGGCGCTAGGGAAAAGGTAACACCCAGAGATTGGCGACTCTGGGTGCCCTTAGTACTGACTACCGGGGGGGAAACTAAGAGGGACCTGTGGAGGGCGCAGCGGGCGGGCCAGGAGGCCCGTCAAGCAGCGCCGGGAGGGTTTCAGTCAGCGGGGGCAGGGGGCTCCTGCTGTCTAACCATGGACCCTCCGAGAAGTCGGCCACACACGCTATGGTCGCACGGGGAGGTAGGAGGGGCACGTCCACTGCGCCTCTCTGAGGAGGTCCTCCCGGTTTTGGTCCGGGGGACGTTGGCCGCAGGCGGGGTGTCAGAAGCTGCAACCCAGGTACTGGCCCCCGCCTCTTTCTCAACAAGCGGCGGGCGTCGTCGGAAGATTTTTAGTGGGTATGACCGCTGGCAGTCGTGTCTGCCGGTGGTGAGTCCCACACCCCCTTTTGGTCCCCCTTTGGCCGGAAGGCAGTGCGTAAATGCATTTTGTTACCGACGTAAAACAAAAAAAAAAAAAAGGTTATACAGAAGGCCGAGGAGTATAACCAGCCGCTACGCTTAGCGTTTGTGGACTATGAGAAAGCCTTTGATTCGATTGAGAGCTGGGCAGTGTTTCAGTCCCTGCAGCGATGCCGCATTGATCATCGGTATATCGAAGTGTTAAGGAGTTTACACAGAAACGCCACCATGTCCGTACGAGTACTGGACCAGTGCACGAATCCTATCCTCTTGCAGAAAGGCGTGAGACAGGGTGATGTCATTTCACCGAAACTGTTCACTGCTGCTCTGGAGGATGTTTTCAAGCTACTGGACTGGGAAAACTACGGCCTCAACATAAATGGCGAGTATATGACTCACCTTCGATTTGCCGTCGACATAGTGGTCATAGCGGAGTCGCTTGTGGATTTGGGCACAATGCTCGGAGACCTCGACAGAGCTTCCCGAAGGGTAGGTCTTAAAATGAACATGGATAAGACGAAAATCATGTCAAATATCCATGTTGTGCCTACCCCAATAATAGTGGGAAGCTCTGCCCTCGTAGTTGTCGACGAGTACGTATACCTGGGACAAAAAGTCCAATTAGGTAAGTCCGCTTCGAGAAAGAGGTCAATCGTCGAATCCAGCTCGGTTGGGCTCCGTTCGGGAAACTACGAAAAATCTTCTCGTCCAAAGTACCTCAGTGTCTCAAGACGAAAGTCTTCGACCAGTGTGTGTTGCGAGCGATAACGTATGGGACTGAGACGTGGTGCCTGACTATGGGCCTCATAGGAAAGCTCAAAGTCGCTCAGCGTGCAATGAAGAGAGCTATGCTCGGAGTCGCCCTACGTGATAGAATCAGAAATGAGGAAATCCATTGGAGAACCAGAGTGACCGACATAGCGAAGCGCGTTTGCAGGCTGAAGTGGCAGTGGGCGGGGCACATAGCTCGAAGAACCGACGACCGTTGGGGCGTTAAGGTTCTTGAATGGCGACCACAAATCAGCAAACGTAGTAGAGGGCGGCCCCCAACGCGATGGACCGACGATCTGGTCAGGGCGGCGGGGAGCCGGTGGATGCAGGCGGCAAAGAATCGATCTACGTGGAAAGCAATTGGGGAGGCCTATGTTCAGCAGTGGACTTCGAATGGCTGATATGATGATGATGATGATTGTTAAGTTTCTGCCTTTTGAGTGGCTGTCATACGAAAGTGATAAGGTCTCCACGGAAGACCAGCGCTGTTGTGGCCCTCCACTGCAGCACATGCTGAGTGCAGTCGTTTTTAGGCATACTATATGTAAACTTATGTGTAAAATTTGTTTACTGTTTTGATTTTTTTTCTTTGTTTATATGTATTTTATGTCTAAATAGAATTTTATTTTATTTCATTGTACGTATGTGTGTAAGTATGTTCGTGTGTGAGCGTGTACGTGTGTGAGTATGTACGTGTGTGAGTATGTACGTGTGTAAGTATGTACGTGTGTGAGTACGTACGTGTGTGAGTATGTACGTGTGTGAGTATGTACGTGTGTGAGTACGTACGTGTGTAAGTATATACGTGTGTAAGTATGTATGTGTGCCTGCGTGTCGTAGTGGACGCGGACGGCCCTGGGCGGCCTGGTGGCGGCGCGTCGCTTGGAGCTGGACGTGAAGCTGCTGCTGTTCGCGGTCCAGAAGACCTACAACTTCGAGCTGCTGCTGCACAAGAGGTTCACCGGTAACGTGTCTGGCGGGCAAACGTGTCCTAACGTTCTTGTCTTTCTTGAATTTATTGTTGGAACATATACTATAGGAATACATCTCAAAAAAATAATTTATTTAGTTTTGACGACCGATATGGCGTGGTGGCGAGTATACCCGCTTTCCGCTCCAAGGTCGTGGGTTCGATTCCCACACAGGAAAAATATTTGTGTGCATGAACATGAATATTTGTTCTGGTCTGGGCGTTTCCCTATATATATTAAGTATTTATTTTCAAAAAAAAAAAAAGTATTTATGTATATATATCCGTTGTTTAGTATCCATAACACAAGTTCTTAATGATACTTATCTTGGAACTAAATGATTAGTGTAATTGTTAGAAAATATTATTATTATTATTATATGATCGATTTTGTGAAAATATAGGGACTCAAAAATCTTTAAACGCGTATTTCAAAAATCATAATTTTTCGAATTAAGCTCCTATAGTATGAAAGGTGCGATATGTGTATAGGGATCCTCAGATACTGAGAGAAAGCGACAATAGGCTCGCCGCCTATTACGTGGGACCAACTGTATACTTGGCGAAATGTGGGCGTATAATATGCCTCTGCCTACCCCTTCGGGGAAACAGGCGTGTATATATGTAGCCTACTGAGATCTGAGGAGCCCGAGCCGACTAACAGACAAGTCTCTTGCGAACGGAACAGTTCCCGGTAGCCAAAAATATAATTGGCGAAGTTTGTGCGTATAATATACCTCTGCCTACTCTTCGGGGGAAATAGGCGTGACTGTATTTCTTGTAATTCCTAAATGTAGCTATCGGTATGCTCTTAGTTTTACATCTGGGTCCTCGTGGTGGAATATGACCCTCATCTCTCTCAGCCTAGTTTCTGAGGAGAGGACCGTGCTCAGTAGTGGGACGTTCATGGGCTTAGATTATGATGATTAATTTTAAAAAGCGAAGTAATTATTAAAACCTGGTCTAATGGAAGTTCCCGCAAAACTATTGTTCGACCTATCTACGGTGCTAGAAAATGTACAAGTTTGTTATGAATTTTTGATGTCATTTGAGTCGGCTCAATTAACAGTATCATTGCTAGGTCTAGCAATTCTATATGAGCCGAGTGGTGCCGGCCTAGAGGAGTACCCCCTCTCATCTCACGGGAAGTCGTAAGAGTCGACGAAGAGAAATGTTACCGGATGATGGGCAGCAGCGTCATCCTGCGTACTGGCTGGAACTGCGATCACCAACCCGCCAAACCAGCGTGCTGATTATGGGCAAACACCCCCAATAGAATATAATCTATACCGTTTAGCAACCGTAGATAATCTTGGGTAGGACTTCTTGGCGGGAAAGTGAAGCGTCATGACTGTAGTTTTATTTTATTTTCTAAAATTTGTGATATTCTGAACATTAATGTGTAATAACGGTGGATTATTAACTGTTAAGTGTTTGTGAAAGTACATAAGTGTTGGTAACTGAAACAAAACAGTGCAACATCACTTTTTAAATTGTCTCAAGAAGTCCATGTGAGATCTCAGTATAGTCCCACATCTTTACTGAGGACTCAAGGGGTTTAGGGTTTCCCCAATAGTTAATAGGGGGTATTTGCACGCTGTTTGGCGGGTTGGTGATCCCAGTTCCAGCCAGTACGCAGGATGACGCTGCTGCCCATCATCCGGTAACATTTTTAATAGTACATGTGTTCTTGAGAATTGTCATCGCTCTTGCAGGTACCGATTTGGCCGCAGAAAACATGGACCCCACCGCTCTGGACAAACAGACAGATTTCGACACTGACACCAAAGATGTGAGTACCCATTTCTGTATCCACGAACCGATAATAACTATCCCTAGCCACCTCTAAACTTCAAACGTAATAATTTTTCATTTCATAAACTATTACATTAGTACTTGAAAACGAGAAACAATCGAAATAAAATTACACTGAAATCACGAAGCTTAGATTCACTTACATGCAACAAAACAAAAAAAAATATAGTCGTGAATCTTTTTATGAATAAAGTGATAAGGTCGAAACTAATGTAAAAGAAGATATAGTGACAAGAATTGAGAAAGGTATGCTTAGATGGTTTGGTCATGTTGAGAGGATGAATGAAAGTAGACTAACGAAACTGATTTATGATGGAAAATTGATTGGAAGTGTTGGGAGGGGAAGACCACGTAAGACCTTCCATGACCAAATTTCGAAAATTTTGTAGAAAGGGCAGGGTCAAAAGTACCCTAAATCGACGGGCGTGTATGAGGAGGTTAATGAGTGTGAATGAAGCTAAGAGTGTGTGCCAAGATCGTAGCAAGTGGAAGGATGTGATCTCTGCCTACCGCTACGGGAAAGAGGCGTGACATTATGTGTGTATGTGAATCTAAGTGTCAGCTCCGAGCCACCGCTCTGTGAGAAGAGATGACAAGAAACTCACTATGATCACTTAGGTATGATTAATTTGTTTTTACACGTCGAAAAGCGATGAAAAATCATAAAATCATGTATGTATTTTGCGAAGTGTGGGCATTTCATATGCCTCTGCCTACCCCTTCGGGGAAACAGGCGTGAATTAATGTATGTAGTCTGTACCTACCTATCTACCTTCCTTTTGCTGAGCTATCCGCGACACAATTCTGTTATGTTGTACAACATTAACTCTCTGGTAGTCCCCAAACTAGGTAACGTTTAACTTTCGCTCTGCTTTATAGACTAATCCATTATTGCGTCTATTTCCCCCTATGTGTGCGGTTTTCAGAGTGCAGCACCCAAATCGGTATGGGTGGGCAGCATCGGCGCGTGCTTCGAGCCGTATCTCGGCATCTACATACAGAGCCTCGACGCAAACCTGGCCAGCTTCATGGAGAGATTCGTGCAGGTATACACTCACATACATACTTATAATCCTCACTCTTCACGGCCATGATATGTTCCATTGGTAGTGGGCACAAATCTTGCTACAACTATTTAATTAATAAATAAATATATCAATTATTTAGTTCCAAGATAAGTATCATTAAGAACTTGTGTTATAGATACTAAATAACGGATTAACATACATAAATACTCCTTTTTTTTGTAAATAAAATTTGAAAACATACCAGAACTTTGAAAATATACATATTTATGCACACAAATTTTGTCCTTTTTGGGAATCGAACCCACGACATCAAAAGTGCGGGTATACTCGCCACCATGCCATATCGGTCGTCATTTGAAATAAATAAATATTCTCTTACAATCACACCAATTCTTCAGTTCCAAGATAAGTATCATTAAGAACTTGTGTTATGTATACTAAAGAACGGATAAACATACTTAAATAATTTTTTTTTTGTAAATACATACTTAATATACATAGGAAAACACCCAGACCAGAACAAATATTCATGCTCATGCACACAAAGATTTGTCCTGTGTGGGAATCGAACCCACGACCTCTGGAGTGAAGTGTGAAGTGCAGGTATACTGACGTCCACGCCAAATCGGTAGTCAATATAGATATAAGTATATGAAACGTGAAATCTCTAGGTCAAATGGTGCGAAGGCTAGCCCTTCGCCTTTGTTGACTCTAGACGCGATCCACATGACAACGACGAAGAGAATTAGTAATTATACTAGAGGACCCGGCACACATCGTAACACACTTGTGAACGCACCTTTCAATATTTGACAACCAAGTGACACAAGACTTCTTGGCGGGAAAGTAAATCGTCATGTCTGCAGTTTTATTTTCTAAAATTTGTGATATTTCGAACTTTAATGTGTAATAACGGCGGATTATTAACCGTTAAGTGTTTGTGAACGTTCATAAGTGTTGGTAAATCAAACAAAACAGTGCAACAGACTTTTCAAATTCTCTCAAGAAGTCCATATGAGATCTCATTATAGTTCCACATCTTTACTGAGGGCTCAGGGGGTTATTATTGTTTTTAATAGTTTTCTTCGTATTTTTTTCTTACCGTTTACCTTCCTTGAACTTTCGCAAATATTTCGATATCGGGCCCGTCATTTTAAATAAATATATATTTACATCATTTACACCAATTATTTAGTTCCAAGATACGTATTTATTTGGAAAACAAACAAATTACATAACATTGAAGACTAATTAAATATATTATGACAATAAATTAGTAGTCTTTACATAATAATAATAATGCAAACATAACTGTCTGAAGAAATAAGATAAACTGAAATTGAATAATTAAAAAATCACATTGATTTAAAAACAAAATTAACAAATTACTTAGCCTTAATTTAATTTAAAGAAGACATAATATTAAAGAACTAACAATTACTTAAAGAAATCACATCATATCAGAGTCTAAGAGCATAAGCATATAATAACAATGTATAATTAAGTGAATTACATGCAGATGATTGTACTGTCACTATTCATACCGATTTTGTCCTACACATTAACACTCACACATCACACAATATTACATAAATACACCATACACATTCGCTCAATTAACCACACTACACAACACTCCTAAATATATTAGTTTTGATTGCTCTTCATCTTTATTCATATTATCTTTCTAACTTACCACAACGTAAATGACGTCTCAATGGGCGATGTCTTATGTCACTGTTTAGAGAGAAATAACACGCTTTTTGTATCTCATGTAAACCGACTTGTAGTGTCGTAGTGTCGTAGTGTCGTAATGTGACGGTCACACGGTCCCCAGGACGCGCGAGGCCCGGAGGCCGGCGCCGGGGCGGCTGCGGGCGGCGTGCTGGCGTCGTGCGGCGATCTGTTCCTGTTCTACAAGAAGTGCCTCGTGCAGTGCGCCCGCCTCACCACCGGGGAGCCCATGCTCGGTACGCCCCCGGTACCGCCCCCGGTACCGCCCCCGGTACCGCCCCCGCCCCCCGTCCGTATGCCCCCCTGAAGCGTCGCTCGTGTGACCCGCGTCTCCCTCCCCAGAGCTGGCCCGCGTGTTCCAGAAGCACCTCCGCGCCTACGCCGACTGCGTGCTGCAGAGCGCGCTGCCCCGCGCCCCCCCGCCCCCGCGAGCCGACCACCTGCCGCCGTTACTGCGGCACGAGGCACGAGCGCCCCGGTCAGTGCTCTACTCTTTACTATCGATCCTTTTATTGAAACTTTAGCAGCTCTCGAGAGCGATATTATATATTTATTAACCTATAAGTTAGTCATTGTATATCATTTGACAGGTTACAATATATATATTCAGAAATTTTACGTGTGCAAAACTAGTTTGTGAAGAACTTTAAAAGAGCATCATTTACATACCAAGATTTCACAACATTTGAACTACAAAAACCTTCTTATTTGCGAATTAATAATGATATTCTTATCAAGTTTATCCGCAATAGCCCTGCGAGGATTCCTGCGATTTTTTTTTAAATATCGTGTATAATCTACATTTCATCTAGCATTATAGAAAAAAGGATTCAACTTCATCATCATCACCACAAAGAAGTCCACTGCTGAACATGAACCTCCTACGACCTATTGTAGGCGGCCTGCAACCATCGTGAGCCTGCGACCTTCCCCAGATCGTCACTCCATCTTGCGGGAGACGTCTAATGTCAAATGTGCATAATGACTATTTTACTTTGTGTTGGGGTTTTTTTCTTACAATTTAGAGACATTTATATAAATACTAGCGACCCGCCCCAGCTTCGCACGGGTGGTATGCTAATATGAATAGTGACGTATAATACATAATTACAGAATGTCTCTATATAGGCCGCGAATACCTACCACCGCCGCAACCATAATTTTTCGATTTAGCGTAAGTTTATTCGTTTGATATCTTGTAAAGTACTGATCGAAATTACATGATGTAAAAGACAAATTTAATCTATGTCTAATGTCCAACCTTACTATCATGTTTATTTAGATAAGAATTAATGTCATACATACTTAAAATGGCTTCGTTAATAAGCCATTATTTTTAGTAAAAAGTAAAAGATAAAATTGGTTATTGTGGGGTATTCTTGAGAGATAGACATATACCATCGCGGACTTTTTTGAAGAATTTTATAAGTTGTACAATATTGTAGTCCATTATTTTGATTAATCTCGTAAGGTTTGGCCAGCGTTTGCAATATAAGCGCAAAAAAGTGAGTTGAATTACGACATCACATTAGAAATCTCAAAAATTGACAGTGTTCCACTACTATATTATGCATGTATTATACATATAAACCTTCCTCTTGAATCACTCTACCTATTGGAAAACCGCATCAAAATCCGTTGCGTAGTTTTAAAGATTTAAGCGCACATAGGGATATAGGGACAGAAAAGGCGACTTTGTTTTATACTATGTAGTGATGGTAAGAAGAAAAAAGCCACGCAAGATGCAACTTGACCATGTCGAAATAAACTTAAAAATCATGAGAAATTGTATGAAATTTATATTTTGTTATTCAAACTGATTCACTGTGTAATGAAATTAGATTAGAAAATGAAGTGTGCCTTACTTTTTGTAATAGATTAACTATTTTGCATCGAGGCTTGTACATCATCATCATAGCATCCAACCGGTTGTGTAGACTTGTGCTAAGGATCGAGAGACGGCTCACTTTTTGAATATATATCGGTAACAAAGTCCCTGTACGCACTGCCTCCCGGCCAAAGAGGACTGAGAGGGGAGTGTGGGGCTCACCCACTAAGAATCTTCTGACAACGCCCACCGCTGTTGAAAATGGGGCCAAGTGTGCCAAGGCTTAGGGCTTCTGTCCCCCCGCCCGCGGCCAACGTCCCCCCAGATCAGAACCGAGAAGGCCTTCTCAGAGAGGCGCAGTCTAAGTACCTCCTTATGCGACAGTGGCGTATGTGGCCGACTTCGCACTTTTGAGAACCACTTTCAATAGATAGGCAGATTGCCTTCTTCCAGAAAGAACTCCGGCAGCGATACTGAGATTAAAGATGAAAGTCAGGCTAGATGTGATTACTCGTAACTAAAACGTTTTGGTAAATTAGATTTTGATGTAGAAAGCTTTAAATAGTAGCTCCCGTAACGATGACGTAAATATCTTGGCCATTAACATTACAATCCTAATTACTTAATACTCACATGCAATCACGCCTGTTTCCCCGAAGGAGTAGGCAGAGGCATACTGTATGCTCAAATTTTGACAATTATATTGTTGGTCCCACGTAATAGGTGGTGAGCCTATTGCCGCTTACCTGGAACTTTTGTGGTTGCCAGAGCCTTATCCGTTAGCATCCGTGAGGATCTTGGTAGGATCCCTATACACCCTGAACAATAACAATTGACGCTAAAAACAACTTAGATACAACTTGTACAAGCACTGGTCCTTGTTCTCCGGTACAGCTGTTCATCCCTCATTGCAACTCGTGACTTCCGTTCACAGGTACACGAAACAAGAGATAGCCAAGATCACATCGGTGATCACAACCGCCGAGTACTGCCTCGAGACCACGGTCCACCTGGAGCACAAACTCAAGCAGAAAGTGGCCAAGGGACTCGCGGACAAGATAGACCTCGCTCCGGAGCAGCAGCTGTTCCACAAGATGATCCACGGCTGCATTCAGATGCTGGTCCAGGACTTGGAAGCCGCCTGCGAGCCGGCGCTGCAAGCCTGCGTCAAGATATCCTGGTTGAACTTCGATAACGTCGGCGACCAAAGCTCCTACGTCACTCAAATCATCATGCACCTCAACAATAGCATTCCGGTACTCAGAGACCATCTCCAGTCGTCGAGGAAGTACTTCACTCAGTTCTGCATACATTTCGCGAACTCGTTCATTCCCAAGTTCATCCAGAACATTTACAAGTGCAAGCCGATATCGACGGTGGGCTCGGAGCAGCTGCTCCTGGACACTCACATGCTGAAGACGGCGCTGCTGGAGCTGCCTTCTCTGGGCTCGAGCGTGAAACGTCCCGCGCCGGCGATGTACACCAAAGTCGTGATCAAACTGATGACGAAAGCGGAGATGATCCTGAAGCTGGTGATGGCTCCGCTCGACGACAGCGCCTCGGGCTTCGTCAGCCAGTTCCTGCAGCTTCTGCCGGAGTCGACTCTCGCGGAGTTCCACCGAGTGCTGGACATGAAGGGAGCCAGGCCTTCCCGCACCCGGCAGGCCGCGCTCGACGCCTTGTTCCGGGAGACCGCCCGCGCGCTCCATGGCGCCGCCGCCGACTGACCGCTCCCCTGGCCGACGACATCCGACATCCGACATCCGACATCCGACATCCGACATCCGACATCCGACATCCGACATCCGACATCCCACATCCGACATCCGACATCCGACATCCGACATCCGACATCCGACATCCGACATCCGACCCCCTCCCGGCGACTATCCCCCAGCGAGGCTCACTCGCCCGGAGCGGCAGTTTGCTTGTCCGTATCTTACTCGAGCTGATTTTCAGTTTGTTACATCGACTACCATTTTGTAGAAATTATATATGTTACCGGCCAAACCCGGTTTTGGGACAAACTATTTAAGGTGGGCTGCAACTATTACCTATAATAAAATGTTATATAATGGTAAGAAAAAAAAAATAACCTCAACCTAACCCAAAAAGAGAAGTATAAGTATCTCTTTTTGGTTTAGGTTGAGGTTATTTTTTTTTCTAATGGTTAAAAATCGTTTTATGCAGCCCACCTAAATTAGTTTGGACTAGGCTATTATACTAGTTTGTCGTAAATTCGGGTTTGGCCGGTAACATATACATACATGTACCGATTGGATTGATAACAGTAGCGGTCCATAATAATATAATAAATATCCAATTGTAGAATTATTGTAAAACCACGTTGTAAGTAAAAGTAACTTCAAAATGATATTAGTGCGGCCGAGACGCACTCATGAAAAAGAATTTTCGTTGTTATTTTCCTACCAAGACATCAATTTCATATTTTTACTGTTTTTTATCGTTTTATTATTACCAATCATAAAATATACATACATAATGTCACGCCTCTTTCCCGTAGCGGTAGGCAGAGATCACATCCTTCCACTTGCTACGATCTTGGCACACACTCTTAGCTTCATTCACACTCATTCACCTCCTCATATGTTAAATTTCTTAAAAGTCTCGAAATAAACTTACAAAAAACAAAGGAATCAAAAAAAACAAAATTCCCGCTTTTTCTTTTTTCTTTTAAATAATGGCTTCGTGCGTCTAGCACATCTGTAGCCAGTGTCAAGTATGAAATATATTAATGATATATAATTAATAGTAAATGAGAATGTGTGATGATAAAGATGATAAATGGTAAATGAGATACCCTCCCCTAAGCCCCTTGAGCTCTCAGTAAAGATGTGGGACTATACTGAGATGAGAGAATTTGAAAAGGGATGTTGCACTGTTTTGTTTCATTTACCAACACTCATGTACGTTCACAAACACTTAACGGTTAATAATCCACCGTTATTACTCAATCATCATCATCGTCATCTCAGCCATCTGAAGTCCACTGCTGAACATAGGCCTCCCCAATAGGTTTCCACGTTGAGCGATCCTGAGTCGCCTGCATCCATCGGCTTCCCGCCGCCTTGACCAGATCATCGGTCCATCGCGTGGGAGGCCGTCTTCAAATACGTTTGCCGGTTCGCGGTCGCCATGGAAGAACCTTAACGCCCCATCGGCCGTCGGTTCTTCTAGCTATGTGCCCCATGCAGTGCCACTTCAGCCTGCAAACTCGCCTCGCTATAAGGTCACTTCAGTCCTCCCACGGATTTCCTCATTTCTGATTCGATCACGTAGGAACACTCCGAGCATAGCTCTCTCCATTGCACGCTGAGCGACTTTGAGCTTTCTAATGAGGCCCATAGTCAGGCACCAAGTCTCAGTACCGTACGTCATCACTGGCAACCCACACTGGTCAAAGACCTTCGCCTTAAGACACTGAGGTATTTTTGACGAGAAGATATAGCGCAGTTTCCCGAACGCAGCCCAGCCGAGCTGGATTCGAAGATTAACCTCTTACTCGAAGTTGGACTTTTTGTCCCAGGTATACATACCTACTCTTCGACAACTTCGAGAGCCGAGCCTCCAACAATTATTGGGGTAATGTTAAGCATGGACATTCGACATTGTCATTATCGTCTTGTCCATGTTCATTTTGAGACCTACCCTTTAGGAAGCTCTGTCAAGATCTTCGAGCATTGTGCCCAGATCCACAAGCGACTCCGCTATGACCACTATATCGTCGGCAAATCGAAGGTGAGACATATACTCGCCATTTATGTTGATGCCGTAGTTTCCCCAGTCCAGCATCTTGAAAACATCCTCCAGGGCAGCAGTGAACAGTTTCGGAGATATCACATCTCCCTGTCTCACGCCCTTCCGCAGGAGGATAGGATTCGTGTGCTGGTCTAGTACTCGTACGGACATGGTGGCGCTCTTGTATAAACTTCTCAACCCTTCAATATATCGATGGTCAATGCGGCATCGCTGCAGGGACTGAAACACTGCCCACTCGAAGGCCTATTCATAGTCCACAAACGCTAAGCAAAGTGGCTGGTTATACTCCTCGGTCTTCTGTATAACCTGCCGCAGCGTATGTGTGTGGTCTATGGTTGAAAAGCCTTTTCGGAAACCGGCTTGTTCGGGGCTGGAAGTTGTCAAACCTATGACCGGGACGATTCGTGATGACCCGTGAAAACAACTTATAGACGTGGCTCAGCAGCGTGATTGGCCTATAATTCTTCAAAAGAGGTTTGTCACCTTTTTTGAAGAAAATTACAACCACGCCACTGGCCTACGCCTGTGGCGCACGTCCCTCGAGGATGGATGACGGTGTTAAAGAGCCTCTGGAGTACCTTTAGTACCGGTGTACCACCCGTTCTCAGAAGCTCTGCTGTCATCCCGTCGTCACCCGGTGCCTTTATGTTTTTCAACTGTTTCAGGGCTCTCCTAATCTCGTACAGGCTGACGTCCGGGATGTTTTCGGTGTAGTGCTTGGTTAGTTTGGCTCTTGGGTCTTTAGTCAAACAAGTAGCGG
Organism: Musotima nitidalis; assembly: GCA_949126915.1. Classification (NCBI taxonomy): domain Eukaryota; kingdom Metazoa; phylum Arthropoda; class Insecta; order Lepidoptera; family Crambidae; genus Musotima; species Musotima nitidalis. Next base: position 10,281,469 of record OX421441.1, on the reverse strand, counting down.
GATCCTGCGTACTAGTATATAACTGCCCATAAAACCCTTCGATCTCCCTCATGATCTCAGGTTTCGACGTGTTTAGATTGCTCTTGTTGGTGTTCAGCTGCGTTAACTGACTCTGGCCTCTGGCATTACACATTAATGTTCGAAATATCACAAATTTTAGACAATAAAACAAAACTGCAGACATGATGCTTCACTTTCCGGCTTGAGAATTAGATGACATATCCTCGCATGAAGTGGTACTCGAGCATACAGCCCACCTGCTGGTACGTGGTCTACATCACCGGGGGCAGCACTAGCGCGTTGCAGAACCTTTCAAAATCATTCCATGACCTTTTTGAACAGCTCCAAGCCGTAATATTGTATCCAGCCGGGTTTTGGCCAAACCAGCGCAAATACCCTCCATGTGACGACACGAATGCGGAGTGGACTTGATGTGGCTGAAATAATGATGCTGTTTATTTAAACTTGACAGTTAACTAAATCAATTTTCACAATCATTGTTATTTTAGTTTGTTGATAGAAAAATATTTAAATTTAAAAAAAAATTATGTAAGGGTAATTAATCTTATATAAGTCTGTTATTATTTAATTGTGCAATAAAATATTTTTTTTTGAATATACACATTAAAATAAAATATAATGCTTGCTAAAATACTTTTTTAATTTTTATTTACATGTAATTTATAAATAAGTATTCATGAACGTCTCTCACAGCGCTTCGTCCCCCGAACTAAGCAGAACTTGCACTAAACAACGGATACACACTTACCTATATCACATTATTTTACTTCAGGCATACATATGACGGCGCTTTCGTAATTGTGGTCATAGATCAACGATACCAAAGACATAATAGTATAGAGAAGCGAATGTCACAGACAATGAGGGTTGGGAGACAGCTCGCTTGAGGTAACTCGTTCCGTTGGCGACATGGCGTCACGCGTTCTGAGGAACGTCTCGATATTCGCGTCATATCATGTGTTAGCTTTTTAATGCAATTGCAAAATAGACGGCTGATTTACAATATGGTGTTTAATTATTTCTCCTCACCCGTTGATCCACGCCGCCCCTTAGCATCAATGGAATCCCATGATAATCCCGAGACTGGCCAATTTCCTATACATATTATGGACTAGCTGACCCGTTGCCCTGTCCTATCACAACTATATTCATTCTTTCAACTCTGCTGTCAACTGACTGACAGCTATGTCAAACGCCATTGTTCCTTTCCCTCTTAAACATGTACCTACTCACTCGTTTAAAGTATTTGCCGGTGTCAAGTAATATAACTAATCAAGTGATTTGCAAGAATGCATCATTATCGTTATTCAGTACAGTCTAAGTCAAGTTAAGTCTTTCACAGTCGAGTCCAGTCAGAGTCGTACCCCAGTCAAATAGTGGAGACTTCACTGAAGGCTTCTAGGGAGTTGTGGAATCAACACGGAGAGTCACAATTCACGATAATGTGTCTCTTTCTTGCATTTGTGTACATTGCCAAAGAAGTAACGTCTAAGAATCCACTATAGTCACACATAGAAACTCGAATTTGCACTAGTTTTGGAAAATAAAAGACTGCCACGATGTGTCTTTTCTCGCGTTGGCGCCAAAACTCCAACGCCATAGTTTCAACATACCTATTGTCAGAAGTGATTTGAAAGGAAAATTATAGGAGTCGTTGAGTTTTCGCGCGACACATTCCACATAGCAAAATGTGACGTACTAACTAAAAGCGTTTCTGAGAAAGCCTGAAAACGTGATATGAAAATAGTCACATCTAGAGAAGTCATTAAGCTAAAAAAATAATCACTTTTCGAATGTTTCTGTGATTGAAATATCATTTCAATCATAGGAACATTCAAAAATAAATAAATAGATAAGTATAATATTTTTGGTCCAGTATACACTTAATGGTATACAATGTAAGTACCCAACCTGCCAATATGGTTCCACAGCAGCATTAATCACTGCCAAATGGTTTATTTACAAGTGTTGCCAGGTGTGGTATTCTTGTAAAATGGTAGTTTGTAGAGGTTATGAAACTAGCCCCCGGTAGGTACCTAGCGTTGTTTACAAAGATACAATGTCTGTTGTTGCCACGGCTTCCCGATTAACAGAAGGTGTACAGAAAGAGTCACCCCATCATCATCACAACCCGCGAACGTCCCCCTGCCGAGCACGGGCCCACTCCACCACAATGGCCCAGAGCGGATTGGCGGAGGCAGGAGTGTGGCGTGTTACTGCTGCACATGACTTAACAACTACCACATATAACGATAACCCGGATGAACGGATTGATATGCTTTCCGAAGTACCGAGCCGCTTGATATATAGAATGCCACTCGAACGGTCTCCCATCCAAGGCGCTTGATTCCGGTGATCTTTTGACCACCTAGCACCGCGGAGCTGCGAGCACTGCGGTGAGACGCAGTAAGTAGTAAAGATAAATTCATTATTATTTATTTAATACAACCTCCGAAATATAGATAAGAAAAACTTATATCAAAATAGGTACAGGGCACCGCTTATTATATTAAAAAAATGTCTGCCAGCTGCAGCAGGAGACTTTAGATAAATTAAAGTTGGCAAATAGGTATGCATTCCAGAAACAACAGAAAATTCAACAATACTTTTAAAAAAAGAGAGGAGTCGAAAACTTATACAAACTATGAACATTACGAACAAATAAGATCATATAACATTACAGAAAATAAAAAACAATGTATAATTAAGTGAATTACATGCAGATTATTGTACTGTCACCATTCATACCGATTTTGTCCTACACATTAACACTCACACATCACACAATATTACATAAATACACCATACACATTCGCTCAATTAACCACACTACACAACACTCCTAAATATATTAGTTTTGATTTCTTTTCATCTTTATTCATATTATCTTTCTAACTTACCACAACGTAATTGACGTCTAAATGGGCGATGTCTTTGTCACTGTTTAGTGAGACATAACACGCTTTGTATCTCATGTAAACCGACTTGTAGTGTCGTAGTGTCGTAGTGTCGTAATGTGACGGTCACACGGTCCCCAGGACGCGCGAGGCCCGGAGGCCGGCGCCGGGGCGGCTGCGGGCGGCGTGCTGGCGTCGTGCGGCGATCTGTTCCTGTTCTACAAGAAGTGCCTCGTGCAGTGCGCCCGCCTCACCACCGGGGAGCCCATGCTCGGTACGCCCCCGGTACCGCCCCCGGTACCGCCCCCGCCCCCCGTCCGTATGCCCCCCTGAAGCGTCGCTCGTGTGACCCGCGTCTCCCTCCCCAGAGCTGGCCCGCGTGTTCCAGAAGCACCTCCGCGCCTACGCCGACTGCGTGCTGCAGAGCGCGCTGCCCCGCGCCCCCCCGCCCCCGCGAGCCGACCACCTGCCGCCGTTACTGCGGCACGAGGCACGAGCGCCCCGGTCAGTGCTCTACTCTTTACTATCGATCCTTTTATTGAAACTTTAGCAGCTCTCGAGAGCGATATTATATATTTATTAACCTATAAGTTAGTCATTGTATATCATTTGACAGGTTACAATCTATATATTCAGAAATTTTACGTGTGAAAAACTAGTTTGTGAAGAACTTTAAGGAGCATAATTTACATACCGAGATTTCACAACATTTTAACTAAAAAAACCTTCTTATTTGCGAATTAATAATGATATTCTTATCAAGTTTATCCGCAATAGCCCAGCGAGGATTCCTGCGATTTTTTTTAAATATCGTGTATAATCTACATTTCAATTGTCATCCAGCATTATAGAAACGGAATGGAACTTCATCATCATCATCACAAAGAAGTCCACTGCTGAACATGGACCTCCTACGACCTATTGTAGGCGGCCTGCAACCATCGTGAGCCTGCGACCTTCCCCAGATCGTCACTCCATCTTGCGGGAGACGTCTAATGTCAAATGTGCATAATGACTATTTTACTTTGTGTTGGGGTTTTTTTCTTACAATTTGGAGACATTTATATAAATATGGTAAGAAGAAAAAAGCCACGCAAGATGCAACTTGACAATGTCGAAATAAACTTAAAAATCATGAGAAATTGTATGAAATTAATTTATTTTTACTCAAACTGATTCACTGTGTAATAAAATTAGATTAGAAAATGAAGTGTGCCTTACTTTTTGTAATAGATTAACTATTCTGCATTGAGGCTTGTACATCATCATCATAGCATCCAACCGGTTGTGTAGACTTGCGCTAAGGATCCAAAGACGACTCACTTTTTTTAATTTATATCGGTAACAAAGTCCCTGTACGCACTGCCTCCCGGCCAAAGAGGACTGAGAGGGGAGTGTGGGGCTCAGCCACTAACAATCTTCCGACAACGCCCACAGCTGTTGAAAATGGGGCCAAGTGTGCCAAGGCTAAAGCTTCTGTCAGCAGTTCTGGCGCAGTCTAAGTACCTCCTTATACGACCATTGCGAATGTGGCCGATTTCTCACTTTTGAGAACCACTTATAACAGATAGGCGCGACTATTGCCTTCCAGTTTACCGAAAAGAACTCCGGCAGCGATACTGATATTAAAGATGAAAGACATTTCAATCAGGTTTTTGTTATTGTCGGGCTAGATGTGATTGCTTGTAACTAAAACGTTTTGGTAAATTAGATTTTGACGTAGAAAGCTTTAAATAGTAGCTCCCGTAACGATGACGTAAATATCTTGGGCATTAACATTACAATAATAGATATTTAATACAATCACGCCTGTTTCCCCGAAGGGGTAGGCAGAGGCATATTGTATGCTCAAATTTTGTCAATTTTATTGTTGGTCCCACGTAATAGGTGGCGAGCCTATTGCCGCTTACCTGGAACCTTTGTGGTTGCCAGAGCCTCATCCGTTAGCATCCGTGAGGATCTTGGTAGGATCCCTATACACCCTGAACAATAACAATTGACGCTAAAAACAACTTAGATACAACTTGTACAAGCACTGGTACTTGTTCTTATTCTCCGGTATAGTTGCATGCACGAGCTGTCACCTCTAGATCGACGATGTAGTTCATCACTCATTGCAACTCGTGTCTTCCGTTCACAGGTTCACGAAACAAGAGATAGCCAAGATCACATCGGTGATCACAACCGCCGAGTACTGCCTCGAGACCACGGTCCACCTGGAGCACAAACTCAAGCAGAAAGTGGCCAAGGGACTCGCGGACAAGATAGACCTCGCTCCGGAGCAGCAGCTGTTCCACAAGATGATCCACGGCTGCATTCAGATGCTGGTCCAGGACTTGGAAGCCGCCTGCGAGCCGGCGCTGCAAGCCTGCGTCAAGATATCCTGGTTGAACTTCGATAACGTCGGCGACCAAAGCTCCTACGTCACTCAAATCATCATGCACCTCAACAATAGCATTCCGGTACTCAGAGACCATCTCCAGTCGTCGAGGAAGTACTTCACTCAGTTCTGCATACATTTCGCGAACTCGTTCATTCCCAAGTTCATCCAGAACATTTACAAGTGCAAGCCGATATCGACGGTGGGCTCGGAGCAGCTGCTCCTGGACACTCACATGCTGAAGACGGCGCTGCTGGAGCTGCCTTCTCTGGGCTCGAGCGTGAAACGTCCCGCGCCGGCGATGTACACCAAAGTCGTGATCAAACTGATGACGAAAGCGGAGATGATCCTGAAGCTGGTGATGGCTCCGCTCGACGACAGCGCCTCGGGCTTCGTCAGCCAGTTCCTGCAGCTTCTGCCGGAGTCGACCCTCGCGGAGTTCCACCGAGTGCTGGACATGAAGGGAGCCAGGCCTTCCCGCACCCGGCAGGCCGCGCTCGACGCCTTGTTCCGGGAGACCGCCCGCGCGCTCCATGGCGCCGCCGCCGACTGACCGCTCCCCTGGCCGACGACATCCGACATCCGACATCCGACATCCGACATCCGACATCCGACATCCGACATCCGACATCCGACATCCCACATCCGACATCCGACATCCGACATCCGACATCCGACATCCGACATCCGACCCCCTCCCGGCGACTATCCCCCAGCGAGGCTCACTCGCCCGGAGCGGCAGTTTGCTTGTCCGTATCTTACTCGAGCTGATTTTCAGTTTGTTACATCGACTACCATTTTGTAGAAATTATATATGTTACCGGCCAAACCCGGTTTTGGGACAAACTATTTAAGGTGGGCTGCAACTATTACCTATAATAAAATGTTATATAATGGTAAGAAAAAAAAAATAACCTCAACCTAACCCAAAAAGAGAAGTATAAGTATCTCTTTTTGGTTTAGGTTGAGGTTATTTTTTTTTCTAATGGTTAAAAATCGTTTTATGCAGCCCACCTAAATTAGTTTGGACTAGGCTATTATACTAGTTTGTCGTAAATTCGGGTTTGGCCGGTAACATATACATACATGTACCGATTGGATTGATAACAGTAGCGGTCCATAATAATATAATAAATATCCAATTGTAGAATTATTGTAAAACCACGTTGTAAGTAAAAGTAACTTCAAAATGATATTAGTGCGGCCGAGACGCACTCATGAAAAAGAATTTTCGTTGTTATTTTCCTACCAAGACATCAATTTCATATTTTTACTGTTTTTTATCGTTTTATTATTACCAATCATAAAATATACATACATAATGTCACGCCTCTTTCCCGTAGCGGTAGGCAGAGATCACATCCTTCCACTTGCTACGATCTTGGCACACACTCTTAGCTTCATTCACACTCATTCACCTCCTCATATGTTAAATTTCTTAAAAGTCTCGAAATAAACTTACAAAAAACAAAGGAATCAAAAAAAACAAAATTCCCGCTTTTTCTTTTTTCTTTTAAATAATGGCTTCGTGCGTCTAGCACATCTGTAGCCAGTGTCAAGTATGAAATATATTAATGATATATAATTAATAGTAAATGAGAATGTGTGATGATAAAGATGATAAATGGTAAATGAGATACCCTCCCCTAAGCCCCTTGAGCTCTCAGTAAAGATGTGGGACTATACTGAGATGAGAGAATTTGAAAAGGGATGTTGCACTGTTTTGTTTCATTTACCAACACTCATGTACGTTCACAAACACTTAACGGTTAATAATCCACCGTTATTACTCAATCATCATCATCGTCATCTCAGCCATCTGAAGTCCACTGCTGAACATAGGCCTCCCCAATAGGTTTCCACGTTGAGCGATCCTGAGTCGCCTGCATCCATCGGCTTCCCGCCGCCTTGACCAGATCATCGGTCCATCGCGTGGGAGGCCGTCTTCAAATACGTTTGCCGGTTCGCGGTCGCCATGGAAGAACCTTAACGCCCCATCGGCCGTCGGTTCTTCTAGCTATGTGCCCCATGCAGTGCCACTTCAGCCTGCAAACTCGCCTCGCTATAAGGTCACTTCAGTCCTCCCACGGATTTCCTCATTTCTGATTCGATCACGTAGGAACACTCCGAGCATAGCTCTCTCCATTGCACGCTGAGCGACTTTGAGCTTTCTAATGAGGCCCATAGTCAGGCACCAAGTCTCAGTACCGTACGTCATCACTGGCAACCCACACTGGTCAAAGACCTTCGCCTTAAGACACTGAGGTATTTTTGACGAGAAGATATAGCGCAGTTTCCCGAACGCAGCCCAGCCGAGCTGGATTCGAAGATTAACCTCTTACTCGAAGTTGGACTTTTTGTCCCAGGTATACATACCTACTCTTCGACAACTTCGAGAGCCGAGCCTCCAACAATTATTGGGGTAATGTTAAGCATGGACATTCGACATTGTCATTATCGTCTTGTCCATGTTCATTTTGAGACCTACCCTTTAGGAAGCTCTGTCAAGATCTTCGAGCATTGTGCCCAGATCCACAAGCGACTCCGCTATGACCACTATATCGTCGGCAAATCGAAGGTGAGACATATACTCGCCATTTATGTTGATGCCGTAGTTTCCCCAGTCCAGCATCTTGAAAACATCCTCCAGGGCAGCAGTGAACAGTTTCGGAGATATCACATCTCCCTGTCTCACGCCCTTCCGCAGGAGGATAGGATTCGTGTGCTGGTCTAGTACTCGTACGGACATGGTGGCGCTCTTGTATAAACTTCTCAACCCTTCAATATATCGATGGTCAATGCGGCATCGCTGCAGGGACTGAAACACTGCCCACTCGAAGGCCTATTCATAGTCCACAAACGCTAAGCAAAGTGGCTGGTTATACTCCTCGGTCTTCTGTATAACCTGCCGCAGCGTATGTGTGTGGTCTATGGTTGAAAAGCCTTTTCGGAAACCGGCTTGTTCGGGGCTGGAAGTTGTCAAACCTATGACCGGGACGATTCGTGATGACCCGTGAAAACAACTTATAGACGTGGCTCAGCAGCGTGATTGGCCTATAATTCTTCAAAAGAGGTTTGTCACCTTTTTTGAAGAAAATTACAACCACGCCACTGGCCTACGCCTGTGGCGCACGTCCCTCGAGGATGGATGACGGTGTTAAAGAGCCTCTGGAGTACCTTTAGTACCGGTGTACCACCCGTTCTCAGAAGCTCTGCTGTCATCCCGTCGTCACCCGGTGCCTTTATGTTTTTCAACTGTTTCAGGGCTCTCCTAATCTCGTACAGGCTGACGTCCGGGATGTTTTCGGTGTAGTGCTTGGTTAGTTTGGCTCTTGGGTCTTTAGTCAAACAAGTAGCGGGATCCTGCGTACTAGTATATAACTGCCCATAAAACCCTTCGATCTCCCTCATGATCTCAGGTTTCGACGTGTTTAGATTGCTCTTGTTGGTGTTCAGCTGCGTTAACTGACTCTGGCCTCTGGCATTACACATTAATGTTCGAAATATCACAAATTTTAGACAATAAAACAAAACTGCAGACATGATGCTTCACTTTCCGGCTTGAGAATTAGATGACATATCCTCGCATGAAGTGGTACTCGAGCATACAGCCCACCTGCTGGTACGTGGTCTACATCACCGGGGGCAGCACTAGCGCGTTGCAGAACCTTTCAAAATCATTCCATGACCTTTTTGAACAGCTCCAAGCCGTAATATTGTATCCAGCCGGGTTTTGGCCAAACCAGCGCAAATACCCTCCATGTGACGACACGAATGCGGAGTGGACTTGATGTGGCTGAAATAATGATGCTGTTTATTTAAACTTGACAGTTAACTAAATCAATTTTCACAATCATTGTTATTTTAGTTTGTTGATAGAAAAATATTTAAATTTAAAAAAAAATTATGTAAGGGTAATTAATCTTATATAAGTCTGTTATTATTTAATTGTGCAATAAAATATTTTTTTTTGAATATACACATTAAAATAAAATATAATGCTTGCTAAAATACTTTTTTAATTTTTATTTACATGTAATTTATAAATAAGTATTCATGAACGTCTCTCACAGCGCTTCGTCCCCCGAACTAAGCAGAACTTGCACTAAACAACGGATACACACTTACCTATATCACATTATTTTACTTCAGGCATACATATGACGGCGCTTTCGTAATTGTGGTCATAGATCAACGATACCAAAGACATAATAGTATAGAGAAGCGAATGTCACAGACAATGAGGGTTGGGAGACAGCTCGCTTGAGGTAACTCGTTCCGTTGGCGACATGGCGTCACGCGTTCTGAGGAACGTCTCGATATTCGCGTCATATCATGTGTTAGCTTTTTAATGCAATTGCAAAATAGACGGCTGATTTACAATATGGTGTTTAATTATTTCTCCTCACCCGTTGATCCACGCCGCCCCTTAGCATCAATGGAATCCCATGATAATCCCGAGACTGGCCAATTTCCTATACATATTATGGACTAGCTGACCCGTTGCCCTGTCCTATCACAACTATATTCATTCTTTCAACTCTGCTGTCAACTGACTGACAGCTATGTCAAACGCCATTGTTCCTTTCCCTCTTAAACATGTACCTACTCACTCGTTTAAAGTATTTGCCGGTGTCAAGTAATATAACTAATCAAGTGATTTGCAAGAATGCATCATTATCGTTATTCAGTACAGTCTAAGTCAAGTTAAGTCTTTCACAGTCGAGTCCAGTCAGAGTCGTACCCCAGTCAAATAGTGGAGACTTCACTGAAGGCTTCTAGGGAGTTGTGGAATCAACACGGAGAGTCACAATTCACGATAATGTGTCTCTTTCTTGCATTTGTGTACATTGCCAAAGAAGTAACGTCTAAGAATCCACTATAGTCACACATAGAAACTCGAATTTGCACTAGTTTTGGAAAATAAAAGACTGCCACGATGTGTCTTTTCTCGCGTTGGCGCCAAAACTCCAACGCCATAGTTTCAACATACCTATTGTCAGAAGTGATTTGAAAGGAAAATTATAGGAGTCGTTGAGTTTTCGCGCGACACATTCCACATAGCAAAATGTGACGTACTAACTAAAAGCGTTTCTGAGAAAGCCTGAAAACGTGATATGAAAATAGTCACATCTAGAGAAGTCATTAAGCTAAAAAAATAATCACTTTTCGAATGTTTCTGTGATTGAAATATCATTTCAATCATAGGAACATTCAAAAATAAATAAATAGATAAGTATAATATTTTTGGTCCAGTATACACTTAATGGTATACAATGTAAGTACCCAACCTGCCAATATGGTTCCACAGCAGCATTAATCACTGCCAAATGGTTTATTTACAAGTGTTGCCAGGTGTGGTATTCTTGTAAAATGGTAGTTTGTAGAGGTTATGAAACTAGCCCCCGGTAGGTACCTAGCGTTGTTTACAAAGATACAATGTCTGTTGTTGCCACGGCTTCCCGATTAACAGAAGGTGTACAGAAAGAGTCACCCCATCATCATCACAACCCGCGAACGTCCCCCTGCCGAGCACGGGCCCACTCCACCACAATGGCCCAGAGCGGATTGGCGGAGGCAGGAGTGTGGCGTGTTACTGCTGCACATGACTTAACAACTACCACATATAACGATAACCCGGATGAACGGATTGATATGCTTTCCGAAGTACCGAGCCGCTTGATATATAGAATGCCACTCGAACGGTCTCCCATCCAAGGCGCTTGATTCCGGTGATCTTTTGACCACCTAGCACCGCGGAGCTGCGAGCACTGCGGTGAGACGCAGTAAGTAGTAAAGATAAATTCATTATTATTTATTTAATACAACCTCCGAAATATAGATAAGAAAAACTTATATCAAAATAGGTACAGGGCACCGCTTATTATATTAAAAAAATGTCTGCCAGCTGCAGCAGGAGACTTTAGATAAATTAAAGTTGGCAAATAGGTATGCATTCCAGAAACAACAGAAAATTCAACAATACTTTTAAAAAAAGAGAGGAGTCGAAAACTTATACAAACTATGAACATTACGAACAAATAAGATCATATAACATTACAGAAAATAAAAAACAATGTATAATTAAGTGAATTACATGCAGATTATTGTACTGTCACCATTCATACCGATTTTGTCCTACACATTAACACTCACACATCACACAATATTACATAAATACACCATACACATTCGCTCAATTAACCACACTACACAACACTCCTAAATATATTAGTTTTGATTTCTTTTCATCTTTATTCATATTATCTTTCTAACTTACCACAACGTAATTGACGTCTAAATGGGCGATGTCTTTGTCACTGTTTAGTGAGACATAACACGCTTTGTATCTCATGTAAACCGACTTGTAGTGTCGTAGTGTCGTAGTGTCGTAATGTGACGGTCACACGGTCCCCAGGACGCGCGAGGCCCGGAGGCCGGCGCCGGGGCGGCTGCGGGCGGCGTGCTGGCGTCGTGCGGCGATCTGTTCCTGTTCTACAAGAAGTGCCTCGTGCAGTGCGCCCGCCTCACCACCGGGGAGCCCATGCTCGGTACGCCCCCGGTACCGCCCCCGGTACCGCCCCCGCCCCCCGTCCGTATGCCCCCCTGAAGCGTCGCTCGTGTGACCCGCGTCTCCCTCCCCAGAGCTGGCCCGCGTGTTCCAGAAGCACCTCCGCGCCTACGCCGACTGCGTGCTGCAGAGCGCGCTGCCCCGCGCCCCCCCGCCCCCGCGAGCCGACCACCTGCCGCCGTTACTGCGGCACGAGGCACGAGCGCCCCGGTCAGTGCTCTACTCTTTACTATCGATCCTTTTATTGAAACTTTAGCAGCTCTCGAGAGCGATATTATATATTTATTAACCTATAAGTTAGTCATTGTATATCATTTGACAGGTTACAATCTATATATTCAGAAATTTTACGTGTGAAAAACTAGTTTGTGAAGAACTTTAAGGAGCATAATTTACATACCGAGATTTCACAACATTTTAACTAAAAAAACCTTCTTATTTGCGAATTAATAATGATATTCTTATCAAGTTTATCCGCAATAGCCCAGCGAGGATTCCTGCGATTTTTTTTAAATATCGTGTATAATCTACATTTCAATTGTCATCCAGCATTATAGAAACGGAATGGAACTTCATCATCATCATCACAAAGAAGTCCACTGCTGAACATGGACCTCCTACGACCTATTGTAGGCGGCCTGCAACCATCGTGAGCCTGCGACCTTCCCCAGATCGTCACTCCATCTTGCGGGAGACGTCTAATGTCAAATGTGCATAATGACTATTTTACTTTGTGTTGGGGTTTTTTTCTTACAATTTGGAGACATTTATATAAATATGGTAAGAAGAAAAAAGCCACGCAAGATGCAACTTGACAATGTCGAAATAAACTTAAAAATCATGAGAAATTGTATGAAATTAATTTATTTTTACTCAAACTGATTCACTGTGTAATAAAATTAGATTAGAAAATGAAGTGTGCCTTACTTTTTGTAATAGATTAACTATTCTGCATTGAGGCTTGTACATCATCATCATAGCATCCAACCGGTTGTGTAGACTTGCGCTAAGGATCCAAAGACGACTCACTTTTTTTAATTTATATCGGTAACAAAGTCCCTGTACGCACTGCCTCCCGGCCAAAGAGGACTGAGAGGGGAGTGTGGGGCTCAGCCACTAACAATCTTCCGACAACGCCCACAGCTGTTGAAAATGGGGCCAAGTGTGCCAAGGCTAAAGCTTCTGTCAGCAGTTCTGGCGCAGTCTAAGTACCTCCTTATACGACCATTGCGAATGTGGCCGATTTCTCACTTTTGAGAACCACTTATAACAGATAGGCGCGACTATTGCCTTCCAGTTTACCGAAAAGAACTCCGGCAGCGATACTGATATTAAAGATGAAAGACATTTCAATCAGGTTTTTGTTATTGTCGGGCTAGATGTGATTGCTTGTAACTAAAACGTTTTGGTAAATTAGATTTTGACGTAGAAAGCTTTAAATAGTAGCTCCCGTAACGATGACGTAAATATCTTGGGCATTAACATTACAATAATAGATATTTAATACAATCACGCCTGTTTCCCCGAAGGGGTAGGCAGAGGCATATTGTATGCTCAAATTTTGTCAATTTTATTGTTGGTCCCACGTAATAGGTGGCGAGCCTATTGCCGCTTACCTGGAACCTTTGTGGTTGCCAGAGCCTCATCCGTTAGCATCCGTGAGGATCTTGGTAGGATCCCTATACACCCTGAACAATAACAATTGACGCTAAAAACAACTTAGATACAACTTGTACAAGCACTGGTACTTGTTCTTATTCTCCGGTATAGTTGCATGCACGAGCTGTCACCTCTAGATCGACGATGTAGTTCATCACTCATTGCAACTCGTGTCTTCCGTTCACAGGTTCACGAAACAAGAGATAGCCAAGATCACATCGGTGATCACAACCGCCGAGTACTGCCTCGAGACCACGGTCCACCTGGAGCACAAACTCAAGCAGAAAGTGGCCAAGGGACTCGCGGACAAGATAGACCTCGCTCCGGAGCAGCAGCTGTTCCACAAGATGATCCACGGCTGCATTCAGATGCTGGTCCAGGACTTGGAAGCCGCCTGCGAGCCGGCGCTGCAAGCCTGCGTCAAGATATCCTGGTTGAACTTCGATAACGTCGGCGACCAAAGCTCCTACGTCACTCAAATCATCATGCACCTCAACAATAGCATTCCGGTACTCAGAGACCATCTCCAGTCGTCGAGGAAGTACTTCACTCAGTTCTGCATACATTTCGCGAACTCGTTCATTCCCAAGTTCATCCAGAACATTTACAAGTGCAAGCCGATATCGACGGTGGGCTCGGAGCAGCTGCTCCTGGACACTCACATGCTGAAGACGGCGCTGCTGGAGCTGCCTTCTCTGGGCTCGAGCGTGAAACGTCCCGCGCCGGCGATGTACACCAAAGTCGTGATCAAACTGATGACGAAAGCGGAGATGATCCTGAAGCTGGTGATGGCTCCGCTCGACGACAGCGCCTCGGGCTTCGTCAGCCAGTTCCTGCAGCTTCTGCCGGAGTCGACTCTCGCGGAGTTCCACCGAGTGCTGGACATGAAGGGAGCCAGGCCTTCCCGCACCCGGCAGGCCGCGCTCGACGCCTTGTTCCGGGAGACCGCCCGCGCGCTCCATGGCGCCGCCGCCGACTGACCGCTCCCCTGGCCGACGACATCCGACATCCGACATCCGACATCCGACATCCGACATCCGACATCCGACATCCGACATCCGACATCCCACATCCGACATCCGACATCCGACATCCGACATCCGACATCCGACATCCGACCCCCTCCCGGCGACTATCCCCCAGCGAGGCTCACTCGCCCGGAGCGGCAGTTTGCTTGTCCGTATCTTACTCGAGCTGATTTTCAGTTTGTTACATCGACTACCATTTTGTAGAAATTATATATGTTACCGGCCAAACCCGGTTTTGGGACAAACTATTTAAGGTGGGCTGCAACTATTACCTATAATAAAATGTTATATAATGGTAAGAAAAAAAAAATAACCTCAACCTAACCCAAAAAGAGAAGTATAAGTATCTCTTTTTGGTTTAGGTTGAGGTTATTTTTTTTTCTAATGGTTAAAAATCGTTTTATGCAGCCCACCTAAATTAGTTTGGACTAGGCTATTATACTAGTTTGTCGTAAATTCGGGTTTGGCCGGTAACATATACATACATGTACCGATTGGATTGATAACAGTAGCGGTCCATAATAATATAATAAATATCCAATTGTAGAATTATTGTAAAACCACGTTGTAAGTAAAAGTAACTTCAAAATGATATTAGTGCGGCCGAGACGCACTCATGAAAAAGAATTTTCGTTGTTATTTTCCTACCAAGACATCAATTTCATATTTTTACTGTTTTTTATCGTTTTATTATTACCAATCATAAAATATACATACATAATGTCACGCCTCTTTCCCGTAGCGGTAGGCAGAGATCACATCCTTCCACTTGCTACGATCTTGGCACACACTCTTAGCTTCATTCACACTCATTCACCTCCTCATATGTTAAATTTCTTAAAAGTCTCGAAATAAACTTACAAAAAACAAAGGAATCAAAAAAAACAAAATTCCCGCTTTTTCTTTTTTCTTTTAAATAATGGCTTCGTGCGTCTAGCACATCTGTAGCCAGTGTCAAGTATGAAATATATTAATGATATATAATTAATAGTAAATGAGAATGTGTGATGATAAAGATGATAAATGGTAAATGAGATACCCTCCCCTAAGCCCCTTGAGCTCTCAGTAAAGATGTGGGACTATACTGAGATGAGAGAATTTGAAAAGGGATGTTGCACTGTTTTGTTTCATTTACCAACACTCATGTACGTTCACAAACACTTAACGGTTAATAATCCACCGTTATTACTCAATCATCATCATCGTCATCTCAGCCATCTGAAGTCCACTGCTGAACATAGGCCTCCCCAATAGGTTTCCACGTTGAGCGATCCTGAGTCGCCTGCATCCATCGGCTTCCCGCCGCCTTGACCAGATCATCGGTCCATCGCGTGGGAGGCCGTCTTCAAATACGTTTGCCGGTTCGCGGTCGCCATGGAAGAACCTTAACGCCCCATCGGCCGTCGGTTCTTCTAGCTATGTGCCCCATGCAGTGCCACTTCAGCCTGCAAACTCGCCTCGCTATAAGGTCACTTCAGTCCTCCCACGGATTTCCTCATTTCTGATTCGATCACGTAGGAACACTCCGAGCATAGCTCTCTCCATTGCACGCTGAGCGACTTTGAGCTTTCTAATGAGGCCCATAGTCAGGCACCAAGTCTCAGTACCGTACGTCATCACTGGCAACCCACACTGGTCAAAGACCTTCGCCTTAAGACACTGAGGTATTTTTGACGAGAAGATATAGCGCAGTTTCCCGAACGCAGCCCAGCCGAGCTGGATTCGAAGATTAACCTCTTACTCGAAGTTGGACTTTTTGTCCCAGGTATACATACCTACTCTTCGACAACTTCGAGAGCCGAGCCTCCAACAATTATTGGGGTAATGTTAAGCATGGACATTCGACATTGTCATTATCGTCTTGTCCATGTTCATTTTGAGACCTACCCTTTAGGAAGCTCTGTCAAGATCTTCGAGCATTGTGCCCAGATCCACAAGCGACTCCGCTATGACCACTATATCGTCGGCAAATCGAAGGTGAGACATATACTCGCCATTTATGTTGATGCCGTAGTTTCCCCAGTCCAGCATCTTGAAAACATCCTCCAGGGCAGCAGTGAACAGTTTCGGAGATATCACATCTCCCTGTCTCACGCCCTTCCGCAGGAGGATAGGATTCGTGTGCTGGTCTAGTACTCGTACGGACATGGTGGCGCTCTTGTATAAACTTCTCAACCCTTCAATATATCGATGGTCAATGCGGCATCGCTGCAGGGACTGAAACACTGCCCACTCGAAGGCCTATTCATAGTCCACAAACGCTAAGCAAAGTGGCTGGTTATACTCCTCGGTCTTCTGTATAACCTGCCGCAGCGTATGTGTGTGGTCTATGGTTGAAAAGCCTTTTCGGAAACCGGCTTGTTCGGGGCTGGAAGTTGTCAAACCTATGACCGGGACGATTCGTGATGACCCGTGAAAACAACTTATAGACGTGGCTCAGCAGCGTGATTGGCCTATAATTCTTCAAAAGAGGTTTGTCACCTTTTTTGAAGAAAATTACAACCACGCCACTGGCCTACGCCTGTGGCGCACGTCCCTCGAGGATGGATGACGGTGTTAAAGAGCCTCTGGAGTACCTTTAGTACCGGTGTACCACCCGTTCTCAGAAGCTCTGCTGTCATCCCGTCGTCACCCGGTGCCTTTATGTTTTTCAACTGTTTCAGGGCTCTCCTAATCTCGTACAGGCTGACGTCCGGGATGTTTTCGGTGTAGTGCTTGGTTAGTTTGGCTCTTGGGTCTTTAGTCAAACAAGTAGCGGGATCCTGCGTACTAGTATATAACTGCCCATAAAACCCTTCGATCTCCCTCATGATCTCAGGTTTCGACGTGTTTAGATTGCTCTTGTTGGTGTTCAGCTGCGTTAACTGACTCTGGCCTCTGGCATTACACATTAATGTTCGAAATATCACAAATTTTAGACAATAAAACAAAACTGCAGACATGATGCTTCACTTTCCGGCTTGAGAATTAGATGACATATCCTCGCATGAAGTGGTACTCGAGCATACAGCCCACCTGCTGGTACGTGGTCTACATCACCGGGGGCAGCACTAGCGCGTTGCAGAACCTTTCAAAATCATTCCATGACCTTTTTGAACAGCTCCAAGCCGTAATATTGTATCCAGCCGGGTTTTGGCCAAACCAGCGCAAATACCCTCCATGTGACGACACGAATGCGGAGTGGACTTGATGTGGCTGAAATAATGATGCTGTTTATTTAAACTTGACAGTTAACTAAATCAATTTTCACAATCATTGTTATTTTAGTTTGTTGATAGAAAAATATTTAAATTTAAAAAAAAATTATGTAAGGGTAATTAATCTTATATAAGTCTGTTATTATTTAATTGTGCAATAAAATATTTTTTTTTGAATATACACATTAAAATAAAATATAATGCTTGCTAAAATACTTTTTTAATTTTTATTTACATGTAATTTATAAATAAGTATTCATGAACGTCTCTCACAGCGCTTCGTCCCCCGAACTAAGCAGAACTTGCACTAAACAACGGATACACACTTACCTATATCACATTATTTTACTTCAGGCATACATATGACGGCGCTTTCGTAATTGTGGTCATAGATCAACGATACCAAAGACATAATAGTATAGAGAAGCGAATGTCACAGACAATGAGGGTTGGGAGACAGCTCGCTTGAGGTAACTCGTTCCGTTGGCGACATGGCGTCACGCGTTCTGAGGAACGTCTCGATATTCGCGTCATATCATGTGTTAGCTTTTTAATGCAATTGCAAAATAGACGGCTGATTTACAATATGGTGTTTAATTATTTCTCCTCACCCGTTGATCCACGCCGCCCCTTAGCATCAATGGAATCCCATGATAATCCCGAGACTGGCCAATTTCCTATACATATTATGGACTAGCTGACCCGTTGCCCTGTCCTATCACAACTATATTCATTCTTTCAACTCTGCTGTCAACTGACTGACAGCTATGTCAAACGCCATTGTTCCTTTCCCTCTTAAACATGTACCTACTCACTCGTTTAAAGTATTTGCCGGTGTCAAGTAATATAACTAATCAAGTGATTTGCAAGAATGCATCATTATCGTTATTCAGTACAGTCTAAGTCAAGTTAAGTCTTTCACAGTCGAGTCCAGTCAGAGTCGTACCCCAGTCAAATAGTGGAGACTTCACTGAAGGCTTCTAGGGAGTTGTGGAATCAACACGGAGAGTCACAATTCACGATAATGTGTCTCTTTCTTGCATTTGTGTACATTGCCAAAGAAGTAACGTCTAAGAATCCACTATAGTCACACATAGAAACTCGAATTTGCACTAGTTTTGGAAAATAAAAGACTGCCACGATGTGTCTTTTCTCGCGTTGGCGCCAAAACTCCAACGCCATAGTTTCAACATACCTATTGTCAGAAGTGATTTGAAAGGAAAATTATAGGAGTCGTTGAGTTTTCGCGCGACACATTCCACATAGCAAAATGTGACGTACTAACTAAAAGCGTTTCTGAGAAAGCCTGAAAACGTGATATGAAAATAGTCACATCTAGAGAAGTCATTAAGCTAAAAAAATAATCACTTTTCGAATGTTTCTGTGATTGAAATATCATTTCAATCATAGGAACATTCAAAAATAAATAAATAGATAAGTATAATATTTTTGGTCCAGTATACACTTAATGGTATACAATGTAAGTACCCAACCTGCCAATATGGTTCCACAGCAGCATTAATCACTGCCAAATGGTTTATTTACAAGTGTTGCCAGGTGTGGTATTCTTGTAAAATGGTAGTTTGTAGAGGTTATGAAACTAGCCCCCGGTAGGTACCTAGCGTTGTTTACAAAGATACAATGTCTGTTGTTGCCACGGCTTCCCGATTAACAGAAGGTGTACAGAAAGAGTCACCCCATCATCATCACAACCCGCGAACGTCCCCCTGCCGAGCACGGGCCCACTCCACCACAATGGCCCAGAGCGGATTGGCGGAGGCAGGAGTGTGGCGTGTTACTGCTGCACATGACTTAACAACTACCACATATAACGATAACCCGGATGAACGGATTGATATGCTTTCCGAAGTACCGAGCCGCTTGATATATAGAATGCCACTCGAACGGTCTCCCATCCAAGGCGCTTGATTCCGGTGATCTTTTGACCACCTAGCACCGCGGAGCTGCGAGCACTGCGGTGAGACGCAGTAAGTAGTAAAGATAAATTCATTATTATTTATTTAATACAACCTCCGAAATATAGATAAGAAAAACTTATATCAAAATAGGTACAGGGCACCGCTTATTATATTAAAAAAATGTCTGCCAGCTGCAGCAGGAGACTTTAGATAAATTAAAGTTGGCAAATAGGTATGCATTCCAGAAACAACAGAAAATTCAACAATACTTTTAAAAAAAGAGAGGAGTCGAAAACTTATACAAACTATGAACATTACGAACAAATAAGATCATATAACATTACAGAAAATAAAAAACAATGTATAATTAAGTGAATTACATGCAGATTATTGTACTGTCACCATTCATACCGATTTTGTCCTACACATTAACACTCACACATCACACAATATTACATAAATACACCATACACATTCGCTCAATTAACCACACTACACAACACTCCTAAATATATTAGTTTTGATTTCTTTTCATCTTTATTCATATTATCTTTCTAACTTACCACAACGTAATTGACGTCTAAATGGGCGATGTCTTTGTCACTGTTTAGTGAGACATAACACGCTTTGTATCTCATGTAAACCGACTTGTAGTGTCGTAGTGTCGTAGTGTCGTAATGTGACGGTCACACGGTCCCCAGGACGCGCGAGGCCCGGAGGCCGGCGCCGGGGCGGCTGCGGGCGGCGTGCTGGCGTCGTGCGGCGATCTGTTCCTGTTCTACAAGAAGTGCCTCGTGCAGTGCGCCCGCCTCACCACCGGGGAGCCCATGCTCGGTACGCCCCCGGTACCGCCCCCGGTACCGCCCCCGCCCCCCGTCCGTATGCCCCCCTGAAGCGTCGCTCGTGTGACCCGCGTCTCCCTCCCCAGAGCTGGCCCGCGTGTTCCAGAAGCACCTCCGCGCCTACGCCGACTGCGTGCTGCAGAGCGCGCTGCCCCGCGCCCCCCCGCCCCCGCGAGCCGACCACCTGCCGCCGTTACTGCGGCACGAGGCACGAGCGCCCCGGTCAGTGCTCTACTCTTTACTATCGATCCTTTTATTGAAACTTTAGCAGCTCTCGAGAGCAATATTATATATTTATTAACCTGTAAGTTAGTCATTGTATATCATTTGACAGGTTACAATCTATATATATTCAGAAATTTTACGTGTAAAAAACTAGTTTGTAAAGAACTTTAAAAGAGCATAATTTCCATACCGAGATTTCACAACATTTAAACTAAAAAAACCTTCTTATTTGCGAATTAATAATGATACTCTTATCAAGTTTATCCGCAATAGCCCTGCGAGGATTCCTGCGATTTTTTTAAATATCGTGTATAATCTACATTTCAATTGTCATCCAGCATTATAGAAAAACGGAATGCAACTTCATCATCATCATCACAAAGAAGTCCACTGCTGAACATGGGCCTCCTCCATAAATTTCCAGCGTGACCTATTGTAGGCGGCCTGCAACCATCGTGAGCCTGCGACCTTCCCCAGATCGTCACTCCATCTTGCGGGAGACGTCTAATGTCAAATGTGCATAATGACTATTTTACTTTGTGTTGGGGTTTTTTTCTTACAATTTAGAGACATTTATATAAATATGGTAACAAGAAAAAAGCCATGTGGTCACACGCCACGCAAGATGCAACTTGACCATGTCGAAATAAACTTAAAAATCATGAGAAATTGTATGAAATTTATTTTTTGTTATTCAAACTGATTCACTGTGTAAACAAATTAGATTAGAAAATGAAGTGTGCCTTACTTTTTGTAATAGATTAACTATTTTGCATCGAACATCATAGCATCCAACCGGTTGTGTAGACTTGCGCTAAGGATCGAGAGACGGCTCACTTTTTTAATTTATATCGGTAATAAGGTCCCTGTACGCACTGCCTCCCGGCCAAAGAGGACTGAGAGGGGAGTGTGGGGCTCACCCACTAAGAATCTTCTGACAACGCCCACCGCTGTTGAAAATGGGGCCAAGTGTGCCAAGGCTTAGGGCTTCTGTCCCCCCGCCCGCGGCCAACGTCCCCCCAGATCAGAACCGAGAAGTCCTTCTCAGAGAGGCGCAGTCTAAGTACCTCCTTATTCGACCATGGCGTATGTAGCCGACTTTGCACTTTTGAGAACCACTTTCAATAGATAGGCAGATTGCCTTCTTCCAGAAAGAACTCCGGCAGCGATACTGAGATTAAAGATGAAAGTCAGGCTAGATGTGATTGCTCGTAACTAAAACGTTTTGGTAAATTAGATTTTGACATAGAAAGCTTTAAATAGTAGGTCCCGTAACGATGACGTAAATATCGTGGGCATTAACTTAATCTAAATAATTACTTAATACTCACATGCAATCACGCCTGTTTCCCCGAAGGGGTAGGCAGAGGCATATTGTATGCTCAAATTTTGCACATTTTATTGTTGGTCCGACGTAATAGGTGGCGAGCCTATTGCCGCTTACCTAGAACTTTTCTGGTTGCCAAAGCCTCATCCGTTAGCATCCGTGAGGATCTTGGTAGGATCCCTATACACCCTGAACATAAACAATTGACGCTAAAAACAACTCAGATACAACTTGTACAAGCACTGTTCTCCGGTACAGCTGTGCATCCCTCATTGCAACTCGTGACTTCCGTTCACAGGTACACGAAACAAGAGATAGCCAAGATAACATCGGTGATCACAACCGCCGAGTACTGCCTCGAGACCACGGTCCACCTGGAGCACAAACTCAAGCAGAAAGTGGCCAAGGGACTCGCGGACAAGATAGACCTCGCTCCGGAGCAGCAGCTGTTCCACAAGATGATCCACGGCTGCATTCAGATGCTGGTCCAGGACTTGGAAGCCGCCTGCGAGCCGGCGCTGCAAGCCTGCGTCAAGATATCCTGGTTGAACTTCGATAACGTCGGCGACCAAAGCTCCTACGTCACTCAAATCATCATGCACCTCAACAATAGCATTCCGGTACTCAGAGACCATCTGCAGTCGTCGAGGAAGTACTTCACTCAGTTCTGCATACATTTCGCGAACTCGTTCATTCCCAAGTTCATCCAGAACATTTACAAGTGCAAGCCGATATCGACGGTGGGCTCGGAGCAGCTGCTCCTGGACACTCACATGCTGAAGACGGCGCTGCTGGAGCTGCCTTCTCTGGGCTCGAGCGTGAAACGTCCCGCGCCGGCGATGTACACCAAAGTCGTGATCAAACTGATGACGAAAGCGGAGATGATCCTGAAGCTGGTGATGGCTCCGCTCGACGACAGCGCCTCGGGCTTCGTCAGCCAGTTCCTGCAGCTTCTGCCGGAGTCGACTCTCGCGGAGTTCCACCGAGTGCTGGACATGAAGGGAGCCAGGCCTTCCCGCACCCGGCAGGCCGCGCTCGACGCCTTGTTCCGGGAGACCGCCCGCGCGCTCCATGGCGCCGCCGCCGACTGACCGCTCCCCTGGCCGACGACATCCGACATCCGACATCCGACATCCGACATCCGACATCCGACATCCGACATCCGACATCCGACCCCCTCCCGGCGACGGTCCCCCAGCGAGGCTCACTCGCCCGGAGCGACTGTCGGCATCTTAAAGGGCACTTTGTTTGTCCATATCTTACTCGAGCTGATTTTCAGTCACATCGACAACCATTTTGTAGAAATTATATATGTTACCGGCCAAACTCGATTTTGAGACAAACTAATTTAGGTGCGCTGCAACTATTACCTATAATATAATGTTATTTAATGGTAAGAAAAAAAAAATAACCTCAACCTAACCCAAAAAGAGAAGTAACTATAAGTATCTCTTTTTGGGTTAGGTTGAGGTTATTTTTTTTCTTACCGTTAAAAATCATTTTATGCAGCCCACCTAAATTAGTTTGGACTAGGCTATTATACTAGTTTGTCCTAAATTCGGGTTTGGCCGGTAACATATACATACATGTACCGAATGGATTGATAACAGTAGCGGTCCATAATAATATAATAAATATCCAAATGTAGAATTATTGTAAAATCACGTTGTAAGTAAAAGTAACTTCAAAATGATATTAGTGCGGTCTTCGTCCACCGAGACGCACTCATGAAAAAGAATTTTCGTTGTTATTTTCCTACAAAAACATCAATATCATATTTTTACTGTTTTTTATCGTTTTATTATTACTAATCATAAAATATACATACATAATGTCACGCCTCTTTCCCGTAGCGGTAGGCAGAGATCACATCCTTCCACTTGCTACGATCTTGGCACACACTCTTAGCTTCATTCACTCTCATTCACCTCCTCATATGTTAATTTTCTTAAAACTTTCGAAATAAGCTTACAAAAAACAAAGGAATAAAAAAAAACAAAATTTCCGTTTTTTTTTCTTTCCAATAATGGCTTCGTGCGTCCAGCACATCTGTAGCCAGTGTCAAGTAAGTGATATATTAATAATATATAATGAATAGTAAATGAGAATGTGTGATGATAAAGATGATAAATGGTAAATGAGATACCCTCCCCTAGGCCCCTTGAGTTCTCAGTAAAGATGTGGGACTATACTGAAATGAGAGAATTTGAAAAGGGATGTTGCACTGTTTTGTTTCATTTACCAACACTCATGTACGTTCACAAACACTTAACGGTTAATAATCCACCGTTATTACTCAATCATCATCATCGTCATCTCAGCCATCTGAAGTCCAATGCTGAACATAGGCCTCCCCAATAGGTTTCCACGTTGAGCGATCCTGAGTCGCCTGCATCCATCGGCTTCCCGCCGCCTTGACCAGATCATCGGTCCATCGCGTGGGAGGCCGTCTTCAAATACGTTTGCCGGTTAGCGGTCGCCATGGAAGAACCTTAACGCCCCATCGGCCGTCGGTTCTTTAAGCTATGTGCCCCGCCCATTGCCACTTTAGCCTGCAAACTCGCCTCGCTATAAGGTCACTTCAGTCCTCCCACGGATTTCCTCATTTCTGATTCGATCACGTAGGAACACTCCGAGCATAGCTCTCTCCATTGCACGCTGAGCGACTTTGAGCTTTCTAATGAGGCCCATAGTCAGGCACCAACTCTCAGTACCGTACGTCATCACTGGCAACCCACACTGGTCAAAGACTTTCGTCTTAAGACACTGAGGTATTTTTGACGAGAAGATATAGCGCAGTTTCCCGAACGCAGCCCAGCCGAGCTGGATTCGAAGATTGACCTCTATCTCGAAGTTGGACTTTTTATCCCAGATATACATACCTACTCTTCGACAACTTCGAGAGCCGAGCCTCTCACAATTATTGGGGTAATGTTAAGCATGGACATTCGACATTGTCATTATCGTCTTGTCCATGTTCATTTTGAGACCTACCCTTTGGGAAGCTCTGTCGAGGTCTTCGAGCATTGTGCCCAGATCCACAAGCGACTCCGCTATGACCACTATATCGTCGGCAAATCGAAGGTGAGACATATACTCGCCATTTATGTTGATGCCGTAGTTTCCCCAGGCCAGCATCTTGAAAACATCCTCCAGGGCAGCAGTGAACAGATTCGGAGATATGCCATCTCCCTGTCTCACGCCCTTCCGCAGAAGGATAGGATTCGTGTGCTGGTCTAGTACTCGTACGGACATGGTGGCGCTTTTGTATAAACTTCTCAACCCTTCAATATACCAATGGTCAATGCGGCATCGCTGCAGGGACTGAAACACTGCCCACTCGAAGGCCTATTCATAGTCCACAAACGCTAAGCAAAGTGGCTGGTTATACTCCTCGGTCTTCTGTATAACCTGCCGCAGCGTATGTGTGTGGTCTATGGTTGAAAAGCCTTTTCGGAAACCGGCTTGTTCGGGAGGCTGGAAGTCGTCAAACCAATTAACTTATAGACGTGGCTCAGCAGCGTGATTGGTCTATAATTCTTCAAAAGAGATTTGTCACCTTTTTTGAAGAAAAGTACAACCACGTCACTGGCCCACGCCTGTGGCGCACGTCCCTCGAGGATGGATGACGGTGTTAAAGAGCCTCTGGAGTAACTTTAGTACCGGTGTACCACCCGTTCTCAGAAGCTCTGCTGTCATCCCGTCTTCACCCGGTGCCTTCATGTTTTTCAACTGTTTCAGGGCTCTCCTAATCTCGTTTAGGCTGACGTCCGGGATGTTTTCGGTGTAGTGCTTGGTTAGTTTGGCTCTTGGGTCTTTAGTCAAACAAGTAGCGGGATCCTGCGTACTAGTATATAACTGCCCATAAAACCCTTCGATCTCCCTCATGATCTCAGGTTTCGACGTGTTTAGATTGCTCTTGTTGGTGTTCAGCTGCGTTAACTGACTCTGGCCTCTGGCATTACACATTAATGTTCGAAATATCACAAATTTTAGACAATAAAAAAAAACTGCAGACATGATGCTTCACTTTCCCGCCAAGAAGTCGGCTTGAGAATTAGATGACATATCCTCGCATGAAGTGGTACTCGAGCATACAGCCCACCTGCTGGTACGTGCTCTACATCACCGAGGGCAGCACTAGCGCGTTGCAGAACCTTTCAAAATCATTCCACGACCTTTTTGAACAGCTCCAAGCCGTAATATTGTATCCAGCCGGGTTTTGGCCAAACCAGCGCAAATACCCTCCATGTGACGACAGGAATGCGGAGTGGACTTGATGTGGCTGAAATAATGATGCTGTTTATTTAAACTTGACAGTTGAAATTGATTTCCTTCCAAGTGTTTTTAAGTTTGTTTATAGAAAAATATTTGAATTTTTTAAAAATGTATTTAAGGGTCATTAATCTTATATAAGTCTGTTATTATTTAATTGTGCAATTAAATGTTTTTTTTTAAATATACACATTAAAATGAATTATAATGCTGGCTGAAATATATATTTTTAAATTTTTATTTACATGTAATTTATAAATAAGTATTCATGAACGTCTCTCACAGCGCTTCGTCCCCCGAACTAAGCAGAACTTGTACTAAACAACGGATACACACTTACCTATATCACATTATTTTACTTCAGGCATACATATGACGGCGCTTTCGTAATTGTGGTTATAGATCAACGATACCAGACATAGTATAGTAAAGCGAATGTCACAGACAATGAGGGTTAGGAGACAGCTCGCTTGAGGTAACTCGTTCCGTTGGCGACATGGCGTCACGCGTTTTGAGGAACGTCTCGATATTCGCGTCATATCTTGTGTTAGTTTTTTTAAAGCAATTGCAAAATAGACTGCTGATTTACAATATGGTGTTTAATTATTTCTCCTCACCCGTTGATCCACGCCGCCCCTTAGCATCAATGGAAACCCATGATAATCCCGAGACTGGCCAATTTCCTATACATATTATGGACTAGCTGACCCGTTGCCCTGTCCTATCACAATTATATTAATTTTTTCAACAGTGCTGTCAACTGACCGACAGCTGTGTCAAACGCCATTGTTCTTTTCCCTCGTAAACATATACTCACTCGTTTAGAGTATTTGCCGGTGTCAAGTAATATAACTAATCAAGTGATTTGCAAGAATACATCATTATCGTTATTCAGTACAGTCTAAGCCAATTTAAGTCCGTCACATTCGAGTCCAGTCAGAGTCGTACCCCAGTCAAATAGTGGAGACTTCACTAAAGACTTCTAGGGAGTTGTGGAATCAACACGGAGAGTCACAATTCACGATAATGTGTCTCTTTCTTGCATTTGTGTACATTGCCAAATAAGTAACGTCTAAGAATCCACTATAGTCACACATAGAAACTCGAATTTGCACTAGTTTTGGAAAATAAAAGACTGCCACGATGTGTCTTTTCTCGCGTTCGCGCCAAAACTCCAACGCCATAGTTTAAACATACCTATTGTCAGAAGTGATTTGAAAGGAAAATTATAGGAGTCGTTGAGTTTTCGCGCGACACATTCCACATAGAAAAATGTGACGTACTAACTAAAAGCGTTTCTGAGAAAGCCTGAAAACGTGATTTGAAAATAATCACATCTAGAGAAGTCATTAAGCTAAAGAAATAATTACTGTTCGAATGTTTCTATGATTGTAATGACATTTCAATCATAGGAACATACAATAATATATAAGTATAATATTTTTGGTCCAGTATACACTTAATGGTATACAATGTACGTACACAACCTGCCAATATGGTTCCACAGCAGCATTAATCACTGCCAAATGGTTTATTTACAAGTGTTGCCAGGTGGTATTCTTGTAAAATGGTAGTTTGTAGAGATTATTAAACTAGCCCCCGGTAGGTAGCGTTGTATACAAAGATACAATGTCTGTTGTTGCCACGGCTTCCCGATTAACAGAAGGTGTACAGAAAGAGTCACCCCATCATCATCACAACCCGCGAACGTCCCCCTGTCGAGCACGGGGCTACTCCGGATTGACGGAGGCAGTAGTGTGGCCTCTTACTGCTGCACGTGACTTAACAACTACCACATATAACGATAACCCGAATGAACGGATTGATATGCTTTCCGAAGTACCGAGCCGCTCGATATAAAATGCCACTCGAACGGACTCCCATCCAAGGCGCTTGACTCCGGTGATGTTTTGACCACCTAGCACCGCGGAGTTACGAGCACTGCGGTTAGACGCAGTAACTACTTAAAGATAAATTCAATATTATTTATTTAATACAACCTCCGAAATATAGATAAGAAAAACTTATATCAAAATAGGTACAGGGCACCGCTTATTATATTAAAAAAATGTCTGCCAGCTGCAGCAGGAGACTTTAGATAAATTAAAGTTGGCAAATATGCATTCCATAAACAACAGAAAATTTTAACAATACTTTAAAAAAAAGAGAGGAGTCGAAAACTTAAGCAAACTATGAACAAATAAGAAGTATGTATATGTCACCGTAAAATTGTAAATAACGTTAAATTATAATCTATCCCGCGATATTGTAATCTGTCGAAAAATTGTGATCCGAAACAAACTGCTCACAATTTAACGCATTATTTTTCGATAGATTATAATCTATCAAAGACAAACCGTTAAATCACAATCTGTCGCGCGTTAAATTGTCAACTGTTTAAAGCCTGTCCATGATTGGTTGGCTGGTCTTGATGGCAACTCTCTTATTTATTATTTATTTAACTGCACTTCTTTAGGTTATCACAGGTCCGTTAACACTCCCTACAACTTATTATAATACAATGCGTTATTATTATTATCACGAAATCTGTTTTAAATCACCAAAACACTGTTTGTTTAAATTTCATAACAAACCGAAGATGGCGACGACGGGCGGCTAAGCGGGGAACATGAGGTTCAACCAATCAGAGCGCGAGGTGCGTTCTTTCGCATGCCATTTTACAATCTGACGGTTTGTCTTCGATAGATTATAATCTATCGAAAAATAATGCGTTAAATTGTGAGCAGTTTGTTACGGATCACAATTTTTCGACAGATTACAATATCGCGGGATAGATTATAATTTAACGTTATTTACAATTTTACGGTGACATATATATGTCAATTCATGGACAACAGCGGATACCTAACAACAGCAATCAATATTGATCATAGTATCGCAGCAGAAGTGTAAAGAAAATGGTGTGTAACTTTTTTAAAAGATGTTATTGTGCGGATTTCATGAATTTGCTCAAATCTAATCATTATACAACCTGACTACATGAACCGAGAAGAAATGAGGAAACAAATCGGGTTAGTAATTTTTTTATTGAAGTTACAATTTTCAGGCTGCCGGTGTTAGTAGTTCCAAAAGAGATGCCATGCTTCCTCAGCGTAGAGCAGGAGCTGGCTGCGGTGGTGCGGGTGATGCTAGTTGTCTTCCACCTTCTTAAAAGCCCCGTCGCACACCTGCAGGTGCAAGTCGGTCACAGCGCTCACCAGGTAGACCAGCGCCATCATCGCGATATAGACACATACCTGAAATTTTAGCGGTTCTATAAGGTTCTGGATCAAATATTTATGAGTTTTACGTTTGTATTAAGTTCTGGCGATTATATCTTTAGTAACTGGAAGACTTCAATCAGTATTAAGCTATTGCATAGCTTCTATCGCGGGCCTTAAGCGTGGAGACCGAATCCAGAAACTCCTAACGAAAAACATACCTAACACCCCCCACTCCGACCGGCACAGCGGTTATACTTTTTAGATTTTCCATCTATCGATAAATAGCAGAACTTTAAATGACTCTTTGAAATATCACGTTTGTCTCTTTAGTTCAGCAACCCGCCTTTAGGTGGCATTGGTTGTATCGGGTGGCTAAAATTTGTTTTCTTATCGGTTACCACGCTCAAAGTGTAACTTGAATTAATATGAAAGAAAAAAAAAACTGTATAAATAAAATAAATATTATAATTGCATAAGTTGATAAAAAATGCTATGCAATAGCTTCACCGCGGCAGTCTCCGAGTGCCACACGTTTTTTTTTAATTACTGATCGAAGTTTGAGCTAGATGGTAGTAAGTATGAGTTTAATGTTTGCTTTGTAATTTTCTGCTGGCACGTGTTTCTTAGCCCATATAGCAACGAGCGCACCCACTCTGTGGATCCCACTCGCCTAAATGAATGCCGTCCCACTCCCCGCTTAAAATACCCGGGAATGTATCAGCTGGAAAACACATGCGCCAGC
The DNA here is from genome assembly GCA_949126915.1 of Musotima nitidalis. Taxonomy (NCBI): domain Eukaryota; kingdom Metazoa; phylum Arthropoda; class Insecta; order Lepidoptera; family Crambidae; genus Musotima; species Musotima nitidalis. The sequence goes on along the minus strand of OX421441.1, from coordinate 10,251,162 downwards.
AAACTAATTAATGAGAACACAACCTGTACAACAAACAGCAAGAGTAGAGAGTGAAATATCGTTTTACCATATTGCATTAACAAAAAGGAATCTGACCAATGTTCATGCCAAGAATCCGGTACCACAGAGTTTTAAAAAGGGAAAGGAGTAAGGCAGGCAGTTGGATAACACCCCCCCGGGCAGGTGTGTGAATGAGTGCTGAGTACCTCCCGGAGGCCGGGAAGAGGTAACACCCAAAGGTTGGCGACTCTGGGTGCCCTTAGTACAAACTACCGAGGGGAAACTAAGAGGGACCTGTGGAGGGCGCAGCGCCAGGTTGGTCTTAGGCAGTGAGGCAGGGGGCCCCTGCTGTGAGCCCCACACCCCCTTTCGGTCCCCCTTTGGCTGGAAGGCAGTGCGTAAAGCATTATGTTGCCGACGTGATACAAAAAAAAAATGGAGTTATAAAACAAATTAATTATAAAACTAATTTTTAACTACAAAAAAATTTAACACGGCCAGGTGTGGATCGAACTCACGATCGGTCTGCTGCTCTAGTATAATATTTGTCTTATAACTTAAATATAGCATTGTAAATGCAAAAAAATCAAATCACAAAAATATAAACTTAGACACTATAGACTGACCTTAAATTGCGACATCGTTCACCAGTTTTCTGCATTAGCAATAAACAACCCGCTATTTATACTGCTCGTGGAGCAATACATTTAATGTTCCTTGTAATATTTATTGCAGAATCGTGAAAGTGATTATAATAGTTAAGTCACGTTGAGATTACCCACCTACTGTAAAATAAATAATTTAATAAAATAACTAAATATTTTTAGCGTCCCGCACCACATATCAAAATCGGAACTGTTAGCAGTACCACTTTAGAGACCGTCTTTCTGTCCTAATCATCATAATCATCATCTCAGCCCATTAACGTCCCAATACTGAGCACGAGCCTCCTCTCACATACCAAGGCGCGAGGATATTGGGTCATACTCCACCACGCGGACCCAGTACGGATTGACAGAGGCAGGATATGGCGTCCTGCTGTTAGAATTTTTCAAGCCGCCCATTCAGGCCTCTAACAGGGCTTAACGACTACCACATTTAGTGATAACCGAGACCAACGGCTTAGTGTGCCTTCCGAAGCACGGAAGCGCTTGATATCAAATGCCACACAACAGTCACCCATCCAAGAACTGACCTCTGTAAACTTGGCTTTACTTAGGTGATCGTTTCTGACCACCGAGCACCGCAGAGCTACGAGCGCTTCTTCTGTCTAATACTAATACCTAATTACTAATTTCATCGTTTAATAAACATAAAATCACAATCTGTTTACCTTCAAGATTTTTTACATTGTAAAGGGTATGCAATGCCCTATGGTTAAATGCATGTCTTCCTCGGTGGTTTGAGGGAAAAAAAACTTTTAAATATGAATTCATCATCAGGTCGAGTAACTCCACTGCTAGGCATAGGCCCCTCGTACCTATGTTTACCCCATACATGAGAGTTGGGTTAGTCCATGTGAGATCTCAGTATAGTTCCACATCTTCACTGAGGACCTTGAGTCCTCAGTAATGATGGGCTTAGGGGGAGGGCATCTCACTTACCATTTATCATCATTATCACCACTCATTCTCGTTTACTATGGATTTTTTTATTTACATACACACATACATTCACGCCTGTTTCCCCGAAGGGATAGGCAGAGGCATATTATACGCCCACACTTCGCCAATCATAATGTTGGTCCCACCCTAATAGGTGGCGAGTCTATTGCCGCTTACCGCGCACTGTTATGTTCGCCAGAGCCTCGTCAGTTGATCGGCAGGTGCACCACTTGCAGGTGAGGTTGGCTTGGGCCCCTTAGGTCTTGGTAGGATCCCTATACACCTTTTTTATTTGACTATCCACAATTAAGTAATATGATATTTTAACCTATTCTATCGCCAAACTACATAATATATCTATTACTTGACACTGGCTAAACGAAACGATAATAAAAAAAACACTTATTGAGGGAGAGCACCTTTACAATAATCTACCAAATGACATAAAAGAATGTACAAATATAAGTATTTTAAAAACTAAACTAAGTAGCATATGATTAATGCCAAACTATAAATTAGGAAGGGGTTGTAAATACGCTCAGAGGTATAATAATTATTATTATCAACTTATTATACAATAATGATGTTCTCATTATAAATGAACTTATTGTTTTTATGACAATAAATGTCTGTAAACTTAAACTTTTTAAATCCCTACAATAAACTAGCTACACTAAAGAAAACTAGGTAAAAACTAACTTAACTAAACTACTAAGAAGTAATTAAATAATAATGTAGCTAATATCAAATGTAATTTTGTTCGAAATTTATTTTTATAAGTCCAAAATGTTTTTCAATTACCTTGGTTTTGTAATTTTAATCCGTCGGCTTTCTGTTTTGGTGTATGCGGATAATTTGTATAACAAGAATATCTATTTCATTTAAGTTCGAAATCGGTATGATCACCATCATCCACGGACCTCCCCTCATAAACCAAGGTAGGAGGGGTTTAAGTCATACTCCACCAGAAGGACCCAGAGCTAATTGGCCGAGACTACAGAAGTACAGAGTCATGAGGAGTGTAAGGATACCGATTACACATCTCATGTTTGTACTTTATTGTATGAAATTGCATTAATCAGTTGTGAAACGATTTCATTTTTAGGATGTCAAATTATCGTCTTCGGTTAAGGAAGTATTCCGTTTTTACTAGCATAGATTTAATTGTTGACGTCACATCCGATTGGATAAAAGTTTACTTTATTTATTACTGGAGTGGGGTTTTTAATATTGAGGGGATCTGCTATTACATTTTGGGAGTCATTCGCGTCTGGGCTCTGATTTGAAGCAGTCCATCCTTAAGTTTGAGAAGTGTATCATAAAATTGTGAAAGTATTAAAGAGTTGGTGCATAATTAATAAATTATTGGTTAAAAGTGTGTGTGCTGTGCTAGTTCAAGGGGGTGCTGGCTAAAAACAGTTTTAACCGTATATCCGTATTAACTAGTATCTAGGTGATATGGTGACACGTGTTCAAAGATCAGTTAACGAACAAATGATTTAATATGTAATAATTGAAAATGGTTTCCTTTTATATCATCACTTGATTGAGCCCTTTTAGGTGGCACCCTTCTGTAAGATTGTGGGTGCCTCCCAATAAAACCGCTAGCTTGGCTTAATTATTACTACTAACGTGCTGTTCTAAGCATAGCACCGTTCGATATTAAATTCCTTATTAGCGATCTTCTAATTGAGGACTGAACTCGGCTTTACTTGACGATCAATATGGCGTGGAGGTCAGTATACCTACACTTCACTCCAGCGGTCGTGGGTTCGATTTCCACACAGAACAAATTTTTGTGGGAATGAACATGAATATTTGTTCTGGTCTGGGTGTTTTCCTATGTATATTAAGTATGTGTGTACAAAAAAAAAATATTTAAGTATCCGTTGTTTAGTATACATAACACAAGTTCTTAATGATACTTATCTTGGAACTAAATAATTGGTGTAATTGTCAGAAAATATTTATTTATGTATCTGCTTTACTTTTGTGATCGCTTCCGATCACCAAACACCGCAGCTCTACAGGTCTTCTAATAAGCGATGATAAGACCCATAAACCTGTAATTCAGAGGTGAACCCTCCAGGTGAAACCAGGTGGCGCATCTATGAGTTTTCGAAGCTATGCACGTTAGTCCGTTGGCCACCTTGAACATCTATGGCAGTCGTTATTAGGAAGTCAGTGCCTTCTAGCAGACTGACAGCTGGTTTAACCATAGAATGATGTTTCCTATTGGGTCGTGGAGGTCATATGGCAGTCGCTCTGTGTAATAACTGAATTTAAGCCTAACTGCAATGGAGAGGGCTATGCTCGGAGTGTCCCTACGTGATCGAATCAGAAATGAGGAAATCCGTAGGAGGACTGGAGTGACCGACATAGCGAGGCGAGTTTGCAGGCTGAAGTGGCAATGGGCGGGGCACATAGCTCGAAGAACCGACGACCGATGGGGCGTCAAGGTTCTGCAATGGCGACCGCGAATCGGTAAACGTAGTAGAGGACGGCCTCCCACGCGATGGACCGATGATCTGGTCAGGGCGGCGGGAAGCCGATGGATGCAGGCGACTCAGGATCGCTCAATGTGGAAATCTATTGGGGAGGCCTATGTTCAGTAGTGGACGTCGGATGGCTGAGATGATGATGATGAAGCCTAACTGGTTAGACCAATGAGCAGACCCTGGACCCTGGGCTTAAGTCTTGGGCAACCAGGATAATGCTAGGATAAAAGTAAAAGTAAAGTAAAGTAAAAAAAATATTTATTTCATAAACTATTATACATAGTACTTGAAAACCTCATAATTAAAATATTAAAAAACATCGAAATATTATTACACTAAATCACGAAGCTTAGATTCACTTACATGCAACAAAACAATTTAAAAACAAAAAATAATTAAGTGTAAGTGAATCTAAGTGCCACTTCCGAGCCACCGCTCTGTAAGAAGAACTGGCAAAAAACTCACAGGCTATGCTCTTTTAAATATGTCCATTAGTTTGGTACTAGAATTACAATCTTCATTTGTCTGTGAAGCTATACAATGCAATAAGAAGAAGAGATAATATCCATGCAATGATAAATAAGACGTCACAGATATATCAAATTGTTTTTTTTTTAAATAATAGCTTCGTGACTTGAGCACATTTAGCCAGTGTCAAGTAAGAGATATGTATATTAATAATATATAAATCATAATAAATTGGAATAAGTGGTGAAAAAGATGACATATGGTAAATGAGAGATACCGAGGTCTCACATGGAGTTCTTCAGAGAACTGGAAAAGTGATGATGCACTGTTTTGTTTCATTTACCAACACTCATGTACGTTCACAAACACTAACCGGTTAATAATCCACCGTTCTTACATAAGCGCCCTGCAGTTTTACCCGCGTGGTCCCCGTTCCCGTGGAAATATCGGGATAAGGAGTGTCCAGGACTGCAGCTATACACGTACAAAGTTTCATCACAATCGCTCCAGTTTTTGCGTGAAAGAGTAACAAACATCCATCCACACATATAAACTTTTTAGTAGGATTAAAGTTCGAAACATCTCAAATTTTAGAATATAAAACGAAACTGCAGACATGACGCTTTAGACTTCTTGGCGGGAAAGTAAAGCGTCATGTCTGCAGTTTTGTTTTATTTTCTAAAATTTGTGATATTTCTTACATTAATGTGTAATAACGGTGGATTATTAACCGTTTAGTGGTTGTGAATATACATGAGTGTTGGTAAATCAAACAAAACAGTGCAACATCACTTTTCAAATCTTCTCTCAAGGAGTCCATTTGAGATCTCAGTATAGTCCTACATCTTTACTGAGGACTCAAGGGGCTTAGGGGAGGGTATCTCATTTACCATTTATCATCTTTATACCACTCATTCTCATTTACTATGAATTATATATTACTAATATATCACTTACTTGACACTGGCTAAATGTGCTAGACGCACGAAGCCATTATTTAAAATAAAGAAGAAGAAGACGCCTTACTTTCCCGCCAAGAAGTTATTGTTATTTTAACTATAATTGATAGACGTTACTGTTCCGTTTACACAAATGGCGACAGATGACGTCTACAGCTATTTTACTTATAGTTTGTTTACCTACTCGAAAAGTGCCGTCAATCGGCAAGAAATGTTTTGTTAAAATATTTTACTATAACTAAGGAAGGTTATTTATAATTAAATGTATCCTCGTAGCTGTTATCACAATTATTTATGTGAAGACTGCATGAACCGAGAAGGAATGAGGAAACAAATCGGGTTAATAATATTTTATTGTAGGTAAATTTTTCAGGCTGCCGGTGTTAGTAGTTCCAAAAGAGATGCCATGCTTCCTCAGCATAGAGCAGGAGCTGGCTGCGGTGGTGCGGGTGATGCTAGTTGTCTTCCACCTTCCTATCAGCCGCCCCTATGATGTCGGCCACTGTGCCAGCCAGGTAGACCAGCGACATCACCACGAGATAGACACTTGCCTGGAAAATTAACAGTTCTATCAAATCCTGGATCTATTAATGATTTGTACGTTTGGATTATGGTTTTTAATTATTTTAAATTATGGTTATATATAAGAATCCTACCAAGACCTAAAGAGCTAAAGCCAACCTCACCAGCAAGTGGTGCACCTGCCAATCAACGGACGCAGCTCTGGCGAACATTGCAGCGGCAATAGGCTCGTCACTTATTATGTGGGGCCAACTATATAATTGGCGGGGTGTGGGCGCATAATATGTCTCTATGGTTGATATATTCGATTCCTCACATGGTGTGAAGGTCTAGCGAAGAGCTTACTATAGAAATGATCCTATGAAGTAAGGTGTCTGCTTTGTAATTTTCTGCTGGCACATGTTTCTTAGCTCATATAGCAACGAGCGGACCCACTCTGTGGATCCCACTCGCCTGAGTGAATTCCGTTTCACTCCCCGCTTAGAATACCCGGGAATGTATCAGCTGGAAAATACATGCGCCAGTTTTTTTTTATCAAAACACAGTCCTGTACACCAAACAGGACGAGTCGAGAATATCGTCTCACTATATTGCATAACAAAAAGGTGTCGCATTGATATATTTTCTTATAAAACGCCAAGATAATACGCACCGCTCGGCTTTGCATGCAGTCGAAGAATTATGTCGGTTCTAAGCCGAACTATTTCAAAGATGAGATATCCCTTTCATGACTAGTTCTACTTATGTTACTACGTAAGTTCTACTTCTTCGCATATATTTCAATAGTGTCTAACAGGTCTAATCTTTTTTTCTTCCAAGCGACATTTTTCTTAAAACAGTTACTGCTTTTAACCATTCTCTCAGTTTTTCTTATAAATTTATTAACATTAATATACTTTTTAATTTTATTATTACTAAGGTGCCTTAAATTTATTACATTTTTATTGTCAGGTGATGAAGCAAGTTCCTCAAATAAACTATTGGAATGCCTAAATATAATATATATAATATATAAATTAAATTAAATTTATATATTAAATATAATATATAAATTAAATCAATTAATCTGATTTGATTTGAATACTCCACCCTCAATCGCATCTAAGTCTGATATGTTCGGCCAATGTTCAGCTGTATTCTTCATAAGGCTGGTATAGTGATGATGACACCAAGATGGCATGTCCATGCCAAGAATGCGGAGGTCTACCAAAAGTAGTACCAAAATTTTAACAATTTAAAAAATTTAACCCGTCCGTGGTGACCCACGTGAGAATCGAATTCACGACCAACTGCTCCATCTAGTGAAATATTTGTCTTATAACTAAAATATGGCATTGTAAATGCAAAATAATAAGACTTGTCACTATAGACTGACCTTGAATTGCGACATCGTTCACCAGTTCTCTGCATCACCAATAAACAAACCGTTATTTATACTGCTCGTGGAGCAATACATTTAATATTCCTCATAATATTTATTGAAGAATCGTGAAAGTGATTATAATAGTTAAGTCACGCTGAGAGTACACCCACCTGCCTATTGTAAAATGTATTTTTAGGGTTCCGCACCACATGTCAAAGTCGGAATTCTTTGCAGTACCACATTGGGGACCGTCTATATGTCTAATAATAATACCTAATTACTAATTTCTTCGTAAAAAACCTTATAAAATCACAATCTTTTTTTTTATTACCTTCAAGATTATTTACATTGAGAAGGGTATGCAATGCAGAATGGTTAAATGCATGCGTTTCTGAATGGTGATTTGAAGAAAAAAACTCGTTATGAATTCAACGTCAGCTCAAGGAAGTCCACAGCTGAAGTCTGAACATCCTATGACTGATTGACATGACCGAGCGTGCCCTATTGCTAGCGGCCTGCGACCTTTAGCAGATCGTTTGTCCGTCTTACGGGAATAAGTCCCACTAAGTGACCTATCAAAAAAATAATTACTTTGGTAACAAAATGCCTGCTTCCCGGCCAAAGGGAAAGCGAAAAGAGAGTGTGGGTCTCACTGTGGCAGACGCGACCGCCAGCAGTCCTACCCAATACCTTCCGACGACGCCCACTGCTGTTCAAAAAGGGCCGGGGGGCCAGTGCCAAGGATATAGCTTCTGTCACCCCGGCAGCGGTCAACCTGTATCTGTAGGAGAACCGGGAAGGAAAATAAATTAAAATATACTTTATTGTCTTTAAGGTCAACATGATCATTTAGATTCGTCAAACATTCACACACAAAATGGAAATTCGATATATTTTTTGAACAACAATGAAAGAGATATGAGCGGTACCATAATAAAGAAGTAAAAGCAAATGGGTTTTTGCCAGAATTTATCAAGGTTTCTCAGTTTATCTGTCTGTTGTGGTTTTTCTCAAGATTTGTCATTCTGTCGGTGACTCTTATCGAGGGGATCTGTCAGTCAGCCTGTCGTGATTTTAAAGGAGGGAGGGGATTGTCCGTCAGTCAGTCTGTCGGTGACTCTAACGAGGCTTCCAAAAATGCAACAAGATTGAGAAGAATGCCTCAAGAAACTCATTTTGACTTTTTTCAAATTATGTCTTAAAATCTAATACAATTAAAGAAATAAAATATAAAGTTTACCGCTGTTGTTCTTAAAACAAACAAAATCTAATATCTAAAGATCATTCTCCTCTTCTCATCTCTCCTCCAAAGGCCTCATCAGAGAGCCGGAGTGTATTCTAGGACTTTTCTACTCCTTAGGTACTCTTCAAGCTATGGCGGTAACTTTAGTTATTCTCGAATATTCCTATTGAGAATTGAATTCCTATTATTGTTATTTCGGAAACGCGAAGAAGTATCAAGTTCAAATTAGAATCGAGCATGTCTGCGGTCCCTGTAAAAAAATTAAGTTTCTAAATCAACGCAATCGAAAGATACGACAGTTTTCTACCTTTTTATACCTAAAACAGAAAGATAGTATTATATTATCTATGCCATAGAGTAGGTACTTGACAAATACTTAAAATCATGAAATACGGCTAGAATGGTTTTACAGCACAAATTACAAAGGATGCTTATGTAATTAAGTATGTATTTACAAAAATAAGAATGAATATTTTATTTCTAAAATTGGGAATTGCTTTATAATATTGTAAACCAAATCATGTGAGATTAAATAAACATTTTTATTATTATTATTTTTTAAATTTAACTTAATTACAAATAACTTACCTTGCGATCACTAACTTATCTGCAGTTGTTAAATGTTTTGTACGTAACCTCATCATCATCATCATCTCAGCCCATTAACGTCCCACTACTGAGCACGAGCCTCCTCTCACATATCAAGGTGTGAGGGTATTGGGTCATACTCCACCACGCTGACCCAGTGCGGATTGGCGGAGGCAGGTGCATGGCGTCCTGCTGTTAGAATTTTTCAAGCCGCCCAATTAGGCCTCTAACATGGCTTAACGACTACCACATTTAGTGATAACCGGGACCAACAGCTTAACGTGCCTTCCGAAGCACGGAAGCGCTCGACATCAAATGCCACACAAACGGTCACCCATCCAAGGACTGACCTCTGTAAACTCTGCTTTACTTCGGTGATCGTTTCCGACCACCGAGTATCGCGGAGCTACGAGCGCTTCTACGTAACCTATATTTAAGTATTTTCAACGGCAAAATCAAGTTTGTACGGAACCCTGTACTTCAGTCTGACTCGCACTTGCACCTTTTTATAATGAGGTATGATATAAAATAGTTATTAGTGAAGTTGCTTACGCACATCGCATTCTTGAAAATTAAGAAGGAATCATGATTTTAAGTAGTTTTTCTGGGCTTGGGGCCATTGCGGTCTCCTGTGGGGCCTGAAGGTGGCCAGCGGGCGATTGGCTGGCTGGGTGGCTCTTTTGTATGCTCGCCCCGGCCGTTGCTCCAGGTGCAAGTCGTTGGTCAACCGCAGCGAAAACTGTATCCGCTGCACTCAACCAGGGCACCAAGCCTGGGACTGCTCTGCTCCCCCCCCCCCCTAACTGTCCCCTCTTTGAGGCCGCTGGGAGGGTGGCCGACCATCGCCCTGGGAGAAAAGCTTGCGCCCGGTCCCTCAAGGCCAATAAGGAAGACCCCGGCAAAGGTGTTCTGCCATCGGGGCCTACCGACGCCACGTATCGGTCGGAGTAGGTTGATATTGAGACTCATTAATTAATGGTTCGCTTGCTCAACTTCCTACAGGCGAACCTTAACCACTCCGCCGCGGCCAGACCTCGTTCGTCAGGCCATGGCGGAGTGGCAGGTCGATCTCGCAGTGGCCGCTGAGCCCTACCGCGTCCCGATCCGTTCAAATTGGGTCCGCGACGCGTACGGCTCAGTGTTCATAATCCAGCGTTTGGCGGCGGACACCCTCCTCGTCGGGAGAGGGAGCGGATTCGTAGCCGCTTGTGTCGGCGTGGTCGTTTTTGTGAGAGTGTATTTCTCCCCTCAATTGCCGCCTCGTCGACTTTGAGCGGTTTTGATAAGGTTGGGCGCAATAGTCCAAGGCCTTCTCGTCAAGACATGGCTGTAGGGGATTCCAATGCTAAATCCTCGGCGGGGGGCTTCCGGACGACTGACGGAAGAGGGACAGCCTTGGAGGAGTGGGAGACAGAGTGTGAGCTGTCTATCGTCAATCGCGGTTCGGTGGATACGTGCGTGCGTCGCCCCCGGACCTTCCACCTTGGCGTGCTGAGTATTTCCCGGTAGGGCGTAGGCCGGGAAAATTTAACACCCAGAGGTTGGCGACTTTGGGTGCTCTTAATCCTTACTACCGGGAGGGAAACCAAGAGAGACCGATAGAGGGTCCAGCAGCGCTAGGAAGGTCTTAGGAGGCGGGGCAGAGGGCCCCTGCTGTCTAACCATGGACCCTCCGGGAAGTCGGCCACACACGCTATGGTCGCACAAGGAAGGTAGTAAGGGGGCGTCCACTGCGTCTCTCTGAGGAGGTCCTCACGGACATTGGTCGCAGGCGAAGTGTCAGACGCGGCAACCCAGGTACAGGCCCCCGCCTCTGTCTCAACAAGCGGCGGGCGTCGTCGGAAGATTTTTAGTGGGTATTACTGCTGGTGGTCGTGTCTGCCGGTGGTGAGTCCCACACCCCCCTTTCGGTTCCCCTTTGGCTGAATGGCAGTGCGTAAATGTATTTTGTTACCGACGTAAAACAAAAAAAAAGGTCCGAAAACCGAAAACTCTATATCGAGGGTGTTTTATTAACTGCCTCGTGTAAGTTGTGTGTCCCCAATAAGGTGAGGCGGTATTTCACTTCTGGGCAGTGTGTTTGCTGTAAAAGACTAGAGTTGCCATAACCTAACGTGCCGACGACGGTTAAACACGGCAAAAATCCCGCTGATGTGGGCAAAAAATGTATACCTGTACAACTCTAAAAAGCAAGCAACCAACAAAAATAACGTTACGATTAATAAGTGGTTGCTGATTTATTTTCTATGAACTTTCAATCAAGATGTAGCTATATCAAATTTGAGTTTTATTTTTATATGCACAAAATGTTTTTCAATTACCTAATAGCTTTGTTTCTGTAATTGTGTATCGGGATAATTTGTCTGACGAGAGAATCTATTTATTTATTGAAGTCACAAATCATTATCATCACCATCATCCACGGGCCTCCCCTCATAAACCAAGGTGGGAGGGGTTCAAGTCATACTCCACCAATAAGACCCAGAGCAAATTGCCCGAGACTACAGAGTTCTGTGGTGGCATCCTACTGTAAGATTTTGGGTGCCACCTCATAGGACCGCTAGCTTGGCTTTATAACTATTATTAACGTGCTATTCTAAGCATAGAAGCGCTCGATATTAACACCCTCATTTTGTGTATCATTTTCTATATACACTTTTTTTTTGATCCACGTCGGTAACAAAATGCAATTACGCACTGTCTCCCGGCCAAAGGGGGACCGAGAGAGATGTGTGGGACTCACCACCGGCAGACACGACCGCCAGCAGTTATACCCACTAAAAATCTTCCGACAACGCCAGCCGCTTGTTAAGAAAGAGGCGGGGGCCAGTACCTGGGTTGCATCTCTGACACCCCGCCCGCGGCCAACGTCCCCCGGACCAAAACCAGGAGGACCTCCTCAGAGAGACACAGTAGACGCCCCCTTACTACCTCCTTGTGCGACCATAGCGTGTGTGGCCGACTCGGAGGGTTTATGGTTAGACCGCAGGGGCCTCCAGCCCCTGCTGCCGAAGACCCTCCTGGCGCTGCTTGACGGACGCTCCTGGCCCGCCCGGTGCGCCCTCTACAGGTACCTCTTAGTTTTCCCCCGGTACTTTTCGCCCGGTTTCTAAGGGCAACCAGAATTGCCTACTTCTGGGTGTTATCTTTTACCCGCCTCCGGTAGGCACTCAGCCCCCTACCATGCCAAGGTGGAGACCTGTTCGGGGGGGATTTTCTATACACACTGTGCTAACACTTGTATCATACTGAATTTATTATCCGAGCTCTTATAATTATGACGTCACAGATATAGCATATTGTTGTTGTTAATAAAAATTGTTAGACGTTAAATCTATTTACACAAATGGCGACAGCTGCTACAGTTCTTTTACAAGTTATAGATTGTTTACTTGAAAAGTGTCGTCAATCGGTTTGCTTGTAATGATCCTTTATTGCACAAAATAAATTGAATATTACATGAGGTATATAAAATAACATGTACCTACAAAGGTGGGCTTATCTCTAGAAGAGATCTCTACCAGCCAACCCTAGCAGTTGTAAACTAAATAGTTGTACGGGATTAATGTTGTCCAAGATAAATGTTAGTAATAAAAAAAGATAAGAATAAGATTTGTAAAGATATTTGCCTACTTATATTATAAAATAAGGAAATTTTAGAATTGAAAGTAACAATAGTTACGAGAATACTCCTCGTCTTATTACATGTCTATTATTACTTTATCAATGTCCCCGGATATAATAATGTTTCTATTAATCATACTTTCAACAAAATCGTTATGTACCCTCAATATGTACCTTAAAATGGGTGACCGTTTGTGTGGCATTTGATATTGAGCGCTTCCGTGCTTCGGAAGGCACGTTAAACCGTTGGTTCCGGTTATCACTAAATTTGGTAGTCGTTAAGCCATGTTAGTAGAGTTACCACTCGTACTCTATTATAAAGTATTGTACTTTATTTCAAGTAATTGTACTTTATACTTTATGAAAACAATAAAGTACACGAAAATACTCTTTTTTAGCATGATTTGGGATTGGAATTTAATTTAAATATAGACTGTAAAGAACCTGTGAAATTGTTTAGTAGAGATACTAATTTGATAGAAACCGCAAAAAGCAATAAAAAATCTGTTTTTATACAAAATAATAAATAAAAATAAATAGTACTTTATTTTTTACTGTGTACTTTTTTTTTCTTACCTATAATTACTAATGTACTTTAACTGTCAAAAGAAAAGGTGGCAACCCTACATGTTAGAGGCCTAAATGGGCGGCTTCAAAAATTCTAACAGCAGGACGCCATACACCTGCCTCCGCCAATCCGCACTGGGTCAGCGTGGTGGAGTATGACCCAATACCCTCACACCTTGGTATGTGAGAGGAGGCTCGTGCTCAGAAGTGGGACGTTAATGGGCTGAGATGATGAAGTTAAATATGCCCCTTGTTTATTATTTCCAAGACAAGATACAGCAGCATTTCTTGGTCGTTTTCAATATTGTAGCATGTAGAGTTTACTTTATAAATGCGTTTTACCTTAATTTATAAGTATTCACTTATCCACCTCAGATGGCATGTGACACTGTTGGACATTACGTAGTTCTAGTTTAATTGTAATTAATATGTAAGTTTTATGGCATTCAATATACATTTATAGACAAGATAACATGTCTGATTTGAGCTCCAGTACCTCACCCTAGGTGTGCCAACATCACACCACAATATACAGCCACAAATTGTTGGAACAACATACCTACGCCGATGAGAAATTGTCAAACATTCTGCTTATTCAAGTCTAAATACTTACAATTTTTATCGAAATAAACTCTCAAAAGTTTTAAAAGCTCTGTGTTAATTAAGATTTGTATATAGTACCTTATTTTATATATTCATTTCTTCTCTATTGATACATCTTATTCCTATTTTTCTGAATACCTTATAAATATGTTAATACTATAAAAAAACCACTTATGTCTTACAAATGTATTTAAATATAGTTCATAGTAATAGTAATAATGTAGGATTTAAGGATAATAATTTCAACTATTTTATAATGTTTTTTGCAATACCCTTGCAGGGTTCATGTTTTAGAACCATTATTTATATGTAACATTAAGATCTTTATGTACAACATGACGCAAATAAAGAACTATGAACTATTTAAATATTGTGTTAGTATCCATAATACTCGTAGTTTAATTATATTTTAAGACATAAGTAGGTCGTCCGTGTATTGACTTTGTAATTATTGTTGCTGATTTGACTTCCTTTTTCCACCGCATGGCGCTAGAACGTTTACCAATGGCAATACATAATTGCATAATTTACTGCAGCACATGCTGAGTGGAGTCCTTTTTAGGCATACTATATGTAAACTTATGTGTAAAAATTGTTTACTGATTTGAATTCTGTATTTTGTTTATATGTATTTATGTCTAAATAAAAAATTTATTTCATTTCATTTCCATTCCACTCACTCGGCTCATGGGTTTGGTTAAAAGGGGAGTCAATCAGGCATTCGGTGGTCGACCATCACAGTGAATATACCTTGTTAACATAGTTCTTGGAGAGTATGAATAAGTTTTTAAGTCTGTAATAAACGATTTTTCATAACCAACATTGAAGTTTTATATTTACTCATCTGATCTTAAAATTGTGCGTAAATATTACCTTCTGAAAACCCTGCCCACGGAAAATCAGCGTCGTGACATCGCTGTGATATCGACAAACGCTGAGTGGGCTCCATTTCGATACAAGATTACATCTGCTTTCACTTAAGTTCTTACTATTCTATTCTGGATTTGTGTTAACTATACTTTATACTTATTTTATGTTTCTTTTTTGCAACTTGTATTAAATAAATATTTTTTTCTTTCTTTTTTGCTGTGGCGGCACATTGGGCTGTATAGGTCAGTGTTAAAATAATTTCTCATTGATACATTTATATATTACGGGTATTTTTATGGTACCCACACAAAGACTATCTATATATATTAAATATGTATTTACAAAAAAAAAGTATTTATTTTTTAAGACTTGTGTACTCACTCAAACACATTACTGGCATGTAATATTATTAATTTCAGGCAGTATTTTTTTTAATTAAAGCCAAATAAAACAAAAATATTTAATCACTGTAAATACCTTAAGTTATTTTATTAATTATTTAGAAAGAGCTCGCAAATGTTTCACAAAAGCTCCTTTCAGTCTTTAGTTCTAGTCGCATCCTCTCCACTGCCGAGGTCCATATTGTCCGTGGCGGAGTCTATTGTGATGATGGGGCCTGTAGTGTGGCCGGTCGTAATCTGAAGGTCTGTCACCCGGAAACCGTGAAGGCGAGAATTGTGACGGGTACATTGGATAGGGAACGTAGACGAATGTGGGCGACGATTCTGTGGCTGGTGAATCTACGAATTTGACCGGCGATGGGGTTGCTGTCTGAATGGGAGGAGATGGTGTGGCTGCTGGAGACACGGGTGTAGGAGTTGCAACTATTACGTTTGACGGGGAATTTACTGGTTGAGGTGTATTTGCTGGTTGAACTGGGGTAGTATTAGCGTTTGGCGGAGGATTGCCCACTGGTAGCGTTGCATTTGCTGGTGGAACTGGGACAGTATTAGGAGGTGTGGAATTCGAAGGTCCTCCTATAGCTATGGCTAATGACCCTGGTCCATTTGCGGCCGCATATGCTCCTGGTCCAAGAGCTTCTGCAATGGCCATGTCTTGTGCAGTGGTGATTGCTAAGAGCGAAAGGCTGGATATGACCTGGAACAAATACGAGGGTATTAAGTTATTCATGGTTAGCTGGCATTGCGAGGTAAACGGTCACTGAAGTAGTAAGTTCAGTTGTCTTTTCCGTGCAAGACACGTTAAGCCGTTGATCATGGATTGCTATATACATGTTGAAGTCAATTGTAACCCAAGGAGGCTCAATATGGGCTCTGAAATACCCCAATAGCAGGATGCCAGACACCTGGCTGCTGCCGCACTGTATGCTTGTGGTGGAGTAAGACCTTAATCCCTCTCACTTTATTTCAAGAGCGGATGTCCGTACTCAACTAACGCGTTGAGAAGACCAGAATTACCTCTAAGTTGCGGAGGTCAGACGGCAGTCGCTCCACGCAATAACTGAAATTCAGTCAAATATGGTTGAACCAGTGAGCAGACCCTGGACCCTAACCTTAAGTCTAGGGCAACCGGGATAATGCTAGGATCTATAAACAAACGGTCCACTGACTTTACTTTGGTGATTGATTCCAACGATCTAACAGATACAGCGAAGCTACAAGCACTTCATTTCAAGCTTAAGTTGCTGCATAGGATTCCTCAGAACAGCTTAGGAGCGCAAGCCAATGTTCCCAGCCTGCCGATTAACAGACTAGGGTCTCGCAAAAACAAAAGCTCCCGGTAAGCGGGTCGAGGTTCACCACCTATTATGAATAAAAATAAAAATTGGCGAAGTGTGGGTTTATAATAATACCTCTATCTGCCCCTTCAGGGAAACTGACGTGATTGTTTATATGTGTATTAAAATACGAGATACGATTTAATCAGCCTATCATCTTCATCATCATCTCAGCCATTTGATGTCCACTGCTACAAATAGGCCTCCCCAGTAGATTTCCGCATAGAGCGATCCTGAGTCGCCTGCTTCCACCGGCTCCCCGCCGCCTTGACCAGATCACCTTTCCATCGCGTGGGTAGCCGTCCTCTACTACGTTTGCCAGTTCGCGTTCACCATTGAAGAACCCATCGGTCGACGGTTCTTCGAGCTATGTGCCCCGCCCGCCTATCAACTTGTTTAGTAATTAACTTATATTCTTACCGATAAAATTAACATGATGATAGTCACAATCTGAGATGCTAATAAAACCTATACTACTGAAGGATTGCCAATTCTCTGTCTTTATATCAGACACTAAAACAGCTGCGCTCACAAGGCAATTAGACTAGGCATTGCACGCGGATTTGAGTACAAGTTTTTTAAATATTTATTATATAGTTTTAGGTGTATAGGGATCCTGTCAACATCCAGGGCCGTATTTAAACTATTTGAGGCCCTGGGCACGTTAGGATCATGGGGCCTCTATGACCTTGAGAAAGCTCATTTACTCCCACCTGTCAAAAAGTTCAAGCTATGTTGTACACGGTATAGTTATGCGCATGCAGCAAGCTAAAGCTAATAAGCAAGTAGGTGTTGGAGTAAGTCATTATCATCAGTTTTTTTAAAATTAATGTTTTTAGGTAATACCTTTATATCGGTTATCATTTGGTAATCTGGCAGGAACTAGGGGGCCCCATTAGATCGCGGGGCCCTGGGCACGTGCCCATAGTGCCCAGTGGGGAAGAGGGGCCTGTCAACATCTAACGTGCCCAAGCCAACCTCACCTGCAAGTGGTTCACCTGCCAATCAACGGACGAGGCTCTGGCTAACATAACAGTGCCCGGTAGGCGGCAATAGGCTGTGGCGAAGTGTGGGCGTATAATATGCCTCAGCCTACAACAGCTACCTAAACACAAATAAATAAAAGTAAGATTGATATGAACTAGATAATTAAGTATTGCACCTAATTATTGTACTGAAGTTATGGAAGTGCGGAGTCTCCTAACACAGACTTTCTCTAGTCTAAATGGAGGCTCCAATCACGATTAGAACAAATGTACTTGTTAACGAAATGAACTTTTTGTATTTTGTATTTGTAAGCAGGCGTGAATGTACGTATGCTCAAATCAAATATAGTTATTTAAAAAAAAGATGAACATACAGAATGATATTCTGCATAAATATCATAATGGCGTATTGGTGATATATTATTGAGTATATATTTGACTAGTACGCCATTTTGTAAACACTAAAAAGTGTTTGTGAATCTAATTGAACATAATGTTATTTTTTGACGAATAAATTGATGCGAAGCAATGCATATATGAAAGTGCGCAAGCGCTTTGTCATACAATATCACATATGACGTGGTTATGACTTGAAACTATGAATATATAAATACATTCAGACAATGTGTTGACGACTTTACGAACTCAACATACATACATACATACATACAATCATTCCTGTTTCACCGAAGGAGAAGGCAGAGGCATATTATACGCCCAAACGTCACCAATGATATCGTTGGCCCAACGTAATAGGTGGCGAGCCTATTACCGCTTACCGGGGACATTTACTGAACAAATTTACACCCTCTATTTCATCTCTTTATAGGGATTATGTGGAAAAGTGATTGCACATATTTTATAGTCTCATAATGAGTACCTATTTTTAAATAATTAGGAAACTCTAAAAACCATAGAATTTTCGTATTTACTTTGCCACTTTTTTGACTACCTTTGTCCTTAACACTTTGCACTTGTAGTTTCTGAGATGTCGTGATGTGATGGAGTAAGCGACCTTTCGCTTTTAAAGACATAGATTTCCTTCCACGCGCTTACCCGACCCTGGATATGACCTGTAAGGTATCTAACGACACCTAATATAATTAATTATCTACGTACTAACTACAATTATAAATAATATCGGTAAGAAATTTCAAACTTGACAGTAAGTATTTTATTTAAGTTGTTTAGGTAGGTACTATATAATTTTGGTGTTCTTAATGTTTTATTATAAATAAATGTTTGAGTCCACTAAAAAAATAAAAAAAATAAAAATATTGGGAAATAAAAATTATACTTGAAGTGGCATTGGCGACGTTTGTTATTACCTTATTACAATAAAACAACTTACCAACTCGACAGTCCACACATTTGAAAAAATTTACCGGGGTCAGACTGCGGGTATAGTTTGCTAGTTACATATGATTTTAGAGTAGTGTTGTAAAGAACTCGAGTCTTTGAGTCCTAAATTTAGAGCTCGACTCGGCATTACACGACTCGACTCATAACAATAAGACTCTTAAGAATAAAGAACTCAAGTCTATATGAGCTCTTGAACGCGAGACTCGAGACTCGAGTCTTCTTTAGCGCTCGAGTCCTTTTTACGCGCCGAGTCGCGCTCGAGTTCTTTTCCGCTTTGACTAAGGCTATTTTTGTGAGATATAATCATGTGTAACCAGAAGGAGATGTCGAAAAATAAATGAAAGAATTAAAGTTTTAATTAACATGAAAAATCAGTTTAATTAATTATGATCATGAAAATTATTACAAAAGAAAACATTAATTAAACAAAACTACCAAACAAATAAACTCTTCAGCTTTATTATATAAGTATAGACATTTATTCTAAATAAATCACTGTCAGCATTTCGAAGACCAGTTTGAAGAAGACTCGAGCTCTTTTAAGACTCGAGCTTTTTTAAGACTCAAGCTCTTTATAAGACTCGAGTCTCTCGAGTTCTATTTAAGGTTTCGAGTTCAATAATGGCGCTCGAGTCTTCATGATAGGACTCAGACTCGGCTCGACTCAAGACTCCGAGTTCAGTTAGTTCACTGAGTCTTAGAAAATTGAGTCGAGTCTATCGAATAAGACTAAAAGACTCGAGTCCTTTGCAACACTATTTAGACTGCTGCCCCACCCTGAGGCCATGGCTGGCTACGCCCATGCGCAGGGTAATTGCCACTGATGGTTTTCGCTCACCATCTCTGTTACAATCCTGAATATTTTATAATAGAGATTATCTGTCCCTATATAATAGGTTGGGGAAAAAGTCTTTTCGTATTTTTGTATGAAAAGTCAAGACATTTTTTTTCAAAGTTTATTTACATTTATTTACAATATATATGTACCGTTTTGTTGAATAACTTTCTGCCATTTTGTGGGCAGAGACATTATCCCGTTACTGTAGAAACTTTGGGACTTCTGATCAAAAAAACGGGACAAATAGTTTTGGCAGTCCTCTCTTGAGGTCAACCTTACAGAACCTAAAGAATTCTGCAGAGACCGAAACAGGTGAAAATCTGAAGGCGCAAGGTCAGGGCTATATGGTGGATGCACTAGGACCTCCCAGTCGAACTCTCTTAATTTTTGCTGAGTGGCTAAAGATGTGTGTGGTCTAGCGTTATCGTGATGAAAGACCACACCCTTCCTGTTGATCAATTGCGGCCGTTTTCTCTCGACTGCTTCCTTTAATCTCATCAGTTGCTGGCAGTAAAGATCAGAATCGATGGTTTTGCCGGGCGGTAAAAGCTCATAACAAACAATGCCCTTCCAATCCCACCATACACACAGCATCACCTTATTTCGTGTTAGGCCAGGTTTGGCCACAGTCTGGGGGTTTTGTGGGGCGCACCCCCGGTCGCATTTCGCGGCTGGAAAGCGGCCCAGGTGTGGGACCGTTGTCATACGGTCTCAGGGTGTCGGCTGCTCCCAGCACGCCTCAGCTCATCTGAGGTGGCAGGGGATGCAGCCCATTTTCCCAGTGGTGGCGAGGCGTATTTCGCGCCTCTTGTTTCGCCCTTTCGAGGGCAGTGGCCGCTTTTATGCGGCGGTGGGTGGCAGGCCTGCAAGGCCTGCGGCGCGGCGAGTCCGGCAGTCACATCCCAGTGGCTATCGGGGGGGTCTCTTGACTCCTCGTCGGGCAATCCGTAATCCGCAGTCTGCGGACCGGAGGTGCCGCTCACTGAGAGCGGTGCCGCGTGGAAGAATACCACTATAATAAATTACCCCAATCCCAAGGTGAGCGGATCGTGCCGAAGGGATGCATGGCTGGAGGGAGTCCAGTCGCTAGCGTGCGGGGGAACTCACCCCCGAAAAAAGAGAGGGAGTCTTTCATAATGTCAAAAGTCAGTTTTTCAAAGATTCTCCGGGCAGGTCCTCGAAAGGGGGAATCCTGCACACCCGCTTCGGCGGGTGTCTGCCCCGTTGTATACGGAGGGGGCAAAAACTGCTTCGGGGGTCAGCATTCTGCTGGCTCCCGCACCGACGACCCTGGCTTTTTCTACTTGGATTTTGGATGTGTTGAGCAATTTGAAGTGTTGCGCCTTAGGGGCGGTGGAGGGCCGGGCCTGCCGAGGGACGAGCGTGGCAGGTTCGTCTCGACGCCGGCGCCGGAGGAGATTCTCTCCGACGGTTCGGCGGGGACCATGGACACTGTGGGCCCCGCGGAAGCGTCGGAAACGTCAGAGGTAGAGTTTGGAGAAGGCAGTTCGTCTGGGATTCAGCCCCGCTGCCTTCGCCAAAAAAGGAAGAGGTCCCCCGGGGCGAGCTCGGTCAGCGAGGCCGACCTGGCCCCGGACGACGTCAGAGCGTCGACGAAGCGCGGCCAATCCCGTGGCCGCGTTTTTTCCTTCGGCCTTACGGCCGGTCTCGGCGAGGCCAGGAGGGCGCTGAGCGTCGACCGGGTGCTGGCCCGTCGAGAGGCGAAGCTGAGCCCCTCTCGCGTTGGTAGGGAGGACTGCGCGATGGCGTTCAAGGCGACGGCGGCGGCCTGGGAGCCGGCTGCCACCGTCTCTGCCTCCACTCTGGCGGACAGGATGTCTCAGATCCTGGCCGCCGTGGAGGAGATGGCGGGAAAATCATCGGCCCTGAAGGGGACCTTCCACGGCGGGTTCAAGACCGCCGTGGAAATCGGTAGGGAGTGCCTCCAGGCCTGGTCGGCCCGTACCCCTACGTCGGAGGACAGCATGCTGCGGCAGGAGCTGGAGCGCCTCAGGGCCAGCGACAAGGCCCTGAGGCAGGAGAACGCCCGCCTCCTGGCGCAGCATGCGCAAGTTATGAAGGAGGTCTCCACTCTTCGCGAGGAGGTGCGGAGGGTGGAGAGGTCTGCGCCTCTGGATCTGGCGCAGGTCGAGGAGCGTCTTTCGCGGGAGCTGGGTGCGCGCGTCATGAGGGTGCTGGACGCGCGCATCGAAGGCCTGGAGGTGTCTGGCCGCCTGCTGCCCGAGAAGTCGGTGCGTCCCCCGCTTCGGGCCGACCGGGTGGCACTTTCGCCACAGCCGGGCCCTTCTTGGGCCCCTACCGTGGCCCCATCGCAGCTTCCTCCTCCCCCTAGCAAGAAGGGGAAGGGGAAGGGAAAGGGAAAAGGAAAGGGGAAGAAGCAGCCGGTGCCTGTTTCGGCGTCCGCACCGGCTGTTCCTTCCTCTCCATCGGAGGTCCGTCCAGCGGCTCCCGTTGCCACCCCGTCCCAGTCGGGTGGCCAGGAACGGGAGACCTGGACCACTGTGGTCTCGCGCCGCCCCAAAGGGAGAGTGGCGGCGCAGGCCAAAGGGTCGCGGAGCGCTGCTCCTGCCAGGCCGGCACCACAGCCGGGCCGATCGGCAACAGCCCCCGCCAAAAAGAAGGCGCTGCGCCCGCCATCATCCGCAGCAGTCGTGATGACGCTGCTGCCGGGCGCAGTAGAGCGAGGCCGCACCTACGAGGCGGTGATCGCCGAGGCCAAGGCAAAGATACGCCTTGCCGACCTCGGCATTGCATCGGTGCGGTTCCGCAAGGCGGTGACGGGGGCCCGGGTCCTAGAGTTAGCCGGAGAGGCCCGGGACGAAAAGGCCGATCGGCTCGCGGAGCGCCTCCGCGCAATCTACGAGCCGGAGGATGTGAAAGTCTCCAGGCCGGTGATGCGGGCAGACATCCGCGTCTCGGGCCTGGAAGACTCGGTTTCGAAGGAGGAGGTGGTGTCGGCGGTGGCGGCAGTCGGTGGCTGCACTCCCGACCTTATCAGGCCGGGAGAAATTGGGAGGGCTACCTCTGCGGGGCTGGGGGCCATTGTGGTCTCCTGCCCCGTGGCGGTCGCGAAAAAGGTCGCCAGCGGGCGGCTGTTGGTGGGCTGGGTATCGGCCGGGACGACCCTTTTGGAATCTCGCCCCGGCCGATGCTTCAGGTGTTTTGCGCTGGGCCATATCGGGGCCCAGTGCAAGTCTTCGGTCGACCGCAGCGGAAACTGTTTCCGCTGCGCTCGACCAGGGCACAGAGCCCGTGAATGCTCTGCCCCCCCCCCCACTGTCCCCTCTGTGAGGAGGCTGGGAGGGTGGCCGACCATCGCCCTGGGGGTAAGGCATGCGCCCGGTCCCCCAAGCCCAAAAAGAAGGGCCCCGGCAAAGGCGTGCTGCCATCGGGCCCTACCGCCGCCACGGATCGGCCGTCGGGGGAGGTTGATATGGAGACCCACTAATTTATGGCTCTCCAGCTCAACCTTCTACAGGCAAACCTTAACCACTCCGCCGCGGCCCAGGATCTTCTTCTTCAGGCCATGGCGGAGTGGCAGGTCGGTCTGGCAGTGGCCGCTGAGCCCTACCGCGTCCCGGTCCGTTCCGACTGGATCTGCGACGCGGACGGCTCGGTGGCCATCATTCAGCGTATGGCGGCGGGCACTCCCCCTCTCGTCCTCGTCGGGAGAAGGGGAGGTTTCGTAGCCGCTCGGGTCGGCGGGGTGGTGGTTGTGGGAGTCTATTTCTCCCCCAATCGCCCCCTCGTCGAGTTCGAGCGGTTTTTGGTCAGGTTGGGCGCAGTAACCCAAGGCTCTTCTCTCCCCGTCATTGTGATGGGGGACCCCAACGCCAAATCCACGGCGTGGGGCTCCCGGACGACTGACGGGAGGGGGACGGCCTTGGAGGAATGGGTGACAGAGTGTGGGCTGTCCATCCTCAATCGCGGTTCGGTGGACACGTGCGTGCGCCGCAACGGGGGTCTGTTATCGACATCTCGTTTGCGGCGCCCTCTCTCGCGCATCGTGTCCACGATTGGAGGGTGCTGGAGGATGTGGAGACATTGTCTGATCACCGTTATATCAGATTCAGTGTCTCCACATCGGTGCCAGCGCCCAGCGGAGGTGTTGGAGAGCCGCGATTGGACGGCCCACGATGGGCGATCAAGCGCCTCGACAGGTCTTTGCTGCGGGAGGCAGCCCTGGTCGAGGCGTGGCCACGGGAGCCACCGCTGGTGGACGTGGAGGGGGAGGCTGCGAGGGTGTGCGCGGCCATGGCGCGTATTTGTGACGTGGCCATGCCCCGTGTTCGCGCCCCCCCGCGCAGATCCCAGGTCTACTGGTGGTCGCCGGAGATCGCCCAGCTCCGCCGAACCTGTGCGGTGGAGCGGCGCCGCTACCAGAGGTGTCGCGGAAGGAGAATCCGCGACGACGCCGAGTTGGATCGGCTCTACGCCGCCTATAGAGAGGCGGTGAGGGCCCTTCGCGGGGCCATTAGCCGGTCCAAAGCCGCAGCGTGGGACGAGCTGCTGGAGGCCGTTGAGGCGGATCCATGGGGCAGGCCGTACAAAATAGTACGGCAAAAGCTCCGAGCGTGGACCCCTCCCGTCTCCAGCAGTCTCGAACCGGCGGTACTCGGTAGGGTGGTTGAGGCACTGTTCCCAGACAGGGGAACCGACTTCGTGCCTCCCACTATGGCGGCGACAGAAGTCACCCGTGACTCGGGCACTGAGGATGTGCCCGAGCTCACCGAGGAGGAGGTAGGAAGGGCCGTGCTACGCCTGAGGGGCAAGAGCGCGGCCCCAGGTCCCGACGGCATTCCGACGAGGGCGTGGGACCTGGTTTTGAGCAGGGAGGAAGCGCCTTTTCTTTCCCGCGTGACCTCCCTCTTTGCTAGGTGTCTGCGGGATGGGGTTTTTCCGCGGCGCTGGAGGGAGGGCCGCTTGGTACTCCTTCCCAAAGAGGGACGTCCGGCCGATGACCCTTCTGGTTATCGGCCCATCGCGCTGCTCGACGAGGCGGGCAAGCTCCTGGAGCGTGTCATCGCCAACCGCCTCGTCGAGCACCTGGAGGAGGTCGGACCAGATTTGTCCGACCACCAGTTCGGGTTCCGCCGCGGCCGATCGACGATTGACGCGATCGGCCGCTTGCAGGACCTGTCGGAGAGGGCGATTTCCCGGGGTGGGGTGTTGATTGCGGTGTCGCTCGATATCGCGAACGCCTTCAACACCCTGCCCTGGTCAACGATTATGGAGGCGCTCCGATATCACGGGGTGCCTCCATATCTGCGGCGGTTGTTGGGGAGCTACCTGTCGGAGAGGGCGGTAGTCTTCCCAACGATGGGCGGAGGAGGCTGTCGTCGGCGTATGGTGTGCGGTGTTCCACAGGGGTCTGTCCTGGGACCACTCCTGTGGAACATCGGATATGATTACGTTCTGCGCTGTGTGAACTTGCACGGCGTGGACGTGATCTGTTACGCCGACGACACCCTCGGAACATCCCGGGGTTCTGACCCCCGGGATGCGAGAGTGTTGGCCACTGTCGGCGTCGCGGCGGTGGTCGAGAGGATACGGCGGCTGGGGCTCGAGGTGACACTGCATAAATCCGGGGCCATTATTTTCCATGGTCCCCGGAGGCGGCCGCCTCCAGGCCCCAGTATCGTGGTAGGAGGAACTCCCATCCCTGTCGAGAACACGCTGAAGTATCTCGGCGTCCTTCTCGACAGCAGATGGGACTTCGAAGCGCACCTTCGGCACCTAGGCCCGAGGTTGGTGAGCACGGCAGGAGCTCTATCTCGCCTGCTCCCCAATCTCGGAGGGAGTGGCGGCAGTTGCCGCCGCCTTTACACGGGAGTGGTGCGGTCCATAGCCCTGTATGGAGCCCCAATTTGGGCGAGCTCCATATCGGGTCGCCATCGACAGATCCTGCAGCAGTCGCAGAGGGTCATGGCGACCCGTGTCGTTAGGGGGTATCGCACCATCTGCCATGAGGTGGCATGCGCGCTCGCCGGGTCCCTGCCATGGGACCTCGACGCCGAGGTTCTCTCGGCGGTCTACTGGCGTGGCGCGCAATCCCGGAGCCAGGGTCTCCGCCCCACACCGGACACTGTGGTGCGGTGGCGTCGAGACGCTCAGACACAGGCTCTGGGCGCATGGCGGCGGCAGCTACACAGGAGCGCCGAACTACGTGCCGAAGGATCGAGGCGCCGTATCCTCGAAGCGGTCGGGCCCATATTGGAGCGATGGGTCGGCCGTCGGTGGGGGTCGATGACTTTCCGGCTCACACAGGTACTTTCCGGGCACGGGTGCTTTGGGAAGTATCTGTGCGACGTCGCCGGGGGGGAGTCGACCCGGTGTTGCCACCACTGTGACTGCGCGATGGATGATGCGCAGCACACTTTGGTGGCGTGCCCTGCGTGGGCTGGGCCGCGGTCGACGTTAGCCGCGGCCCTGGGTGGAGTGGCTCTCTCGCTGCCGACCATCATGCAAAAGATGGTCGACAGCGAGACGGCGTGGGAGGCGATGGCCTCCTTCTGCGAAGTGGTGATGTCGCAGAAGGAGGCCGCGGAGCGGGAGAGGGAGCGGGATCCGCTCTCTCTCCGGCTACGCCGTTGGCGCAGCGGGCGGGCCAGGAGGGCCCGTCAGGCAGCGCCCGGGGGGTCTTAGGCGGCGGGGGCAGGGGGCCCCTTCCGTCTCGCCATAGACCCCCCCCGAAGTCGGCCAGTTACGCCATGGCCGCACAAGGAGGTAGGGGGGGCGCTGCAAATTGCGCCTTCCTGAGGAGGTCTCCCCGGTTCTGATTCGGGGGACGTTGGCCGCGGGCGGGGTTCCAGAAGCTACAAACCCGGGCACTGGTGCCTCGCCCCTTTTCAACAGCGGTGGGCGTCGTCTGAAGTTTTTTAGTGGGTAGGACTGCGGTGGTCATGTCGGCCGCAGTGAGCCCCACACCCCCTCCCGGTCTCCCCCTTTTGGCCGGGAGACAGTGCGTAAGCAGCATTTTTTTACAGACGATAATAAAAAAAAAAAAAAAAAAAAAGGTTTGGCCACAGTCTGTGAAGCCTGGCCAACTTTCGACCACGACCTTTTTCGCACGTTCTTGTCGTACGTGATCCACTTTTCATCGCCAGTTATCAATCTCTTCAAAAACGGCTCGGTTTCATTACGTCTCAATAATGAATCGCAAATGAGTACACGGTTCATTAAGTTTCTTTGAGTGAGCTCGTGTGGCACCCAAATATCGAGCTTTTTTGTATAACCAGCTTTCTTTAAATGGGTCAAAACTGTTTTGTGGTCAATTCCCAGTTCTTCAGCTACATCGTAACTACTAATATGCCGATCTTGCTCCACTCTTTCAAAAATGGCGTCCATTTTATTCGTAACAGGGCGACCAGAGCGAGGTGCATCTTTAACATCAAAATTTCCGGACTGAAAACGTTTGAACCAAATTTGTGCTACTCTTACTGACACTGCATCAGGTCCATAAACATCACAAATTTTTTTCACTGCTTGAGTTGCATTTTTGCCTTTTTTATAATAAAATTTAAAAAATATCGAATTACTTCATTAGATTCACTCATTTTTACGGAGAGAAAAACAAATGAAAAATAGCGGGAAACAACTTTTTTTTATTTTTTTCTTTTCTTTATAATGGAACCTTTTTAGTGTTACCAAAACCAGCCAGACACAAATAGTACAGTCAAAAAAAATTTATAATAAGTTTATACCTACGTTATGCGAAAAGACTTTTTCCCCGACCTAATATGATTAGATGTTAAAAACTACGCAACGAATTTTGAAGCGCTCGTAGCTCTGCGGTGCTCGGTGGTAGGAAACGATCGGTCAGTCCGTGGATGGGTGACCGTTTGTCTGGCATTTGATATCGAGCGCTTCCGTGCTTCGGAAGGCACGCCGTTGGTCCCGGTTATCACTAAATGTGGTAGTCGTTAAGCCATGTTAGAGGCCTAATGGGCAGCTTGACAAATTCTAACAGCAGGACGCCATACACCTGCCTCCGCCAATCCGAACTGGGTCCGCGTGGTGGAGTATGACCACATACCCTCGCACCTTGGTATGAGAGGCTCGTGCTCAGTAGTGGGACGTTAATGGGCTAAGATGATGAACAAATTTTGTTTTGTACGGGCTTAAGTAGGAACATAGCTTCAGCACTCGAACCAAGAAATTTGGGAAGTCGTTTCTGAGCAAGACCACTAAGCTCTGGAATTCGCTGCCGGCTCATGTGTTTCCTATTTCCTATGATCCCGGCTCTTTTAAGCGGGGCGTGAAACGGCAATTTAGCAGGCCGTCATGAGTGGATGCGCTTCGTACCGTGCTTATTTATGTATGAAGAGCTTTAATTTATTTTTGGACTCCATCATTTGCCTACTATCTGGCAGGATGTAGTCAATATGACGTATGACATTAAAAAAAATATATTACTGACACACCGTCCGCTTTACCCATAGCGGAAGGCAACCAATAGATGATACAAAAAATATAATAGATATTAATTTACTCATAGTATATTATCTGAAATATTTATATAATTTTCTGCTGCTTTCTTCTTAATGAATGATAACAGCAATATCACTTTGCCCGCTAATATTGCTTCACTTTCCATTAAGTTATTTTATTATTGTTAATAACTCTCATAAAAATACAAAAACATATGAGTTTCATTATAGAAATTAAAAAGGCTCTCTCTGCCAGATTGTAGACTACACAAGACGAAGAATTAATTTTTGTGTAATGGTATCAGATTTTATATTAGAATACGAGTATACGACAGGAGATAAACATCTACCATTGCCAACTTTCAAAAATATAGTTAAAAACCTTTTTTTTTCAAAAGGGGTAATGTAGGTTGTTCAAATTCAAATTCAAATTCATATTCATTTATTCAAGTTTGGCTCAAAAGAGCTCTTATGAACGTCAAAACTTAAAAACTAGCGCGCCCATTCACTGCGGGCGGGAGCTTGATCGTAAAAGAATGGGCAAGAAAATCGTCAAGGTTAGTTTTTTCTCTCGCCAGTTACAAGAATATGTACTTAGTAGTAAAACAATTTGACAAATCTACAAAAACCTGTGTTCTGCAGTCACATGATTTAAAATAAAAGAAGAAAATAACTTTTTATTTTAAGTTATACGAGTATTAGTACGAATAAACATAGTAGACATGAGCAGACCAGTCCCCACTGGCGGCACCCGTTCACGAGTATGACGCATGAACCAGCCATCGTTTCGCTCAACCATATTTTAGGGAACGCAACGACCCGACGCATGACGCCACCACCGCAAAGACATTTGAGTGAGCATGACATACTCAAGCTACTAGATAAACTAATTTTAACAAAAATAACATTATATTAATTAAATGTGCTGCAAACCACAAATATTTTTGGTCTTATGAAAGATATCATTTACAGCAATTTAGTCTTAATATCTATATAATCATTCGAACAATACTATGCGTTCCTAATCAAAAAACATCATTTAGGAGAATGATAGGACTACAAAATTTGTGTGTGCAGTTATCAGATTAAAAATAATATTAACTTTTTTCAGTTAGCTAAATTTTTAATTACAAATAAAAATAGTAGACAAGAGCAGACCAGTCCCCACAAGCAGCACTCGTTCACGAGTATGACGAATGAACCAGCCATCGTTTCACTCAACCATTAGGGAACGTAACGACCCGACGCATAACGCCGCCACCCCAGAGAGATTTAAGTGTGCATGACATACTCAAGCCACAAAATAAAAAGATTTGCACAAATGAGAAATAACAATAATATTATAAAAATCAAACAGCCGCAGACCACAAAATTGTTTGTTCTATGATAGATATAATTTACAGCCATGCCGTCTTATCATTTATATAATCTTGCGTACAATAGTATGCTTTCTTAATCAATGTTTCTTTAATAGCTACTTTAAATTTGTTTAAGGGCAAATCCAATATATCCTGCGGAATTTTGTTGTAGTATTTCATACCTTGCCCCATAAAAGACTTCCGAATTTTTTGGAGTCTTAGAAATGGATTTAACAGTTTATTTTTATTTCTTGTGTTAAAGCTGTGACGTTCACAGCGTTTAGAATAGTTATTTATATTTTTCCGTACAAACAAAATACAGTTAAAGATAAACTGCGAGGCAGTAGTTAAAATAGCAATTTCCCGAAACAACTCTCTAAAGGATGATCTAGACCAGTGATTCCCAAAGTGGTCCAGGTGGACCCCCAGGGGTCCACGGGAGATATAAAATGTATCATTTTTCGTTTTTATTTTACCTATCGGAATATAGGGACAGAACTCAGAAGCGACACTTTTTCATTTTTTGGCGACTTTAAGAATGTGGTAGAAATGTAGCAGCAGGGGGTCCAGTAACATTTTGAAAGTGGTTCACGAGAAAAATAAGTTTGGGAACTACTGATCTAGACCGTAGTTTATAAATAAAACGTATGGCTCGTTTCTGTAAAATGAAAATAGTCTCAATTTCAGCGGCAGATCCCCACAATAAAATACCGTAGGACATCAAACTGTGAAAATAGCTAAAATAAACAATTCTAGCAGTTTCGACATCCGTTATCTCACGAATTTTTCGAATCGCATAAGCGGCAGAACTCAGTTACCGCGGCGCAGCGGCACCGCCTAAGAAACCTGCCACCCGAGGCCCAAGGGTTTAGTAGCAGGAGATTAAGGAAATTACAACTTGTTTTGTATCAAATTAGGAGAAGGCCAGCCACTTATTTAAAAAGTTTAACCTTTTTAATAGTACAATACTTGTAAGTAGCAAGGGTTCTGTCAACCCCAAATGGGTTATATTATGGACCTCTGGTTCCACGACAGAGGTCCAACAAACTTCTCTAAATCGATCGGAAACATAGTTGTTCGTAAAAGAGCATATTTAGGCCACAAAGTGTTCTAAGCGTCTACCTGCAATCTAAATAAATACTATCTCTTAGTATAGCAATTCAAATAGTTCAATAATTACATTATTTTATCTATGAGTATGTCAAAACTCGGCCCTTATGAGACATATGAAGATTATTACGTCGATATAGTTAGTATTTTGTTATGTCCACGTCCACGTATGTGCGAGAATAGTGTTCAAAACATTCTAATAAGTTAAAAGTTAATATTTACTATGAAGCTAGAGAATTTTTCAAAGTTACCTACTCTTACTACTTAGAACTAACTGTTTGAGATTTTGCGTACTCTAATAATCGTTCGAAACGACTAAAGGCTTTTCTAAACATCACTTCAAAACATGAAAAAAAGACCACTTCCTATACCAATTACCAGATTAAGCTGAATGACTGTTGACATTGGCGTTTCCTGTTATTAAAATGTTACAACTGTAAATAAACATGGCGAGCGAACGTTGAACGTCAAATTTCAGTTGTCAATCGCACGCTGGTGGGTTCGTTGTGTCGCCGGTTGAAATAACTATGGTTCATTTCCCGGTCCGAAAATGTTATTACGCGGCTAAGCTCAGTGTTTTGTTAGTGTTAGTTATATTTCTCTTAACTTTTTTCGAAAAATGGAGAGGCGGGAAACGAAATGTCCACGCACAATATTCCGATCCTCAGGAAGCACAATATGAGAGAGAAATTCTTGAAGATGAGGCTAGAATTATTCCTGGTTTGGGTGAAGGGGGGGTCGCGGCACACCTAGTGGGTGAGGAGAAAAAACTAGGAGAGGAATCTGAGAAGAAACTGGCTATTAACGTGTATTTGAGCGATAGAATCGCTTACAACCGAACTTTAAAAGGTTAGTGTGCGTCTTCCGGAAAACTTTTCATCAGTTTAACTGCTGTTAATAAGAATTAAAAACTATTGTACTGTGACATTCTGTCTACTTTCGCTTGCGATTAAATCATTTCACAGCAATAAACAATATTAATCATTGTAACACAATTACCAGTACAGTTGTGAAGACCAATATTTCTGCATTTCGTTTCTGTAAGTAATTAAAATATCAATGTTATAGCTGATTGCGTGTCTCGATTCGCGACAGCATTTTCACTAATTAATAACAAAGAGTAAGCAGGGTTAATTCGAATTGGCCATGCAAGAAATACTTGAAGGATTTTTTTGAAATGAAAATAAACAATTTAAAATTTTCAAACGAATTTTGTATTTAGTTTTCCTACCCAGCTAGAATGTTTTATAAATAATAAAATGACAAGTGGCACACCCTCACTTCACTTAGGTAGCTACTTAAACTCCTTATTTCGAAGTTTTGGAGTTACATTTTTGAAGCTTTCATAAGGATCCTTAATTTAAGTTACCTAATAGCCGGTGTTACTCACAAATAATTTGGGTTTTTAATAATGAAAGTCTTTATATTTATATATCCTTTATTGCACATAAATAATAATAATAAGCCTCTTATCCTGAACTGAATTCTACTTTCTTTGTATTGTAATTGTCTCTTAGGTTATAAAATGTCTCTCAGTTCAGTGTGCCTCCTCTAACAATTTCCACTGTAGTCTGTCTCTAGCAACCCTTCTCCATTTTGGGCCTGCCGTCAGTTTTAGTTCGTCTTCCCATCTCTTGCTTTGTCTTCCTCTGTTCCTTTTTCCATCTCTAGGGTACCAGTCTGTAGTCGTGTTGCTCCACTTATTGCACTTAAACATTCATAAAAAAAACACAGTAACAAAAAACATGTACAAAGGTGAGCTTATTTCTATAAGAAATCTCTTCCAGCCGAAGCAGCAGAAGTGTCAGAGCTTAGTGTGTGGGATCATAATAAAAAATAATAAATTAATATAATAATATTCTTTCTTATATTGTTGACATAGTTTTAAAGCCTTTTCACTGTAAACAAACAAACAATCCAATCTTTTCTCTGTATAATATTTAGCAACAACTTTGGCCCCTGCATTTTGGTTTATTTCGAGATAAAATAACTTTGATAGTAAAACAGCAACAGCCTATTGACGAGACCCGTTGCTTTTAAATTTAGAAGGGGTTCAAACCCTGGTGGTACACCTTCGACTTTTCGAAGTTATGTGCCTAATTATCAATGCTTCACTGCTGCGGAACACACATTAAGCTGTGGGTCCCAGCTGTCATAAAACATCTACAGCAGTTGATTGTAGGAAGTCAGTGCCTTCTAACATCCTGATAGCTGGTTTAATGAGGTCAGACGGCAGTCGCTCTATGTTATAACTGAAATTCAGTCAAATCTGGTTAGACCAGTGAGCAGACCCGGGGCCCTATGCTTAACAGTGCCTGCCAACCTACGAGTATACCCGTAGTCCATGATCTGGGCGGCACCGCCAACTATAGTATTTAGTAGTTGATTGTATGTGATTTCTGATGGATTTTAAAACAGTGGCCACATAAGGAGGGCGGGGTTAAATTCTTTGACATTTGAAACAAAATATTACTGTAATCAGAAAGTTAAGTTAAATAGTAAAAAAACTACGAGTATACACCTACGATTTTGTATGAGCAACCATAAAAAAAAGATACTTTGAGTACCTATACCCGTATGGCAGTTAGTATGTTAAGTGTAGGGCAACTGGGATAATGCTAGGATATGATGAAAACAGCTTTGATAGTGCAATGCAAATTGTACCATGAAATAAAGTTTATGAAAATTTTTTGTTCAATTAATCTATACTAATATTATAAAGAGGAAAGATTTGTTTGTTTGTTTGTTTGTAATGAATAGGCTCCGAAACTACTGGACCGATTTCAAAAATTCTTTCACCTTTGGAAAGCTACATTATCCCCGAGTAACATAGGCTATATTATATTTTTTTAAAAATTAGGGATCCTTACTTAAAATCCAATAATGTAACCCAAGGTGTAAAAAAATGACCTGAAAAATTACTTACATAGCGTGCGCAGCGAAAACTATTGATGATAGAACAAAATTATGTACTACGAGTTTGCAGTACTCATCATTATCTACAAAAAGTGTCGCGACAGCATATGTCTAAATATTATAGTTACGTCACAGTAAGCGGTTTTTTATTCTAAAAATTTAATTTATATGCCGCCGCTTGAAAAGGCTCTATATTTGTACCTTGGTATTAATCCTTATCAAAAAAAATACTTTATATTCAAGACGGCTTCAATACCTTTTTATAACTTTTTGAATTATTCAATTCGGACATTTCATTAGGAAGATATCACGAGTTTAAAAATGCAAGTATTAGAAAAAAGTCGCGTGGTGCCGCTCACCGCGCTCAGCTAGCCAGCATGCGATGTAGGCTCCATGTAAGCGTCACTGGGGTGGTACGGGGGGGGGTCAATGTAATCTATACTAATATTATAAAGAGGAAAGATTTGTATTTTTGTATGTAACGAATAAACTCAAAAATTACTGGACCGATATTAATAATTATTTTTTCAATGGAAAGCTACATTATCACTGAGTAACATAGGCTATATTATAATTTCGAAAAAAATAGGGTTCCGTAAAATATTTGGGTTTTTTGGACACAAAGTGTAAAAATCAACCAGAACAGTTGCGTACGCTGCCTAAACTATAAAAGATATAACCACAAAATGTATGATTGAATTAAAGATCTTATACCACCTACTAAAAAGTCCTATATATGGCGAGTGAGGCACAACAACCCTTTTTTTATTTAAAAATCTTGATTTTTTTTTGTACTATATTTATACGCATTTATTTTACTTATGCTATTAATCCCTATCAAAATTAATTATTTCATCACTAAGTGCAGTTTATGTAGATAATATTTGGTCTTGGAATGATCAAAATTGGACGTTTGTTTTTGAAGTTATGGCGAACTTAAATTATTACGATTTCTGCTGCACAGCGCCCTATCACGGGTCGGGGCTCCCGACCATCAGTTTATTTTGTCACCTAAAAATAATTTTATGTCAAATGTTGTTTATGGGGAAGATTTACAATAATCGCTTTAGTTATCTATCCCAAAACAACAGGTTGCTCTCCGGGACTGCCGGTAAGAGTAAAAACTAAGTATTAACTAGATTTAAATATTTTCATCATAAACAACTTCAACATCCACATAAAGACAATCTATGCAGCCTGCGGATAATGACTGCGTCGTCGATGTTAGTGTCCATGTCTGTGAATTGATCTGGAAATCATTTTGCTGACCGTGTCTTTTCTGGGTAGGCATTTTACAGCGGTAGCCGACATCCACGCGGGCGGAGCCGCGGGCGACTGCTAGTAATTAATAAAATCAATGGAAAAGTACAAAAAAGAAGTATGTGAATTGAACATTAAACATAACAGACATAAAGAATACAATCAAAATAAATCAGAAATGTTATATAGGATAAAACTGCAACACTAACAAACAAAATGAGGTTTCTTTTTCATAATTTTAATGAGATACCGGATGAAGAAAAATTTGTCATGTGTGGGAATTGAACCTACGGTTAGCAGAGTGCAGAAATAATGATCTCTTTTCCATATTGTCCGTCATACGTTCCTACCTACATTCCTACTTACATGTGAGGGGTAGGTCCACCTGTATTTGGACTGTATGTTGAAATAACAACTGTTACTGGTGTTCACTGTCTAAGGCCAAGTAAGAGTGCTTCGTAAATTCTTCACTATTACTTAAAAGTCTTCTATACCTTCCAGCGGCTTTTAACTTTATTGGTTTGCAAACCCTAATATGGGTAGTTCTACAATAAGAGGTTTCGAGCCCATAGAAGATATGGCCAAGGAATATCATAAAAAATTTCATAAATATATTTCATAAAAATGTTAAATTAGAAATTATTATATATAACAAACTCATGTCCCTAATGCTTCCTAAGAGTTCAGTGGTATATAAACAACCTCTAAAACACAAAACCCTTTGCGACCCCTACAGATACTGCCTGCAATCCAAATTAAGTTTGCATTCTTAGGTTAAGGAAGCCTGCCATACTGTTATACGTTTTTGGGTGGCCATAAGTTTTTTTTATTATTTCTCAAAAATAAACAATTTTTAAAAAAAAAAAATTTAATATCCTTTCACCTTTTATGATGTAGTTTGTCTATTTATC
Organism: Musotima nitidalis; assembly: GCA_949126915.1. Taxonomy (NCBI): domain Eukaryota; kingdom Metazoa; phylum Arthropoda; class Insecta; order Lepidoptera; family Crambidae; genus Musotima; species Musotima nitidalis. Next base: position 10,215,324 of record OX421441.1, on the reverse strand, counting down.
TACTAAACAAAAATCTTAAAAAAAACTAGATGTAAAGAAATGTAGTAAAAAGATCATCTCAAAGATGTCTGCATAAAGGCTGTTATTATTAGTAAAAAGATTTTTTTTTTCTTAAAATATTTAGGGACTTTTGTCATTATTCGATCATGCCAGTCCCATCATAACAATTCTATTTACTAAACAAATAAAACCATCCTTGTTGTCGGTTTTGCTAGGATTGGGTGATACATGCCTATATCCCACCGATTAATCTTGTACTGTGTACAAAAGCGAAGCCTTCTGCTCGCGTATCTTACACATTCCATCAATAAATGCTGCTGGTTTTCGAAGGTGTTCGAAGGCTTCGAAGGGAAGGCAATCAGGGGATGACACTTTGCGCATTAAATATGCAAATGAGTAAAAAGATAATACTTGGTAAAGGAACATTCACATCATAACTGGGTTATATTTATACAGCAATCTACTGTTGCAAAACAAAATCAATAGCGTGTTGCCAACCCTTTAAAAACTATTTCTTTTTGAAAAGCACAATGCTGTAGTATTTAACTAATCGTATGTATATTTTGTCGTGCAGATTTCCGCAACCCAGCATGTAAACGCGTGGTCTACGACGCAGAGCTTCCCTCAGCCTCCGTAGTGGTGATCTTCCACAACGAGCCCTACTCCGTGATAGTCAGGACAGTATGGAGTGTGCTGAACAGCGTGAGACGCAGCCAACCTTGGTATCAGCAGGCGAACTTCCTGGACAGGGAGACTGGACGCACGATGACCCTGGGTATGTGTAAGATATCTCTTCAATCAATAGGCATCGGTATAGTAGGGACTGACTCTCGCAGCCAACCCTGGTATCAGGAAAACTTCCTCGATAGAGAGACGGGCATAATCCCTGGTTCTCCGAAGCAGTAGGCAGAGGCATATTATACGCACACAGTTCGTCACTAACATTTTATGTTTCCAGTTAATAGGTGGCTCGCCTACTCCCGCTTTCCGGGAATTTTTATGTTTGCCATAGCCTAGACTTATTATACGCCCGCACCCCGCCAATTATATAGTTGATCCCACATATTACGTGACGAGCCTATTGCCGCTTACCGTGCACTGCTATGTTCGCCAAAGCCGCGTACGTTGATCGGCAGGTGCACCACTTGCAGGTGAGGCTGGCGCGAGTTGACGTTAAATTTAATAAGAAAAAGAGTCCCCTTGCCTTAAATATATCAGTGATATTTATTAAACATGCTCTATCTTCTACAACAGGTTACCCAGGACAGGACCCAGCGTCTCCGTTCGTGTATCTCAAAGAGATAATCCTAGTTGACGACAACTCAACTCTGCCCGAACTGAAGGGCAAGCTGAGCCACTATGTGCGCACCAGGCTACCACCAGATCTGATAAGGATCTTACGTCTGCCGGATCGGTAAGTTTTCCACCATATTGCTTGGAGTTAAGATATTTAGTCGAGCATATTCTGTATGATTACCCTCGGATCTGATGAGGATTTTACCCTGGTGTTTTTAGTCAGCTGTTTTTCACAAACAACAAACAAGAACTTTCCGCAAAAAGGACAGTTTTGCGTCTTTCGTTGATCTATCTAGCTAGTCTTATGCTTTCCGAGCTGCATTCTCTTATAATTACGGAACTTTGAAACTATTCTCCGTCGACCGAGGTCTTTATGTGAAGTAGCTTCTGTACTGGCCTGAGGACATGTTAAGGCACATATTGAAAAGGGGAAACAAGGCCTATATAATGGGACACCATATCTATTATGAGGTTTTTGTAGATATCAAAAATCGTACTGAATCTAATTCAACTTCGTTAGACCTATCTCTTTCACTCTCTAGGTATATCATTGACGAGTGAAAGGAATGGGTATAACGAACTTTCGTTTTCGTTGATTAGAGTAGGGCCCCTGGTATTACATAAGACTGGGTTCCCGGCAGACCATATCGCGGCCGCTCATGATGACGTGGTCAGCATTTATGTGTCGCCATTTTCAAAAATTCTAAAGGAATCTTTGCGAGGACCTGACATCTTTCAGTAGTCAGTGTTCAGGTGAATCAGGTCCCTTGCGCCGTTTGACATTGGAAGACCATTGGCCATTGGAAGAAACCCCCAATTCAAAACACAATTGATATCAAATATGTTTTTAATGTTACACCAATTATTTAGTTCCAAGAAAAGTATCATTAAGAACTTGTGTTGTGGATACTAAACAACGGATAAAAATACTTAAATACTTTGTTTTCAAAATACATACTTAATTTACTAAGGAAAACACCCAGACCAGAAAAAATGTTCATGCACACAAAGATTTGTCCTGTGTGGGAATCGAACCCACGACCTCTGGAGTAAAGAGCAGGTATACTGACCTCCACGCCATACCGTTCGTAAAATATGACATACTTAGTTAAAGTTTCCTCGTGACATCTAGGATTGGCCTCACACAAGCAAGACTCGCCGGAAGTCGCGTGGCCACAGCAGATGTGCTAGTATTCTTAGATGCTCACTGCGAAGCAAGCCTGGACTGGTTGCGACCTCTGTTGCAAAGAATCAAAGACCGTCCGAAAGCAGTTCTCACCCCAATCATAGACATGCTGGAACCCCCAACATTCCAATACGACTATGGCACAAGTATTGACGGATTCGAGGTTCTACTTTACTTGATATCCTTTTAGTGTCAGTTGATTTAGTTTTTGGGATCAGAGTTATTGATATCGTAGTCATTTTTTGGGTGTGTCTCCATCTAGCTTGAGTTGTGAATTGATTCAGAGTTGATGACATTGTAAATATCATGTTGGGTTCCATTACATTTTTCTTTTCATCATTACATTAGGAAATCAAATACCTTCCGAAAAGTGTAAATTTAATAGTCCAGTATTGTCAATTCTTGTTCCTTTAAACCAGTCTTTCCCAAAGTGGGGATAACGCCCCCTTGTGGGCGCTGCATGTCTCAAGGGGGGCGGTAAGAGACCCAGAAAGAAAATGAGGGCGTTGTGTAAGTGGCCTGGGGGGTGATGCAATTTTATGTAGCTAGGAGGCCGTTTAAAAAAAATATTTATTCTCAAAGTTTGACAAAATAAGCTTGGGAACCACTGCTTTAAACAGTAAGTATAAAGTCATTAAGAAGGAATTAATTACAAGTCGGGATTTACTGTAAATTCGTCATCAAGTCAGTACTCTTGTCTTTTTATTCTTCATCTTGAGGCCTTCGGTGTCCCTTACCATTGTAGACACAACATTTCCAGATAGGTTTATTTAAACGGCATCGACAACACATTACAAAGCAGAACCCTTAGGTTAGGAAATCCCGAAACCCACTTAACCAATTGCTATACTAATAAATACTAATAGAGTATTGTTCCTCTGCGAGTAGCAGAATCCGCGAGACGTTTAAAAAATAGTCCTTTACAAGTAAACTCAACAGAATAGTGTCCACGTATTGTTCTAACAGAACTAACATTGCAACGTAGCTAGGTTTAGTATGAACACGCTAAGCCACTGTGAAGGGTTAGTACACATAAACACGTGTCGTAAAAATCTACAGCTTATCGTAGAAAGAAACCTACCTTCTACCTCCAAATTGACATGTAAAGTCAATGTCAAAATCATTTATTCTAGTTTGGCTCAAAAGAGCTCTTATGAACGTCAAAACTTAAAAACTAGCGCGCCGATTTTCTGTGAGCGGGAGCTTGATCGTAAAAGAACGGGCAAGAGATCGTCAAGGTTAGTTTTTTCTCCCTCCAGTTACAAGAAAACTTACTTAATAGTAAAACCATTTGACACGTCTACAAAACATGTGTTTAGCAGTCACAAGATCTAAAAAAAAATAAGAAAATAACTCTTCTTTTTTTTTTTGTATAAAGTTGAGTAAAGACTACAACATTTACTTGTAACAGAACAACGAGCCGCTCTATGATATGTTCTAGTGTATCATCCTTTTACTAACTAAACGTCGAGCACGCTCGCCTCTTTGTTATTAACCAACGAGCGTATTGGTGTAACATTGCGTCGAGCCACGAGTGCGGGCGATGTGCGGTTGCGGGGGGACGCGGGGGGAGGGACGAAAGACGCACGCGGTCCACATTTACCCGTAACATAACGCCGAGCATTCGCAGGAACGTTACATTACATGGAAATGCTTTGGAAACTGAGCTTTTGTCTGTATTGTACCATTCGTAAGAACCTTACATTACACCGAAATGCTCCAGTAAATGTTGTAGTCTATATCTACCTGTAGATTTCCACTACACAACATTACATCGTGTTTATGTGTACGATCCCTGATGTCATTGATGTCCGCTATACTCAGGAGGGTAAACTCATTACCAAAGTCCCTGACTCTATAGAAAATCTATTGCTTTTCGGTAAATTGGCGTTGAAAGACTTAACGGTTGTATAGCGTTGGGCTGACCCGTGCTCGGCTCGCCGGCGCGCGATACGCGAGCGGAACAGCGCTAGTATTCCTGGACGCGCACTGCGAAGGTCAACGCGACTGGCTGCGGCCGCTGCTGCAGCGAATCCGCACCCAGCCGCGGGCCGTGGTCGTGCCCATCATCGATGTGGTCGACTCCTCCAACTTCTACTACAGCGTCCAGGATCCCGTCACTTTCCAGGTGCCTCTGCGGGACATGCATGTTTAGGCTATTTTTGCACCTCACTGGCTCGTTTTTTGTTGTTACATATATCTTACGTCACGGCAGAAACCTTTATGCATTTATTTAAAAGGGATCTATGAGTACATAATGTCTTCTACCTTCCACTTTAGCGTCCAGGATCCCGTCACTTTCCAGGTGCTTTGGTGGGACTTGCAACATTTTTGCATCTCAATTTCTGTTTTCTGATTGGCACCTATACAAGTAATTTTATGTTCCTGCACTGGTTGTTTTTCTCGTGTTACTATATACCTATATACATTAAGAATGTCAGCGGCGATAGCCCAGTGGCGTGATACCTTGCCTTTAAATTCAGAGGCTCTCGGGTTCAAACCTTGGTACCTATGACTTTTCGAAGATATGTCCGTAATTATCGCTTTCTCCGTGCCTCGGAAAGCACGTTAATGCGTTGTTCCCGGCTGTCATGAACATCTATGGCAGTCGTTATTAGGAAGTCAGTGCCTTCTGACTGACAGCTGGTTTAACCATAGAATGATGTTTCCGTGGGTTGCGGAGGTCAGACGGCGGTCGCTGCACATTATATCTGGTTGAACCAGTGAGCAGACCCTGGGCCCTAAGCTTTTCGTCCGCTTTTCCCGTTTAGAATGGGCAGGTGGTGGCTAGCCCTTGTCCACAATGGCAATAGACGAGATCACATTTCCTCAGTCTCCTTCCACGACATCCTCCGGCATGACATGAGGTGGTAGACTTATACACAACATACATTCACGCCTGTTTCTCCAAAGGTGTAGGCAGAGGCATATTATACGCCCACACTTCGCCAATTATATAGTTGGTCCCACTTAATAGGTAGCGAGCTTATTGCCGCTGGCCGGGCACTGTTATGTTCGCCAGAGACTCGTCCGTTGATCGGCAGGTGCACCACTTGCAGGTGAGGTTGGCTCGGGCTCCTTAGGTCTTGGTAGGACCCTTTACACCTTAATTATACACAACCACATTTATATTGAGATTATACCGAATGCAAGATGTTTTTGTCTTACAGGTGTCACGTTTTCTATTTCTCACATTTTAGTTTTAATGCTTGTTTATTTCTTTTTAAGCTTGCTGTGTTATATTGGGTTAGATACAATTTGTAGGTCTGTCTTTTGGTCTTACTCAGCACATATTTTCGGGATTGCACTTTTTAGTTTTGAAATGCTTGTTTTTTAGACAATCTGTTAATTACACGTATGAATTACCGAGTTACCCCCGCGCAAATAAGGTCGTAAACAGAATAACGCATAGATGATGATAATTATCATCGTATCAGCCTTATAAAGTCCACTGCTGAACATTGGCCTCGCCAATAGATTACATTCTATTGGAGGTATTTGCCCATAATCAGCTCGCTGGGCAGGCGGGTTGGTGATCGCGGTTCCAGCCAGTACGCAGGATGACGCTGCTGCCCATCATCCGGTAACATTCCTCTTCGTCGACTCTTACGACTCCCCGTGGGGTGAGAGGGGGTGGCACTATTCTAGGCAACAACAAACGTACGTATACGAAGGACCAACTTGTTTCCTAAGGTTGGTGGGAAACAGAACCTTGCCAACTTCTTTTCTCAACCATTAACAGAAATCTTATTTTTTTTTAAACACAAATTTTTTTTTTTTTATTTTAAACTTGCCAGCGCATTCGTTTGAGAAATGTAACAAGCCGGACCGGACCTTTATAGCCGGACACGCTATCAAAAAGCCTTTCCATGCCCGGCTGTATCCGGACGCCTGGCAACGCTAAACCCGGGCCTAAAAGTCGCAACTGGGATAACGCAGAGATTATCATCTAGGGTTTGAAATAGTATTACTTCACGGCTAAATGACAGCAGCGGCGTAATTAAAATACTTGATTAAATCCGGTGAAGTTTAATAGGTTGTCATCGAAAACTTTGGCAAGATGGTCCCGTATTCTTAATTTGTAATGTTTCAAATATCAAAAGTATTTTATTCAAGTTTGGCTCAATAGAGCTCTGAATGTCATACTTATAAACTAACCCGCCCATTCACTGCGGGCGGGAGCTTGATCGTAAAAGAACGGGCAAGAAAATCGTCAAGTTTGGTTTTTTTCTCTCGCCAGTCACAATAAAAATACCTAATATTAAAACAAGTGTGTTCTGCAGTCACAAGATCCAAAAGAACAGAAGACAAAACTCTTTCTAGCAATACTAACATAATTACGGACAAACGCAGCAGACATGAGAAGACGCGTTTCGCATTTGGATGATGAAAGGCATATTAGCAGAGTAAGATCACATATCACTACGGAATTTGCAATGCACACAATCGCATAAATAATACTTCTTGTATGTCATAAACTATTTTCGACGCCATTTTTAAGTTTGATGAAATATTTAGTCACCTACTTAATATTGTATTTTTAGATCTTCGTGTCGATGTTTAGGCAAACGCTAATTTTACAAATACAAATACAAAATCATTTATTGCATGTCACATGGAAGTAGGTTGTTACAAATATGGATAGATACAATGTGACGCCCTGTAAGGGTATAGCAACATAACAAAGGGCCTACTAAGTGCCTGCGTCCTAGGTGAATCACAAAAATTTAAGACATTAAACAATAACAATATATTTATTTATATAGATAGATCAATTGATTTTATTATCGGAAAATTCCTGCATATTATAATAGCATTTTTTTATTAATAAGGTCTTTAAAGTTTTAGTAAAAAGCGGAAGATTATTTATATTTTTTATGTCATTTGGTTTATGATTGAAAATTTTAATTAGCATGCTTTGAGGGCTTGTCGAGATTTGTTTTAGTGTTGTAAAAGGGATTTTTAGTTTATTCTGATATATATTGTTTCTTCTCATTCTTTTCTCGGGTGAATATAGGGTTTGTTTTCTTAAAATGAACTTTAGGTTCTGAACTGTGAAGGTAGTGTTAGGTTTTTGGTGTAATGGAAGTATGCGACTGGAATTCATGCTAATCATTCCCGCACTTCTGTTGAGACCCGATAATGTGATCCTGCGCATACAAGGTCATTATTCAACTTATGTGCCGCGGATTGTTCTTCAGTAATAATATGATCCCGAACATCTTCTCATGTAATAATAGCCCAACTTTTCAAACCGTCAACCGTGTCATCCTTTTTTTTTTATTAGATGTGTCATAATGGCTACATTCTGTCAGAAAAAAAATAATCTTCTGTCATATAACAATCTTCTGCACATAGTCACTATCACAGTCCATAAACGTACCACTACTGACCTTCCTCTCACGAACCAATGGTAAAGGAATCCAGGTCACACTCCACCACAAGGATCCAGAGCGGATTATGCTCATTACGGAGACATTGAATCAAGTGGAGCATCGTGTGAGTGTGGGTTGGCGTAGACAGAACACAGGATTTTGCTCATGTCCCAAAGTTTTATGGTAGATTTATCACGTGTTTTTAACGGGACTTGTACCTGGCTCGGCTGCTATCCGAGCGCTAGGTCTGTCGTCAGGTGGAGAGGTGCTGGTGTCCACCACAAAGATCCAGAACCAGCGGATCGGCGTAGGCAAGAAGCAGGGTTTTGCTCATGTCAGAAACAAATTTCTGGGGATAAGTTCTCAAATATATTAGACGAAACCTGAGGCCTCCTCACGATTCAATCTAAGAGGAAATCAGGTCATACTCCGCCACAAGAACCCAGTGCGGATTGTCCGAGACAGTGTTGGCTGATGTCGGAAAAGTTCTAGGTAGATTTCTCACGTATTTTAGACGGGGCTTGATCCTGGCTCGGATAGCCGGCGCCAGAACCGCCCGCGGAGAGGTGCTGGTGTTTCTGGACGCGCATTGCGAGGGGGGAGCTGACTGGCTGCGGCCTCTGCTGCAGCGGGCCAAGCACAAGCGCGACGCAGTGCTGACACCGCTCATCGATATTGTTGACGAAGCCGATTTCCGCCTCGACGCGCCGGCGCACTTTCAGGTCTTGATGTTATCGTATTGCTGGATCTGTGACTTCGAAATTACAATAGTACATGCACAATCTCACGCCCAAAACTCCTATTTAGAATGGGCAGAAATGTAGCTTACAATTGAACGTGGTTCAGCGACCATTGTCAAGGCGTCCATTCTTATTTGTCCAAATCCATATGTGAGATCTCACACTACATTTCCCGACCTGCTGATTATCATCAGATAAACAATTTATTGATTCAGGCGTTACTTTGCGGAAATCCATTGTAAGCAAGTGATGGATTAGAAATATCTTTGTAACAATTCCCGCGCTACTATAATTTCCCGAAAAATCGAGAAACTATTCAACACGACACGTGTTCCGCCCTTATACAGGGCATCTTCAGGTAAGATAGGAGCCTCAGAACAACGATGTCTTCAGCGTTGGTCTTGAAGACATCGTAGTTTCTCGATTTTTCGGAAAATTATAGTAGCGCGGGATTAATCTATCACTTGCTCATCAGGTAAACGTCTAATTGCTGTGAATAAGACCTTCATTCGACTAGCATCCTAATGAAGACCTCTTTATATTCGTGGACTGCATCATCTGAATAACGCTCATAACTTCAGCTGTTGGTAGCCCACTGATGAAAATTGGCCTCCCCAAAAGTTTCAAAGCAACAACTGTTCTTATCGCTGAGCAGAAACCGTAGCTATCGGATTTCATCAGAGACTTTTTCACCCTGTACAAGTTCACTCTAGATGAAACGTGTACAAATTGTGAAATGTGGCTGGCCCCTCGACCACATTCCCACTCGACCAGAACCTTGAGTAGCTAAGGCCAGACATGGTAGAATTGAGGTGCAGCTGTAATAAAAAGTGCATACTGTTGTAATTTTGAAGTTATAGTAGGTATAGTAGGGCAGTCGTTAGTGGTTGCATGAAGGTAGGCTTTATGACAATTGTTAAAACTAATTTTGCATTTTTTCATTAACAAATTACTAAATGAAGGTTTTGGACAATGCATTTTAATGATATAAATGTTAATCAATTACTAATATTGACTTAATATTCTAACATTATACGTAGTTATATTTTAATTCTATTACTTTAATTCCAAGAATATAGTATACATTATGGTGTTCGGCATATTATATTTTTTATATCTATTATAATTATGTAATTATATATAATATATTTACTGTTGCCTATTTTAGGATGTCCCGCCAAACGGCAATAGGATCGCCACCTATTACGTGGGACCAACAGTATAATAAATAAGTAAATATCCCTTACAATCACACCAATTCTTTAGTTCCAAGATAAGTATCATAAAGAACTTGTGTTATGGATGCTAAACAACGGATAAACATACTTAAATACTTTTTTTTTGTAAATACATTTTTAATATACATATGAAAACACCCAGACCAGAAGAAATATTCATGTTCATGCACACAAAGATTTGTCCTGTGTGGGAATCGAACCCACGACCTCTGGAGTGAAGTGCAGGTATACTGACCTCCACGCCAAATCGGTCGTCGATAATGGGCGAAATGTGGACGTGTAATATGTCCCTGCCTACCCCTTCGGGGAAACAGTCGTGATCTTATGTATGTATCATATATTTACGTGAAATTTATGTCTTACATTTTGTGGAGACATGTGTATTTTTTTAAGTTACCCAATAGTTTATCGCAATTTAACGTTTAACCCTCGTGGGTGGCGGTCCACCATATATTACCACAAAATGAGCTTTATGCAGTTAACTTACAGTTTAACTTTTTTGTGTAAAAGTTATACCCGTCGCTAGGGTTGCTAGTTTGCCAAACCGAACAGCCGGACAGACCAGTCAGTCAGGTCGGTCGTTAAGGTAAAAAGGCCGGACACATGACATTATGGGGGATTATATATCACTCAATTATATTCATCATCATCACAGCCCATTAACGTCCCACTACTGAGCACGAGCCTCCTCACACAAATCAAGGTGTGAGGGTATTGGGTCATACTCCACCACGCTGACCCAGTGCGGATTGGCGGAGGCAGGTGTATGGCGTCCTGCTGTTAGAATTTTTCAAGCCGCCCATGAGGCCTCTAACATGGCTTAACGACTACCACATTTAGTGATAACCGGGACCAACGGCTTAACGTGCCTTCCGAAGCACGGAAGCGCTCGATATCAAATGCCACACAAACGGTCACCCATCCAAGGACTGACCTCTGTAAACGCTGCTGTACTTTGGTGATCGTTTCCAACCACCGAACACCGCAGAGCTACGAGCGCTTCTTCAAAGAAAAAGATGAAAAGCGCAGTTTGACGTTCGACGGTGAAAAATTGTGAATCGTGTGAATTTTTTGCATATCATTGAAGAAGTTACTATTATTTGCAATCAAAATGTCTCTGTTACCATTCCTACTTGACTACGAATTGGAGCGTCCTCGTCGCATCGACCAGCACTTCGGCCTAGGAATTATATTAGGTGTTACAAATTTTATTTATGTATATATAGTTTATTTTTATAATTTTTACTTGCCTTCGAGAGCGACCGACAGTCGACTTGCCAGCGCTCGGCCACACTTGGCGCACGATCGTTTGCAAAATGTAACAAGTGTACATCCGGACGCCTGACAACGCTAATTGACTTTTTTGAGCGCAGTGAACTATGGGCAACGCGCAGTGAACCAAAACGCGCGTATCGATATATTATCGAAAATGCTTACAAAATTAAAATAAAATAAAATAGCATTATTTATTAAACGATCCACATGTTCACTGTTCTCATATGACCCTCATTAGTTTTGAGCGCAGTGAACTATGGGCAACGCGCAGTGAAACAAAACGCGCATATCAATATATTAGGTCGGGGAAAAAGTCTTTTCGCATAACGTAGGTATAAACTTATTATAATTTTTTTTTGACTGTACTATTTGTGTCTGGCTGGTTTTGGTAACATTAAAAAGGTTCCATTATAAAGAAAAGAAAAAAATAAAAAAAAGTTTTTACCCGCTATTTTTCATTTGTTTTTCTCTACGTTAAAATGAGTGAATCTAATGAAGAAATTCGATACATTTTAAAATTTTATTATAAAAAAGGCAAAAATGCAACTCAAGCAGTGAAAAAAATTTGTGATGTTTATGGACCTGATGCAGTGTCAGTAAGAGTAGCACAAATTTGGTTCAAACGTTTTCAGTCCGGAAATTTTGATGTTAAAGATGCACCTCGCTCTGGTCGCCCTGTTACGAATAAAATGGACGCCATTTTTGAAAGAGTGGAGCAAGATCGGCATATTAGTAGTTACGATGTAGCTGAAGAACTGGGAATTGACCACAAAACAGTTTTGACCCATTTGAAGAAAGCTGGTTATACAAAAAAGCTCGATATTTGGGTGCCACACGAGCTCACTCAAAGAAACTTAATGAACCGTGTACTCATTTGCGATTCATTATTGAGACGTAATGAAACCGAGCCGTTTTTGAAGAGATTGATAACTGGCGATGAAAAGTGGATCACGTACGACAAGAACGTGCGAAAAAGGTCGTGGTCGAAAGTTGGCCAGGCTTCACAGACTGTGGCCAAACCTGGCCTAACACGAAATAAGGTGATGCTGTGTGTATGGTGGGATTGGAAGGGCATTGTTTATTATGAGCTTTTACCGCCCGGCAATACCATCGATTCTGATCTTTACTGCCAGCAACTGATGAGATTAAAGGAAGCAGTCGAGAGAAAACGGCCGGAATTGATCAACAGGAAGGGTGTGGTCTTTCATCACGATAACGCTAGACCACACACATCTTTAGCCACTCAGCAAAAATTAAGAGAGTTCGACTGGGAGGTCCTAGTGCATCCACCATATAGCCCTGACCTTGCGCCTTCAGATTTTCACCTGTTTCGGTCTCTGCAGAATTCTTTAGGTTCTGTAAGGTTGACCTCAAGAGAGGACTGCCAAAACTATTTGTCCCGTTTTTTTGATCAGAAGTCCCAAAGTTTCTACAGTAACGGGATAATGTCTCTGCCCACAAAATGGCAGAAAGTTATTCAACAAAACGGTACACATATATTGTAAATAAATGTAAATAAACTTTGAAAAAAATGTCTTGACTTTTCATACAAAAATACGAAAAGACTTTTTCCCCAACCTATTATTATCGAAAATGCTTACAAAATTAGAATAAAATAAAATAGCATTATTTATTAAACGATCCACATGCTTACTGTTCTCATATGACCCTCATTAACAAATAAATAATAAAAGCGACCGTTATTCCTCCATCGTTAATTTATTGTTTTCAAGCGCATATTTCGTCGGTATTTAGTTGTATCCATAGCGCGTGCTCGACGCAAGCACAGCACTGCACATATCATGTTTTATGTCTACGCGATCAACCATAAAAACCCGAACCAAATGGTTATTTAAAGACTAGCCTTAGGAAAGTCTCCCTCAAAAGTCAAAGTTAAATACATTTTTTTTTGTTGTAAATATACATACTTAATATACACAGGAATACACTCAGACCAGAACCAATATTTCAGTTCATGCACACAAAGTTTTGTCCTGTTTAGAAATCGAACCCACGACCTCAGGAGAGGCGTGCAGATAGATATACAGACCTTTACATCGCTACTAGATTATAAGAGCGATATAGTGCATAGGTAATAGAAATATATTTTAACTAACTATATGTTTAATGTCGCGTCTCGTAGGCTCGCCAATCAGTAATGCTGAAAACTCATTAAACCGTCGAGGCTGCGATTACGGTACCGCTTCGGTAATGGAACATAGCAAACATTAAGTTCCGACTAACATGTTTCCGTCAGAATGTTTCAATTTAAGGAAGGAAATTTCAAATCTCACGTTTGTGTAATACATTTTTCAATGTTCCAATTAATTAGTTTATAGGATAGTAAATATACAAAATATATATTAAAGGGATACTATTCTATCAAAGACTATATGGCTGATAAAAATGCTTGGTAATAAACTGCCATTTCATACAGGCTATTCTAATATGAATGACTTAGAACACGAATATTGTTATGTTATATTATATTGCATTGTATAGCTTCACAGACAAATGAAGATTGTAACTAACCAATCGATAATTTAAAAGAGCATAGCCTGTGAGTTTCTTGCCAGTTCTTCTTACAGAGCGGTGGCTCCGAACTGGCACTTAGATTCACTTAGACTTAAATATTTTTTGTTTTTTTTAAATTGTTTGGGTGCAAGTGAATCTAAGCTTCGTGATTTTAGTATAATTATATTTTATTTGTTTTTGTTATTTTTTTTATAATTTTGACGTGTAATAGTTTATGAAATAAAAAGTATTTGATTTGATATACCAATATACTGCAATTCAGAAGGTCTCGGGTTCAAACCTATGACTAGGCAGTTGTGATTAGGAAGTCAGTGCCTTCTAATGGTTCAGTCGCGTTTGGTCTAATTCGCGAATCTAAGTAAGTTAATCTAAGCTTCGTGATTTCAGTGTAATCATATTTTGATTTTTCTGTATATTAAATTTTAGGTTTGTGAAATAAAAGTAAAAATTAAGTTTGAAGTTTTGCAATAAGTTTGATGGGAGACTTCTTGGCGGGAAAGTGAAGAGTCATGTCTGCAGTTTTGTTTTATTTTCTAAAATTTGTGATATTTCGAACATTAATGTGTAATAACGGGGTGGTGGGTGGTAACCGTTAAGTGCAACATCACTTTTCATATTTTCTCTCAAGGAGTTCATGTGAGATCTCAGTATAGTCCCACATCTTTACTGAAGACTCAAGGGGTTTAGGGGAGGGTATTTCATCTTCGATTTATCATTTGTATCACCACTCATTCTCATTACTATGAATTCTATATTATAATATATCACTTACTTGACACTGGCTAAATGTGCTAGACGCACGAAGCCATTATTTAAAATAAAGAAAGAAGTCCGATGGGGGACTAGGCGGGAAAGTAAAGCGACATGTCTGCAGTTTTGATTTATTTTCTAAAATTTGTGATATTACGAACATTACTTAATGTGTAATAATAACGGTGGATTATTAAATTTTGATTTTTCTTAAATAAGGATCTCATAGTGTACGCATAGTAGAAGTTACCTTTTACATACATAAATTCACGCCTGTTTCCCCGAAGGAGTAGGCAGAGGCATATTATACGCCCACACTTCACCAATTATATAGTTGGTCCCACGTAATAGGTGGAGAGCCTATTGCCGCTTACCGGGCACTGTTATGTTCGCCAGAGCCTCGTCCGTTGATCGGCAGGTGCACCACTTGCAGGTGAGGTTGGCTCGGGCTCTTTAGATCTTGTTAGGATTCCTATTCACCCAATCCATTATTATTTATTATATTTTGAAGTCACCTTAGTATACTCTGCTTAACCTCCGTGATCGTTGCAGACTAGGTCTCAAATTACTGAAGCATTGTAAACAAACAATGGATCAATTTATTAGTTCACACGCCACTGGGTGCACGAGTCGCGCCCATTTTGCAGCAAATAATGCTATAAATACTACTTATATTGTTAATTAACACTTTCATGTAGAGAAAAAAAGATATGTTTAAGCAGTGTCTAGAAACAAATAATTAAAAAAAAACAATTTTTTGGCGTTGATAATACTGTTGTCTTTTATAAACTTCAAGCTTCAAAAATTTTTATTTCACAAACTAACATAGTACTTGAAAATGTCATAATTTAATATAAATATTAGGTCGGGGAAAAAGTCTTTTCGCATAACGTAGGTATAAACTTATTATAAAATTTTTTTGACTGTACTATTTGTGTCTGGCTGGTTTTGGTAACATTAAAAAGGTTCCATTATAAAGAAAAGAAAAAAATAAAAAAAAGTTGTTTCCCGCTATTTTTCATTTGTTTTTCTCTCCGTAAAAATGAGTGAATCTAATGAAGAAATTCGATACATTTTAAAATTTTATTATAAAAAAGGCAAAAATGCAACTCAAGCAGTGAAAAAAATTTGTGATGTTTATGGACCTGATGCAGTGTCAGTAAGAGTAGCACAAATTTGGTTCAAACGTTTTCAGTCCGGAAATTTTGACGTTAAAGATGCACCTCGCTCTGGTCGCCCTGTTACGAATAAAATGGACGCCATTTTTGAAAGAGTGGAGCAAGATCGGCATATTAGTAGTTACGATGTAGCTGAAGAACTGGGAATTGACCACAAAACAGTTTTGACCCATTTGAAGAAAGCTGGTTATACAAAAAAACTCGATATTTGGGTGCCACACGAGCTCACTCAAAGAAACTTAATGAACCGTGTACTCATTTGCGATTCATTATTGAGACGTAATGAAACCGAGCCGTTTTTGAAGAGATTGATAACTGGCGATGAAAAGTGGATCACGTACGACAAGAACGTGCGAAAAAGGTCGTGGTCGAAAGTTGGCCAGGCTTCACAGACTGTGGCCAAACCTGGCCTAACACGAAATAAGGTGATGCTGTGTGTATGGTGGGATTGGAAGGGCATTGTTTATTATGAGCTTTTACCGCCCGGCAAAACCATCGATTCTGATCTTTACTGCCAGCAACTGATGAGATTAAAGGAAGCAGTCGAGAGAAATCGGCCGGAATTGATCAACAGGAAGGGTGTGGTCTTTCATCACGATAACGCTAGACCACACACATCTTTAGCCACTCAGCAA
Organism: Musotima nitidalis; assembly: GCA_949126915.1. Lineage (NCBI taxonomy): Eukaryota > Metazoa > Arthropoda > Insecta > Lepidoptera > Crambidae > Musotima > Musotima nitidalis. The sequence continues at coordinate 10,199,116 of OX421441.1, read as the reverse complement.
AAATTAAGAGAGTTCGACTGGGAGGTCCTAGTGCATCCACCATATAGCCCTGACCTTGCGCCTTCAGATTTTCACCTGTTTCGGTCTCTGCAGAATTCTTTAGGTTCTGTAAGGTTGACCTCAAGAGAGGACTGCCAAAACTATTTGTCCCGTTTTTTTGATCAGAAGTCCCAAAGTTTCTACAGTAACGGGATAATGTCTCTGCCCACAAAATGGCAGAAAGTTATTCAACAAAACGGTACATATATATTGTAAATAAATGTAAATAAACTTTGAAAAAAATGTCTTGACTTTTCATACAAAAATACGAAAAGACTTTTTCCCCAACCTATTATAACAAAGAATAGAAATATCATCATCTCAGCCCATTAACGTCCTACTACTGAGCACGAGCGTGTGAGGGTATTGGGTCATACTCCACCACGCGGACCCAGTGCGGATTGGCGGAGGCAGGTGTATGGCGTCCTGCTGTTGGAATTTATCAAGCCGCCCATTAGGCCTCTAACATGGCTTAACGACTACCACATTTAGTGATAACCGGTACCAACGGCTTAACGTGCCTTTCGAAGCACGGAAGCGCTCGATATCAAATGCCACACAAACGGTCACCTGTCCAAGAAATGACCTCTGTAAACTCTGCTTTACTTCGGTGATCGTTTCCGACCACCGAGCATCGCGGAGCTACGAGCGCTTCAACAATAGAAATATGATTACAATTAAATCACAAAGCTTAGATTCACTTACATGCAACAAAACAATTAAAAAACTAAAAATATTTAAGGGTAAGTGAATCTAAGTGCCAGTTCCGAGCCACCGCTCTGTGAGAAGAACTAGCAAACAACAACGCGTGGAACACAAATTTTTTCGTTCACGGCATCTTCTGTGCCTGTATCTGAAAGCATTCTGAGAGAGAGAGAGAGAAAGCCACGGCAATAGCTAGTATGCTTCGCGTGAGCAAATGAATCGTTTGTTATTCTGCCTCCACGCGTCACGCTACCGTTTGTTTACACTGCTACCCTACCCACACGCGATTGATGATAATATACGGTCTGTTTAGGAAAACGTGACCGCTTAATGATTATTGAATTCATAGTTCTAGCGGTGTATACTGATAGCGCGTGACCTACATATAAATCTTCCTCTTGGAACACTATCTATTAAAAATTCTCATCATAATCCGTTGCGTAGTTTTATAAATCTAAGCATATATAGGGATAGACAGCGGACTCCATAACAAAGGGAGGATCTTCCACTGGGCGGATGGATGTGCCCCGGCCACCGACCAACCGATGGTTTTTTTTATATATTAGGTCGGGGAAAAAGTCTTTTCGCATAACGTAGGTATAAACTTATTATAAAAATTTTTTGACTGTACTATTTGTGTCTGGCTGGTTTTGGTAACATTAAAAAGGTTCCATTATAAAGAAAAGAAAAAAATAAAAAAAAGTTGTTTCCCGCTATTTTTCATTTGTTTTTCTCTCCGTAAAAATGAGCGAATCTAATGAAGAAATTCGATACATTTTAAAATTTTATTATAAAAAAGGCAAAAATGCAACTCAAGCAGTGAAAAAAATTTGTGATGTTTATGGACCTGATGCAGTGTCAGTAAGAGTAGCACAAATTTGGTTCAAACGTTTTCAGTCCGGTAATTTTGATGTTAAAGATGCACCTCGCTCTGGTCGCCCTGTTACGAATAAAATGGACGCCATTTTTGACAGAGTGGAGCAAGATCGGCATATTAGTAGTTACGATGTAGCTGAAGAACTGGGAATTGACCACAAAACAGTTTTGACCCATTTGAAGAAAGCTGGTTATACAAAAAAGCTCGATATTTGGGTGCCACACGAGCTCACTCAAAGAAACTTAATGAACCGTGTACTCATTTGCGATTCATTATTGAGACGTAATGAAACCGAGCCGTTTTTGAAGAGATTGATAACTGGTGATGAAAAGTGGATCACGTACGACAAGAACGTGCGAAAAAGGTCGTGGTCGAAAGTTGGCCAGGCTTCACAGACTGTGGCCAAACCTGGCCTAACACGAAATAAGGTGATGCTGTGTGTATGGTGGGATTGGAAGGGCATTGTTTATTATGAGCTTTTACCGCCCGGCAAAACCATCGATTCTGATCTTTACTGCCAGCAACTGATGAGATTAAAGGAAGCAGTCGAGAGAAAACGGCCGGAATTGATCAACAGGAAGGGTGTGGTCTTTCATCACGATAACGCTAGACCACACACATCTTTAGCCACTCAGCAAAAATTAAGAGAGTTCGACTGGGAGGTCCTAGTGCATCCACCATATAGCCCTGACCTTGCGCCTTCAGATTTTCACCTGTTTCGGTCTCTGCAGAATTCTTTAGGTTCTGTAAGGTTGACCTCAAGAGAGGACTGCCAAAACTATTTGGCCCGTTTTTTTGATCAGAAGTCCCAAAGTTTCTACAGTAACGGGATAATGTCTCTGCCCACAAAATGGCAGAAAGTTATTCAACAAAACGGTACATATATATTGTAAATAAATGTAAATAAACTTTGAAAAAAATGTCTTGACTTTTCATACAAAAATACGAAAAGACTTTTTCCCCAACCTATTATATGGAGAATCTAAAGCAAAGAACGCGCATCTTTGAAGAAGATGCGTATACGCTAGCTAACTTGGTTCACCTAGGTGGCCCAAACTAGCCAGCTAACTCCCAGATACCTCTCGCCGGCGAGTAGGTAATGCCGGGATGACCCAGAAGGGGCCGACCGGCTAAACTCCATGTGTGTGAATGCTGCATGCCTCTGATGGCCGTTACAGCGCAACCGGGGGAATTATTGGGAAAGGCGAGGCTAAGGGCCTCTAACCTAGATTAAATACTAAAAGTATTTTAATTAAAGAGCGACATACTAAGGGCACCAATTGACGATGGTGGGGTGTTGTATATATAGTTACGAGGTTGAGGAATTCTGTTTGCGCAATTCAGGATTTCATTCATCTTTTACGTTCCGTTCATCGCTTGTACGGTGTCGCTACAAATTCCCTTCGAAATGGTCTACCAATAAGGCTCTCATGAGATCCTAGCATTATCCCGGTTGCCCTACACTTAAGCTAACGGCCCAGGGTCTGCTCACTCAAACTTACCCTGATATATCCTATTTGTGGTGATCAGAAACTTGCAGTTGTAAGCACAAACGTTAGCACAGAGACCTCTAGATGACATGTCTTAAACGGTCAGACGTGGCTACTGGCTAGTCCTCCACATGCACATTGATACTGGTATTAAGTAACTGATATTTCTATTGGGTTTTCTGGTACTTCCACTTGGGAATGTTGGTTTGTAGTGTAGTACCATAGTAATCTAAATAATAAGATACTTGAAATGGTATGTGCCGCGTAAAACTATCGGAACGCATGTCGCCATTTTGAAAAGGAACACAAGTCGCCATTTTGAAAATTTTGTTTCGAGATTGACGTTGCTGTCATTGTCTACGGACCACAAGTTATTCTTGAACGTAGCACATTGATTGTTTGTATACTTGATTCACTTCGCCTCGAGACAAAATGTAAACAAATAACAAAAAAGGTTTTTTAATGTGTCACTTTTAACTGTAAATTATTAAATTAGGAAAAATAATACAAATACTCATATATTGGTAATACAACTTACACGTCACAGAAAAGAAAACATACATAATTATTAGAATTATTAAAATTAAATTATATTACAATATCATGAGGAATTAATATTGTCAAAATAAAAAATGTCAATAACAAATGAATCAAGAAATATAAATGCAATTAATAAAAATAAACAGTCAATAATTATGAAAATTAAAAAAAAACAAAATGTCATTACTTCATAAAGTCATTAATGTCATAGAACGTTTGCTCAAGAAGATATTTTTTTAACCTCCCTTTGAAGGCGGGCAGGCTAGGAGCCGCCAACACTGCCCGAGGCAATTTATTGTACACAGACGGTCCCATGGTGTGCGTGAGTCTGTCAGACCTCGTCAAGCGTCTGGAAAATTCTTCCAGCAAGTTAGCGTGTCGAGTGTTATACCCATGCACATCACCGCGCCTTATTAACGAAGTAGCCAAATTTTGATAAAACAATATAGGTTTTATTGTTTGGAATTGAAAGTCAGAATTTATTTATTAAAATATTGAATTTAAATGTGCAACATTTTTAATTTTTATAAAAATAAAATTAATAAAATTAAAAAATTATATATAAAAGAACCTTAAAATGTAGCGATTCCCAAAGTTGGAACTTATTATAATACCATTAAATGAAAAGTACGGCTAGTACAGGTCGCGTCATGTAAAAAGAACGCTGGAAGAAAGTGGAGGGGGTGTGTTTGCGCATGGGTCGACTGACGAACCAATCGCGCGCCGTATGGGTCGACTGACGAACCAATCGCGCGCCGTCTAGCATGCGGCGCGTGACCCGCCCGCCCCGCGCCGCACCTCATACCACCAAATAGACCGATAAATCTCCTAATGCGCAGCTTGACCGCCAGCGTTCTTTTTACATGACGCGACCTATACACACGTTTTACAGCGAAATGTATCATTTTATTATGTGTCGGGTTATATCCGCCATTTTCACTCTCTGTCAACTGTCATTCTTTCTTTACCCTTTGTCTCAAGCCTACGTGAATAGGGTATAGTAAGGTACGATTCAGATATAACGAACGCAATTGGCAATGTATTTAATAGTTATGAAAGCAATGGTGCCATACGATACACCAGGGGGCCTACCGCCGAGTTCGATGGCAATCGATTATAAGGCAAAATGGATTTCGAATTGATTCTGTCGTACCGCCGAACTCATGGAAATCGAAACAAAATGGCGTTCTCCATTTACCTATTGGTCTGTCACGGACTGAAGGTCATGAATGAGAGGTGGCTGTCGGCAGATTTCCCGGTACGGATTAATCAACGTAAACAAAGTTTGATCTAGATGGATTACCGGTAATCCATCGAATTCGGCGGTAGGCCCCCTGTACGCCAGATTTTACGCGCACACAACATTTCTATTGTTATATTACAAAGATTTATATGTGTAGTATTAATTAGTTTTTAGTGTTTTAGCGTGTCTTGCACAACGGTCAGTAATCCTGTTTAGTGCTTAATCTATTTAAAGCATAGTTCTGTCTCACTCAATTTCAAACAAATGTATGAAATGCAATGACATTTTTAATCAAGCTTCAATTAAATGAAGATGTGCAAGCCAGCCTTTGTTATGTTTGTTTGTGGTGGTAGACTAACATTAGTTATGTTTGATTTATGGTATATACAGTAGTTTTGTGTGTTTTGTGTTTTTACTAGAATTAAAAAAAGATTTAGGGGCTTGTTACAAAACGAGATAAATAAATATTTTCAGACAATTATGTAGCTTAAGAACTTGTATTGCATACCAAATAACGGATAAACATACATAAGTACTTTTTTTTTTTGTAAATACATACTTAGTGTAAATAGAAAAACAACCAGCCCAGAACAAATATTCATGTTTATGCACGCAAAGATTTGTCCTGCGTGGGAATCGAACCCCTTAGGAGCGGACCACCACACCATATCGCTCGTCAAAACCTGTCTTCATCTTATCAAATGAAAGTGACTGCACTAGTTTTAAACCTGGTGTAACAGATCCTCTTTTGTAAAAAGCCCCATAATATTTATTCCTGCAAATGGCACACATGATATGTCGCCCATAACTGATATAGTATAGTATACGACCTATAAAGCGTAGAGGTCAGTGGGTTCGATTCCCGCATAGACACATGTTTGTGTGTATGTACAATGCATGTTTGTTCTGTGTGGGAACCGAAAGGTCGTCAGAAATAGGTATAAACAACTGTTAATCAAATTTTTATTGTGAATATTCCAGGTGGGGGGCTTCACGTTTATGGGCCACTTTAACTGGATAGAGATACCGGAGAGGGAGAAGAAACGGAGGGGCTCCGATATATCACCTACATGGTAAGTCATCATCCCGGTGGCTCTGGACTGACAGAGCCCAGGGTCTGCTTACTGGTTCAACCAGTTTCGGCTGAACTTCAGTTATTAAGGAAGAAAAAAAGAAAATAATTTATTCCGTGACATACATAAAAAGTTAATAGACACATGTGGCACCGAAAAGGCTTATACACAGAAAATGCCGAGGGGTCACTATGGCCCCGCGGCGCTGGTCTTTCGTACAAGCCTATAAATACTTCGTAAGTAGGACAAACTTGAAACTATGCGCACCAAAGTTAAACATATAATTTTTGCATACATAAAACAACAAAACACCACTTAAACATACAATTTGTTAAAAATATATAATAATACGGCTATAACAATAAATCAAATAAACAAGAAAACATTAGAGCAAGCGAGACAGCTAAATAAACTTAACTAAATACATGAAAAACTAAATCATCATCATCACAGCCCACTACTGAGCACGAGCCTCCTCTCACATACCAAGATGCGAGGGTATTGGGTCATACTCCACCACGCTGACCCAGTGCGGATTGGCGGAGGCAGGTATATGGCGTCCTGCTGTTAGAATTTATCAAGCCGCCCATTAGGCCTCTAATATGGCTTAACGACTACCACACTTAGTGATAACCGGGACCAACAGCTTAACGTGCCTTCCGAAGCACGGAAATACTAAATATTAAATACATCCGCAACCCAGAGGGAAACATCATTCTATGGTTAAACCAGTTGTCAGTATATTAGAAGGCACTGGTTTAAAAACTATTGCCATAAATTTGAAATTCAAATTCATATTCATTTATTCAAGTTTGGCTCAAAAGAGCTCATATGAACGTCAAAACTTTAAAACTAGTGCGCCCATTCACTGCGGGCGGGAGCTTGATCGTAAAAGAACGGGCAAGAAAATCGTCAAGGTTAGTTTTTTCTCTCGCCAGTTACAAGAATATGTACTTAGTAGTAAAACAATTTGACAAATCTACAAAAACATGTGTTCTGCAGTTACAAGAAAATAACTTTTTATTGTAAGTTATACGAGTATGAGTACGAATAAACATAGTAGACATGAGCAGACCAGTCCTCACTGGTGGCACCCGTTCACGAGTATGACGCATGAACCAGCCATCGTTTCGCTCAACCATATTTTAGGGAACGCAACGACCCGACGCATGACGCCACCACCGCAAAGACATTTGAGTGAGCATGACATACTCAAGCTACAGGATAAACAAATTTTAACAAAAATAACATTATATTAATTAAATGTGCTGCAAACCACAAATATTTTTGGTCTTATGAAAGATAGCATTTACAGCAATTCAGTCTTAATATCTATATAATCATTTGAACAATACTATGCGTTCCTAATCAAAAACATCATTTAGGAGAATGATAGGACAACAAAAATTGTGTGTGCAGCTATCAGATCAAAAACAATATTAACTTCTCTCAGTTAGCTAAATTTTTTATTACAAATAAAAATAGTAGACAAGAGCAGACCAGTCCCCACAAGCAGCACTCGTTCACGAGTATGACGAATGAACCAGCCATCGTTTCACTCAACCATATTTTAGGGAATGTAACGACCCGACGCATAACGCCGCATAGATGTTCATGACAGACATCCATAAATCAGAAGACTTAGTGTGGCAGGTCATGATCACCAGGGCTTCTCAGCTCTGCAGCTGCGTGCGGAAAAACAAAACTTTAAGACTTTCGTGCCTGAAGGTCTGAAGGTCCTGAATGGGCGCGATAGTTTTTGAATTGACATTCTTAGGAACATTCTTACAACATTCTTAGGTTTAATGAAATGAAAATGTTTATTCATAAAAGATAATGTTGCAGGGATCCTAAAATAATTTCTTAAAGTTCTATTACTATCTTGCCAACGCAGGGCGTATGAATGTCAATTTTTTTTGAAAATTATGGTCACATTGAAATGTCAGATAAAAACGTAATCATTATAGGTGTTACATAACCTCTTTTTTATATTATTGTCTAAATATTCTTGAACTGAATAAAAGCACCGATTATTGACCGAAACATGTAAACTAATATTATAAATGCAAAAGTAACTCTGTCTGTCTTTTACGCCTAAACTACTCAACCGATTTGGATGAAATTTGGTACAGACATAGTTTGGAACTCGAGAAAGGACATAGGATAGTTTTTATCTCGAAAATCCCGCAAGATCGGGAACTATGTGGGTAAAACCAAAAATCTGCCGGGAGTCACTATTCCACGCGAACGAAGTCGCGGGCAAAAGCTAGTTAAAAATATACTTCGAGTTAATGGTATTTTCTCGATCAATCTTTCATGGGACTAAAATGATCAAAATAATTGTGTTTATCTATATATGGACGCGTGGTTGTTTGCAGGTCACCGACAATGGCGGGAGGTCTGTTTGCAATGAACCGCGCTTACTACTGGGAACTGGGCGCTTACGACGAGCAGATGGCCGGCTGGGGAGGAGAGAACCTCGAGATGTCCTTCCGAATCTGGCAGTGTCAGTATACCATAGTCACATGGCGCTATCTAGCCTTAAAGTCACAAAACTTATGGGTATTTGCCCATAATCAGCACGCTGGGCAGGCGGGTTGGTGATCGCAGTTCCAGCCAGTACGCAGGATGATTCTGCTGCCCATCATCCGGTAACATTCCTCTTCGTCGACTCTTACGACTCCCCGTGAGATGAAAGGGGGCACATTAAATCTTTATATTGTTTTAATCATAATTATCTTTTTGTAACTGGCGGGAGAAAATGCCAACCTTGACGAGTTTCTTACCCGATTCCGATTCTCACATACATACAAGCCTGTTTCCCGGAAAGGGTAGGCAGAGACATTATACGCCCACTTCGCCAATTATATAGTTGGTCCCACGTAATAGATGGCGAGCCTATTGCCGCTTACCGGGCACTGTTATGTTCGCCAGAGCCTCGTCCGTTGATCGGCAGGTGCACCACTTGCAGGTGAGGTTGGCTCGGGCTCCTTAGGTCTTGGTAGGAACCCTGATTCCGTTTCTTTGTTGAGACAAATTTGAATAAATTATTTTCCTCGGGCATATTCCTGTTATTCGAAGCGCTCGTAGCTCTGCGGTGCTCGGTGGTCGGAAACGATCACCGAAGTACAGCAGATTTTACAGAGGTCAGTCCTTGATTGGGTGACCGTTTGTGTGGCATTTGATATCGAGCGCTTCCGTGCTTCGGAAGGCACGTTAAGCCGTTGGTCCCGGTTATCACTAAATGTGGTAGTCGTTAAGCCATGTTAGAGGCCTAATGGGCAGCTTGAATATTTCTAACACTCAGGATGCCACACACCTGCCTCCGCCAATCCGCACTGGGTCAGCGTGTTGGAGTTTGACCCAATACCCTCACACTTTGGTATGGGAGAGGAGGCTCGTGCTCAGTAGTGGGACGTTAATGGGCTGTGATGATGATTCCTGTTATTACAACTTAATCTGTTAATTCTTTAGCAACAATAAGTTTGTTTGTCTGTCTGTGTACAGGCGGCGGCACCCTGGAGACAATCCCGTGTTCGCGCGTGGGGCATGTGTTCCGCAGCTTCCATCCGTACGGACTGCCCGCGACCACCGACACGCACGGTCTGTATTTATTTCAATAATCACCAAAATAACAAACATTGTTAATGATTACAGAAAACACAAAAAAATGCAGTACAGGCAGTCCTCGACTTACGTCATTTCGATTTACGTCGTTTCAATTTACGTCGTTTCGATTTTCGTCGTTTCGATTTACGTCGTTTTGATTTTCGTCGTTTCGATTTACGTCGTTTTGATTTTCGTCGTTTCGATTTACGTCGTTTTGATTTTCGTCGTTTCGATTTACATCGTTTCAAGTTACGTCGAACAATGTTTTGACTCTATTCCTCAACGATACGTCATTTGTTTCGATTTCCGGCGTAGAAGAATTCACTTGTCGCAAAGTCAATTAAATAGCTTCTTCTATTAGTAACTCTGAAAAAGATCTTACACTAAAAAAACTTTCCAGCCTTTGTAAATTTGGAGAACCCCATGAAATTTTTAGAAGAAAATTATCCTAATTTTAAGAAAAGTTTTAACGTTATTAACAAGATCTATATGAAAGCAAGAAAATAAGAAGCGAAGCAATTTAGAACTGATAGTTCCTTTAAGCTAAAAGTTTAATTTATTATTTCTCATAAATTATATGTATTACCTACATATTTAAGTTGCATAATAATTATTAAATCTAATAACACACAAATACCAAAAATAACAGCAATTTCATAAGTACATATACAATTATTTTAAGAACATACTTTTGATAATAAAGTATGTAAATTCTTTGTTATAAATGCTTTGTTTCGAGAATCTAAAATGCCGTAAGTATGAGGACAGCCTGTATTTAGTTTATTGTCATTATAATAATCGGTTACTTCAAAGTATAGCTGAAGACAGCAAGCAAATACAAAGTTATTGGCAAAACTTCCCAATTAAAATTATAGGTTTATAAAAGAGAAATTGCAAACAATATGAGAATCCCAATCCGACGTTTCCCCGGAACGTAATGTCTGGTACAGATAAGAAAGGTTGTTAAATTGGGATACATTTCTTGATTAAATTAAAAATTAATTACGAACGTTTGAATATCAACACAAGGAGTTATTGAGATTATTAATTTATTAATTCGAACAAAAAGTCAATAAAATGCGAACTTAATGCCATAAAGCCTCCTCTGCCACTTCACCTTCGGGTTAGCAGAAAACTTTAAAAGCGGTGTGATAGTAAATAAATATACAAAATATAAAATAAAATTCTACTTTTTATAACAAGGGGCCGTTCAAATATTACGTAAGCACTATGGGGGGCGTCATCGCTAGTTATTTACACGATTGGCAACCCTCACATTGTATATGCTTGAAAACGAAACTCATTTTTGGGGATTTGCGTTTAGGCACTCGCTTTAGAATCCGATTAGGGGAATTACCGCTCGCTATTCACGTGTCTAAATTTCCTCTGTCAGTGTATTATTTATAATTGACAAATGTTTACGTAAGCATAGGGGGAGGGGGTAAGAGCTTTGCTTACTTTTGCTGACAAGGTGGAGGGGGGGATAAAGAATTATAAAAAATCTGATTACGTAATATTTGAACGGCCCCCAAGAGACATGTTATGGAATTTGTCCAAACAACTGTTAACTATATGTACAGGAATCAACACAGCAAGAATGGCAGAAGTGTGGATGGACGAGTACGCTGAGTTGTTCTACCTGCATCGACCGGATTTAAGGGTTAGTATTGGAAATTTACATTTTTGTTGATTCATGTAGTTTATCATCAATCTTAGCCCATTAACGTCCCACTACCTGCTGAGTACGGGTCTCTTCTATAGAGGATCCAAGGTACGGGAGGGATTAAGGTTGATTTCCACCACGCTGACCCATTGCGGATTGTCGGAGATTCATATAATAATAAAAACTTAAATATAGGTCTTATGTCACTACCTTGTGGGAATGCAGCTTTGTAATATTTACATACAATAATTACATTAGTATCACAGCCAATACCAGTCCAATTCTGATCATAGTTCTTTTCATTTGTTGTTTTACCGTTCACATTCTTCAAACTAAATTACTGTTTTTAAAATACTTCATTAAAAACCTTTTTGTTATGTATACACTCTCGGAAATTTTTAACAATTGTATAAGTAAAACAGAGTCGTTCACTGTTTTGTGTAACATTTGTATAAGTGACTCAATCAAAGACCTTATACCTTAGACCTTAAAAGCGACTAATAATTTACCCCCGTTTGGTATAAGTACCTGTCTTAAAAGCCTTTGCTTGCGAAATATCCTCTTACATAACAAACCTTTAATTTCACTGTTGTGTTTAACATTTAAACAAGCAATTTAATCAAAGGGCTTGGCTAAACCTCCTCATATAGAATAACTCTATAATTTTACTGTTTGCTATAACATTTGCATATGTGACTCAATCAAAAGCCTTTACTAAATCTTCTCTTACACCCGAAAATAGGCTAATAATTTACCACCGTTTTTGTAAAAAAGACTGTCTCAAAGGCCTTTGCAATATCCCCTCTTACAGAACAACCCGAAAATCGGCGACGTGACCCATCGCAAAGTGCTGCGCGAAAAGCTGAAGTGCAAGAGTTTCCAATGGTACCTCGACAACATTTACAAGGAGAAGTTCATTCCCGTCAAAGATGTCTATGGATATGGGCGGTGAGGCATTTTGAGTACTATTTCACTGTAATTGAGTATATTGTTTACTTTCATTGAATAAATAAATAAAAATAAATAAATATTCTCTTACAATCACACCAATTATTTAGTTCCAATATAAGTATCATTAAGAACTTGTGTTATGGATACTAAATAACGGATAAACATACATAAATACTTTTTTTTTGTAAATACATACTTAAGATACATAGATACATAGGAGAACACCCAGACCAGTCAAATATTCATGTTCATGCACACAAAGATTTGTCCTGTGTGGGAATCGAACCCACGACCTCTCGAGTGAAGTGCAGGTATACTGACCTCCACGCCATATCGGTCGTCAAATTTGCTTCCACTTCTATATTACTGAACAGGTTTAAAAACTTATTTATAAAAAGGTACATTATGCTATATTGTTATTGGATTTAAATATATATGTCAATTTCCTATTAATATAATTTCCTATGTTTCCAGTTTCGTGAATCCATCCACGAACATGTGCCTAGACACCCTTCAGCGGGAAGGTAACGGCCTGCCTCTGGGGGTGTACCCGTGTCATGAGAGACTTCAGGCCACGCAGTATCTAAGTCTCACAGCCTCCGGCCAACTGAGAGATGAGGAAAACTGCGCATCTGTGCAGAACACCAGGTAAATATGCACTACTTTGGAGTACACACTACACTAAATACATGCATACATACAATCACGCCTGTTTCCCCGAAGGGGTAGGCAGAGGTATATTATGCGCCCACTTTTCGCCAGCTATATAGTTGATTCTACGACTCCCAGCAATAGGTTGCTGGCCTATTGCCGCTTACCGCCAACTGTAATGTTGCCAGAGTCTAGTCCTTTGATCGCCAGGGCCACCAAGCGCAGGTGAGGTGGCATTGGGTTCCTCAGGTTTTGTAAGGATCACTATGCAATATTGTTGATATGCATAAACATGAATATCTGTTTTGGTTTAGGTGTTTCTTTATGTCTTAAGTTTATATTTACAAATTAAAGGTATTTATCCGATCTTTTCTTGTTTATCCGTTGTTTAGTATCCATAACACAAGTTCTTAATGATACTTATCTTGTATCTGAATAATTGGTGTAATGTCCAAAAAATATGTGTTTTCTTATTTTTATTATATTTAATGGTGAAGTGCACTAGAGTTCCCTTTGGCAAATCTAACCTTTTATTTTAAACTTCATAAACTTTTTATTTCATAAATAAATAAATATTCTCTTACAATCACACCAATTATTTAGTTCCAAGATAAGTATCATTAAGAACTTGTGTTGTGGATACTAAAGAACGGATAAACATACTTAAATACTTTTTTTTTGTAAATACATACTTGAGATACATAGGAGAACACCCAGACCAGAACTTATATTTATGTTCATGCACACAAAGATTTGTCCTGTGTGGTAATCGAACCCAATAATAAACTATTACATAGTATTTGAAAACGTCAAAATTTAATACAAATATAAAAAAAACAATCAAAATATAATTATACTGAAATCACGAAACTTAGATACACTTATATGCAACCAAACAATTTTAAAAATATATTTATATATATATATTTAAGTGTAAGTGAATCTAAGTGCCAGTTCCGAGCAACCGCTCTGTGAGAAGAACTGGCAAGATTCTCACAGGCTATGCTCTTTTAAATTATCAATAGGCTCTTTGACAATGCGAAAAATAAAGTGTAAATTACTGTTAAAAGTAAAAATTAAGATTTAAAAAAAAAAATATTAACGTAAGTTGAAAATAATGATTAATTTATTTAAAATCCGTAAATAAAATTTTTTTTTTTTAAACGTTTGTCACGTGACACAAAACGCTCGTGATTGGTAGAGTTTATCATGACGTCACCTGCTTGTAAACTTCGTTTGCCTACTTGTCAAGTCAAGTCTAAGTGCCAGCTGTCACAGATCAGAATACAGGCAAGTGACGTCACCGACCTCATCGCAGCGCCATATTGTGAAAGTAGCGTTTTCGCGCACTATTTAAATATTGAATTTTTAATTTGATTTTTTTCAGCTAATATATACCAGAATTAAAAAAAACAACTTCTACTGGGTTCCTTAGACTATAATATAAAATGGATTTTAAAAACCTGTCAAATAGCCTATTGCTTAGTTTTGATGTTTTTATTGATGTTTATAGAAGTGCAGCGTCAGATACAGGCCTGTTGGTGCTGATGTCAGCGTGTCATGACAAGCATGGCGGACAGGTTGGTACTGTTTATTAACTTATCACCTTCATATCCTAACATTATCCAGTAGGTCTAGGCACACGGGGCGATGATATCGTCGGGAGGCGCCGGGGGGGGGGAGACCCCTCCCACCCAAGACGACCTGATCCCGCCCACGACAAATTCTGCACAAACAAACATACATGGAAAAGGTTTATAAATACTGTTTTATTTATTTATTTAATATTTATGACACTTGAAAACAAACTATATCGTCCTTGCTGTTTACATTTATATCCGGACTTTTTGGCGGGAAAGTGATCATGTCTGTAGTGTGAAGTGTAATAACGGTGGATAATTAACCATTAAGTGTTTGTGAACGTACATGAGTGTTGGTAAATGAAACAAAACAGTGCAACATCACTTTTCAAATTCCCTCAAGAAGTTCTTGTGAGATCTCAGTATAGTCCCACATCTTTACTGAGTCAATAGCAATGGACCCAGTACACTACCTTGTGGTACTCCGTATTATAAAAATCTATCTAGTTTTATTCATTTTTCTTCTTTTCAATCTGTAACTAAGTTTTATCCCATACTATTTATTGTCTACTAGGTATGGCTGGTAGAGATCTCCTCTCGAGATAAGTCCACAAGTCTAGTTTAGTTTCTTTTTAAATAATGTGTAACGTTATATCTTTTATTTGTGCAATAAAGATTTATTAAGGTATCAGTTTATTGACCCTGTCGGCTGACACTAAGGCGTTTTTTGAATACCTTTTTTTAATATAATGTGCTATTTCGTTTCACAGAAGTGGCGCCGCCTGCCGTTGGGGCAGATCCAACACGTGCGCACCTCGCTCTGCCTCGACGTGGGGTCTACTCAGGCCGGAGACGTCATGGCGCTGCCTTGTGTGCCGAGGGACAATGCGCAGATACACGCGCAGAAATGGGAGATCGACTACAACCAGGATAATGACTTCAGGATGCATAGTAACTATATACATTATAACATTTTATAAGCGCTCGTAGCTCTGCGGTGCTCGGTGCTCGGAAACGATCACCGAAGTACAGCAGAGTTTACAAGGTCAGTCCTTGGATGGGTGACCGTTTGTCTGGCATTTGATACCGAGCGCTTCCGTGCTTCGGAAGGCACGTTAAGCCGTTGGTCCCGGTTATCACTAAATGTGGTAGTCGTTAAGCCATGTTAGAGACCTATTGGGCGGCTTGAAAAATTTTAACAGCAGGACGCCATACACCTGCCTCCGCCAATCCGCACTGGGTCAGCGTGGTGGAGTATAACCCAATACCCTCACACCTTGATATGTGTGAGGAGGCTCGTGCTCAGTAGTGGGACGTTAATGGGCTGGAATGATAATTTTATAAGCATTTACCGATAACATAAGATACGCGCGTTTTGCTTCACTGCGCGTTTCCTAAATACCCATAAGTGGGTGTGGCTGCGCTCGCACTTTTTATTTCCCAGCGTGTAGCGATTTATTGCGACGGGTAGATATACTATCCAGTACATGTTTTGCTAAAAAAATTTATAAGTTTTGTGGTATAGTTGTTTTTAATATTTGTTTGCTTAAACAAATATCTGTAAATAGCATTGTATATGTATTATAATATTATAAATGCGAAAGTAACTCTGTCTGTCTGTCTGTTCTTCACGCCTAAACTACTGAACCGATTTGTGTGAAATTTGGTTCAGACATAGTTTAGAACTCGAGAAAGGACATAGAATAGTTTTCATTTCGAAAATTCCGCGGGAACTTCTCAAAAATCCCGCGAGATCGGGAGCTATGTGGGTAAAACCAAAACCTGCCGGAAGTCACTATTCCACGCGAACGAAGTCGTGGGCTAAAGCTAGTACGTATATATATGTGCTGTTGGTGGTACTATTAAAAGGATAAAATTAATTAATAAAATAATGTATTTATAGGTAACGAGCCACCTACTGATCAGGAAGAGAAATTACGGAAAGTGAGGGGACAACGGTGAGGGATTTCACAATACTTTATATAGGAAATGCAATCCCGACTCGAGATCGTAAATTCGGGATCCCGCGGGAATAGAAACTTCAATCCCGAAATTTTAAAAAAAGTTTTGTGCGAATAACTAAAAACGATGAAAATTGCTTGTTTCTGATTTTGAGGTTAATTAAAATAAAATATTTTTTGACAGAAAACAAAAATTTTGATAATTATTTGGATTTTTCAAATATAACAGCACTGCAGTCGCTTTTATGCGCCGTTCAGGATTACGATTGTTCATCGAAGATACCAACTTTTGTGAGAGTTCAGGTCTCCTAGCTTTTAAACCATGAAACGAAAAGTTATATAATAAATTAAATATTTTTTGATGTATAATAAAATTTATTGCGAAATTGTGTTCAATAATTATATTGTAAAATTGAAGATTTATTTAAACAACAAAGTTTTTATTTGCCTGATTATATGCAACTGACGACGTTGACGACCGATATGGCGTGGTGGCGAGTATACCGACTCTCCGCTCCAAGGTCGTGGGTTCGATTCCCACACAGGACAAATATTTGTGTGCATGAACATGATTATATGTTCTGGTCTGGGTGTTTCCCTATGTATATTAAGTATTTATTTACAAAAAAATAGTATATATGTATGTTAATATAACACAAGTTTTTAATGAGACTTATCTTGGAACTAAATAATTGGTGTAATTGTTAGGAAATATTGATTTTTGTAATGCAGTTAAACATTTCTAATTCGACGAATCCTCACAGCAGCCGAATCTCCCGCTCCCTCCTCTCGTACGACGAGTCGCCCCAAGACGCAGCATCCAACAAGACGGTCCGCCGACACGCTCGCAAGAAGAAGCACGCTAAGAAGCACGCTCACAAGCGCAGCAGGAAGAAGCGAACGAAGAACAAGTTTATACTGAAGTTGGTGCGCGCTGTGGGCGACAACGACACGCAGGAACACTTGGAAGTGGATATCCATTGCAAACACAAGCAGTTGTACCCAAATAACTCTTTCGTCAGAGATTTAGTCTCTATACTTAATGAGAAAAATATTAAGGTAACATTAGTATTATGGATTTTTTTATATGTAATATACAGTCAGCGTTGAATATTTTTTTATAATTTATTTTTGTTGATGCAATGATTCACTTTCGAAAAAAAAAAATTATCAAAAATAAAATATAAGTCATATAAAATTAACATTGGGTACACAATATAATAATATTCTCTTACAATCACACCAATTCTTTAGTTCCAAGATAAGTATTACTAAGAACTTGTGTTGTGGATACTAAACAACGGATAAACATACTTAAATACTTTTTTTTACATAGGAAAACACCCAGACCAGAACAAATATTCCAGAACATAATATACGAACCAACAACCTCTGGAGTGTTTTTCCTATGTATATTAAGTATGTATTTAATAAAAAAAAATTATGTAAGTATGTTTATTTAACATATATTTTGCTTAACTAAACACACAAAGCCATTATTTAAAAGAATAAACAAGCTTTATGAAGAATCTTGATTAATAATTTGGGATTTTGATTTTTATTAACCTAGATTGTCAGATTTAGCCTTAAATGAAATAAAATATTCAAATGCAAACGCTCGACTTTTATCATGGTCTTTTTACACCCTGTTTAATGTAAAATTGGTCTCTGTCTCTACGGGAAAGAGGCGTGACATTATGTATATATATATCCTTTATTGCACATAAACATTCATAAAAAAAACACAGTAACAAAAAACATGTACAAAGGTGAGCTTATTTCTATAAGAAATCTCTTCCAGCCAACCCTAGCAGAAGTGTCAGAGATGTATGTATTAATGTATATGTAGTTTATTAATAACACATATTTAACTCTATGTAAGTTTATATGTTTAGTTATTCGTACTGCCTCATACTTTTCTGCTAACCCAAAAGTTAACTGGTAGAGAACGCCTTACAGCATTAAGTTCGCCTTGTGTACATTTTAATTTGTGCGATAAAGTTTAAATAAATAATGTAAATTTTTGCTTGAATCAGGTAATCAACAACGGTCGCGTCTTCGAACGGAACAGAGTGACGCAACTCAAAGAGGAACAGGGAACTGAACCAGCCAAGGTGCTCCACAAACTGGACATTCCACGCGAGGCACATGGCGGCAAGGAGAAGGTACTCATCTACACGGTCCTTTAGCTTTTCAAATAATTACATAGCAATGAAGCAACGACAGCCCAGTAAAGATACTCTTACCGTGTTATTACAAAAAACACTTTAAACACTCATTAGACATGCGTTTACTTAAACAGTGTCTACATTTTAAACGATATTTAAGGTATGTTTAACGTTCTCTATTACAAAACACTGTTTAGCAAGCGTTTAAAGTTAAAACCGCTTTTAAGCGATTCGTTCATTCATTCTTTCACATACCGTGTTAAGAAAATCATAATTAACTTATCGGAGTTCATTATTATTAAATAAAAAACCCTACATATAAAAAAATGTGATATTTTAGTTAAGTTATATTTTTACTACTTTTAACTCAACAAAAGATCATGTTAGGAAAATAAAATACAAACTTCTAAAAAATATGCGTAACGCAGCGAAAAACGGAACGTCACAGTTGACAGCTGCCATCCTTCAAAATATAATGTCAAAGTTTTACAGTTAAACGCGTCCTAACCAAGCGCCAGCTTGTGTTTACATTTTAAGCTATGTCTAAGAAGTGTTTACCTTTAGGCAATCACTAAACAAGGTTTTGTAATAGAGTTTTATTTAAACGCATGTTCAATATGTGCTTAACTTTTTTGTAATAACGCCGTTAAGTCTTCAAATTCATGTCTGAGGCACATGGCGGCAAGGAAAAGGTACTCATCTACACAGTCCTTTAGCTTTTCAGCTTAATAACTGAAGCTACGACCGCCCAGCGCCAAGACTCATAGCCTTCAATTTCAGGAGATAATTGAAACGATCGAATATTGATTTAAGTCTTTATTACAGAGTCCATTCTGTTATATATCGAGGGTTCCGTGCTCAAACCCGATAAGTGACAACATCAGATACATAATTTCTGCCGCTTTTTCTTGTGATATTATCAAATAAGTCGATTTCAGAAAAGAAGACTGAAAACTGAGGACTTCATAATCCAATAAGTAAACCTTTTAAGTTTCATTTTTTTTAATGAACCGATAAATTCTTTTAAGTGCTGTTTTAAGCCCAAAAACACAAATTTTGTCACTTATCGGGTTTGAGCACGGAACCCTCGATATTGGTTACATGAATATCATAAGTTTATTTATTGTTTATTAGTAAATTACATTTATATATAATATACATAAGTAATTTTAATTCAGCTGTAACTCACTACTTAACTTTTGATTTCATTGTATTTAGTGGTTTTAAATATTTTGTTTTATTGTTAAATGTGACTTTTTGTGTGACTGTTGCACACGAAAGTTACTAGGTCTCCACGGAAGACCAGCGCCGTTGTGGTCCTCCACTGCAGCACATGCTGAGTGCAGTCCTTTTTAGGCATAATTTATTTAAACTTATGTGTTACGCAGCCCTAGTGTGTGAATAGTGCGAACGCAGCTATGCCCTCATATTTGAATTACAAGAGACAACAACAGGAAACGCTGACACCGCGCCTCGTGTTGCAATTGTCGTCATAAATTGATCATGTTATTTTAATTAAATAAAATGTAATTCATTCTTGTACCTAACATCGGCCAAGCTTCATCTTTTGTATTATTACTTCTTATTAATAAAGTTATAGAAATAAAATCATTTTTTTTACAACTTGAGCTGTGACCATATCTTTTATGTGTAAACATGTTTACTGTTATGATTTCTGTTCTTTGTTTATATGTATTTATGTCTCAATTAAATTTTATTTTATTTTATAAGTACATACTTTTCTTATACTACTACTACTTCGTGATTTCAGGGTTAATATAAATTTTTTTTTTCATGTATATTTTGTTTTGACGTTTTCAAGTGCTATGTAATAGTTTATGAAATAAAGAACTTTTTACTTTTACTTTACTACACGCACTCACTCATGGTGTAATGCCGTTTCACGCCTCTATTAAAACACGTTTTAAGATGTTGGTAGGATTTTTATACATCGTAATCCAAACTAATATTATAAATGCGAAAGTAACTCTGTCTTTCTGTCTGTTCTTCACGCCTAAACTACTGAACCGATTTGTGTGAAATTTGGTACAGACATAGTTTGGAACTCGAGAAAGGACATAGGATAGTTTTGATCCTGAAAATCTAAAATCTGCCGGAAGTCACTATGCCACGCGAACGAAATCGCAGTCAATAGATAGTAATGAATAAATGTATTGACTCAGACGAAGCAACACCGCAGTAAGAAAAAGAGGCCCAAACCACCAGCGGAGCCCACAATGGGCGCGGAGGCCCTGCCAGCGCCGGGCGCTCCCGGGGCCCTCGCGGCCCTGGGCTCACTGGCGCCCCTCGACGAACAGAACAAGATCATCATTGAGGACTTTGTGGAAGTCACCAGCACCACCGCTCCCCAGAGAGTACGTATTAACAAACTTATTACTAAAATTGGACGTAGATGTATTTGAAATGAACGTAGAATTTACATTTCTTTTATGTTTAATACAAGCGCAACTTCGTACGAGTTGCTTCGGTAGATAGTCGACATACTTAATTTTTGGTCCTAGAGGAAGCGCTCGTAACTCTGCGGTTTTCGGTGGTCGGAAACGATCACCAAAGTACAGCAAAGTTTACAGAGGTCAGTCCTTGGATGGGTGACCGTTTGTGTGGCATTTGATATCGAGCGCTTCCGTGCTTCGGAAGGCGCGTTAAGCCGTTGGTCCCGGTTATCACTAAATGTGGTAGTCGTTAAGCCATGTTAGAAGCCTAATGGGCGGCGCTTGATAAATTCTAACAGCAGGACGCCATACACCTGCCTCCGTCAATCCTCACTGGGTCAGCGTGGTGGAGCATGACCCAATACCCTCACACCTTGATATGTGTGAGGAGGCTCGTGCTCAGTAGTGGGACGTTAATGGGCTGTGATGTGTGAGGTAGACTAGTTACTCCCTGTGACTGTCGCTATCTGCCAGAGATAATGCTGTGTAAATAAAAATAATTCTCTTATAATCACACCAATACCCAACTAGCAAGCTGCTTAAATAGGCTTTGTACAATCAGAATGTTGTATTATAGCTGTTAAAGGACAGTACGGTTATACTTAAACAGTGCAGTAGCGTAATTAAATGGTCTACAACAGATTTGAGGTACAATAGCTGTATTGCAACACATGAAAAAGCCCTAACATATACAAAAACTTATCACTGGCATTGCTGGCCCTCCTGGCCCGCCCTCCACAGGTCCCTCTTAGTTCCCCCCCCCCCTCGGTAGTCAGTACAAAGGGCACCCAGAGTGGCCAATCTCTGGGTGTTACCTTTTCCTGGCTTCCGGGAGGTGCTCAGCCCCCCCACCACACATAATAGGCCCGCCCGCTGCGCCCTCCACAGGTCCCTCTTAGTTTCCCCCCCGGTAGTCAGTACTAAGGGCACCCAGAGTCGCCAATCTCTGGGTGCCCCCCACCACGACAAAGTGAAGATCTGTCTGATATCTGTGATGTCTGATATATATGATTCAATGTCTGTTAACCCCAAGGTTGTGGGTAAAAATTGACTAATGGTATTAAGTTCATAAATCATAAATCTTTATTGCATCAAGTAAACAAGTAGGTACCTAAGTATTACAATGAATACTGATACTCCGTAGGGGCACTGCAAATTGAGAGGGAACTTCAACATATTACAAAACTACAGACTTAATTATTCTATAAACTAACAAACTCACTAAAAAGTAAGTAAGTTTAGAACTTTTGCCTTTTGTACATTTGTTTTTATTTACGTATGCAATAAATAGATATGAGTTATATTTTTTGAAAGAAAGAAAGAAAAAGTGTTTATTTAAATATTTAAATCATGACAACAAATACTTAACATCTGCCAAACTGTAAAACAGTTTTACAACCTACCTAGCTAAGTATACATCAAGTTGTACGCTATATCAATCCTAAAAGTATAAATCCTCTATCCTCTGCTCCTCTGCAGATGTCTTCGAAGCGTCACAAACACAAGCGGCCCTCCGTCCCTCCTCCGTCTGACGACTCCGGCGACGCTGCTGACGGCGAAGACATGATGCTGCATCGCTCTGCCGGCAAGAAGAAAGACAGGTATACTGAAAGAAAGAGAGAAAGAAAGAAAGAAGAAAAAAAAAGTATTTACATATGTTTATCCGTTTTTTAGTATCCATAACACAAGTTCTTAATGATACTTATCTTGGAACTAAATAATTGATGTAAGTGTCTGAAATATTTATTCATTTATATTTATTACTAATGTTGCTATTATGGTCATTAATGTAATTCTTGCACATTCTTGGGAGAAAACGTGCTAATCAGCTGGTCTTGAGTTTTAACACAAGACCATTCGTATGTAACTACCATGTTTTTAAAGCAAATAAATGATTTGATTGATTGATATTAAGCGGGGCGTGAAACGGCATTTTAGCAACCGTAGGTGCGCTTTGTATCGTGCATATTTTAAGATATGAAGCGTCTTCATCTTTTTGATAGCTTACCATCAGGCATTATTATAAAGAGTAACATTAAAAAAAGTTATAAGAGAAAGAAAATAAAAATATGGATCTCTGCCTTATCGCCGAAAATTGTTTAGCCGATTATCACTAGCCAACTAACGTTTCGCAGAATAATCATTTGCCAACTTGTGATTTAATTTCCCAACCTCACAGTTGCCAACTTTACACGTTTGGTCTTCATTTTAGAATGAAACTTTTCAAAATACCAACTGTCAAGTAGCGAATGTTTTAGTTAGCGTAATATTCATGTAGTTATAGAATTTTTTTTGCTCCTGCATTGTTTGCCGCAGTTCTAACCTAACCGATGTAGCATATTTCAATTCCCTGTGTAGTGAAATAAAATTCTGGCGAACTGTTTATCAGCATACTAACTTAACCGATTCCTTTCGATTTCAACTGACCTTCACTCCGCACTTTGAAAGTTTTCAAATTTAACCTAACCTACTTAGATTTCTGTTGCTATACTTATTACAAAATGTTTTTTTTAACATTATATCAATGTACAAAGGGAACTGTTACACAGACGAAGCGTTATTCGTCTAAAAGTTGTCTGGCCTCATAAATAAATGCCCTAAACGTTTTTTGTCATTACTATAATCAGCTTAACAATAATTTTACCAAATTAAACGATATAAAAATTTGACAATCGTTAGTCTTCAAAGTGAAAAATAGGCGAAACGTTGGTTGGCAAGTGATAATCGACCAAACAATTTTCAGCGTAAAGGCAGGATCCCGCTGCGCACGCCACTGCTCAAAGACGCATGTTATATTTAATTAGTTTAATCCGTATTTATGACCCAACAGTTTTTTACTTTTCATCATCAGTGGTTTGAGAGGTGGCTTAATGTCTTGTTTTATTTTGTTTTAAATTTTGCTTCCGTTAAGCGGCAATAGGCTCGCCACCTATTACGTGGGGCCGACAATGTAATTGGCGAAGTGTGGGCGCATAATATGCCTCTGCATACCCATTCGGGGAAACAGGCGTGTATGTATGTATGCATGTATGTTTGAATACAATAAAAAAAGACGTGTGGCACTCGGAGACTGCCGCGGTAAAGCTATTGCATAGCATTTTTTATCAACTTATGCAAATATAATTATTTGTTTTTATGTACATTTGTATAGATATAATATCATATATACTTCATCTGCGCGGCATTAATATGTATTACATAAAAAAAAGACGTGTGGATTGCGGGGCGAAGAAGGGGATTACGCATGCGCAGTAACGCCGATACAACCAATGCCACCTACGGCGGGTTGCTGATCTAAAGAGACAAGCGTGATATTTCAAAAAATGACTAAAATTTCTGCTATTTATCGATAGATGGAAAACTGAAAAGTATCACCGCCGTGCCGGTCGGAGTGGGGGGTGTTAGGTTTTTTCGTTACGGAATTTCTGGATTCGGTCTCCACGCTCAAGGCCCGCGATAGAAGCTATGCGATAGCTTAAAAATACCTAATACGCTCACACAGATAGAAAACCTTGTATGAGGTAGCTCGTACAATTATTATAAATAAAATTTGTCCACAGGCCAAAGAGGGTAGAATCTGAAGAACAGGCTCTGAAAGTGTCTCCGTCAATTGAAGATGCCGCCTCCAGCCGCGAGGGGGCGCGCCGGGGCTCCGACAACGAAGCGCGGCTTGACAACGAGAACTGGCACATCGGTGAGGCAACACACACACTCACACACACACACACACACACACTAAATCATAACATACACACGCTTACGCACGGAAATAAACACACAAGCATTAAACACACTAAAATACAAGTATATATGTTACCGGCCAAACCCGATTTTGGGACAAACTAGGATGGCCCAGTTCAAACTAATTTAGGTGGGCTGCAACTATTATAATAAAATAACCTCAAACTAACCCAAAAAGACAAGTATAAGTATCTCTTTTGGGGTTAGTTTGAGGTTATTTTTTTTCTTACCATTAAAAACATTTGATGCATACTAGTTTGTCCTAAAATCGGGTTGGGCCGGTAACATATACATACAGCGCTCGTAGCTCCGCGATGCTCGGTGGTCGGAAACGATCATCGAAGTAAAGCAGAGTTTACAGAGGTCAGTCCTTGGATGGGTGAACGTTTGTGTGGCATTTGGTATCGAGCGCTTCCGTGCTTCGGAAGGCACGTTAAGCCGTTTGTCACGGTTATTACTAAATGTGGTAGTCGTTAAGCCATGTTAGAGGCCTAATTGGGAGGCTTGTAAATTTTAATAGCAAGACGCTATACACCTGCCTCCGCCAATCCGCACTGGGTCAGCGTGGTGGAGTATGACCCAATACCCTCACACCTTGACAGGTGAGAGGAAGCTCGTGCTCAGTAGAGGGACGTAATGGGCTGAGATGATGATGACATATATACATCCATTTACTCCTGTTTCCCCGAAGGGGTAAGCAGAGGCATATTATACGCCCACACTTCGCCAATTTATATAAGTATTTACACACACTCGTACGTATACGAATGTACGACATAAGAAATACGTATACGTACACACACACATTACACACTCATACACATAAGCACACACGCATGTTTAGACGACCGTTATGGCGTGGTGGCGAGTATACCCGCTCTCCGCTCCAAGATCGTAGGTTCGATTCCCACACAGGAAAAATATTTGTGTGCATGAACATGAATATTTGTTATATTGTATATTAAGTATTCATTTACAAAAAATATTTGTGTATGTATATCCGTTATTTAGTATCCATAACACAAGTTTTTAATGTTGATAATGACTTATCTTGGAACTAAATAATTAGTGTAATTGTTAGAAATTATTTATTTACAGGCCTACGTTCAGCAGTAGACTTTAAAGACTGGGATGTTGAACTTTGTACTTCTAATAATTGACAAAACATAGTGAAAATGGACACGAATTTTCTCTATGTCGTTTATTTCCTATGTCTACAAATAAATGACTTTAAAAGCTGGTATAAGTGAAGATATAGTGACAAGAATTGAGAAAGGTATGCTGAGATGGTTTGGTGGTTAAGAGGATGAATGAAAGTAGACTAACGAAAGTGATTTATGATGGACAAGTGATTGGAAGTGTTAGGAGGGGAAGACCACGCAAGACCTTCCATGACCAAATTCAGAAAATTTTGGAGAAAGGGCAGGTCAAAAGTACGCTCAACCGACGGGCGTGTATGAGGAGGTTAATGAGTGTGAATGAAGCTAAGAGTGTTTACCAAGATCGTAGCAAGTGAAAGGATGTGATCTCTGCGAAAAACAGGCGTGACTATATGTATGTATGTTAAAAGTGAATTAAAGTAAAAATATCTTCATTTCATAAATTGTTACATAGCACTTGAAAAGGTCAAAATCAAATATGTAAAAAATAACGAAATATAACTACACTGAGATCAGTTTATTTACAAACATAAAAAAATTAAGTGTAAATGAATCTAAGTGCCAGTTCCGAGCCACCGCTCTGTAAGAAGAACTGGCAAGAAACTCACAGGCTATGCTCTTTTAAATTAACAATTAACGAGAACACACACAATAAGTATTAGAAGATTTCATTGTATCTGAATTAATGTTGTAAGTGACTTACAGGTGAGAGCCGTTTTCGAGCGGCCAACTTGCGGCGAGCCGACACGCCGCACAGACATCAGGTAATTATAAACTACTCATATTATTGAACTCAATTCTTTAATGACGACCGATATGGCGTGGAGGTCGGTATACCTGCACTTCACTCCAGAGGTCGTGGGTTCGATTCCCACACAGGACAAATCTTTGTGTGCATGAATATGAACATTTGTTCTGGTCAGGGTGTTTTCCTATGTATATTAAGTATGTATTTACAAAAAACAAAGTATTTAAGTATGTTTATCCGTTGTGTAGTATCCAAAACACAAGTTCTTAATGATACTTATCTTGGAACTGAATAATTGGTGTGTAATTTATTTATTTACTTTTTTTTAACTAGTTTTAAATAAAACCAACCTTATCGTTAAGAGTTAACAGATTCGTCTACGATCAAGCTCCTGCTGGCAGTGAATGGGCGTTAGTTTATTAAGTGACGTTCATAAGAGTTCACTGAGTTTTTATGTGTAAATATAGTGGATTTTTAGACATAACTATTTTGACAATGTAAACAATTAGACAAGTGGTAAATTACAATGAATTGCAACTCTGCGTTGTCTTAAAAAGAATTACAAAAGGGAGACTTTTTTAAAGATAATTCGTCCTAATAACCACGGTATGTAGAGTGGTATATATTTATTGAAAAAAGATATACTATCAATATAAGTAAAATAAGTGTAACAGTGTTTAGAACTAATCAAACTGATAGTGGTTTGGCCGAATCATCAGCATCTCAGCCCATTAACGTCCCACTACTGAGCACGAGCCTCCTCGCACTTATCAAGGTGCGAGGGTATTGGGTCATACTCCACCACGCGGACCCAGTGCGGATTGGCGGAGGCAGGTGTATGGCGTCCTGCTGCCGCCCATTAGGCCTCTAACATGGCTCAACGACTACCACATTTAGTGATAACCGGGACCAACGGCTTAACATGCCTTCCGAAGCACTGAAGCGCTCGATATCAAATGCCACACAAACGGTCACCCATCCTAGGACTGACCTCTGTAATCTCTGCTGTACTTCGGTGATCGTTTCCGACTACCGAGCACCGCAGCACCGCAATATTCATTATCCGGTCAACAAACACCGGATAGTTACCGGATATCCATTTCATCTTTAGTTTAGATATTATCAAAGTTTTATAAAATAATACATACATACATTCACGCCTGTTCCCCGAAGGAGTAGGCAGAGGCATATTACAGGCTCACACTTCGATAACTATATAGTTGGTCCCACGTAATAGGTGGCGAGCCTATTGCCGCTTACCGGGCACTGTTATGCCAGAGCCTCGTCCGTTAATCGGCAGGTGCACCACTTGCAAGTGAGGTTGACTTGTGTGTTTTTTTATTTAATAATGGCTTTGTGCGTTAAGCACATTTAGCCAGTGTCAAGTAAGAGATATATTCTAACATATAAACATGTAAATGAGAATGAGTGATGATAAAAGGTAAATGAGATGCCCTCCCCCTAAACCCCTTGAGTCCTCAGTAAAGATGTGGGTCTATACTGAGATTTACACATGGACTTTTTGAGAGAATATGAAAAGTGTTGTTGCACTGTTTTGTTTCATTTACCAACACTCATGTACGTTCACAAACACTTAACGGTTAATAATCCACCGTTATTACACATTAATGTTAGAAATATCACAAATTTTAGAAAATAAAACAAAACTGCAGACATGACGCTTTACTTTCCCGCCAAAAAGTCGGATTTTTGTATTAAAATGATTTGATGTTTGAAGTCGGAACAGAACTACATGACAGACAACGAGCTGTCGGAGCAGCCGCAGCCAGGTCGGTTCTCGCGCAGGAAAATACCGCTCTCCAACCTGCTGCCGGCAGACGAAACAGAAACGCGGCAGGATACAAACCTTGATGGTGAGTAGTCAATTTAGTGGAACTGGTTACCTCCATATTTATGTCATGTCTATTAAAGTCTACAATAGGCTCGACAATAACCTTAAGCTGATGCCATTGAATAAATTCATAATTCATTGAAAAATAAAAAAATGGCTTGTTGATGAATGTTTTTATTCACTGAGTGAATATTTTGAACAATAAATTTATGTTTGTTATATTGGAATTCTCTAATTATATTTTTGTGTACCAGTTACTGGTGAAATATGTGAAATAAAAAGTCTTTGCCTTTTTCATACATTTTGTCAATTATTTTGAATTAAATTATAATTTCGCATGGGTTTTAAGTTTCAATTTTGTTTGTTAATTATTGTGATTAAATTTTTCATAGCATTAAAATTATATACTTAAGTATACTATAAATATTTTTGAGAATAGATTTTCCAAATAAGTATCTTTTTTGTAACTGATAAACAATTATATTATTACTTATATTATATTTTATTTACTTAAAAGAAATCCCCAATCACAATCCAGAAATGTAATATCACATACTAAATAAAGAAGAAAGGAAGCGCTCGTAGCTCCGCGGTGTTCGGTGGTCGGAAACAATCACCGAAGTACAGCAGAGTATACCGAGGTCAGTCCTTGGATGGGTGACCGTTTGTGTGCCATTTGATATCGAGCGCTTCCGTGCTTCGGACGGCACGTTAAGCCGTTGGCCCGGTTATCACTAAAAGTGGTAGTCGTTAAGCAATGTTAAAGGCCTATGCTCCTAAGGTAGTGGGTTCGATTCCCACACAGGACAAATCTTTGTTTGCATAGACATGAATATTTGTTCTGGTCTGGGTGTTTTCCTATGTATATTTAAGTATATATTAATAAAAAAAAAGTATTTATGTATGTTTATCCGTTATTCAGTATCCATAACACAAGTTCTTAATTATACTTATCTTGGAACTAAATAATTGGTGTGATTGTCAGAAAATATTTATTCACAATAATTGTACACATACTTTGTATTGTCATTAAAAAGTAGTCATTCTGACTATCTAACTATTGGTCAGAATTCAGTTATTGACTATAAATTCGTATTGTATATACAATCAGGGATTTTTGTTGTAAGAAAGTATAATAAAATATTTATTGTAGGTGTATAGGGATCCTACCAAGACCTAGGGAGCCCAAGTCAACCTCACCTACAAGTGGTGCACCTGCCGATCAACGGACGAGGCTCTGGCGAATATAACAGTGCCCGGTAAGCGGCAACAGGCTCGCCACCTATTACGTGGGACCAACTATATAATTGGCGAAGTGTGAGCGTATAATTTGTCTCTGCCTACCCATTTGGGGAAACAGGCGAGTATTTATGTACATAGAATGTATAATAAAAACATTTATTATATCTTTATTCGTAATTATAATAAAATTAATATTCTGTTCTACGTTAAAATGTGATTATTTTGACTAGACGGGGAACCAAACCTGCGCCGCGCGCGTGGTCGCACCACTCAGCCGCCGGTGAAGCTGGTGATGCGATCCAACCTCACCTTTAACCTTGGAGACGAGTTCTTCGCCTGGAAACCGAACGGAGTCGCGTGAGTGCTCTAGTTTCATACTTATTCATACTGTCAATTAGTTAAAACGTCTTCATACCGACGATTTTAACCTTGGAGACAAATTTATTGCCTGAAATCCGAACGGAGTCGCGCGAGTGCACTATATAAATAAAATAAAATATACTTTATTGTCTTTAAGATCAACATAATCATTTAGATTCGTCAAACATTTACACAAAATGGAAATTCAATATATTTTTTTAACAACAATGAAAGAGATATGAGCGGTACCATAATAAAGAAATAAAAGCAAATGGGTTCTTTGTCACAATTTGTCAAGGTTTGTTACTTAATCTGTCTATTGTATTTTTCTCAAAATTTATCAGTATGTCGGTGACTCTTATGGGGGGATCTTTCAGTCAGCCTGTCGTGATTCTAAAGGGGGAAAGGGATTGTTCGTCAGTCTGTCGGTGACTCTAACGAGATTGAAAAGTATTCTTTAGGAAATTCATCATAGTTTCATAATTACTTATCATTTTCTCAGCCACTTGACGTTCACTGCTAAACATAGGCATCTTCAATAGATTTAAATAAATAAATATTCTCTTACAATAACACCAATTATTTAGTTCCAAGATAAGTATCATTAAGAACTTGTGTTATGGATACTAAATAACGGATAAACATACTTATATACTATTTTTTTTGTAAATACATACTTAACATACATAGGAGAACACCCAGAACAGAACAAATATTCATGTTCATGCACACAAAGATTTGTCCTGTGTGGGAATCGAACCCACGACCTCTCGAGTGAAGTGCAGGTATACTCACCTCCACGCCATATCGGTCGTCAGTCGGATTTCCACATTGAGCGAATACTTAATATTAAGAAAGAAAATAAAATGCTTATACTTACTTCGAAGGTACTTATGTACCTAGTTATAATGATATTATATCGTTGGCGGGCAACTGGCTTTCACATGTCGTATTTCACGATAGATAAGACGTGGAGATCAATAAACCTGCAACTCCTGAAGTCGTGGGTTCGATTCCCACACAAGACAAATCTTTATGTGCATAAAAAAAAAAAAAAAATATTTTTTATTAATTTTTTTGGTCACTGTACCAATAAGACCTTATGCAGTTGTGAGTGCTTATTGTGCTTAACATCAAACCACTATGCGACTGAGGACATGTTTAGTGTTAAAGATGAAAAAAATAAATTGTTACTTTTATTTTATTTACTTTATAATTAATTACTCATTTTTTCCCATATAGCGACTTGCTAGACGAGTTAACAATACCGAACAACTCGTCATCGACGGATGATTCCCCCTCCACTCAATCTTCCCCCACCACAGACACCGACGAAGATGACTCCAGCAACTCGGAAAGCGGCGAAGATTAAACACATGTAGACCTGTATCTCTCCTACATATTGCCAACTACATTCTAAAACAAAAGTTTGGAATCACGAAATAATGATACTGGCTCGATTTGAATGATTTTAGTACCAAATTATAATTAAAAGTTGTATCTTGTAAATGATGTAATTTTTATGATTATTAAAAAAATATATGAAGTGCTTAAAATCGCGCCGCGCCAATTTCAAGTAAGTGATACCAAAATTTGGCTCGCAACAGTATATTGTTGGTCCCACGCAATAGGTGGCGAGCCTATTGCCGCTTACCGACAACTGATTTCTAGAACGTGTCAAATGGTGTAAGGCTAGCCCTTGGCGCTCATTGGTCACAAGGCGATTTTCCTATTGACCTAACACATTAACTTCTAATGTGTACTCTAAATTATTAAATCAAAAGGCACACAAATCTAACCAAATATCAGTTATAAGTTTTACAATATAATAGATTTTAGTTAATATTATAGTTATGATTAAATATATTCACAACTTGGGTTTTAAAGTATGACACTCGACCGCACGTCACAAATGTCTCGAGTTTGACAATGGGGACCAGTTTTGAGTCTATTTGACTTGCCGTCGATTGTTTAGTTTATAGAGGCATTTTATACTAATATAACCAGTGATCGAAATAAGTAGAGCTATTTTGTTTATTGATCACAAAAATTGATGTTAATATGTACATTCCCCGGTATATATAATGTTGCAATTAGTTGTAGGACAACATTAGTATCAATGTTTAGCAATGAGCTATCTATTGGAAGCTTAAGGGTGTCTGCACTTCGGTTACTAATCCTGATTAGAGTTTAATCTATTAAAACATAATGCTGTCTCTCTCAACAAAAATAAAAAAAATTACTAATACTATATTTTAGCTAATATGATCTGATTAAATGCCTACCGACTAGCTTCTGGAAATGTCTATATTAGTACAACGTATCGAAAATATAAAAATAGCTGTATCTACTCCTAATAACAAATTTTTCAACAGTCTGTATTTGTATAAGTTTGGCTAGAAAATACTTTCTTTAATCTAAAAGCGAATAGTTACTTTTCCCTTCGGTTAACTGTACTTAGTAATGTGTATGTGCAATTTTATTCTAATGTGCAATATAAATTATTGTTTTAACCTTTGAAAGATTGAAAAGTAATTTAATAAGGGCAGTTGTTTAAATTAATAAATTGATACATTCACTAAAAAATATTATTAAATTAATTTAAAATATCATTCCGTTGTTTAAAAATGTCTTGTCTTATTAATCGAGGTGGTCATTCTTATTTTTGTCTCGTACTTGTTATTTACTGTACAACATTCGCAGTTATCAAAAAATATATGAAAAAGTTAAATTAAAATAAAAAAGACTATCTGAAATCATCTTTGCTCAATTAGATTAGTCTATTTGCTTGTTAATTAAATTATACTATTAGTAAAAAATGGTGTACGTCACAATTTTTTTCGTTAGTTTGATTTTTTTTTTAAAACTTGAACGTTTTTATTCAGCGCTATAAAGATAATTACGCTTAATTGGAAGACATTATTATACAAATAAATTAAAATTTATATTTGTATCATCAACGTTCCCTCAATTAACTTTGTATTTTTTTTCTTTTCAAAAAGTTTTGAAGTAAATAGGTCATATACCTAAACTTGAATAAGTAGTTATAAATGGTGCTCACTAAGTGTACTTTTAAATATAAGATATATGTTTTTGTTTTATATATAATAAATTAGTTAATCATTGTAAGTATTTTTGTTTTAGGAATAATAAAGGTTTCATAATAAAAACTTTTTGTATGAAGTCTGTTCAAGATTTATTTTTTAATTTAGTTTATTGACAATGTGTTCATCACATTAATAGTCTAATGAACCATTCTGTGGTATATCACAGTGGTTTGAACTCGGTTTCAACTGGTCAAACTATCCTATTTTGTTGTATAAAATGAAATAAAACAAGTGTTATGTTTACTTATTGTATTCTTTTAAGTGTCAAACATTCTTGTTGTGTTGAAATAAATTTACAAAAGTGTGAGTTGTTTATTGTCTAAAAAAATTTAAAAAATGCTTAATCTCTTAAGGTATAATAAAACACTTGAACTTACACTAAAAACCACTTTGTTTTTAAACATATTTACATACATTCACGTCTTTTTCCCCAAAGGGGTATGCAGAGGCATATTATACGCCCACACTTCGCCAATTATATAGTTGGTCCAACGTAATAGGTGGCAAGCCTATTGCCGCTTACCGGGCACTGTTATGTTCGCCAGAGCCTCATCCATTGATCGGCAGGTGCACCACTTGCAGGTGAGGTTGGCTTGGGCTCCTTAGGTCTTAATATTTACTTGATAACTTACTGTTTTTACACTGTTCTTAAAAATCTTTTAAAGTATAAACAGGACAGTGGCAACGTTTTAAATTACAAAAAAACTAAATGGAAACATAAATCGTCAATTATCATCCGGTTTAATTAATTTAAAAGAAATAATCGTGCAATTGTATGTAATATTTTGTTGTGTTGATGTAGTTTGCTAGAACTTCAAAACATACGTTGTAAGTTTTCATTTAAATATAACGAAATGTGAATGTAGTTGTAGACACCATTGATTACTGTATCTGGTACGGAATAAACGACGTTGTTGTGATTATTTTGTTTTATTTTTCCAATAATTTATGTAATCATTGTTCTTTATTTGCGTCATGTTGTAGATAAAGATCTTAATGTTAAAGATAAAGATCTAAAACATGAACCCTGCAAGGGTATTGCAGAAAACATAAAAATAGTAACATATATTATTTTTAAATTCTACAAAAAAATTCCACTCAAATTCAACAAATATATTGTCAAATTAAAATCAAATTAGTTGAACAAAATTACAATAAAATCAAATTATATTAAATACATAATAAGCGGGATTTAGCGGAAATCTATTGTGGGATGTTTTTAATATCATGTGGATCCGGTCGTACAAATATTTGCATGAAAAGGACACTTGTCGTTCCTTTGTAAAACTGTTAGGCTGTGGAATTTCCGTGTCGTGTTGAATTGCTTCTTAATTTTTTTTGGGAAAAATCAGTTGCGCTGGAATTGTTACTTTAGTTTACATCATCATTTCAGCGGCGACAAGACCCCTTGTCTTTAAATTCAGAGGGTCAATCAACCGTGGCACCTATGACTATTCGAAGTTATGTTTATTTATTTTATTTATTTATTTATGGTACAGCAACAGAGTACAAATCAGGAATCATTATTCTTAAATAAACTAAACACTGTATAATTAAACCTGCACTCCGATTACAGCCGAACACGGCATTCACTTATTCTAAGTACACACATACATATTCAATTCAATCAAGTATTAAAAAAAGAATTAACAAAAAAATACACAGACACACAAATTATTTAAAAATATAAATTTTAAACATAAAAAAAAAAATCCACCGACAATAAATAACTATAATTTACTTTTATATAAATTTAAAAATTTTAAAAATGATGCATGCGAAATTGAAAATATATCCAACTCCTTAGCGATGACATTATAGGACCTACACATTCGGAATATAGGATCATTGTACACAACGTTATTACTGCAGGCTGGTAAAGAGAAAATCTTTTGGGCTCTTGTGCTACCACCTATCTTAAATGAAATATGGCTTAACAGCTCCTCTGTGTCCCACACTGAGTTTACAATTTTGTAAAGCGTAGAAAGTTTAGCAACATCCCGCCTAGACTGAAGAGTGCTCACTCCGAAATATTTGAGTCTAGTCTCATATGTTGGCAATTTACGCCTTAGACCGAATTTCGCACTTAGGTATCGCAGAAAGCGCCTTTGAATGGCCTCCAATCTGTCTATATGAGTGCTGTAAAATGGTGACCACACTACCGAGCAATATTCCAATACGCTTCTGACTAGAGAGTAAAACAGGGTCAGTATACTTGCTGGCTTACGAAAAGGCTTTATTGTTCGGAGTATAAATCCCATAAATTTATTAGCTTTTAAGACAATGTGATCGTAGTGACCCTTGAATGATAACTTACTGTCCAATATTATCCCAAGATCCTTAACTGCGTCCTGACGCGTTAATGATACATTATTGATGGTATATGTGTTCTTGATTAGATGTTTATTCTTAGTAAATGTAATCAAATGACATTTTGAGATATTCAGTGACATATTGTTGTCTAGGCACCACTGGTACAACCTATTGATGTCGCTCTGTAATGCTGCGCAGTCATCTAGAGACTTAATCATTCTGTAAATCTTTATATCATCAGCGTAAGCAAGACAGTCGCAAGTAATTGAGTCAATCACATCGTTAATGAATAGTGTGAATAGCAATGGACCCAAATTTGAGCCCTGAGGTACACCAGATTTAGGAACAAACGGCGCAGACTCGTAACCATATACTCTTACTATTTGCGTTCGATTGAGAAGGTAAGAAGCCAACCAGCGTAAGAGCGATCCATGAATGCCGAGATGATATGCCTTACGGATTAAGATGTTATGATCAACTCTGTCGAACGCTTTAGCGAAGTCTGTGTATAGGGAATCTACCTGTACACGCTTATCGAAAGCGGAAGTTAAGTAATGTATATAACATAACAGGTTCGAAGAAGTGGAGCGACCTTTAATAAACCCATGTTGTCTGCAACTAATTAAGTGTCTCAATTGAAAATTTATATGCTTATAGACAAGGCTTTCGAATATTTTTGAAAAGCAGCTCAATACACTAATGGGCCTATAGTTTGTTACGTCTGATTTGTTGCCTGACTTGTGTACTGGAATTACCCTAGCATTCTTCCATAGAGTTGGAAAAAAACCAGAGGCAAGACTTTTATTAAATAATGTAGACAGAGGCACGACCAAGACGTCAGCACACGACCTTACAAAAACAGGAGGAATGCCATCTGGGCCCGGACCCTTCGAAGCATCCAGGGACTTTAAAGCAGTTTTTATTTCTCTTTCTGTAAGGATAATGGATGAGATAGATGAGTATGACTCTGGGAAACCCGGCGTAAACGTACTTGAGGAGGGCTCACTATATATCGAAGCAAAATGTCTTGCAAACATATCGGCTATATCATAACCATTATCAGCTTGATGACTGCCGTAAAACATTTGGTTAGGTAAAGCATTCGTATTACGTTTAGACCTTGTATAACTCCAAAACAATCTTATGTCATCTTTCAAGCGTTCTTCAATACTGCTAAGATATGATTTGAAATTAGCGTCACAAACAGTTTTAGCTCTTGACCTCAGCATGGAATAGGTGTCAAAATCACGTGGGTTGCCGAATTTTTTATATTTTGAGTGATATTTATCCTTTTCCTTAAGTATTTTAAGTAAAGCTTGTGAGAACCATGGTGGACAAGATTTTTTAGTTTTCGTCTTAGGGGTATATTTATCAATGCAGACCCACAAGTGATTGTATAAAACTTTCAGATATTGATCACAAGTTAAATTCGCGTACTGGTCCCAGTTAATTTGGAAGAGCTCCGCGATACAGTTGTGATAATCGGTTTTTTTGAATCTATATCTCGCGTCGTCCTTTACTTTCAATGAGAGCTGCTTATCAACTTTTATAGTTACGTCTAACGGTGGATGGTGATTGTCGCGGCGACTTAGGCCGTCAGACTCCATAACTTTGCAGAATAAGCTATTTTGACTCAGAACTAGGTCCAAAATTCTGTTGTTATCATTTTTGACGTTGTTGCACTGAGTCAGATGAGTTCGTACTAAAAATTCCTGCAAAGCCTGAGTTCTAAAGTTTTTTGTCAAAGTTGAAGAGGGACAGGACCAGTCAATACTGGGAATGTTAAAATCACCAACGATAAGAGTCTCGTTTTCCGGACTTGACTGACTTGAGATTTGTTGTATTTACTCATGAATTTGTGCGATCTGTCTCTACGATAGATTGAGTATCTTTGATCAAACAACTCCGATGAGGTGACGGAACTATCAAGCCACGTTTCGCATAGACATATAATATCATAACTATTAACTAATACAGAATTCAATACATCAAATGTTTTTGTTTTTAGTCCTCTTACATTTTGAAAATATATAGACATTAAATCCATGAAAATTAAAGTAAAATTGTACATAGTTTAGAATAATAGGTAAGAAAAATTTAATTAAAAAAAAACAATAAAAAAAACATACTTCATCCCAGGCCTTGCAAGATGTGTTCACCTTTAACATGAATAAATGGGGAAGTTTCATTTTTCCGCATAAAGATACGACCGCCTCGCACCCATACAAATTTATAAGATAACTCCTTGGCTCTGACTCTAACAGCGGCATGGAGAGCTTTATTAGCCGGAGAGAGGTGTTCAGATAGATAAACTGGCACGTTGTCACCAGCTATACCCAGTAATGAAGAACAGAGCTTATTTGTGGGGTGAGATCTATTATAGCGCGTTACAGCCGAGATAAATTCATCGCGGCAACGTGTACTTCTTAGCTTTGCCACAATAGTTCTTGGTCGCTTGCTATCTTTGTTTATACTAGCTACTCGCGTGCAGTTTAATAAATCTGTGTCGCTAATTTTCAGGGAAACAACTTCAGCTATTTTTGTAATGATCTCAACGACGTTCTCTGTTTTATGCTGAGGCACACCCTGAACTTCAATGTTATTATCTCGCTGCTGTTGCTCCATAATGTTTATACGGTCTGACAATGTTGTTACCGTGGATCGGAGACTAGCGCACTCAGCTTGCATGTTCTTGTAGTCGCTAACTAATGTATTAGTTGTCTGTATAATGTCATCATACTGCTTGCTAACGAAATCTAGACTTTCCTGAAGAGTACTCAACTGATTTTTAATAGGTGACAGTTCAGAACGGATAACTCCCTGTATTAAGCGCTGGAGGTTATTATCCATCTCGCTAGAAGGCCCGGCACTGGAATAGGAAGAGGATTTTGATCTGTCGCGAAGCGTAACATTGTCTACGTCATCGCAGGAACTTCCAGCGGCAAACATGTTAGATGCATCGTCCTGGGTTGGGTCGCGCCGAATGGGAGTCTTTGAGTTATCCCCCTTCGGTAGCTTTGTTTCACAACAAGGGCAAGTCCAGGTGGTTTTCTCCTTTAATGTCGCGCTATAAAATTTGTGAAAGCGCCTCTCCGTTATATTGGCGCACTGCAAATCATAAGTGCTGTTACAATTGCGACACCTCAAAAACTCCTTGCATGATATGATGGTTAGACATCCTGCGCACGTAATGCTCTTTGGCGCCATTGTACCAAAAAATACTATTCTTGAGAAAAAATTAAAACCAACGCAAAAAAAAAAAAAAAGAAGTATTAGTGGATTTGATCTCAGTGACTGTAGACTGCACGGTGACGTTCGTACGATTGCGCCAGTTGGTAGTTGTAGAAAAGGGTGAAATAAAATGTCACTACATTCAGCTCAGTGACCAATAATACGTTCGGTGCTTGCTTATAATGTTTCCAAGGTTGCGTGTGTTAAGATATTTATGTCACTCACTGTGTGTCGGTAGATCGAAAATCCCGGTGAGGTAAACTTTCACATTTGACGAGCTTGTTTCTATTTGGATTAGATCATTATTGTATATTAATAATATATGCCAAGCACAAGCACTTTTCGTTGATCAATAGTTCACACCATTTATTAAAGATATATTATAAGCACAAACATCACATTAAATAAACATGTTTTGTATTTTTGCGGAATTAAAAACGTTAAGAGTGTACTGTAAAGCTGTTAACCGCTCGGGCGGCATGCGCGATAATCGTAATAATTAATCGTATTAATGTTCGTAATTATCGTTCGCTGTGTGCCTCGGAAAGCACGTTAAGCCGTTGGTCCCGGCTGTCATGAACATCTATGGCAGTCGTTATTAGGAAGTCAGTGCCTGCTAACTGACTGACAGCTGGTTTAACCATAGAATGATGTTTCCCTCTGGGTTGCGGAGGGCAGACGGCAGTCGCTCCACGTAATAACTGAAATTCAGTCAAACCTGGTTGAACCAGTGAGCAGACCCTGGCCCGGAGCCAGGGTCTCCGCCCCGCACCGGACACTGTGGTGCGGTGGCGTAGAGACGCTCAGAGGCAGGCTCTGGGCTCATGGCGGCGGCAGCTTTTCGGGAGCGCCGAATTTCGTGCCGAAGGTTCGAGGCGCCGTATCCTCGAGGCGGTCGGGCCCATCTTAGAGCGATGGGTCGGCCGTCGGTGGGGGTCGATGACCTTCCGACTCACGCAGGTACTTTCCGGGCACGGGTGCTTTGGGAAGTATCTGTGTGACGTCGCCGGGAGGGAGTCGACCCGGTGTTGCCACCACTGTGACTGCGCGATGGATGATGCGCAGCACACTTTGGTGGCGTGCCCTGCGTGGGCGGGGCCGCGGTCGACGTTAGCCGCGGCCCTGGGTGGAGTGGCTCTCTCGCTGCCGACTATCATGCAAAAGATGGTCGACAGCGAGACGGCATGGGAGGCGATGGCCTCCTTCTGCGAAGTGGTGATGTCGCAGAAGGAGGCCGCGGAGCGGGAGAGGGAGCGGGATCCGCTCTCTCTCCGGCTACGCCGTTGGCGCAGCGGGCGGGCCAGGAGGGCCCGTCAGGCAGCGCCCGGGGGGTCTTAGGCGGCGGGGGCAGGGGGCCCCTTCCATCTCGCCATAGACCCCCCCCGAAGTCGGCCAGTTACGCCATGGCCGCACATAGAGGTAGGGGGGGCGCTGCACATTGCGCCTCCCTGAGGAGGTCTCCCCGGTTCTGATCCGGGGGACGTTGGCCGCGGGTGGGGTACCAGAAGCTACAAACCCAGGCACTGGTACCTCGCCCCTTTTCAACAGCGGTGGGCGTCGTCTGAAGTTTTTTAGTGGGTAGGACTGCGGTGGTCGCGTCGGCCGCAGTGAGCCCCACACCCCCTCCCGGTCTCCCCCTTTTGGCCGGGAGACAGTGCGTAAGCAGCATTTTTTTACAGACGATAATAAAAAAAAAAAAAGTGAGCAGCCCTGGACCCTAAGCTTAAGTCTAGGGCAACCGGGATAATGCTAGGATATGTGTGATTCCAGCCATATAAAGTCCACTGCTGAACTTTGGCCTCCCCAATATTTTATAATATTAATGCTATTTCCAGCACGCTGGGCAGGCGGGTTGGTGACCGCAGTTCCAGCCAGTACGCTGGATGACGCTGCTATCCATCATCCGGTAACATTTCTCTTCGTCGACTCTTACGGCTCCCCGTGGGGGGGTAACACTACTCTAGGCCGGCACAACTATCTTAGCAAATTAGTATCTACGAGTATGTCGGGGTCCGATTGTTAAATGGTGAAATCTTGATAAGCATGGGCTTGTCATAAAATGTCGCTTAACTTTCATATCCCGGTGAATAGGGATCCTTCTAAGATCTAAGGAGCCCAAGTCAACCTCACCTGCAAGTGGTGCCCTGCCGAACAACGGACGAGGCTCTGGCGAACATAACAGTGCCCGGTAAGCTGCAATAGGCTCGCCACCTATTACGTGGGACCAACTATATAATTGGCAAAGTGTGCGTGTTTAGTATGCCTCTGCCTACCCCTTCGGGGAAACAGGCGTGTATGTATGTAACTTTTAATACCCCCTGGGTCCTTGTGGTGGAGTAAGCCCTGATTCCTTTCACCTAGGTTCGTGAGGAGAGGTTCGTGCTCAGTAGTGGACTGAAATGATGGCCAGCTAGTTCTGGTTCTTGATTGATAACTTAAAAAAGCATAGCCTGTGAGTTTCTTGTCAGTTCTTCTTACAGAGCGGGGGCTCGAAACTGGCACTTAGATTCACTTACACCTTCATTTTATTTATTTGCATGTATGTGACTCTAAGCTTCGTGATTTCAGTGTGGTAACATTTAGTTTTTGACGTGACAACGTCTTATAATTCGATAGAGCCGGCTGCACGCATTAAAAAACATGACTCATGCGGCGTTACCTCGCTCTGAGGCGTTCCATGTAAGGCTTGAAGTGCAAGCGAGAGCGCGGAACGAGCGACAAAGCAGCACAATCGGCCTTTGCGTTCGACATCCGTCTCTCTCCTACTTGAGTGAGCGATGCGTCTGCGTGGACAGCTGCTGCTTTATGAAACAAATTAAATTAAAATTTTCTTTTGAAAATGCTACCATTCCATCAGTATTTTCTTAAGACGTTGTTACGTTGAACTATCGTCAGTAAACTGACTTTACAGACAACCAATTTTTTTTAAATTTATATTTTGTTTTGACGTTTTCAAGTGCTGTGTAATAGTTTATGAAATAAATAACTTTTTACTTTACTTATGAGATTTAAAATATGGCCTACAGATAAATGTGGGGCCTCTTTCACCATCTACAAGTAAAGTTTCAAGTAAGCTAATCGCCACGTAAAGTCCCGAGTAACTGCACGTACGGATTTCACGATGTTTGAGTAGCACTATCCAACGGTTAAACTGGCCAGTAACTTAATCGTTGCATCATCTGCCAGGTAGCGTGTTTACTTGACGGATGGATTGCCATTTGAATGTAATTTATTAAAATCGACGCTACTTGTACCTAATATTTTAGTTAAAATGGATTTGTTTGAGTTGATTAATCATCAGTTAGACGAATTAGAACTTTCTTCGATGAGACGAACGCCGAGAATTCGAGTATTTAAATTCCGTGTTGATTATTTTGCGGACCTAGATGAAACCGATTTCTTTGCTAGATTTCGCCTTTCGAAAGCTGCAGTGAACCGAGTGCATAATTACATAAAACATAAAATAATTACTAAAACGCAAAGGT
This sequence comes from Musotima nitidalis, assembly GCA_949126915.1. Lineage (NCBI taxonomy): Eukaryota > Metazoa > Arthropoda > Insecta > Lepidoptera > Crambidae > Musotima > Musotima nitidalis. The sequence goes on along the minus strand of OX421441.1, from coordinate 10,156,874 downwards.
GAGTGGAGTGTTTGTATTGAAAGTTCACGTGGTATTTTCCTACTAATTTATTGAATATCACCTCACCTTCATCAACTTTGAAGTAAGTAATTATGTTAGGCATCTACTTAATAATCTTATTCATTTATTCCAGAAATCAAGCAGTTTCATCAAAAACAAGTCTGTTGTTGACCTTAAGATATCTTGCTACTGGATCCTACTTACAAAGTGCCGCAGATTTTTGTGGTGTCAGTCCACCAACGGCAAGTCGTATTGTTAAAAAAGTTACTGCTGCTATTGCACTATTACGACCATTTATAATTAAATTCCCGGATGACTTAAGTATACTTCAAGATGGTTTTTATCAAATCGCAAGATTTCCCAGGGTAATAGCCGCCATTGACTGTACCCATGTCACAATAAAGTCACCAGGTTAGTATTATTTTTGAATTTAGATATATATATATATATGTATAAGTAGGTAATACATGGGTATTAATTACTTATATGTACATGTCTTTAAATTAAACAATTATTTAATACTATATATAAAAACAATACATAAATACTGTGATTTCAGGTGGTGACTCTGCTGAAAACTTTAGAAACAGGAAGTCAAACTTCTCAATAAATGTTCAAGTTGCTTGTGACAGTCAATTAAGATGTTTAGATATTGTAGCAAGGTGGCCAGGATCAGTTCATGACCAGACAATTTTTAATAATTCTTCATTAAAACAAAAATGTGAAAATGGACAGTTTAGAGATGGTTTCCTTCTTGGTGATAGCGGATATGAGTTAAAAAACTATCTTCTAACACCCTTTTTAAATCCGTCCAGTCCTGCACAAAATCTCTACAACGAATCTCACATACGGACCAGGAATACCGTTGAAAGATGTTTTGGTGTATGCAAAAACAGGTTTCCAGTACTTAGGCGACAAATCACATTAAAATTAAATTGTGTACAGCCTATAATAGTTGCCTGCTTTGTATTACACAATATTGCAATTGATGCTAATGAGAGAGACTTTGGGGACAACCTTGAATCGCATACTTCTGAAGAAAGCGGAACTCAACTATCTGAATTTATTAGTGATCCAAGAAACAGACTAGTGCAAGAGTATTTTTTACCATTATTGAACAATTATTAGTTTTTTACTTTTAAATAAAACAAAGTGCAAAAAGTTAATCTATTTATTTAATTCTTGTCTTAATTTTTCTAATCTTAATTTATATTCCTCTTCCTTCCATTGCCGCTCCTTTTCATTAAACTCATGTTCATTAAAGTCATGACATGACAGAGACATCAACATTTGACGTAGAAATGACCGATATGAACGAATGATTTGTTACGTCATTCATTTAACCTGCAAGTTGTTACTCGAAACATTGATTTCGTTTGTGAAATTGACGGAGGCTACTCGTAGCTTCTACTTGCCAATTAAAGTTAATTGGGAAGTAACTAATCAATGCTTTACTTGACGATGGTGAAAGAGGCCCTAAGACTAATAAAATTGGCATTAAAAAAACACAAAATGATTTCAAAAAGTACTGTATTTTCTCTCATCAGCTGTTTGTCACAAACAAAAATAAACAAAACATATAAATCTATAAGCAATCAACAAAAATAACAAACTACTTCTAGGTACAAATAAATACTATTAGCGCGGCAAAAACTATTTGTAATTTATATATTTTGCATTTACTATTAAAAAAAAATATATAGTTATGAGACAAATTTTTTTAACTAGAAAAAATCATCTCGTCGATTCAAAAATTAGAATTTTGTTAGAATAAAATGAGTTTCTGGATAATTATATAGCAATAGAAAACAATAGCTATTCTATTAACTTACACCCTGTGAACATATAGGGGCTATCCATAAATGACGTCACACGTTAAGGGGGTGAGAGGGGGGGGTGGACGAAGTGTGATATGGTGTGACAAGGGGATGGGAGGGATCCTAAATTTCGTGACATTACATTTCAAAATCCTATGAAAATTTTGTAACTGCTGATTTAATGTAATTTATTCTTGCTGTACAATTGCAAGATATGTGACATCACCCTAGGAGGGAGTCTCACAAGTGTGACCAGCTGTGACAAGGACGGAGGGAGAGGTTCAAAAAATTACGGAATTAGTGTGACGTAATTTATGGATTACCTTACAGTTAATGTGCTATAATGAATGGACTTTACAAGTGTTGAAACAAGTCTTTCTAACATGAGTGACGTCATTCGACATGCCCACAAATAATTTTGACTAGGGTAGATAAAATTTTGACATAGGAATTTTTAACCAACAAAACTAAACTTTCAAGGTATTGATTTTAATATAAGACTAGTAAGAACATAAATGTGGGCTTTGATCTGATTCCGTAACATAATTTAACCCAGAACAAAGAATCAGATTTCTATACATTCCGAATAAGTGCCGGTTTCGCCTTTTCGCCGTTATTAAATCATATTAGCGTACTATGAAGTTAATAAAGTATAAAAAGTAATAAACAATTCCGAACTACAAATAATACTAAATACACTACGTACGTTGGGTAAATAGCAGTAATATACCCGCAAAGAAATTTACCCTAAAAATAGGGAAAATATTACTTTCAATGAAACAAAGTTTTTGTAAATACAATTGTAATTATAACAAAAGCAATACCTGTACATATATTTTATATAAAGCCAATATATTGTGTTAGGACACGTTAAGTGGTTACGTTAAGTAATTGTTAATCCATGTTAGAAGCCCTTTGGCGGCTTGAAAAATTCTACCATCAGGACTCCACATGAACCCCACAACACCCACACACCCACAATAATTCACGTAAGAATATAATAAATAACGTTACAATAAGAATGTAAACCTAATTAGTCTTTATTTTTAATACATTTAAGAGCAATAAAATAAGCACGATTGTCGTTCTAAGTTTATTATCTTAGCAATTTAATGCGTATCAATATAATCTCGGATTTTATTAAGTCAAGTCTTTTTATTCGAATATATCAAAGTTTTTTTGGAAATAAGACACTTTTTTTGGTATATTTTGAGTTAATTTGTAGAAGCATTATTCATTTACTATTTAAAATTACTTTTACATATTATTTATACCATTTAATTACTTGTATAAATTTTTTTTTCGATCGTGTATTAATAATTGCAAGACTTTTTAATCAAGAAAAATAAAACACATTATGATAGTGTGGCGTAATTTTATTGCTCTTCAATATAATATGAATAAACTGTTATCATTAATTATTAAGTAGCACAATTTTTACAGCCTTTGAGCTCTAATATAATAATTAAGTAAAGAAAAAATTATACATTAGGAGTACACGAATAATGGAGTAATTTTGAGTGTTGCCATAATTAAGTCTTTTAAAATTACCCCGATTATTAACTAGGTATCACATTTTTTATAGTAGCTAGTAGTTTTGGCGACAAACTTATGCATAAATGTGGTTTCAACCAATCATATTGTAGAGCGAAAACCCTACACTTAAAAAAAACTTACAATGGAATAAACTTTTATATTAACGCATTAATAACTTATGATAGATACTTAATCAAGTAAAAAAAAGATAAACTTTACAATATTTGTAACAAATATAGTAAGCGGCGCGTAAGTTGAAAAATGGCGGTCGTTTGGGAATGTACTATCGTTCACTACGATAGCGCCGCGTCGCTGTAGGTAAATACATGCCCCCATGCCGCACTATGAATTAAACCCGATTGTTCAACTTATACGCCGCAAGTTGTAACACGCATAAAAAATTTGAAAAATAGCACGACGTAAACTATATAGTTTTTTTCGAACAACTTACAATGTATAACTTATAACATTTGCAATTGCACTACAATTTATAAGACTTGTAAGTGTCATTTACACACTATAAGTGAAATTTACAACCTATAATACCTATCAGGGTAATTTACAATATATAAGATCTTATACAGCAATTTACTGGCTATAAGTGAAATTTACAATATATAAGGCTTATAAGTGCATTTTACAATTTATAAGACCTATAACTGCATTTTACAACCTATAAGGCCTCCCCATGCCTATCCCAATAACCCCAGGCCTAGTCCGGAGCCTGCCGCGCCCTCTACCGGCCATCTCTTCACCTGGGAAGTTTCTGAAAGAGCCTGCTATGAAGGAATCTTTGATATACGTCTCTTCTCTCCGTAAGGGAGTCAGTGGTCTGGTCTGGGAGAAGGAGAGGCCAGGGTCTCGAGTGGGGCGATCGTCCCAATTGTGGTCTAGGGAGTGGCTGTTTCTCCCCATCTAGACGAATACATATTAAATAAGTGTTAATAGATAAAATAGGGTGTATAAGGTTCCTACCAAGACCTAAGGAGCTTAAACCAACCTCACCTGCAAGTGGTGCACCTGCCGATCAACGGACGAGGCTCTGGCGAATATAACAGTGCCCGGTAAGCGGCAATAGGCTCGCCACCTATTACGTGGGACCAACATATATGACACTTACGCCAATTATTTAGTTCCAAGATAAGTATCATTAAGAACTTGTGTTATGGATACTAAATAACGGATAAACATACATAAATACTTTTTCTTTTTGTAAATACATACTTGATATACATAGGAAAACACCCAGACCAGAACAAATATTCATATTTATGCACACAAAGATTTGTCCTGTGTGGGAATCGAACCGACCTCTGGAGTGAAGTGCAGACCTCTACGCCATATTGGTCGTCAAGTGTATGTATAAATATTATTGTCACTATTCGTTCGTTTATTTATTATGGCCACTTTACTAAAAGTGCTATGGAGTTCTGAAACATGATTTTTTTTAACTTAATAATAAATATATTCACCTCATCCCTAGCCCTAGCCTCCTGCAGCAGATAACGCAGTACTTTAGCGTGCCGACTCACGCTTGCCTCTAGTTGCACGGTCGACAAACCAGCCACCCCTTCTCCCACGGCCATTGGTTCGCCCACACCTAAACAGGAGTTTTATTGATATTTTGATGTAAGTTTTTCAACTCCCCTTGAGTTATGGCAAGTGATAACTAGTTTTGTATTGGACAGTAGGTATATGAGAATGTTTTGAAAGAGCGTATTTGTGTGTATATAATTCATGAATTCAGGCGTTACTTTGCGGGAATCTATTGTAAGCAAGTGATGGATTAGTAATATCTTTGTAACAATCCCGCGCTACTATAATTTCCCGAAAAATTCTCTAGTTTCAGCGTTGGTCGTGAAGACATCGTTGTTCTGAGGCTCCTACCTTACCTGAAGATGCCCTGTGTAAGGGCGAAACACGTGTCGTGTTGAATAGTTTCTCGGTTTTACGGGAAATTATAGTAGCGCGGGAATTGTTACAAAGATATTTTTAATCCATCACTTGTGTGTTAGTGCGTGCGGGAGAGCGTGTGTGTGTGTGTGTACTAAAATTATTTATTTATATATTTTTGCTGGCAAGAAGTTAAATAAAAGAAGAATTTAAAAAAGTTTCAAGTGAAACTACAAAACCTAACAAAAAAACAGTGAAACCGAATGAAAACAGTAATAAGTTAGAAATATATTATATAAAAATGCAATATTTTTTATTACTTCATATAACTACTGTAATACAAAACAACGTTCACTTGTGTATGTTTATGTGGACTCGTGTATATGTGTGTGTGCGTCTATGAGGATGCGTGTGTCTATGCATGAATTTTCGCGTGTGTGTGTTTACTATATTCTTATTTTAATGTGTGTGAGTGTCTGCTGCTAGGTATGTATTTGCATGCGTGTGTCTACTGTCTCTGTATTTATATGCGTGACATCTACCCTCTATCTTTGTGTATGTCTACTGTCTACATATGAGTGTCTACTGTATACATATAGATGTGTGTCTCTGTATACGTGTGTGTGTGTGTTCTGTGTCTCTCACCGTTGTTAGAGACGAGGTCAGCCTCAGAAGAGTGCGGTGCGGCGGCTGCTCCCCGCATGAAAGACACCACGCTCTCCGAACTCAGCGAACCTACCTCCTGACGATCATACATAAAATATGACACATTATGTGTATTACATAATAAAGGTGCATAGAGATTTTACCAAGATCTCAACAGCCCTTGCAAATATACAAATTGAAAACACAAAGGATTCCTACATAACTACCATTAAAAAGAATATGTAATAATACATAAAAAGAATATAATAAATAAATATTCTCTTACAATTACACCAATTATTTAGTTCCAAGATAAATATCACTAAGAACTTGTGTTATGGATACTAAACAACAGATAAACATACTTAAATACTTTTTTTTTGTAAATATATACTTAATATACATAGAAAAGCACCCAGACCAGAACAAATATTAATGTTAATGCACACAAAGATTTGTCCCGTGTGGGAATCGAACCCACGACCTCTGGAGTAAGTGCAGGTATACTGACCTCCACGCCATATCGGTCGTCAAAATATGTATAAATTTATAAGAATATATGGACAAAACAATTCCTACCCATTTTTAATATTGCTGTTCATGATTAGTTCTAATTTTAACTGTCTTTAAAATCGTTTGTTATACTGTGGGATGCAATAAAATGATTAAATTAAATCACTCTGAACTTATCTGCAACAATACTTGATGAAATGTTTTTAATAATCGTACTTACTATGTACTTTTTTAATTTTGTTACGAAAGAAAGGTCCCCTCCCCCCCATGCCGCACTTCGATTAAGACCCTATAATGTGTTATCAAGCATCCAAGGGCATTGTTCAACTTATGCGCCGCGGATCATAACTTTTTATTTTAAGGTAAGTTTTTTAGTTTTTGTGTAAGTGCACAATAAATATATTTTTTACTTTGTGACGACCGATATGGCGTATAGGTCAGTATACCTGCACTTCACTCCAGAGGTCGTGGGTTCGATTCCCACACAGGACAAATCTTTGTGTGCATGAACATGAATATTTGTTTTGGTCTGGATATTTTCCTATGTATTTATAAAGAATAAAGTATTTATGTATGTTTATCCATTTGTCAAGAAAATATTCATTTTTTTATCAAAATTACTGTATTTAGAAGTTAAATAAACAGTACCTTAATGTCGGGGGTGGTGGATCTCAGCCATTGATCGGCTGCAGTGAGAAGACACTCTGGATTCCATTCTCCGTCCAACACATCTGGTCACAGAACTATATCGATATAGGTAATTTATTTTAAACTTTTACTTTGCTTATTTGGTAAAAAGCCAAAGGGAGAACAAAGGCCTGAAGAGCCAAGGGTGTCTCGAAAAGCACGTTGAGCCGTTAGTCCTGGCACGGACATCTATGGCAGTCGTTCGTAGGAAGTCAGTGCCTTCTAATATTCTGACAGCTGGTTTAACCATAGAATAATGTTTCTCTCTGGGTTGCAGCCAGACGGCGTTCGCTCCCTTAAAAGTCAAAAGTCAAGGTCAAAAGTCAAACGTTAAAGACCAAAGTCAAAATCATTTATTCAATTTTGGCTCAATAGAGCTCTTATAAAGGTCAAACTTAAAGTTTAACCACGATCTTACGATTAACGATCAAGTTCCCGCCCATTCACTGCGGGCGGGAGTTTGATCGTAAAACAACGGGCAAGAAAATCGTCAAGTTTGTTTTTTTCTCCTGCCAGTTACAAATGTACTTTATAAATAAATTAAAAACATAGTTTATAAAAAAAACTTGTGTTTTGCATTCACTAAATTTAAAGAAAAGAAAAAAAAAATTTTTATATTTAAAAAATTCAATTCAGCCTTGTCTGGTTAGACCAGTGAGCAGACTCTGTATCCTTAGATTAAGTCAAGGAAAACCAAGATAATGCTAGGATTATAATGATGTTTAGCATATTTAGTATTCCTGGACATGAAATTAAGCAGAGCTTTTTAATCTCATACATAAATTCACGCTTGTTTTCCCGAAGGGGTATCATACACCTACTTCGCCAATCATATAGTTGGTCCCACGTAATTCAATTCAATCATTTTATTTCAGATAAATAACAATCCATATTTTGTTAGTACAAGTATGACTTAGCCTAATGTTAGTATGTATATTATTTATCTACTACTACTATAAATAACAAACTAAAGCAACTTTTTATAGTATATTATTTGGATAAGTGTATCTGCACACTTACCCAATTTCGTAGAAGGGGAGAGTCCCATCGATCTGAAAACACATTCAGGATGCCATTAGGGGAAGAGCGCAAACGCGCCATCGCGGAGGCGCAACGCTTCCGCATGATCGCGGCGAAGCCGTCCACACACGCTTCCGCGAACATCCCCGACGCGCTACATCTCCATGGCAACCCTAAGAGCACCCTGAATGCGTTGTTGTACTGAACACGCAGGTCGCTGTATGCCCGCTGGGTGTACTTGATCCACAGGCTGCACGTGTAAAACGACTGGCAGAAGGCCTTAAAAAGCGTTACCTTTACGGAATCAGTACAGCGTGCAAACCTGCGGGCCAGCATGTTGCAGCGGACAGCCAGCGACCTGCGCTCCCTGTCTATGTCAACATTGTCTTTCAAGTCATCAGTGACCCAGTGGCCCAAATACTTAAACCTCGAAACCCTACATAGAGGAGACCCAGAGAGGGAGAGTTCAGGCAACTGCTTGTAGGTGAGGTTACCTGATTTAAAAACTAACCATTCACTCTTACCGGTATTGTATTTAAGCCCGTGGGCCACTGCATAACTTTCACAGATTTTAAGAAGCCTTCTCATTGCACCGATAGATGGGCTCAGCAGCACCATGTCATCGGCGTAGCTGATGTTGTTTACTGAAACACCGTCCACGTGACACCCGATTTTAGTGCTACTGAGCTCACCTATCAGTTTATTTATATAGAGGTTGAAAAGGCGGGGGGAGCTCAGACCCCCCTGCCTTACCCCACATTCTAACCCATACATTTTAGAATACGAGCCTGCCCACCTAACTGTATTCTTTTGACTACTGTACCAATATCTGAACAGTGATATTACTTCAGCCGGGACAGTAGTATCATGAGTCAGTTTATGCCAGAGCAGGTCATAATTGACCAGGTCGAAGGCCCTCGATAAGTCCAAAAAGCATGCTATAACAGCAGTCTTTCTATCTGTGTAATATTGAACAGTCTGCTTAAGACATAAAATTGCACTATCAGTTGACAAATTCGGTCTAAAACCAAACTGACTATCCTCGAGACCGATATGTTTAGCTAATATTTTATCAAGCAGACTATCCAACACCTTAGCACAGATAGTGGCAAGCGATATCGGCCTATAGTTGGAAATATCGGAGGCATCACCAGTCTTATTCTTTATTACTGGAACAACTATTGTACTGCTAAGTTCCGCAGGTAAGTAACTATGACTCAGACATAGGTTGAAAAGCATAGCGAGTACTCGCGGTAAGTGTACCCCAGCGTATTTAAGATGTTCGACGCTAAGGCTGTCGCGACCGGGGGACTTACCCCTCACCATGTTTGTATACTTCTCGCGACTTCTTTAGCGGAGAACCTGACAGGGGGAGCCCCGGCCACGGCCGCCCCCGCGCCGCTGTTTAAAGGATCGCTATAGCCACACAAACGCGAGTCTACATTAAAATGTTTTTGAAAAGCATTAGCTATATCCGTGGGGTCGTTCACGCCCGCGACGCTCACCGGCGTCCCCGTCTTATGTTTCAATTTATTTGTCAATTTCCAAAATTTATTAAATTGTTTCGTTCCATGACAAGATGCTAGCATATCCATTTTAATTCTGTCTTGATTGTTTTGACAATATTTTAATTTACTTTTAAAAAGATTACGAGATAAGCACATATTTTCATAAATAAGTCCAGAAGTAGGTTTGTTGTATAACAGCCACGTTTGATAACAAAGACGGGCAGCGCGGTGAGCCTCGCGAACGTGTTTGTTCCACCCTACTACATAATTTCTTTTATGACGCTTTTTGATAGAACCCGCATGACTAACTTCAGATCCTTTCTTTAAAATACAAACTAATTCCTTATACAAACTATCTATCACCAACCGGTGCTCAGGTTTATCACACATATTATCAGCACAATTACAAAATTCTGGAGGAAAGTCTATCAGTTTTAAGTGGTTATTACAATAATCAAAATACTTATTAATCTGTTCTTTATCTCTCTCACCCCAAACAACTTTATTACAAGAAGTGTAGGCTTTAATAATTTTAGGTTTAATAAGATTAATGTTACACTCTATCAATAACGGAATATGGTCCGACATATAAACGCCGTACATAATAGACGCATTATTCACTAAGTGTCTAGCAGCCTCAGTCACAACACAGTGATCTAGCCAGCGGAGAGAACCGTTTGCAGAGCTAGTAAACGTATGTGAGTCTTGCGGCAAAAGTTCTGTGTCAATGCAAGACCATGATTGATCCGTACAGGTTAACAGTAACTCACGTGAGAATCGTGTCCCTGGGTGCGCGTTAAAGTCCCCCAACATGAAAACCGACTCCACTTCACTGCTCTCAATCACTGAGATGATCTCACTTAAACAACTCGTAAACTCAGTACGATTTTCAGCACAGTCAGTGGGCATGTACACACTAAATATCAGCAGAGACCGCTCACCTTGCGATATTTTAATACACGCGACACGGTCACTATTACACTTTATAACCGATACCGACGCAAACAAAGACTTTCTCCACATCAGCGCCACACCTCCGTACGGTCGACCAACCAGTACGCCAGCAGAGATGTCCACAGCTGATTTTCCAGTGTACGCGAAGTCATCATCAATGGTCGCTAGGAAGGGCACGTCGTGGGGCAGCAGCCAAGTTTCTTGTAACGAAATCACGTCGGCGCGTGCACATAACTGACGAACGCAATCAGCTGATCGAATTATATTTTTACAGTTGAATGTACAAAGTTTAACGTTCGACAAACAATCCATTATATAGTCGTTATATTTTCAATACTGTGATGCTTATTTACTTTTATCGTATTTTTCTTAAAGTAAATAAACTGTCTGAACCGTATACCCTCGGGCCATATTTTGTCATCTAAAAATTTATTTAATTTGTATTTTGAGACATACAATTTAAAGGCGTTATACGGTCTTTCGGATTTCATATTAATTTTCTGGAGGTGTACAATTTCTTGCGTCTTATTTTGTATGTAATCACAAATGTCTTTTTCAGTTGTGTCTTTGGCTACATTAGTAATCAGAAGTGGAATTTTAGACTCCGCAGCTCTAAATTTAAAGTTCTCGTTCGGGCTTGCAGTTCCCGTTTTTCCCTCCAACCGATTCTTTGACTTTTTATTTTGAACCAGCGTCCAACCATCTTTAGGGCGATTATCAGGCCATACTCCTTGCATTAATACTTCTACCATAGTTTTATTACTCTGCGTTGATTGTATTAAATTTTTATTCGAGTCTTCCGTGTTATCTAATAACGTTGAGTTAATCGGCGTGGTAGCAGACTCAGCGGCGGCCGGTGGCACCTGTGCATTTGAGAGAACGAGAGAGCGATACTTCGGCCCGTCATCGTCATATGTTAGCTGCGTTTGCGAAGGTGAGACAGAGTCGAGCAATTGTGAATGTTGTGAAGGTAGGTGCGGCGATAAACCAAACGGTCCGCTGTTTAAGTTAAACCCTCCACCTCTAATTTTATTAACATTAGAGTTAAATATCGGATTTGGTACTTTTCTTTTTGTCTTTTCGCCTCGACTTCAAACGGTTTCCAATACTTGTCGTGCTGGATAACAATTTCTTTGCCTCGCCGATGTCCTCCTCGGAAAACGCCGACACACATATTCTTATAAGACTTTCGTTGTCCATCACGTCATGTTTATTCCGAATAAACGCAAGGACTTCCGAAATCACCACATTACAATTCGCACACTTAATCGTATCGGCGGACATTATCGCGCATCACACAAGCGTGACCACTCGCATAGAACTCGCGCGCGAGACTGTAATAAACTGAGAGAGACTGAGAGACTGTAGTAATAGGTGGCAAGCCTATAGCCGCTTACCGGGCACTGTTATGTTCGCCAGAGCCTCATCCGTTGATCGGCAGGTGCACCACTTGCAGGTGAGGTTGGCTTGGGCTCCTTAGGTCTTGATAGGATCCCTGTACACCCTCTATATAACCTACACATAATCTTACCTAAATTTATACAATTTTAGCACAGAGTTCACTAGATAAAACAAGGTGAGAGGTGGCTAGCCCTCCGTCTACATTCACACTAGACGACATCACAATACCTTAGTCGCTTTCTACGATACCCTCGGCGGGACATGGGGAGGTAGAATTCTTAAGAGGTGACGCTACTGCACGACAGTTCTATTAAAGTAATTAAAACTTGTTCCTTTAAAGCACCTTATAGTCTGTAAGTGTAACTACGACACTGTGAAGTAGTCTAATATCATCACATTATATCAGCCTTATAAAGTCCACTGCTGAACATTGGCCTTCCTAATAGATTACATTCTATTGGATTTACATTATAATAATTATTAATAATTTACGTATTAGCCCATAGTCACCACGCTGAGCACGCGAGTTGGTCATTAAAAGTTTTGCTATTCATCGATAGATGAAAAAAACTAAAAAGTATCACCGCTGTGCCGCTGTTCGGAGTAGGAGGTATTAGGTTTTTATTTCGTTACGGAATTTACGGATTCGGTCTCCCCGCTCAAGGCCCGCGATAAAAGCTATGCAATAGCTTAAACATAGCTTAAAAACACTTTTTACACAAATTAAACGGGTAGGTACAGATATTCACTGTTGTACATAGATGATAAATACCTATTTTCTCACAAACCGCTGATTACGTATTTGTCTGATTTCGGAGCAGCTCGTCTCGACTCGTGCGAGCTTTGAAGAGTCGTACCATGAAATAAATACAAAGAGGAGGTGCCCTAACGCCGAAACCCTAAGCAGGCATAAGTCACCAGATTGCGGGGCGAAGAAGGGGATTACGCATGCGCAGGAACGCCGATACAACCAGTGCCACCTATAGGCGGGTTGCTGAACTAAAGAGACAAGCGTGATATTTCAAAAGTTCTGATATTTATCGATAGATGAAACTAAAAACTAAATAGTTTAAAAGTATCACCGCTGTGCTGGTTGGAGTGGGTGGTGTTAGGTTTTTTCGTTACGGAATTTCTGGGTTCGGTCTCCACGCTCAAGGCCTGCGATAGAAGCTATGGATAGAATTAGAAACGCGATAAAAAATATTTTCTTTAAGACACCATATTTCAGGAAACTACGCAAAATCTTCGGAGAATCGAACAACGTGAAAATCATTTGGGGAGACCTATGTTCAGCAGTGGACCTCAAATGGCTGAAAGGCACCTTATACTGTAGGTACACTATGAAGCAGTCGAATAAATACATTAAATACCTTGACAAACGTCATCAGCGGCGCCTGGTTCCAACCCTGGATCATGCCACTCTGGGACGCCTCTAAAGTTGCAGTCCGGAGTTCCTGGGTAAATCATCTCTTGACTCTCACCTCGGTACAAGTGCTGGAAAGTAACTTAATCATTCACCAACAACTTTACCACAAATATAATAATATAAATATAAATATTCTCTTACAATCACACCAATGAGACGTGTTTGTGTGAAATATTCGTGTCATGCACACAAATATTTGTCTTGTGTGGGAATCGAACCCACGACCTTGGAGCGGAGAGCGGGTATACTCGCCACCACGCCATATCAGTCGTCAAATATAGAAGCACTAAATGTTATATTTTTAAGGTTGATTTTTAAGAACCTTACTATAGTTTAGTGAACAATGTAGTACTGTCAGATTACAAGTGCATCAAGAAACACTAAGAAAATAAATTGCTAATTACCTGTCCCCCATCAGAACACATCTCCAGACTGTTGCAGTGCTGAACCGGATCATTGTATTGTACGCTGAGTATGCCTGCTGCATCACAAACCACTCTCCGATTGGCATCTTGTATCAGAGTTTTGCTGTAGTCCATTTGATCCTTGGGGATGTCTGGCTCAGGAGGTATTTTTGGTAACAGTTCAGCTAAAACATACTGTATTATTTATCAGTGCCCCATGATGTCACGCGCAATATGTGATAAACTACCGGTATGCCAAATTTTATCCAAATCTGTTCTAAAGAGTAACTAATAGGATGCATATATTATTACACTTTGCTCCCATAGGGGTAACCAGAGATCACATATTTTTTCAAATGTGACACGTCATGATGAATAGCATAGTATAAAGTGCACCCACTCCATTTCCATTTGAATTCCAAAGCGAAAAGGTCAATCAATCAAATAGTTTATTGCGAACACAGGTTACAGGATAGGTGTTTCGGTACAGGGTTTACTGACGTTTGACAAAAAACGTTTCCCAAAGTGACACTATTATTATTGTTTAGCAAATAATTATATGGCAATGTTTCAATTTACCAAATATTATGTTGTCAAATATGGGTTGGCAAATATTATATATCATATGATTTACTCAGTCTAAATTCACTCCATTAAAAATCACTCATCTGTTCCGATCTATGAAAATGAGAAATTGGTAGGTAATTATATTGTGGCTTATTAAGCATGTCATGCACACTTAAATGTTTTTGGGGTGGAGGCCGGCGTCATGCTTCTAGTCGTTACGTTCCCTAAAATATGGTTGAGTGAAACGATGGCTGGTTCATGCGTCATACTCGCGTCATGAACGGGTGCCGCCAGTGGGGACTGGTCTGCTCATTTACTTTGCGGAAATCCATTGTAAGCAATGACTTGTCTTCACGACCAACGCTACAACGAGAGTGCACGTTGTTCTGAGGCTCCTATCTTACCTGAAGATGCCCTGTGTAAGGGCGAAACACGTGTCGTGTTGAATAGTTTCTCGATTTTAGGGGGAAATTATAGTAGCGCGGGAATTGTTACAAAGATATTTTTAATCCATCACTTGCTTAAATGATTTTGACTTTTATATTATTTAATTAAGTGGGTAGGTATTATCAGTTGGGATCACAGATCAAACCTTTTTTTTTTTTATTTACTTCGGTAACAAAATGCTTTTACCCACTGGCTCCCGGCCAAAAGGGGACCGAGAGAGGTGTGTGGGACTCACCACCGGCAAACACGACCGCCAGCAGTAATACCCACTAAAAAATTTCAGACGACGCCCGCCGCTTGATGGGAAAGAGGCGGGGGCCAGTACCTGGGTTACAGCTCTGACACCCCGCCCGCGGCCAACGTCCCCCGGCCTAAAACCAGGAGGACGCAGAGGACGCGCCCCTCCTACCTACTCCTACTCCTACCGGGAGTTACTCAGCCCCCCCACCACGACAAGGTGGAGACCAGTCGTGGGGATCACAGTTCTAACCTTTTTTTTTTTTTTTGTTTTACGTCGGTAACAAAATGCATTTACGCACTGCCTTCCGGCCAAAGGGGGACCGAAAGGGGGTGTGGGACTCACCACCGGCAGACACGACCGCCGGCAGCAATACCCACTAAAAATCTTCCGACAACGCCCGCCGCTTGTTGAGAAAGAGGCGGGGGCCAGTACCTGGGTTGCAGCTTCTGACACCCCGCCTGCGGCCAACGTCCCCCGGACCAAAACCGGGAGGACCTCCTCAGAGAGGCGCATTGGACGCGTCCCTCCTACCTCCCCCTGCGACCATAGCGTGTGTGGCCGACTTCCCGGAGGGTCCATGGTTAGACAGCAGGGGCCCCCTGCCCCCGCTGCCTAGACCCTCCTGGCGCTGCTGAGCGGGCCCTCTTGGCCTACCCGCAGCGCCCTCCATAGGTCCCTCTTAGTTTCCCCCCCGGTAGTCAGTACTAAGGGCACCCAGAGTCGTCGGTCTCTGGGAGGTACTCAGCCCCCCCACCACGACAAGGTGGAGACCAGTCGGGGGGGATCACAGTTCTAACCTAACCTAACTCTTCCTTTTGGAATATATTTTATTACAAAATAAAGTACCTAAGTATTTGCCCAATGTATATTTGACTAAATAACATTTGCCAAATGAATATTTGACCAAGTGAATAAAATGCGAAATGTGAATTTGCTAAGCATTCTTTTGGAAAATGAAACTATGCGATAAGTTTTTTGGGAAGTAAAATTCGACGAAACATATTTTGCCAAACGGCAGGATCCCCTATACAGTATGTGGGTGGCTCCTAAGATCATCATGTGTAGTTCGGGAGAGGGCGGGATAAGGTCGAAAAGTACAACTGAACATTTGTTGAAGTAATTTCGGTAGAAGACACTGAGAGAAGCTATGTCCCTATGCAGAGGGGTTGTTACCTCAGCATATTTCTGACGCCTGAGCGCCTGAGGCAGGATGCGATTGGAGTATTTTGTGATCTTTCGAAGGCATTCGATTGCGTTGACCATCCTACTTTGTTAGCTAAATTGACATATTATGGTGTTAATAATGATTCTTTAAAATTAATCAAATCTTACTTGAGTGACAGAACTCAAAAAGTAGTTATAAATAGAGTGGAGTCTTCTGGCGCGCCATAGCTTATGGGAGTTCCACAGGGTTCGATTTTAGGCCCATTACTGTTGCGATATGTGCAAAACAGTATTGTTTGCTGACGTCTACGTGATACGTCTCTAATATTTAAAGTGAACAGAGGCAAGGATAATTCTGACGTAATAAATAATACTCTTGCGAAGGTTTTACATTGGTTTACGGTAAACAATCTATCTCTTAAAGCAATTAAAATTAAATGAGTACAGTTCTCATTGCTAAATGTTACACAAGTCTCGACTAACTTGAAAATGAATGGCAAGAATGACACAAAGTTATTAGGCATCAAGATAGATTTTAAATTGCATTGGAGCCCTCATATAATGGGTTTGGCTTAGCTCAGCATGCTATGCCAAGGTAAGATTATATTTTACCTATTTTCATAGCATTATGTTATTGTGGGGATCTGCTGCGGAGATACATATTATATTCATACTAGAAAAGCGCGCCATAAGAGCTGTCTATAATTTTAAGTCTAGAGATTCTCAGAGATATGTTTAAAGAAATTAACATATTAATGGTTGCATCAAGGTAGATATTCTATAATATTATATGCGTTTGCAAAAACATTATGACCTTTGATAAAAATTCAAAAGTACTTAATTTTAATACTAGGAATAGAAATAAGCTCTCTCTGCCAATTTGTCGACTTCACAAAACAAAGAATTCATTTTTTAAGTAATGGTATCAGATTTTGTAATAAAATTCTACAGGAAATAATTGATCTACCATTGCCAACTTTTAAAACTGTAGTTAAAAAGCAATTTCTTTAATAGGGGTATTATGCTGTTAATGATTAATTATTAATAAACATTTTCAACTTGTATTTGTGTAAATTACAATAAAAGTCAACTAGATCATTGTCGTGACCATCCCCTATTGTACAAATTCAGCTCAGTTTCACATTACTTGACTGTGATGAAAGGTTCCCTTAGTGCCGCTTTATTGGTTACAGCATCTGGGGACCCTTTCAATATCTTCAAATATTTACTGAGTATTACTGTTATGTTATATTTGATTGATAATTTAAAACTGCATAGCCTGTGATTTTCTTGTCAGTTCTTCTCACAGAGCGGGGGCTCGGAACTGGCACTTAGATTCATTTACACTTAATTTTTATTTATTTGCATGTAAGTGAATCTAAGCTTTGTGATTTGAGTGAAGTAATATTTAGTTTTTTTTAGTTTTATTTTGTTTTGACTTTTCAAGTGCTATGTACTTAATGGTTTATGAAATAAAGAACTTATTTACATTTACTCAGCCTCTCCAATGGTGCGTACTGCCTTTGCAATCTCTCAAGTGCATTACGGAGGTATTAAGCGGACCCATCCCAAAGATAGGAGCAGTACTCCACACCACAACTGGGCCATAGCTGTTATGTAATGCTCAAAATATCTAATTTAACAATTTATTTAAATTTTTTGTATGATATTTGTATACATCAGCTGCCTGCATGATCTGGTAGCTATTAATTTTGATACTGGCCTGATAACTTGCTAATTACGTCGCTATGTTATGTATTTGTCAGTTGTTTATCTTATTTGTGTATTGAGATGAGAAATGTTAACTTAATGCTTCATACCTTGATTAACATCTAAAAACGCCTCGTTTAAGTTATTTGCGTCTTCTATCTCAGGTTCTGCTTCAATATTGTAAGTTTGGTTGAGTAAAGCCCTATAAACATGAGGATTATTTACAAACTGATTTCAAACCAAAATCTATGACTTTGATGTGAAAAGATTGTGATTCATAATTACGTTATAAATATATAACAGAATTACTAAAAGTAAAGAATATTTACTCTGCATCTTTCTGGGGTTCATTGTTGGACTCCTTTTCAGGTACATCGCATATATCTTTGCAAAATTTCCAATTCTTCTTGTTTTTATAGAACTCAAGGCGATAAATTGCGATTAATTCAGTTTTGCCTGTTTGAAATCTCGATGACATTTTGACTACACTTTAATAAACACGACAAATTTCAACAACTCGAAGCGAGTTACTATTTATTTCTTGCTTTACTGAAAAATTGCAGAGTAAGGTAAAGTTTTAATTTTGCCGGCATGTTGAAGGACGGTGGTTCTTAAAAATATTTTTGACTTTTTACTTTGTTTATAGAAAGGGGTGACATACAGCCGAGCGTGAAAGATAATTTTATGTTAATGCCTATACAGGGTGTCCCAAAAAGAGCGTGCCAAGCTTAAGGAGAAGATAGACAGAGGGGTGATCAACTAGATAAAAAAAAATTACTTTAGTAAAAGTACCACCATTTTCAAACTATAATTTTTTTTACATTTTTCGTAAAATTTCCCGATTTAAGCAGTTTTTTTGTTGCTGTGTGTACAAATAAGCATATATTTTTCTTATTCTTCTTGTTGAATAGTCTCGAAGATTCAATCTACCATATTAAAATATAATATTGTGTTTCAAGTTAGAGAAACCTAAGAAAGAGTGCTTTTACTTTAATTTATTTATTATCAAAACATATTTTATTGAACTACTCAGTACTTTGAAAAAAAATCTAAATTTAAATTGAAGTGAAATTTGATCTTTTGGGTGGTAATAAAAATGTGAAAATTAGTAAAATGTGTCTTTTATTACCTCAAATTATGTACATAACTTTATTAGTAATCAAAGATGATCATTAAAGGTAAATTACTATTTCATCCAAATCAGCCCCTTTGGCATAAAAATAGTTCTAAATCTTTTTTCCAGAAAAAAGTAGTTAGTATAGTACCTTTCTGAAATCTCCATTAAACAAGTACTTTATTTATGTAATATGTAGCAGCAGCCCAGTACATTTTTTTTTCACCGCTGAAGTTCAAAGTTCAATAAAATATGTTTTGATAATAAATAAATTAAAGTAAAAGCACTCTTTCTTAGGTTTCTCTAACTTGAAACACAATATTATATTTTAATATGGTAGATTGAATCTTCGAGACTATTCAACAAGAAGAATAAGAAAAATATATGCTTATTTGTACACACAGCAAGAAAAAAACTGCTTAAATCGAGAAATTTTACGAAAAATGTAAAAAAAATTATAGTTTGAAAATGGTGGTACTTTTACTAAAGTAATTTTTTTTTATCTAGTTGATCACCCCTCCGTCTATCTTTGCCTTAGGCTTGGCACGCTCTTTTTGGGACACCCTGTATACGAATAATGTATCTTATAGAAATGTAACTCCTTTAAAGTAACCGCTAAAATCTTGGTGTAAGTTACGCGCACCTAAACACAGTTTTAAAACCATATACTCACACTATCATCGTTGAACACTTGTACGCGATTATTCGCGCCAAGGTCATGCCGGTTCGGGCCTACCCGTATAGTGGCGAAGCGGCCAGCGTGGATAGTGATATACAATAATAAGACAGATTGTTTATGTTTTTTTCAATTAAAGTTCAATCAAAATAAAAATAATAACAAAATTGCTATGATCCCGTTATGCGATACCTGTACATTAACATTAGTTTCTCATTTGACGGAGCATGGTCCAGATAAATCACCAGATGATGATTGTAGTGCACTAACCATTTGAAAAAAAGTCTGCGCAACTTATTTCCCGAAACAATCCAAAACGAAAAATTTCCCCCTGTTCCCGCAGGCATCTTATAATTAGATATCAAACAGCCTCTGTACAACCATATCTTCAAAGAAATGCTGACAAAAATTATATAGCATTATTACATTTTTTTAAGAATTTAGAAAATTCAATAAGCGCTCATAGCTCTACTAGCTAGGCTGTATATAGAGGAGTCCGCCCGCAAATTCAACGTGCCTCCACGTCTAGGCAGAATGTT
Source organism: Musotima nitidalis (assembly GCA_949126915.1). NCBI lineage: Eukaryota > Metazoa > Arthropoda > Insecta > Lepidoptera > Crambidae > Musotima > Musotima nitidalis. The sequence goes on along the minus strand of OX421441.1, from coordinate 10,136,612 downwards.
GTTTTATTGAAAAATTTAATTAAGGCATTGTTTGTTTCATTTTCGTAAACTGGTGAAAATTGTAGTTTATTTTTACTTTTAAAATAAAACTTTAACAACGTATTCAAATGAAGGAAAGTACATACATACGTACTAAGATTAGTAAGTACAACTCGTACGAATTAACTGTGCACCTCGCACTGTGACGTAATTTAAAAGGGCACGTTAGCAAAAAAAAATTATCATTTTTTAATATGTTAATAGACTTCTTGGCGGGAAAGTGAAGCGTCATGTCCACAGTTTTGTTTTATTTTCTAAAATATGTGATATTTCTAAAATTAATGTGTAATGTTGATTATTAACCGTTAAGTGTTTGTGAACATACATGAGTGTTGGTAAATCAAACAAAACAGTGTAACATGACTTTTCAAATTTTCTCTCAAGGAGTCCATGTGAGATCTCAGTAAGTCCCATATCTTTACTGAGGACTCAAGGGGCTTAGGGGAGGGTATCTCATTTACCATTTATCATCTTTATCACCACTCATTCTCATTTACTATGAATTATATATTATTAATATATCGCTTACTTGACACTGGCTAAATGTGCTAGACGCACGAAGCCATTATTTAAAATAAAGAAAGAAATATGTTAATAAAAGGTCGTTTTGATGATAAGGCGTCACAATACTAGGCAATTTTATTCTTGACGTTTCGCTATAAAATTGAAACATATAGATTGATATGATATAACAGCTTGACAATAAAGAGACGACAAAAATGAGGGCACTAGATTTTTCATTACGGTGACATTTTTAATAGTCTAAGATCTGTATGTAATAATAAGTAAATGCGACGCTGCTCCTCCGTGCACACAATTTTATTTCAGATGCATGCAATCGTTAGATGCTATCGCTACTGAGCGCTTACGGCGAATGCGGGGCGCCGCGCGGGGAAGCGGGAGAGGGGCCGCATTCCAGCGGGGTGCACAGTTGATTCGTGCGAGTTGTACCTACGTATACTACCTAGAATTGTGATTTTTGTGTTTAATTCAAAACTCAATAATAGCCTCCACTACTACAAGACTTTATGTGACTTTGGTGTTTACGTCTTTTGGTTCCATATGTATATTGTTGAATTTTTTACTTAATTTTTCAAATTACTTGACACAGGCAAATACTCTTAAACGGGTGTATTCATTATTATCTAAAAAAAAATACTGCTTGCCTCTTACCTTGATGGCCCTAGCAGGGGCCCTACCAGCTCAGTAGTGATGGGGTGAGGTGATTAAAAAGCCTCTGAATTGACGCATTAATAAATTTAAATAAAACATAATTATATAAATTGGCACATTTTTATTGTTAGACAATAAACAATGCTTTAATTACTTATCTTTAATTCAAATGTCGACACGGAAACATAGTTTTAACAAAATTGACAACATGTGTTGCCAGTATTGATTTTTTTTTACAGATTTAGTAGTTCTTTAATTTTAATAGAGACAAAACATCAGACTTCAGAATTACTAAATTAAATATAAACTATGGAACGCAGTTTTGTCATCAATATTTTGTCAATATTAAAATGTTTTTTTATTCTGTTTTATTTTATTGTTTATATGCTTTTGACAAAAATTGTTAAGAAAAAAGAAAATTTAATTATGTTCTTATTATTGGTAGAATTGTTCAGTTTAAAGAAAACGGTGAATTGTAAAGTGTTTTGAAATTAAAATTTACGAAATACATACGAAAGTTGTTTGTTATTTTATTTGACACTTAAATAGTAGTGAAATAAGAACAATTTTTGCCAAAATCTCAACATAATTATTAAATTAAAGTACAAACGCATATAAAATTTTGAGACCAAAGTTCATAGAAAAGAAAATAAAAATAAATAAATGCAAAACAATACATATAATATCGTTATTATTTACTTACAACCATTTAATACATCAATTTGACGAAGTCCAACAATAAAGTGGCAAAATACTAACACAATAATTTAAAATTAAAAACTTAAACGGCCTCTTAATTCGTAGAGAAACTTTTATAGTAAAAAAAGAAACGAAAAAGTAATTGAAAATAAATATTTTTTTATTTTATTATTATGTACAATAGGTATATAAAGTAATAGCTATTTACTCTTATGCGAAATTTGATTGGTAAAAAAAAACACATTTGTCTAATACCTGTTTACTCCCACGCGAATACTTTTTCATCGTAAATAGTTAATTAATTTGTAAATATCAATTTTTTTTTATGAAATAATTATTTAATTCTTTAATGTGTATACATAAAATGATTGAATCAATAAAAGTGAGTATTGTTAACACTAAGTATCTATAAATACACTTATTTTATTTAAAAAGTGTTTCAGTATGTAAATTGTTTAGTATAACTATCTCAGTGAGTTGAAATTAATTTCGTCGCATATGATCAAATTTGTAATTGGTTCAATAGTGTTTAAAAAAAATAACGTTAATAGACGTTTTAGTTTTTTTTATTCCAGCCATTTATAATGTAACACCAAGTTAGGGTAAGAATGTACAGGTTCCTCATAACAGCTTAGGAACCCAAGTTAACCTCACCTGCAAGTGGTGCACCTGCCGATCAAAGGAATTATATTATATTATCTGAGGAGCCCAAGCCAACCTCATGTCAATGCTTGCGATTTTTTTCACTATTGTACCAAACGCGACTGAAAGTGAACTTTATTTGTGCTCCGAGTGTACCTGCGTGGGAGATTTATGCTACTAACTTAACTCGAGACCTTGACTCTTAGAAGAACTTCTTTGCTTGTGCTTCTTTTCTTTCCCTGAAAGAAAATAAAACTTATTATTGTATATGGCAACATTTTAGTAGAATTATAAAAAGAAGGGTTTTATGGTTTTCAACGCACATCATCTTTACTCATCTTCATATTTTTTAAAGGTACGCCTTTTTACCTTAATAGGGCGCTATAAAAATACCAGCGCTGTTGTATCGCCCTTTTGATAAATAACATGTAATGTAAAATTATTCAAAATGTATTTCAAAATGGCGGGAGAAAAAACTAACCTTAAAGATTTTCTGGCCCGTTTTTTTACGATCAAGCTCCCGCCCGCAGTGAATGGGCGCGTTAATTTATAAGTATTGACTTTCATAAGAGCTCTATTGGGGGTAAACTTGATTTTGATTTTGTTGAATTGTAGTTTTACTTTGTTTTAAGTTCGTTTTTTACATTATTTGTATGTAATATTTTCAAATTTTGTATTTAACTCTGTTTGTCTGTTACTTATTTTTCTGTCTTTTTTTATATCCATATGTATTCATAGATCTTTAATACTACCCGATGCACTTTGATGCGGTTTTTCTAATAGATAGTGCTTTAAGAGGAAGGTTTCTATGTAGGTCTCGCAGACGAAGTCTAGAACTATATATCTGGTATTTAGATTTATTCAATTTCAAATTTATTACATTTACATAATTCTCTTTTATTCTTTAGTAGAATAATATTATAATTCAGACAATTTTGGAGAAAGGGCAGATCAAAAGTACCCTAAACCGACGGGCGTGTATGAGGAGGTTAATAAGTGTGAATGAAGCTAAGAGTGTGTGCCAAGATCGTAGCAAGTGGAAGGATGTGATCTCTGCCTACCGCTACGGGAAAGAGGCGTGACATTATGTATGTAATAATATTATTATTTCTTGTTGTAAAATTGTTAATAGAAATTCTATAATGTCTTAATAAAGTTTAACCAACATACTGTGCGGACTAGCAGCCCGAAAAACAAGAAATTTGATAAGGCGTTGGAATTGTTCCGGGTCTTTGAAACGGGGCGTGAAACGACATTTTTGCAGGATGGCATTAGTGCGAACTATTCATTGTATAACAATTGATAACTTAAAAGAGCATAGCCTGTGAGTTTCTAGCCAGTTCTTCTTACAGAGCGGGGGCTCGGAACTGGCAGTTAGATTCAATTACACTTATTTTTTTGCATACAAGTAAGCATACTTTGTTAATTATAAGATTTATATGTAAATATATTAGGTCGGGGAAAAAGTCTTTTCGCATAACGTAGGTATAAACTTATTATAAAATTTTTTTGACTGTACTATTTGTGTCTGGCTGGTTTTGGTAACATTAAAAAGGTTCCATTATAAAGAAAAGAAAAAAATAAAAAGAAGTTATTTCCCGCTATTTTTCATTTGTTTTTCTCTCCGTAAAAATGAGTGAATCTAATGAAGAAATTCGATACATTTTAAAATTTTATTATAAAAAAGGCAAAAATGCAACTCAAGCAGTGAAAAAAATTTGTGATGTTTATGGACCTGATGCAGTGTCAGTAAGAGTAGCACAAATTTGGTTCAAACGTTTTCAGTCCGGAAATTTTGATGTTAAAGATGCACCTCGCTCTGGTCGCCCTGTTACGAATAAAATGGACGCCATTTTTGAAAGAGTGGAGCAAGATCGGCATATTAGTAGTTACGATGTAGCTGAAGAACTGGGAATTGACCACAAAACAGTTTTGACCCATTTGAAGAAAGCTGGTTATACAAAAAAGCTCGATATTTGGGTGCCACACGAGCTCACTCAAAGAAACTTAATGAACCGTGTACTCATTTGCGATTCATTATTGAGACGTAATGAAACCGAGCCGTTTTTGAAGAGATTGATAACTGGCGATGAAAAGTGGATCACGTACGACAAGAACGTGCGAAAAAGGTCGTGGTCGAAAGTTGACCAGGCTTCACAGACTGTGGCCAAACCTGGCCTAACACGAAATAAGGTGATGCTGTGTGTATGGTGGGATTGGAAGGGCATTGTTTATTATGAGCTTTTACCGCCCGGCAAAACCATCGATTCTGATCTTTACTGCCAGCAACTGATGAGATTAAAGGAAGCAGTCGAGAGAAAACGGCCGGAATTGATCAACAGGAAGGGTGTGGTCTTTCATCACGATAACGCTAGACCACACACATCTTTAGCCACTCAGCAAAAATTAAGAGAGTTCGACTGGGAGGTCCTAGTGCATCCACCATATAGCCCTGACCTTGCGCCTTCAGATTTTCACCTGTTTCGGTCTCTGCAGAATTCTTTAGGTTCTGTAAGGTTGACCTCAAGAGAGGACTGCCAAAACTATTTGTCCCGTTTTTTTGATCAGAAGTCCCAAAGTTTCTACAGTAACGGGATAATGTCTCTGCCCACAAAATGGCAGAAAGTTATTCAACAAAACGGTACATATATATTGTAAATAAATGTAAATAAACTTTGAAAAAAATGTCTTGACTTTTCATACAAAAATACGAAAAGACTTTTTCCCCAACCTATTATATATGGTTTAATATATTTTTGTAGTTTCTTTTCTTTTACTTGGATATGTAACTAAATTTAATCCCGTACTAACTGCTAGGGTTGGCTGGTAGAGATCTCTCATAGAGATAAGTCCACCTTTGTACTTTTGTTTTTATGTGCAATACAGGATTAATTAGTAAGTAAAGTAAGTGAATATAAGCTTCGCGATTTCAGTTCTTTTGTTTGTTTTTTTGTATTAAATTTTGACGTTTTTAATTACTATTGTAATAGTTTATGAAATAAATAATGTTTGATTGAAATTGGGTGAGCTTGATATCGTTTTTACCTTATTTATTTGTAATGCATCGACTGCTCTCCACTATGCAGAATGTAGGCATTATGACATGTCACATTTTTAGATTTTTGAACTTACCTGTACATAGAGTAGAACATCATGAGAGCCAGTTGACACACGACGACAATCAGGAGGCCTGTCAGACTGACACATGACACTGACGGACACGCTAGGTGGGCCTGCGGCTGCGGCGCTGTTTGGGCTGTCATTCTGTAACGAAAAATATATAATTTGTGACAATTACAATATATGAACTAGGACTTCTTGGCGGGAAAGTGAAGCGTCATGTCTGCAATTTTGTTTTATTTTCTAAAATTTGTGATATTTCGAATATTGACGGTGGATTATTAATCGTTAAGTGTTTGTGAACGTACATGAGTGTTGGTAAATGAAACAGAACAGTGCAACATCAATTTTCAAATTCTCTCAAGAAGTCCATGTGAGATCTCAGTATAGTCCCACATCTTTACTGAGGGCTCAAGGCGTTTCCTCCCCTCCCTGGGCATCTCATTTAACATTCATCATCTTTATCACCACTTATTCTCATTTACTATTCTCTCTCTCTATAGTCGGTCCCTCATGTCTGAGGATCGTGGTTAGCATCGGAGTAACATCTGGAGCGAATGATCTGCTTCCACCGGTTCCGATCCAGCGCGTCTTTCACGACCGCGTAGAATTTGGAGGACGATGAGTCCCTCACTTGATCGTTCCATCTGGTTGGTGCACGACCACGCGATCGTTTGCCTTCTGTGTTTCCAACGACAATCAGTTTTTCCAGGCTTTCATCGCCTCTGCGCGCTATGTGGCCAAAGTACGAAAGAATACGTTGTTGGCATATGGTCGACAAGCGGGTTTTTATTTTGAGTTGACTCAAGATGGAAACATTAGTGCGTTTTGCGGTCCAAGGTATTCTAAGTAAGCGCCTCCAGCACCAAATCTCGAATGCATCGATCCTTTGTCGTTCTCGGGCTAAGATCGTCCAGGTTTCCACTCCATATAGAAAAATAGGGAATACCAGGGCTCGTATTAACCTGATTTTGGTTTTGATACCAATTCCTCTCCTTCTCCAAATGTTGTTCAAACGGGTCATAGCATCCTTAGCCATTCCGATGCGTCTTTTTATCTCGGGGACACAGCTGCCATTATTGCAGATCTGGGAGCCAAGGTAAATGTAGTGGTCGACGATGTTAATACCCGGAATGTTGCAAGTGACATTTGGTAGGGTTCCGGCTCGATCCACTATCATCACCTTTGTTTTGGCTCTGTTCACTGCGAGACCAATGTTACCGCTTTCAATTTCGAGTCTTTGGAACAGCTCACTCATATCTTCCATTGATGCTGCCAAGAGAACGGTATCGTCGGCATATCGGAGATTAGATAATCTCTTCCCACCTATAGGAAAACCCTTCTCCCAGTTTTCGATAGTCTTCCGAATTATGTACTCTCCATATATGTTGAAAAGTGCAGGGGATAGGATGCAACCCTGTCTCACACCTTTTTTCGTCTGGAACATATTGGAGAATTCTGTACCTATCCTAACGAAAGATCGATTTTCTGTGTACAGACTCTGGATTAAAGCGACAAGATGCTCAGGAACTCCCATTTCCAGTAGCACGTTCCATAACTGATTCCATTGCACGCAGTCAAAAGCTTTTGTATAATCTATAAAGCAAAGGATCACGGGGCTGTTGAATTCCCTGCTTTTCTCTATTATTTGGCGGACGTTCAGAATTTGTTCCCGTGTTCCTTTGCCCTTGACAAAACCTGCCTGCTCTTCTGGTATCTGCCGGCTTAAAAAGTTGTTAAGACGTCGGTTGATGACATGGAGGAGGATCTTACTCGCATGTGATATTAGCGCTATCGTTCTGTAATTACCACAGTCTTTAGATGAACCTTTCTTATGCAAGGGTATGAACACCGATTCTGTCCAGTCTTTTGGCCATTTCCCTGTTTTCCAGATGGTATTGCATATATCGGTAATAGCTCGTGTGCCTTTTTGACCAAGATTTTTTAGTAATTCGGCCGTAATACCATCTTTGCCTGGTGACTTTTTGCACTTAAGAGCTTTGATAGCATGTGCGATCTCCGATGGTAATATGTCAGGTTCTTCTGCCGACCATGTGATTAAAGCGTTTGCAGAGTCGCTAGTGTCGTATAACTCCGCACAGTAAGTTTCCCAGCGCTCTAACACGTCAGTCACATCTGTAAGTAGATGTCCTCTTTTATTTTCAATGACACAGGTCTTCGGTTTGCGCGTTCCAGTCAATTCTTTAACCTTCTGAAAGAGATATTTAGATTCGTTCTTCAGAGAGTGCTGTTCGAGTTCTAGACAAATTACATTTATGTAGCTTTCATAATCTTTCCGACAGTGTAGTTGGACTTGGCGGCTAAGTTCTGAATACCGCTGCAGATCTTCAGGTAAACATAAACCGTGCTCTTTTAGTTTACGTCTTTCAAGAATAATTTGCGCTGTTTCTGGTGTGATAAATTCTTTCATGACGGGATTTGCCAGCTTGTTCTCAGTAGCTATCTTTTCAACCATCCTTTTGAATTGCTCCCACTTACTATCGCTGTCTGTGATGTTATTTGGCATGTCTATTACTCTCTGCTCGAAACCTTCTCTGAAGCCATTGAGTTCTAAATTTCGCATGTTCGAAACGACTTTAGTTCCATGGATCCTCTTTAGCCGCAACTGGATCGTTGCTACAAGAAGCTGGTGGTCGGAGCCGCAGTCTGCACCAGGGTAAGTTGTGGCATTCGTCACTGAGCTTCTCCATCGTGTCCCCACTAGTATGTAGTCGATCTGGTTTCTACATCTGTCGCCAGGGGATATCCAAGTGTACAGTCTGCGGATATGATGTTTGAAGCAAGTGTTGGAGATGGTGTAATTTTCTTCACAACAGAATTGCAACAGTCTCTCGCCCCTGTCATTCCGTTCACCGATACCATGTTTCCCTGCAACGCGACCAATATGATTATCGCTCTTAGTGTCACCAACTTTGGCATTAAAATCACCTAAGATAATGGTAACTTCCCGCCTTGATAGCTGTTTAAGTGTCCCAGTCAGCGTTTCATAAAATCCCTCTATTTCTTCTTCAGTTGACTGAGAAGTGGGAGCATATACCTGCACGATGCTAAGCTTGCACGGTATGGTGTTAAGCGTCAGTGTGATTATCCGATCACTGACTGGATTGTAGCCCACAACGTACCTGTTCATAGATCGTGGCACGATGAAAGCCACTCCTCTGCTGCTTTCGTCTTCTGGGCCCGAAAAATACACTGTACTACCAGAATCAGATGTATAGTGACCCTGACCTTTCCAGTGTGTCTCGCTTAGCCCTAGCAGATGAACATTTTTCCTTTGCATTTCATTCTCCACAATTTGTACTTTGCCAGGTTGGTTGAGCCCACGCACATTCCATGTTGCGATGCGGTGGGGGTGGCGGATTGATTTGCTGGTCTTTGCTTCATCAGTAACATAATTTCCATGCGGCGCCTGAAGAGCCACGTGCGCATGGCCGGTAGCACATTTCACACCACTTTTCCCGGGAGAGCGGCGCCGGGCGTCAGCCGGATCGCCAGACACAACAACTTCTCTGTGATCCTTCATGCTAACTTTCTTGGGAAAATGGAAGCAGTGGTTTCCCGTTGCCTTCTGCCCCAGTCTTTTTTGAAGTTATTTAGACCCCACGGCTGCTGAAACCTCTTCTGATTGGTTGCCCGACCAGGTGTATGGTTATACCGCCATTGCTCGGTCGCCAGAGCCTCGTCTGTTATCTAGCAGGGGGCACCACGCCAGCCGGGGTGCTGGCGCCGCAAGCTATTCTGAAAAGAACCACTAGCGCGTGCAGGTGAGGTTGACAGTAGGGCCGGATAGATGTAATGCTCCATTCTCCCCTTACCCCATTTCTCATTTACTATTAGTTATATGTTATTAATACATCTCGTACTTGACTCTGGCTAAATGTGCTAAAAGCACGAAGCCATAATAAAAAAAAAATTATGAACTATTTCTGTTAAAACTTAATTCATACAAAATTTGTCAAAAAATAATATTAGGTACTTTTTGCCGTTTTTAAGTATAAATACAAAATGTATTGTAAAGAAGATTTTATTCCAAATCAAAAACATATAAAAAAAATTAATTTTGTTTATTTATTTAACAATTTATGTACACACAAAACATATAAAGGAAACCAAAATTATACAACAATGTACAATGGAGCTGCTTATTCCAAAAGGAATCTCTTCCAGCAGTCCGAAATAAGGAAAAAACATTCAATTATTATTATTTTTATTTAATTTATTTTTAAAAGAAAACTTAATTTTGATTGCTTGACACATTTTACTAATTATTATCTTACCATGAACAGCGCACATTTGTGGTCGTTAATGACCTAAAGGTGATGAATATTGTTGAAATAAAGGGTATATTCCTAGAATGTCCATTTCGCGAAAGGTCCCTTCTGTATGAAGACCTTTATATATCAGTATACTATAAAAATTAACTTGATTTTACTTGGTGAAAAAAATGTTCTTGGTGGGAAGAGGCTTATTGAGAATACATAAATATTTTCTAACAATTACACCATTTATTTAGTTCCAAGATAAGTATCATTAGTAACTTGTGTAATGGATACTATACAACGGATAAACATACTTACATACTTTTTTTATATATACTTAACATACATAGGAAAACACCCAGACCAGAACAATCATGTTCATGCACACAAAGATTTGTCCTGTGTGGGAGTCGAACCCACGACCTCTGGAGTAAAGTGTAGGTAAAACTGACCTCCACGCCATATTAGTCGTCAAAGACTAGAGAAGGCAATAGACTTGAAAAGTATAACCCAAAATTTACCATTCGCGCAAATAAAAATGCGACATCAAGAATGGCTTTTAGAAACAACTCACCTCTGCGCCATACCGGTGACAGTCTGCTTGACATTGTGTATGGAGTCCCTCATTTCAGTCAAGAACTGCGTGTTGACTCCAGCGCCACCCGCCGTGTTGCCAGTTCCAGCTAGGAGTGCGTCGGATTTGCGAGCCACCTCAATTATAAAGCCCCTGGACAAAGTTAAACACATTAAAGAATAAAGAAAGATTTACTACACACATAACAACAGAACAAAAGGCTTAAAACTAATACGATGAAAAATAAGATATAAAAGTGTGCATAGGCAATAAAGGAATGCATCAGCATTAAGCCAAGGAATGGCCCACCAGCGCTGGTCATCCTGCAGCAACTGAAGGATATTAAGGGAATCAGACGCGGGCGCACAAGTGAAACACTTGCTGGCAGTTAGCACACTTATTTATAGTTATTATGTTCGTGTGACGCGGAGGGCGCGAGGCGCGGGGCGGGACGCAGCCACGCTTTCATACTGAACATTCCTCCCTCTAGTTCGTATCATACTTAAGAACTACGGAATCGCCCAACTCTACTAGACTAGTCTCTTCTAGACTTGAAAAGGTTTTTTTATATATTTATTCTTTTTTCGTTCTCCTGGCTGCGGAGGCGAGCGGCGGGACGCAGCCACGCTTTCATACTGAACACCAACTCTATAAGGCCACTAGCCACCAACACGCAAAATTAACAGAAAAACGTATGTACATTACAGAAGTTACACTGAGAAACAAAATGAAAAACAAAATATAAAAATGTCCAATCATACTAAAAGTTTTTGAAATAAACTAAAAGTAGTAGATTGATCTAATCTAAGATTGGTCCTTGGAGGACTCCCAACGAATGGACAGATGTGAAAAAGCACAACTTTTTGTTATAAGAATAAGATTATTGATATTTCTATGTGAAATAGCACAGGAACTAGTATTCAACCTTGAGAAAATCCCAAAAGTAATATTTCGCAAAAATACCTTATTGGTAACTATAATATATTAATATATGTCGATTCTTGACATAAAATTACTTTTAAAAGAATCTTGGGAGAATTATAGGCTTCATTAATATTGTGTAATTAAAACAAAAGTTATAATTTACAATGTCGAATGCCTTGTAAAAGTTCAGATAGCTTGAAGGCTTACATCAGCTTTGCAATAATTATACAAGAGTTTAAACCACTATATCGAAAGCCTTGTGAAAGTTATAGGCCTTAGCAGCTTAAATTATTTTTCACCTACATTATGTAATTTTTTTTATTTCGTCATACTTAACTATTACTTTCATCAAATAAGATACTGTTGTGTAATAAACTATTGACTTAAATTGAGGTATTTAATTCAGTGAAGCAATTAACTACTTTCAGAAATCAATTGGTATTATCTTTATTCAGGAATCAATGCTTACTTTAAGAAAGTAGAGTTGTATTTTAATTGACAGTTAAATTGTTTTCATAGGTTTTTTTAGAATAGGCAAAAAAATATTGTCACAACGAAATTCAGCAATAAGATCTTTACGCATATTATTATTCGATTTAAATGTTTTGCCATAGTTAATGATGTTGGCATAGTAATGTTGAAGCAAAATTTTATGCCCAGAAAGAGATTTCATTCCCACCTTACAAATGTTCAAATCAAGACGATCAAGAATGCAGTATTAACGTAACGTAAGTACTTCTTATACTTAAAATTATATACATTATTATATTTTGTACTTATTTAAAGTTTTATTTTGCAACTTCTATTGAATAAATATTTATTTTACTTTCTAAAATGCTCTTAGATACGAATATTGTGGCATTCTCAAAAAATAGGCAGTCTAACAATTTTTTTTTGTATATTGTATTATATAATTTTAGTATATTCTTTCGGGCTGGCGACATATTAAAATAAATAGAAAATTTAATAGTTACTTAAGTTCCGCAATAGTGTTGATAATAAGTTGGTTGTTGGTGACGAGAGCGTCCCAATCATGGCGACCGATCGGCAAGGCTGGCATCTGGAAGAATCAACAATAATTGTGATCAAATTATTTAATACTAGCTGTTACCCGCGACTTCGTCCGCGTGGAATAGTATCTTTGGGTAGCATTTACAACCCCCTTTTCGCAATAAAAAGTAGCCTATATCCTTTCTCAGGGTCTAGACTATCTGTATGCCAAATTTCATTTAAATCCGTTCAGTAGTTTTGGCGTGAAAGAGTAACAGACAGACAGACAGACAGAGTTACTTTCGCATTTATAATATTATAGTAAGGATTCATCATCTCAGCCTATTAACGTCCCACTCTACTGAGCACGAGCCTCCTCTCACACACCTAGGTGTGAGGGTATTGGGTCATACTCCACCACGCCGACCCAGTGCGGATTGGCGGAGGCAGGTGTATGGTTAGAATTTATCGAGCCGCCCAATTAGGCCTCTAACATGGCATAACGACTACCACATTTAGTGATAACCGGGACAAACGGCTTAACGTGCCTTCTGAAGCACTCAATATCAAATGCCACATAAACGGTCACCCATCCAAGGACTGACCTCTGTAAGCTCTGCTTTACTTCGGTGATCGTTTCCAACCATTGAGTATCGCGGAGCTACGAGCGCTTCGCCTTGGCCGTGATTTTCTAAAGGTTAGGACCCTACATTGTGTTTAATATTAGTAATAATTAATTAGTAGACTAACGAAAGTGATTTATGATGGACATGTAAATGGAAGTGTTGGGAGGGGAAGACCACGTAAGACCTTCCATGACCGAATCCAGAAGATTTTGGAGACAAAGCAGGTCAAAGGTACCCTAAACAGACGGGCGTGTATGAGGAGGTTAATGAGTGTGAATGAAGCTAAGAGTGTGTGCCAAGATCGTAGCAAGTGGAAGGATGTGACTCTGCCTACCGCTACGGGAAAGAGGCGTGACATTAGGTATGTATGTAATAGTTAATTCTTTAAAGACTACATAATTTTAAACAAATTTTAATGTAATCTCAGACACCTCAACAAGGTTAATGTAATGTATATGTACAATCCGCGGCGCATAATTTGAACAATGACCTTGAACTTTTTTTTAACGATTGTATCTGCGTAGAAAGTATATTAATTTCTTTATAGAGTATTTGCTAACCGCAAGTGTAACCTGAGCGAAAAACTGTACTTTTTCGTGTATAAAAGTGTCAGACGCAATACAGTGTTCCGATTTACAGTTTGAAATAATCTAACATTATGGCGACCTATATGACGTAGTGGCCAGTATACCTGCACTCTGCTCCTGAGGCCGTGGGTTCGATTCCCACACCGGATAAATCTTTGAGTGCATAAACATGAATATTTGTTCTAGTTGGGAGTTTTTTTTATGTATATTAAGTATATATTTACAAAAAAATAAGTATTTATGTATGTTTATTCGTTATTTTGTGTCCATAACACAAGCTCTTAATGACAATTATTTCAAATTAAATTGAGGTGTAATTGTCAGATAATATTTAATTTAACACAAACACTCAATACGAACGAATTTTACGAAATAAACTTTTATGATTTTTGCGTTTTTGGATTTATCGTCGTCCGGAATTTAAATAAATGTATAGTGACTGTTACCTGCGCGGGCGCCTGTCCCGGCTGTAATTGCTGTACCGGCTGTCCCTGCGTGTGGCTGTACACCGCACTCAGCAATGACAGCGAGTTTGACTGTTTTCCGATGACCTGTACACAAGACAACACCATCACCACCCAGTATAAAATATAGTCGCTTTCCTTTACCTGTCCATATGTAGCTTTAAAACTACGCAACGGGGTTTGATTTTTTTTAAATATTTATTTATTTATTTATTGGATCACCAACATAAGTTACAGTGTATAACACAAAGATTAAATTAATATAAAAAATTATCAATTCTCACTGAACTCATAATTAGAGGCGACCACATCATGCATTAAAAACAAAACTATAACAAAAAAAAAATCCTTATATAAAACAAAAATAGAGAAAAAAAAAAGTTCACCAAAATAACAATAAAAAAAAAATATAAATATATCGAAGTAATTTCGCTTAAAATTATGACATTTGTACATTAAAAATTAAAACAAGACTTAAAACAAACAAACTATCAGCTAACATTATTAACAATAATATTATTGTTGCAATAAATAAAGTAAATTGAGGCACGATATTTTATATACCATTTCCACGGAACTGGCACTTAGATTCACTTACACTTCACGTCTTCATTCAGTCATCATATGAACTCAAAAATACTATTACCAATTTCTTAATGTCTTTAGACCAGTGGTTCCCAAACTTATTTTGTCTACTGCCCACTTTGAGAATAAATATTTTTTTAAGAGGCCTCCTAGCTAAATAAAATTACAAATCACCCCCGAGGCCTCTACACAACGCCCCCATTTTTTTTCTGGGTCTCTTCTAACCCCCCTTGAGACCTGCAGCGCCCATAAGGGGGCGTTATCGCCCACTTTGGGAAAGACTGCTTTAGACTATGAGGAAACGGAGATGTTACTCAAACGCATAAAATAAGTTGTATTATCAAAACACACGCACGCACACACACACGCGCACACACCCACATACACATTACCCTCACAAAGGCATACACGATTAAACACAACTAAATAAAAGTTAGATTCATATTAACTAGATTATTAAGTATTTTATCAATTATTGTATTGCAGTTATGGAAGTGCGGAGTCCCCTAACACAGACTTTCTCTAGTCTAAATGGAGGCTCTAATCACGATTTAAAAAAAAATATGTACTTGTTGAGGAAATAAACTTTTTGTATTTTTTTGTATATACATTAACATCATGTTTGCTATTTCTGTTGATTCCTATGATTATAAGTATTATAAATAAAATGTATCTGTAGTAGCTATGGAAGATTGGAGTCACCTGTCACAGACATTTATTGCTTAAAAGGTGACTTCGGTCACTGTTCACAGAATGTAAACCAAAGTTTTGAAAATATTATTATTATTATTACTCAAATATTTTTTGTTATTTAATTGTTTCGTTGCATGTAAGTGAATTGAAGCTTCGAGATTTCAATATAATCAAAATTTGATTGTTTTTTATATTTAATTGTGACGTTTACAAGTACTATGTTAATAGTTTGAAGTACTCTTACCTCGTCGACTTTTTTGTTGAGGTCTCGAATGTTATCTTGCAGAGATATGACACCCTGCCAGATCTGGCGGAACTCCCTCTGGCCGTCTGACTCGAACCAGTCGTCGAATTCTCCCTCCTTGTCGCGCACCTGGGGATTAAGAGAGACAGCTGCATTAATCATCAGACGAGAATCCTTTCCTTTCGCGAACTACACGTGCTGGTCTTAGAAACTACTCTCATTGGCGAGTATACCCGCGCTCCACTCCTGAGGTCGTGGGTTCGATTCCCACACAGAACAAATCTTTGTGTGTCTAATATGAATATATGTTCTGGTCTGGGTGTTTACCTATGTATATTAAGTATGTATTCACAAAGAAAAAATGAAGTATTTATGTATGTTTATCCGTTATTTAGTATCCATAACACAAGTTCTTAATGATACTTATCTTGGAACTAAATAATTGGTGTAAGTGTCAGAAATATTGATTTACTGTGCAGACTGGTACTCGAACCAAGAAATTTGGTAAGACGATCCTCTGTAAGACCTTTAGACTGTCATGTTTATTATAGGTACGTTATTTTAATTTATTCAAGCAAACACTAATAATGCTCTAATAACTACTAACATAGACTGTTCATGACAGCCGGAAACATCGGCTTTCCGTGGCACAGAGCAAGCGTTAATTACGCACATAAAAGTCATAGGTTTGAACCCGAGACCGGGATCCCTTTCATTGGCATAATGTGTTTTGTCCTAAAATGGATTGGCATAATGAAATTGGCATGGCATAATTTATTTAGCATAATATTAATTTGGCCGAATTTGGTTTTAGCATAATATGTACTGTGGCATAATTATTATTTAGCATAATGCATAATTATTCTTGGCATAATGGAAAGTCGCATAACAGTATTCTCCAGTATTTCCTATGTTATATAGAGTAAAAGTAGGTTAGGTGCGGCGGGGGTGGCCCTTGGGCCATCCGTATGCTGCTTTTATGCCTATTTCCGTTATGATAACACTCCATTATGCCTTTTTAAATTTATGGTTAGTTATTTTATGCGTAATCATGTTTATGCTTATTGCATGTATGCTAAAAACGGTTGTGCTTATTGCATTTGCATTATTTGCATTGTGCATTATGCGAAATTATAATTAGTAGTAATTACATTATGCTAACTTATTTCATGCTTAAAATTATTATGCTTCTTGACAGTGAAAACCCCCGAGACCCTCTGAATTTGAAAGGTATGGATCTCGCCACTGGACTCTCGCTGTTCCCATCCCTGTTGGTCGAATGTAATTACCTCATCAGGATGATCCTTCCTATACTGATCCTTCTGCTGTTCGAGTTTCTGCTGGTAATCCTGGTACTCCTGAGCCAAGCGCTTCTGTTCATCCGCGTTTATCTGCTGACCACCTGGGTTAGGAGGAAAATTGTTGAGATTAGTACTCAAGTTTGTTAGCTTCATATATATACGACCGATATGGCGTGGAGGTCAGTATACCTGCACTTCACTCCAGAGGTCGTGGGTTCGATTCCCACACAGGACAAATCTTTGTGAGCATGAATATGAATATTTGTTCTGGTCTGGGTGTTTTCTATATAAATTAATTATGTATATACAAAAATAAAGTATTTAAGTGTGTGTATCCGTTGTTTATTATCCAAAACACAAGTTCTTCATGATACTTATCTTGGAACTAAATAATTGGTGTGATTGTAAGAGAATATTTATTTATTTATATATTTTCATTTGTGTGATGGGTGTATAGGGATCCTACCAAGACCCTTAGGTACCCGTAGGGACCCTTAGGGCTCCTTAGAGCCAAAGCCAACCTCACCTGCAAGTGATGCACCTGCCGATCAACGGACGAGGCTCTGGCTAACATAACAGTGTCCGGTAAGCGGCAATAGGCTCGCACCTATTACGTGGGACCAACTATATAATTGACGAAGTGTGGGCGTATAATATGCCTCTGCCTACCCCTTCGGGGAAACAGGCGCGATATTACGTATGTATGTATATTTTCATTTCTACGTGGTGTAAAAGCTAATGTAATTACTCATACTTCTGATGAATGGAGAGTAAATAATAAATAAATAATAAATATTTCTGACCATTACACCAATTATTTAGTTCCAAGATTGGCGGAAGCAGGTGTATGGCGTCCTGCTGTTAGAATTTATCAAGCCGCCTTTAGGCCTCGATCATGGCTTAACGACTATCACATTTAGTGATAACCGGGACCAACGGCTTAACGTGCCTTCGGAAGCACGGAAGCGCTCGATATCAAATGCCACACAAACGGTCACCCATTCCAGGACTGACCTCTGTAAACTCTGCTGTACTTTGTGATCGTTTCCGACCACCGAGCACCGCAGAGCTACGAGCGCTTACAAATGCCAGTAACTTTGGTAATTATACATTAATGACTCACCCGGTTGCTGTGTGGAGTATAAAGAGCTGGTCAGCAAATGGTATAACGTAGTGGTTTAGGCCTCCGGTGGCGACCTAAATTCCGAAGTGTCCGAAATGAGCTAGTTAGGTATGTAATGACTTGTGTAAAGTGTAATGACGCTGTTGGGGAGAGTGTAATGAGTTGGTGAAGAGGGTACCGAGCTGGTGAAGATTGTAATGAACCAGTTAGGTGTGTAATGATACGAATGAAAAAGTGTAATGACGCAAGATTCTTTTACAAGAACAGTAGCAACTTTGGTAAAATGTGTAATGACTCACCCGGTTGCTGTGTGGAGTGTAAAGAGCTGGTCAGCAAATGTATGACGTCGTGGTCATCCGCTAGGCCTCCGGTGGCGGCCGAGATGCCGAAGTGGCCACCCCGGGGGAGCGCCACGTTCTCGGTACGGAAACATAGCTCGTAATCTGCTTCATTGTTTGTCATGCCTGTAACAAAAACAGGTATTTTAATGATGTATCGTTTTTTTACTAGAAGAACTGCTTCGCCTATATTGGATGCTTATGGTGGAGTCCTGAAACCCTCTGACCTTGGTTCGTGAGGGGAGGCCAGTGCTCTGTGGGTCGTTAATTGGCTGAAATGATGCAGAAAAATTAAAAAAAGCTAGAATCAATTTTGTTATGTCTTCATTTCTTTTAAATTTGGTAACTGCACAACACAGGTTTTTGTAGACGTGTCAAATTGTTTTACTATGTACATTTTCTTGTAACTGGCGGGAGAAAAAACTAACCTTGACGATTTTCTTGCCCGTTCTTTTACGATCAAGCTCCCGCCCGCAGTTAATGGGCGCGTTAGTTTTTAAGTATGATATTCATAAAAGCTCTATTGAACCAAACCATTTTGTTTTGTTTTAAGCAAGTGATGGTTTAAAAATACAATTTTGTGAAAATTTTAATGCAACTGTGATTTACTGAAAAATCGAGAACCAATTCAACGCGACCCGTGTTTCGCCCTTACGCCCTGTCTTCAGGTAAATATATCAGACAACCTCAAAACTATAAAGTCTTCACGACCAACGCTGATACGAAAGTGCCACACTCTCTCTCTCACAATTGTTTCTAGATTTTTCGGGAAATCACATTTACGCGTGAATGGTCACCATTATTAAGAACCGTTATTTGCTTGCTTAACCTTTCTATAGCTTGTATCTCTGTACGTCATTTGTCTGTCAGACCGATCGTTCAAACGCGGAATGTCAAATTCCCAAAATGTCAATTGTAAAAAATACACGACTTTTTTTTTTTAAATTTACAAGAATATTTTTACACAGGACATTTTGCGACTAAAATAATAATAAAACATTTATTGCCAAAAAGTGGTACAACATTGATTCACTGGTAGTCCCCAAACTAGGTAATCTTGTCTCTTGGGGACTAGAATTTGAGATTAAAACAGACAGATGCTTACAATGGGTTTCCACAAAGTTACGCCAGAACCAATTAATGGTTGGAGATAAAACAGAAGACCATGCTGGTACCAGTAGCGATGAGAGCCCGGGCAAGGAGCTCTGGATCAAACCGCTTACAACAAAAAGTAATTTTCGCTGAAGACCCCATGATAATAAACAGTTGCTTACCGTTATGGAAGTAGACTGTGAGCGTATTGAGGTAGTACTCGACCCTGGCGCGAGTGGGGAACGGCTTGTTACGGAAATCTCGCAGGCAACCGGACAGGAGCTGAGTGGACCCATCACTGTGGACAACGTACATAAATAGTTTATTTAAAGGCAATGGGAGAATTCTTTGAGCAGTGGTTTCGTGAACCGGCAAACGTAATAGAGGACGGCCTCCCACCCGATGGACCAATGATCTGGCTAAAGCGGGGGGAAGCCGGTGGATGCAGGTAGCTCAGGGACGCACAAAATTAAAAAAAAAGTATGTTTATCCATCACTTTGTATCCATAGAACAAGTTCTTAATGATACTTATCATGTAACTAAATAATTGGTGTAATTGTCAAAACATATTTATTATTTATTACAAAATAAATTGTCCATCAAACTGTAAATTTACATAAGTGATTATTTTTATAATATTCTTGTTTATTATTTAACTCACTTAACTAAAAGTTACTAAGTCAGTATACTTACTTAATTAACTAATAATATTAATGATTTTTCTCTAATTGTATCGACGTAGACTTAAAATTAAAAGCACTCTTTACAAGCTAATTACTGGTTTTAGAAGTACTCTCTAAACTAGTATTATTCTTTCTTTAATGTATTTAAAATTTATAGAAATTAAATAATAATATGATAATTAGAGCTGTAAATTTTCACTGTTTATTTATTAATATAAAATTCAAACGACAAATAATAATAAGTTTTCAACCATATTAATTTAAAAAAGTAATAATGGTAATTTTAAAACTAACTTTATTTACTATTTATTTAAACTTTATGGCATGATTAAAAAATTGTACAAAAGGCGAACTTAATGCTACAAGGCATTATCTACCAGTTAGGGCCATAGTACACGGCGTATTTTAAACGCGCCGACGACGCGCAGATGACGCGCGTATACGCGCTTCAAACGCAATTCGAACGCAACCTAGTAACCTAAGCACACGGGGCGATCGTGAAACGCGCCTCTACTGCGCTTATACGCGCAGATACAGCGCGTATACGCGCAGTAGACGCGCGTAGCTTTTGCGTTTTGATCAGAGACTCCTCTTCTTCAGTTGCACAATGGCCTCGGTTGAGACAATACTGCTTACGTTAGCTTTAGTACTTCTTTTAAAAAGAAAAAAATATAAAAGAAAGCGAATCTATTGGATAGACCCATTTACGAGTGAAAAAAGATTGAGTGGTCATTATCATACAACGTTTAAAAAATTGATAATATATACAAAATGGATGAAATTTTATAAATGTTATCGAAAGTCATATTCGTCATTCCAAGAATATCATATATATATTATTGCAACTGAGGCGCGGGCGGTGGTGCAGTAGTGGCGTAAGCGCCCCCCCCCCCTACTCTTCTCCTTTGTTTTTACGCGCGTTTGTATCGCTTCAAACGCGAGTATACTAGCTTCATGCGCGCGCTTGTTTCATCAATGTAAACGCAACAAGTAGCGTCTACGGCGCCGAAAACGCGCGTTCCTGAAACGCGCGTCGTCGGCGCGTTTAAAATACGCCGTGTACTATGGGCCTTAACCTTTGGGTTAGCAGAAAAGTATGAGGCAGTACGAACAAGAAAACATATAAACTTACATAGAATTAAATATGTATTATTAATAAACTACATATATACAGAAATAATAGTAATTATGCCTAGTGATAAGGGTCGCGAAATGTTAACTTAAATATTTTTGTAACTTTCGTCAAATGATTGTCTACAAGAAAATTGTAACAATTTTAAATTATTATCTAGACATAACAACAACTTTGTTTAGTTTCAAACCGATTCTCGATGCAATGTTAAATGTAAGTAAATCAAAATTTTGTTATAAACAATGTTTTACAAAAACTTTTTTTAAAAATTTAGGCAGAGGCAGTATTATACGCTAACACTTCGCCAATTATATAGTTGGTCCCACGTGATAGGTGGCGAGCCTATTGCCGCTTACCGGGCACTGTTATGTTTGCCAGAGCCTCGTCCGTTGATCGGCAGGGGCACCACTTGCAGGTGAGGTTGGCTTAGGCTCCTTAGATCTTCCCCCCCGACTGGTCTCCACCTTGTCGTGGTGGGGGGCTGAGTACCTCCCGGTAGGGCGCAGGAGGCGCCAGGGAAAAGGTAACACCTAGAGACCGACGACTCTGGGTGCCCTTAGTACTGACTACCGGGGGGGAAACTAAGAGGGACCTATGGAGGGCGCTGCGGGTAGGCCAGGAGGGCCCGCTCAGCAGCGCCAGGAGGGTCTAGGCAGCGGGGGCAGGGGGCCCCTGCTGTCTAACCATGGACCCTCCGGGAAGTCGGCCACACACGCTATGGTCGCAGGGGGAGGTAGGAGGGGCGCGTCCACTGCGCCTCTCTGAGGAGGTCCTCCCGGTTTTGGTCCGGGGGACGTTGGCCGCAGGCGGGGTGTCAGAAGCTGCAACCCAGGTACTGGCCCCCGCCTCTTTCTCAACAAGCGGCGGGCGTCGTCGGAAGATTTTTAGTGGGTATTGCTGCCGGCGGTCGTGTCTGCCGGTGGTGAGTCCCACACCCCCTTAGGTCCCCCTTTGGCCGGAAGGCAGTGCGTAAATGCATTTTGTTACCGACGTAAAACAAAAAAAAAAAAAAGGCTCCTTAGATCTTGATAGGATATTTATACACTAGTTGCTATAATTAAATAAAAAAACATGATTTCCTTCAGAAGCCTCACCTCTTATGATCGAAGACCTTGGTTCCATCGTTGACCATGGCCATGATATACGGGTTGTTGTGTTTGTTGTCATTGTCGAACGAGTCGAATATCAAAGCCAGCCCATTCCACCGGTCTGACGAGCCAAACACTTCGCCTGTATACTCTCCGCGCGAGGTTGTGTACCAGAATGCCTGTCGAGAGATGAGAGTATGGAATCAGAGGGAATTTACTAAGGACTAATAAAAAAGTATTTATTCACAGACTTCTTGGCGGGAAAGTGGAGCGTCATGTCTGCAGTTTTGTTTTATTTTCTAAAATTTGTGGTATTTCATGATCAAGATGAAATAGCTGAAATTCATCGAATTCGGCGGTAGGGCCCCAGTAGTGGGAAGTTCATGTGTTCCCTGCTTTACTTACCAAACCGTCAGCCCCGATCCTGCCGCGACCAGTGACCTTGAACATGATATCCACCTCCCACCAGTCGAAGTTGATCGGCTGCTTGGTCCATATTGCACCTTTCTGACTCCTGAGGGAGGGAGCCAGACGAACGTTTTCACTCGACGCTATTGCATCTGAAAAAAGACAAACAGGTTTTTAGATTTGAATTCAATATTGCTGTGCTCGACATTGTCCATGGTTCATCATCTCAGCCATCTGACGTCCACTGCTGAACATAGGCCTCCCTTGATCTTGAGTCGCCTGCATCCATCGGCTTCCCGCCGCCTTGACTAAATCATCGGTCCATCGCGTGGGAGGCCGTCTTCTATTATGTTTACCGATTCGCGGTCGCCATTGCAGAACCTTGACGCCCCATCGGTCGTCGGTTCTTCGAGCTATGTGCCCCGCCCATTGCCACTTCAACCTGCAAACTCGCCTCGCTATGTCGGTCACTTCAGTCCTCCCACGGATTTTTCATTTCTGATTCGATCACGTAGGGACACTCCGAGCATAGCTCTCTCCATTGCACGCTGAGCAACTTTGAGCTTTCTTATGAGGCCCATAGTCAGGCACCAAGTCTCAGTACCGTACGTCATCACTGGCAACACACACTAGGTTGTGGTCTGTAATGGGCGTGCGTGTAAAAAAGCAACAAAACCACTCGAAATACCAGTTTTAATGACACAGTAAAAATACAAACAGAACTATAAATTTATTGTCCAATTGTGTGATAAATACATTGATAGCATTACGTACAGTCACAAAAAATATTTTTATTTTATATTCTGTATTACATTTATATGCATTTATAATTCTTCATTTCACAGAAATATTCTTGGTGTGAAATTGAGTGATAGGATAAGGAATGAAGTGATAAGGGTTAAAGCTGGTGTAAAAGAAGATATAGTAACAAGAGTTGAGAAAGGTATGCTTAGATGGTTTGGTCATGTTGAGAGGATGAATGAAAGTAGATTAACGAAAGTGATTTATGATGGACAAGTGGATGGAAGTGTTGGGAGGGGAAGACCACGTAAGACCTTCCATGACCAAATACAAAAAATGTTAGAGAAAGGGCAGGTCAAAAGTACCCTAAACCGACGGGCGTGTATGAGGAGGTTAATGAGTGTGAATGAAGCTAAACGTGTGTGCCAAGATCGTAGCAAGTGGAAGGATGTGATCTCTGCCTACCCCTACGGGAAAGAGGCGTGACATTATGTATGTATGTATGTATAATTCTTCAATTATTCAGTGTTCTTCATCTGTTCATGGAAGGAAGTATTTAAATCCGAATGGTATACAAAGGATATTATTGACGATATAAAAAATAAAGCTCGGCTTCATAAGCGTTATAAAAGAACGAAGCTAAATGCCGACTATAGAGAGTTCACGAAGTGTAGGGCACGTATTAAAAAAGGTATAGAAATAGCACATAGGGAGTACAAAAATAAAATTCAATACCAATTTGCGAAAGACCCCAAATCGTTCTGGCAATATATTAATTCGAAGAAAAGTAGAATAAACAGACAGATTATCGTAAAAGATGGCCAACATATGAAAGGTGAGGAGTGTGCTCGGGAGTTCGCTGAGTACTTCCAGTCGGTGTACAGCCCGGAGCCCCCGCGCTTGGATGCGAGCGCGGCGGCGGTGGCAGCCGCGACGAGCAGTGCGCGCGTGTGCCTGGATTCTCTGAGCCTTAAGGAGATAGAGAGAGCGCTCTTTAAGTTGAAGCCAAAACGTTCGTCGGGCCCAGATGGTCTACCAGCGTTTCTCTTCAAAGATTGTGGCTTCATGTTCGTGGAACCGCTATTTCATATTTTTAACGCCAGTTTAAGACAGGAAACGTTCCCGGCAAGATGGAAGGTTACGCGGGTGGTTCCTGTCCCCAAAGGCAAGTCAGGTCCGAATGTGAGCGGATACAGGCCGGTGGCGGTACTGTCGACCCCGGCCAAAGTACTGGAGTCAGCGATCCAGAGTAGCTTGCAGGGGCAGGTCGCGGCGCGGCTGACGGACGCACAACACGGGTTCCGTCTGGGGCGTAGCACCGCCACCAACCTGCTTAGTTTTATGGCCCGGGTGGTGCCGGCGGTTGATGCTGGCGTGCAGGTGTATGCAGCCTACTTCGATTTTAGAAAGGCGTTTGATACCGTCGACAATGACATTCTGCTGTTGAAGCTGGCTGAAGTTGGTTGCACTCCACATCTATTGCGGTTCTTTGCCAGTTATATGGAAAACAGACAGCAGTATGTTGAATACGATGGGTATGAATCGGAGCCGTATTTCACCAGGTCTGGTGTGAGCCAGGGTAGTAATTTGGGGCCTCTTGAATTTATCATAATGATAAACGATTTACCGGAGGTCGTAAAACATGGGTTATGTTTATTGTTTGCAGATGACCTCAAGTTACTGCTCGAGGTCAAGGATCAGTCGGATTGTGAGCGACTACAGGAGGACATCAACCGGGTAGTAAAGTGGAGTCAAGATAATAAACTCTACTTCAATGACTCCAAATGCTCAGTGATGACGTTTACCCGCTCGCGGACTCCTGTGTGCTACGAGTACAAAGTAGATACATCTCCAATGCAGCGCTTATCTCAAGTCCGAGATTTAGGGGTGTATGTTACACCAGACCTAAATTTTCGTGACCATATTGTAAAGATATGCAAGAGGGCGTTCAGAAACTTGGGCTTTGTACTAAGGCAATCGCAGGGGTTTACTAACATCGCCACACTCCGGGTGTTATACGATGCTCTGGTCCGAAGCCACCTCGAACACAGTGCAGCTATATGGGCTCCCCATGAAGCGAAGTATAGTGTCATGTTGGAGCGGATTCAGAACAAGTTCACAAGATACTTGTACTTAAAACTTTATGGGGTATACCCATTCTACCCGCTGATGTATCCTACTTTGTTCGTATTGGGTATGGTAGGGTACAATCAGCTCAGGGTCCGAAGGGAGTTCGCGCTCGCCGTGTACGTGGTGAGGGTGTTGCGTGGAATGCAGCACAATCCAGAGCTGCTGTGCTACCTGCAGCTGAGCGTGCCGGACCGGTGCGTGTGGCGGCGGCCTGCTGGCTGTGCCTGTGGCCAGGACCAACCTACTAGCGAAAACGCCACTTATCCGCGCGTTTCATGTTATAAACACGGTTCATGACACGGTGGATATATTTTCATGCACTTTTAGTGAATTCGCCAGAACTGCGTTAAATATAATAAGTTATCAGTTACGTTAGATTTAGAACTTATTTTGTAAATATAGGATGTAATACTATATTTACAAAATATATTTAAAAAATATTGTAGATTAATAATTAAAAAGATAGAATATTGTATTTATTATAAACATTGCTATGCTATCGCATTAGGTTAAGACACCTGTAATGGTAGCATAAGATTATAAATAAATAAATAAATAAATTATTTATAACAATTTTTATTAACAGTTGTAAGTTTTAGTCAAAGATAAATGAAATATGGTTCACCAATAGATTTGTTATCACAATACGTATGTAGTTTAATGATGGGATTATTTCTCAGATAGGCTAACGTTATTTATTGTCAACTATCTTACGAAATATAAGTTAAGAAAACAAGTGTCTCTCCACATACATTTGGGGCTATCCATTAATTTCGTCACACATTAAGGGGGCGGGAGGGGGTTGACGAAGTGTGACATGGTGTGACAAGGGTATGGGAGAGATCATAAATTTCGTGGCGTCACTTCTCTAAATCAAGGTCCTATGCAAATTTTGGAACTGCTGTTTTGATGTAATTATAGCTTGCTATACAATTGCAAAATTTGTGACATGCCACTAAGGGCAAGGGAGTTTCACAAGTGTGACCAGCTGTGACAAAAACAGGGGGCATTGTCAAAAGATAACGAAATTCGTGTGACGTTATTTATGGATGACCCCTTTATAGAGAATTTCATGATTAGTCCTCAGATTGTGCAAGTAAAAAAAAAAATTTTGTAACACAACTGTCAATCAATTATTTATGATACATGGTAATTATAATTTCAGAGTCAACTAAAGGAAACCTATATAGCAAGTAAATTTACAATAAATAAATAAATATAAATAAATATTCTCTTACAAACCCACCAATTCTTTAGTTCCAAGATAAGTATCACTAAGAACTTGTGTTATGGATACTAAAGAACGGACAAACATACTTAAATACTTTTTTTTTGTAAATACATACTTAATATACATAGGAAAACACCCAGACCAGACCAAATATTCATGTTCATGCACACAAAGATTTGTCCTATGTGGGAATCGAACCCACGACCTCTGGAGTGAAGTGCAGGTATACTGACCTCCACGCCAAATCGGTCGTCAAATAAAAAACAATATTCATATGAAAAGAATTAACGAACTAGGATAATGGCTGAATTAAAAATAAATAGAAAAATAGCATAGCATTTTGTATATAAATATAATACATATACATATAATATCATATACATACTTTCTCTGCGCGGCATGAATGTGTATTAATATATAGACATAAAAAAGGACATGTGGTTTGCGGGGCCAAGAAGGGGATTACGCATGCGCAGTAACGCCGATACAACCAAAAGGCGGGTTGCTAAACTAAAGAGACAAGCGTGATATTTCAAAAAGTCATTAAAAGTTTTGCGATTTATCTATAGATGGAAAAACTAAAAAGTAACACCGCTGTGCCCGAGTGTTAGGGTTTTTTTCGTTACGGAATTTCTGGATTCGGTCTCCACCGCTCAAGGCCCGCAATAGAAGCTTAAAAATTGAATCGAATGCTCAACAAAAGATGGTCTTAAAATTTTGGTCTATAACAGTTTCACTATTGGGTAAGGCGTGATCTAGAAAATTGAGTTAAGAAGGAAATAAGTCATACTCCACCATGCAAACACAGTGCGAAATTGCAGTTGCCAGATTTGTGTCATACTGTTAAAAAGTTTTACACCACCAAGTACAGTACACTCAGTACAAATACAGTGAAAACTCAGACTAAAGGTACTGTAAATAAAATGACAAAATATATTTTGTCTTTAAGATCAACATGATCATTTAGATTCGTCAAATATTAACACACAAAATGGAAATTCGATATTAATTTTTAACATATATACATACAGGGTGTATAGGGATCCTGCCAAGATCATTTTTTTTTTCGGTTGAAAAATCACCAAATGACTGTCTTCCGCTGTGGGTGGAGCGGAAGGGTGTGTCAGACTTTTACTAACTAAAAACCATCCACGTTCTTCCTTGAGCCTGTAACACAGGCCGCGGTAACCCTTTCGAACAGTCCCGCAACCCTGGCAGGGTCCTACCAAGACCTAAGGAGCCCAAGCCAACCTCATCTGCAAGTGGTGCACCTGCCGATCAACGAACGAGGCTCTGGCGAATATAACAGTGCCTGGTAAGCGGCAATAGGGTCGCCACGTATCACGTGGGACCAATTATATAATTGACTAAATATGGGCGTATAATATGCCTCTGCCTACCCTTTCGGGGAATTAGGCGTGAATGTATGTATGTATTTTTAGGCAACAATGAAAGAGATATGAGAGGTGCCATAATAAAGAAATAAAAGCAAATGGGTTCTTTGTCAGAATTTGTCCAGGTTTGTATGTTTATCTGTCTGTTGTGGTTTTTCTCCAGATTTGTCGGTCGTGATTCTAAAGGGGGGAGGGGATTGTCGTGACTCCAAAAAGGCTTCCAAAAAGGCAAATGTGGATTGTGAAAGGAAGCCTCAGCCCAATAGACCCTTAAAAGGCTTGGATTATTTCATCATTCATCAGCCAATAGTGGTTTAACTCAAAGCTGCACGTCAAAATCAAAACAAAAGCGGCCATATTGAAACATTAATGTTTAGCAATCACTGCAATTAGATACACTTCACACTATAATTATACTGAGAATAGATTTTAAAAACAATACTATTGATAATATATTATGCTGTAGCAACTGACTGCAATTGTTTACAATTACTTATGGCTTAAAAATTACTATAAAACTGGCTTTTATTTAGCATCACATCCTAGCATTATCCTGGTTGCCCTAGACTTAAGCTTAGGGTCCAGGGTCTGCTTACTGGTTCAACCAGATTTGACTGAATTTCAGTTATTATGTGGAGCAACTGCCGTCTGACATCCGCAACCCTAAGGGAAACATTATTTTTTGGTTAAACCAGCTGTCAGTCAGTTAGAAGGCACTGACTTCCTAATAACAACTGCCATAGATGTTCATGACAGCCGGGACCAACGGCTTAACATGCTTTCTGAGGCACGGAGCAAGCCATAATTGGCTTTTCCAATTGGAATAAAACAGAATATCTGGGCTGTACTAAACATAGGACTGGTCCCAGTATGAGCCCTTGGGGATCTCCGCAGGTGCTATACTTTAGGGCAGATTAACTCCTGGACCAGTCCATATATATTACCTATATACAGGTTGGTTTAATCAGAGAATGAGGAGTCCCTCTGAGTTGTGGAGGTCAAGCAGCAGCCTCACAGTGTAATTGCTAACATAATAACATAACTTAATAACTCTGTGTAGCATACACATGTGGTTAATATATAGCATTTTATTTGGTGAAAGATTTTTATGAATCGGCCCAACTTAATGAATTTATCCATAAAACACATTATTGCTTAATCCATTTATCATCTTTATCATCACTCATTCTCATTTACTATGATTTATTTACATATTATTAATATATTACTTACTTGACACTGGCTAAATGTGCTAAACGCACGAAGCCATTGATTAAAAAAAAATGTGTAAACTAATTATAATACTCGGGAAGTAATAAAACTTTTAGTTTCAGTTCACATATTCTTGGTAATAATACAAAGATATCAATAAGTAACTATTATATTTTAAAGTAAGATTTATCTTTAAGGTGTCCAGGCAGTCATGTTATAATAATAGATTGGTCTAATTAATATAATGCATAAATTAAAAGATCAGCAAATTATCTGATATAACTATTTTATCTTAGAAAAAAAATTACAATAAGCTTCCAAAAAAATGTATCTAATGAAAGTTATGACAAGGCAATTCATAAAAATGTTAATTACAAGTAAATTAATTTTAACGGTATAATTTAGGCTAAGAATGAGGGAAATATGCCGTCGTGGACTGTAAAAACACGATATTTGACTATCTACATCTATCTCGGTCACTCATTAACCAAAATTATATCTGCCATCTCTTTCGCTCTTGACAGATTTCATTGACGTGTCCCCTCAGGAGGTGCAAAATTGTAACAACAAAGCGGTTTTTTAAGCTTTTCTAACATAAAATCTTAACAAAATCATTATAATACCTTAGCTTAGCATTATACTTTTAATTACAAGCCATAAATAATAGTAGGTCAATAGAAAAAGAACGGAATATTTGCTACTTACTGCCTCCATACTCCCAGAATGGTACAGATCCATCTTTTTGAGCTAAATACGGCGGTTTGAAGGAATATTTGTATTCAAACCTCTTGTGCACTGTCTGTAGATTAGCATGCACTAATATGCATGACAAAATTGCAAACACTAATATATTTAAATTATAAGACATTGTGAACGATCAGCCAGCGAAACATTCGTAGAGACACCGCACACGTCAAAAAAATTGTTGATGGCACTATGGCAGTGGCAGATAGCAGCTAGTGTTGGGGTCTTGACAAATGATTTCAATTCTATTACCAATTGAACTTATGCTGAGTGGATGATGTAGGTATGACTAGTTACTCGATCGTTTAAAGCAGTTAGAATTTGGTTTTTAATTTTTATGTCGGTAAAATAACTTTAGTGAAGTAAAGTAAAGTAAAAAAAGTAAAAAAATTATTTATTTCATAAACTATTATACATAGTACTTGAAAACGTCATGATCACAAATGAAAAAAAAAACAATCGAAATAATATTACACTAAATCACGAAGCTTAGATTCACTTACATGCAACAAAACAATTTAAAAATAAAAAATAATTAAGTGTAAGTGAATCTAAGTGCCAGTTCCGAGCCACCGCTCTGTAAGAAGAACTGGCAAGAAACTCACAGGCTATGCTCTTTTAAATATGTCCATTAGTTTGGTACTAGAATTACAATCTTCATTTGTCTGTGAAGCTATACAATGCAATATAACATAACCTTAACAATATTTATGTTTTCAAGTCATTCATATTAGAATAGCCTGTATGAAACGGCAGTTTAATCCCAAGCATTTTTATCTGCCATATAGTCTTTAATAGAATAATATCCCTTTGAAGACAGCTTGTGTTTTATTGTTAATTTAAATTTATTTAGGCTCAATTGCTGTATGTTGCTTGGGATTTTATTGTAGAATCGCACACATTGACCTTTAAAAGATTTGTTTATCTTTTGGAGCCTAGTGGCAGGTACAACTAATTTATGCTTATTCCTTGTGTTTAGGTTATGTACACAGCTTTTCTTACTAAATTGATCAGTATTCTTGTGTACATAAACCAGGTTATCATAAATGAATTGACCGGCCACTGTTAAAATACCAATTTCTTTAAACTTTTCCCTTAGTGAATGTCCACACGGGAGATTATAAATTGCTCGAATAGCCCTCTTCTGCAGCACAAAGATTGTTTGAATGTCTGCGGCACAACCCCACAGAAGAATACCATAGGACATAACACTATGGAAATAGCTATGATAAACTAGCCTAGCTGTTACAACGTCTGTTAATTGGCGAATTTTCTTTACCGCGAATGCTGCAGAGCTAAGTCTACTCGACAATTCACCAATATGTGGGCCCCACTGTAGCTTAGAGTCTAAAGTAATCCCTAAAAACTTGGTAGTATCCACAAGGGTCAACTCATCCTCCTTTACCATAATAGTAGAGTTTGCCTGTCTGACGTTAGGCGTCACGAATTTAATACATTTCGTTTTAGCCCCATTCAATAGCAAATTGTTAACGTCAAACCAGTGCACCACCTTCGAGATCGCACTGTTTACTTCGTCTAAATTCTGATTTCGTTTTAACTTAAACAATAATGATGTATCATCAGCAAACAAAACTATCTCGTGGTTTTCTTTAACAAAATATGGCAAATCATTCATATAAATCAAAAACAAAAACGGACCGAGAATCGAGCCCTGCGGTACCCCCATTTTTACAACAGACCCCTGAGATCGCTTTCCATTAACCTCAACCCTTTGAATCCTATCACTTAGATATGAAGTGAGAAGATTCAATGCGGAGTTTCTTATTCCGTAATATTCTAATTTTTTTATCAATGCTTCATGAGGAACACAGTCAAAAGCTTTGGACAGATCGCAAAAAATACCTAAAGCGTCCAAAGAATTATCCCAAGCATCAAATATATGTTTTAAAAGCTCAACACCTGCATCGGTTGTAGAGCGACCCTTAGTGAATCCAAATTGTTTCGAATGCATTAATCCATTTTTATTGAAAAATATTAACATCTGGTTGTAAACAAGTTTTTCAAAAATTTTACTAAATGTAGGCAGCACTGAGATAGGTCGAAAATTTGTTGGGTCTGTTGTACTGCCCGATTTATATAATGGAATGATTTTACTTTCTTTCATTAGATCGGGAAATTTGCCGCAATCTACACATTTATTAAATATTAGAGCCAAACTGTGCGCCACTGAAACAATGATAGGCTTGGTAACTACTATGGAATTGCCCCAGAGGTCTGCAGCTTTCTTAACACTAAGAGTATTGAATGTCTTAATTATATCCATAGATGTAACATGACTAAACGTAAAATCTACTGTACATATATTCACGTTATCTTTCAAAATAGACTCCGCTAAAGTGGGCGAACAATTTAAATCTTTTGTGATAGACACTGGAATATTAGTAAAAAAGTAGATTTCCACATTGCGATATAATTTTATAATTAACCAATAATGTTAACTCTATTTCATTTAATATATGAAAACACCACATGTTAACTATATTAAATAGTTTTCGCCTTATCTCTGTTATTGCTGGACTTATTATAAAAAGAGTTTTAAAGTTAGACCAGGCTTAAAACTAGTGCAGGCACTGTCTTTATCTTATCAAATCAAGTGACAGTACTAGTTTTAACCTGGTCTAACTTTAGATCTCGTTTTGTAATAAGATCAATTGATTTTTGAAATAATGTTTTGAATTGAATTTTTGTTTGAAACAATTGATTTTTAAGCTTTAACATTAGTAACATTGATATAACAACCGATATGGCGTGGTGGCGAGTATACCCGCATTCCACTCCTGAGGTCGTGGGTTCGATTCCCACACAGAACAAATATTTGTTCTGGTCTGGGTGTTTTTCTATATATATTAAGTATGTATTTACAAAAAAAAAGTATTTATGTATGTTTATCCGTTATTTAGTATCCATAACACAAGTTCTTAATGATACTTATCTTGGAACTAAATAATTCGTGTAAGTGTCTGAAAAAATATTTATTATTATAACATTGTCATATTTGTCCTCTTGAAGTGTCACCATAGTTTTATGTTAGTAGTCTAGTAACTCACATGAATATTGTCAAGTATTTGTTCTGATAACTAGCATAGTATATTTATACGACGGGAAACACTCACTCTTTAAAAAAAATACACTTTTGAAATTTAGTTGAAAAGTAGAAGTACAAAAAACTACTACATAGTTGTGTGTTGTACTAGACACTTTTAAGATTTTTGTAAGTAAGCTGTATTATCTTTAATCTTATTTACCATATGGTTATAAATTTATATGAAAAATTTTATGCTTTTTAAGTAAGTGTATCATAACAATTTCTACCAGAAGTTCTAAAATTTATAAATAGTGCTTTAAAGAGCGATAATGGAACAGTTTTTTCTGTAAAGCTGCAAATTGAAACATTATTAAATTTTTCAATTAATAATTTGACCACATCACTAAGTATTTTTTTATATAAGGAAGATTAAGCAAAAGTAACGTTCCATTGGGCTTAAGAACAACAATAATAATAGTATAAATTATCAGTCACGATTAGTTAAATATTATAAAATGTTTAAAGACACTGACTTTTGTAATGTTTTTTTTATAATAATGATTATAAATTATAAGCAATAACATTTCAGTGTAATGGAACGTAGGCTGCTACAATTCAAACAAAGCGCCATCTATCTTGTAGGCGATGAATTAGGTTATCGATTTTTATTCTTTGAGGAAGTACCTATTTTGTTTTGAATAACTACATAATAAATAAATAATTTACTATAATTACTGGAATGCGTAAAAAGATTTAAATTATGTCATATTAGTTTCAAGCGAAATAAAATATCGAGCGCTTCCGTGCTTTGTAAAGCACGTTAAGCCGGTTGGTACTGGTTATCATTAAATGTAATTAAGCAAATGTAATAGGTTGGGGAAAAAGTCTTTTCGTATTTTTGTATGAAAAGTCAAGACATTTTTTTTCAAAGTTTATTTACATTTATTTACAATATATATGTACCGTTTTGTTGAATAACTTTCTGCCATTTTGTGGGCAGAGACATTATCCCGTTACTGTAGAAACTTTGGGACTTCTGATCAAAAAAACGGGACAAATAGTTTTGGCAGTCCTCTCTTGAGGTCAACCTTACAGAACCTAAAGAATTCTGCAGAGACCGAAACAGGTGAAAATCTGAAGGCGCAAGGTCAGGGCTATATGGTGGATGCACTAGGACCTCCCAGTCGAACTCTCTTAATTTTTGCTGAGTGGCTAAAGATGTGTGTGGTCTAGCGTTATCGTGATGAAAGACCACACCCTTCCTGTTGATCAATTCCGGCCGTTTTCTCTCGACTGCTTCCTTTAATCTCATCAGTTGCTGGCAGTAAAGATCAGAATCGATGGTTTTGCCGGGCGGTAAAAGCTCATAATAAACAATGCCCTTCCAATCCCACCATACGCACAGCATCACCTTATTTCGTGTTAGGCCAGGTTTGGCCACAGTCTGTGAAGCCTGGCCAACTTTCGACCACGACCTTTTTTGCACGTTCTTGTCGTACGTGATCCACTTTTCATCGCCAGTTATCAATCTC
Source organism: Musotima nitidalis (assembly GCA_949126915.1). Lineage (NCBI taxonomy): Eukaryota > Metazoa > Arthropoda > Insecta > Lepidoptera > Crambidae > Musotima > Musotima nitidalis. The sequence continues at coordinate 10,101,776 of OX421441.1, read as the reverse complement.
TTCAAAAACGGCTCGGTTTCATTACGTCTCAATAATGAATCGCAAATGAGTACACGGTTCATTAAGTTTCTTTGAGTGAGCTCGTGTGGCACCCAAATATCGAGCTTTTTTGTATAACCAGCTTTCTTAAAATGGGTCAAAACTGTTTTGTGGTCAATTCCCAGTTCTTCAGCTACATCGAATAAAATGGACGCCATTTTTGAAAGAGTGGAGCAAGATCGGCATATTAATAGTTACGCTACTAATATGCCGATCTTGCTCCACTCTTTCAAAAATGGCGTCCATTTTATTCGTAACAGGGCGACCAGAGCGAGGTGCATCTTTAACATCAAAATTTCCGGACTGAAAACGTTTGAACCAAATTTGTGCTACTCTTACTGACACTGCATCAGGTCCATAAACATCACAAATTTTTTTCACTGCTTGAGTTGCATTTTTGCCTTTTTTATAATAAAATTTTAAAATGTATCGAATTTCTTTATTAGATTCACTCATTTTAACGGAGAGAAAAACAAATGAAAAATAGCGGGAAACAACTTTTTTTTATTTTTTTCTTTTCTTTATAATGGAACCTTTTTAATGTTACCAAAAACAGCCAGACACAAATAGTACAGTCAAAAAAAATTTATAATAAGTTTATACCTACGTTATGCGAAAAGACTTTTTCCCCGACCTAATAAGTTGCTCTTTGGGCGGCTTGAAAATTTCTATTAGGAGTTCCCACACACCTGCCTCCACAAATCCACACTGGATCCTTCTGGTGGTCGAGTATGACCCGAGTTGCTATCCCCTTGGTTCTTGAGAGAAAACCCGTGCTCAGTAATGGCACTATATAGTAGTATAATATTTAATTTAACAGTAATCTTCTCGGGTTTGCCAAAAATTTGTCTATGACAGTCTTTTGAATAAACTCACAGTTATGCAGATTTTCTGGTGGCATAATCACCCTCTACGGATAACGTTTCTACAGATTTCATTTGCTCTGGGAAATTTTAAGAAAAAACTTTCTGATTGATTTATATTTTCGGACTATCTCGTCTCATACAATCGTGATAGGTTTGTAGCGCAGTTTCGACGAGTAGTCAATTCTCTGAAAAACGTTATAACATCATTTAAAGTGGCGACAGTATTTCTAATTTCTGGCACTGCGTTCGCATAATTCACAACAAGGTTGAGTTTGTGACTTGAGCAATGAAATATAAAGCACGAGGTTATTTTATTCTCAAAATTGCTTGTACGCCACCCTCTTTCCCTGCCATTGTAGAACAGCCATCGAATCCAAACCCTACGCAATCTTCGGTTGGGGGGTTTAAACTAATCCCCTGCCTCTTAACAAATCACGACAGGCTGACTGACAGATACCCCCGATAAGAGTCACCGACAGACTGACAAATCTTGAGAAAACCACAACAGACAGATAAACAGACAAACCTTGACAAATTCTGACAAAGAACCCATTTGCTTTTACTCCTTTATTATGGTACCGCTCATATTTCTTTTATTGTTGTTAAAAATATATATGGAATGCCATTTTGTGTAAATGTTTGACGAATCTAAATGATCATGTTGATCTTAAAGACAATAAAGTATATTTTATTTTTATAATCGAGAAATTGTCTATTGCTTTGGCAATTGCTAAAGCATTTTGTGTTTTTAGTTTAACGAATCCTACAAATTCTTCTCTGATTTTCCTTTTGCTTACGTCTTTCCCAGCTACGTCTGCTGTTTCATCAGCTAAGACTGCGTAAGCCATGGTCTTCTGAACCTCACTTATTATATTCTCTTTAATAACTTCGCCACATAAATTAATCAATTCGTTTTGTATTTTTGGCGATGTGTAAACTGCATTGCGATAAGCTGATGCCATTGAATTAATTCAAAGTTCATTTAAAAAAATGTTTTTATTCACCGAGTGAATAGTTTGAAGAATAAATTTATGATTATGATATGAGAATCCTTTAATTATATTTTTGCATACCAGTTACTGGTGAAATATGCGGACTGTATTAAATTTTAAGACCACTCATGTATCATATTTCATGTGAAATAAAAAATCTTTGTCTTTGTCTTTAATTTGTGTCTCCTGAATTGATTCTTAACTTCAATAAATCTGATAAAACACCCTCATCTGCTTGTTTTCCTATAAGAGACATATCATGTGTATCGCAAAATACTATCTATACAAGTAATAATTTATGACAACATTTGTCTGTTTTCATCGATTGCTGTTTGGTGTCCCATTTGCAGTTGGATTTATCTACAGAAACATTTTTAAGATTTTTTTTGCAACATTAGTGGCTGTTAGCTGATGGTTGGTCGTTGCATGCTTTCAGCAGACTTAATGCATATTTTTAAACTTTATAAATGGCCTGACCATAAATGATCTCAAAATTTTTCTCACAGTTTTGGGCGGAGGGAACAAAACACAATGCTTACAAAGAGCGCCTTTTAGTCGCTTGGGCTTATTCCACTTTTCCCCGTTGGATGATCCCCATTGATGGGGATTAGTGAACTTTTTGTTCACTATTCCCCGTTGACCCAAAATTTTTATTTAATGGGGATAAGTGAACTAAAAAGTTCAATAATCCCCATTAGGTAGGTACGTTAAAAAAATAAAATATATGAATCATGTTACACTTATTAATTAAAAATATAACTTTCTTATACCTAATAAAATCACAGATTGTACAATTATTAATTTAAAATAAAAAATATAACAAAGCCCTAATGACGATAATAGCAAGGAGTTTAGAAATTACATGCTCAGACAATGGCTACAAGATGATTTTATTAAAACGTGGTGTGTATTTGGACAGACTCTTTTCAACGGGGAAAAGTGGAATAAGCCGTCGCTTGGAATATACTAGCCATGGTGAATATACATCCAACCAAGCATTATTAAATTTTCTTTTCAAATGGCTTGCATCACTTTCAAAATCATAATTTCTGGGCGGGATCCAATGATTTTGTAACAACTCCCTCTTCTTTTCCGTCGATAACTGAGTAGCCAACATAACGACCCAGATCATATTAATGATAGCAATCGTCCACTATAACTTCAGAATCTATGTTGACGTCATAAGTTATATTTAGACAGATATATTAACAGGTTCAGCTGGAGAATGTGACGCTTGTCCAATGTTAGCATGCAATGGTTTTGGCGTTACATGAGTTTTATCATGGTTGTCATTTTCATCGCTTCCTCCACTGCTACGTTCCCGACCTCTTTTTCTTTTTTCGCGTGTTGTCCCTAAAAAAGATAATCGTCATTATGTCTGCAATCTGACGTCCACTGCTGAACATAGGCCTCCCCAATAGATTTTCATATTGAGCGATCCTGAGTCGCCTGTATCCATCGGCTTCCCGCCGCGCCGCCTTGACCAGATCATTGGTCCATCGCGTGGGAGGCCGTCCTCTACAACGTTTGCCGGTTCGCGGTCGCCATTGCAGAACCTTAACGCCCCATCGGACGTCGTTTCTTCGAGCTATGTGCCCCGCCCACTGCCACTTCAGCCTGCAAACTCGCCTCGCTATATCGGTCACTCCAGTCCTCCTATGGATTTCCTCATTTCTGATTCGATCACTGAAAAACATAATACACAAACATAATTGAGCTATGTTAAGCAATAATGTGTTAACCCACAATAAAACCTGTTAGTGACATCTAGTAACCCGGGACAGTACTATACTCAACGCTCGAAAAAGTTATTAAACCGGTCCATACAAGTGCGGCACTGATAATTTCGGGAATCAAGGACTTCCCCGTACTTTCCCGGGTTACTATAGGCATGTCTTCCATTTAAATAATGGCTTTGTGCGTCTAGCACATTTAGCCAGTGTCAAGTAAGTGATATATTAATTATGTATAATTTATAGTAAATGAGAATGAGTGGTAATCAAGATGATAAATCGAAGATGAAATACCCTCCCCTAAACCCCATGAGTCCTCAGTAAAGATGTGGGACTATACTGAGATCTCACATGGACTCCTTGAGAGAAAATATGAAAAGTAATGTTGCACTGTTTTGCTTCATTTACCAACACTCATGTACGTTCACAAACACATAACGGTTAATAATCCACCGTTATTACACATTAATGTTCGAAATATCACAAATTTTATAAAATAAAACAAAACTGCAGACATGACGCTTCACTTTCCCGCCAAGAAGTCCTATAGGCTTCGATCAACAATACAACTAGATAACGCATCACATACAAAAACAGAACTCAAATATGGCACCGAGTGACTATAGAATAAATAGATATAGGTATACCCTATGAAATGGAGCAAAACGACTTTTAGCTTTAATATTTTTTATCAAACTTACACCTTATCTGGAATATATAAAGCAAGCTTTTGTTTGTGTCAACATTCACTTACGCTTTTACGACATGAATGACAGAAAGCGATAAGAAATAGAAGTTCTTATCTAAACATTTTTTATACACATTGACTATTGTGTCTAAATTAGACTTTATTTGTTAACAAATAAGTTTAATAATAACTTAAAAAGTAAATCCATAGCTGCACTGTTCTGACACAACCAACTTATGGCAAACTCACGCGCCAACATTTGCCAATGTTGGCGCGTAGGTTGGCTTTACAAAGTTAATAGTGTAATGTTATTAAAAAGGCGAATATTTAATCTATTATATTATAAAATTATATTTACTTACCGAAAGTACGATATTCCGTCCGATACATTTTTTTTCGATAGTTATTTCCACAGTTTTTGAACACACACTGAGGCATTGTGGCACTTCCGCACGTTGGCGCAATCACAAGTGAACCAACTCGAAAATAAGACCCCACTTTGAAGTGAGGCGTTATTTTCTCGGCCGTTTTTAAGACTCTGACCCGTTATCTAGTTGTATTGTTGATCGAAGCCTATAGGTATGTCACTAACAGGAACTTTGTTTTTTTTTTTTGGGTTAACACATTATTGCTCAACACACCCGTAGCTCAATTACTCTTATGGTGTAATTATACTCTTCGTGTTCCACAACACGAGTTCTATTTAAACTTATTACTTAACTTTGACTTGGAACTAAATTATTGATGTTATTGTTTGAGGATTATTATTAATTCTATTAAGTTAAACAATCAAAGTAAACTAAACCTTTAATAGTGTGCATAGTATTATTCTCACCGTAAGTTCCATCATACTGAGTCCACAGATAAAGGTTGTATATATTTGTTCCATACAGTTTTACATGTCAGCTTACATAGCAACACCGGCATACTAGTAAATTTTATGACAATGACATAAATAATTACATATTACAATGTAATTAATTACATATAAATTTACAAATAAAACAAAATTGGAACTTCTCTTTGAGAATTAATTATCGAGCGCTTTCATGATTCAGATTCCGATTATTACTATAAACATTCATACATATATTCATACATTCATGCCTGTTTCCCCGAAGGAGTAGGCAAACGCATAAAAACGCAATCATTTCTACATACATGAGTATGTAAAGAAACTAACATAAACAACAATCTATTTCAAATAGTCATATCAAAATAATATTAAGTATGTTTCTAAAAAAATAAGTACATATGTATTTTAATTTTTTAGTATATAGCACAAAGCATAGAGAGATAAATAATTCAAATTATTGTATGATATTTTTTTTATGAACAGTAATTTAAAATCTGCCGATTTTATATTTTTATGCACTAACCCGTTGTCGGTAGCCATTTTTTATTGGCCCAGGGCCTTATCTGGGTACATAATTATAAATATGTGCACATAAGTATGTAATGTCCAATTACAACATTATCGTTAACTTAAACCTGTTTGAAGAACGTGATTCTCTTTACTATTTGACAAAGATTATTTATTCATAGAGGAGTGATACGGATGATCTTTTACGATCAAGCTCCCGCCCGCAGTGAATGGGCGCGTTAAATTTTAAGTTTGACCTTCATAAGAGTTCTATTGAGGCAAACTTGAATAAATGATTTTAAATTGAATTGAATTGATCTCTTTTTAGATCTTCTCTATAAAAAAGTTTTTATTTAATTTGGGCTTCTTGGTGTACCAATATAACTTTATATTACAGAAAATAAATTCAATCTAGGGCCTAGGCGAATAAGTCCATAGGATTCCTTACTAGCGCCCGCCTGCGACATCGTCTGCGCGATCTATAGGTAAATTTTTAAAACCAAGTTCCCGCGGTAAAATTAAATGTACCTTATATAAAATATACTTTAATGTCTTTAAGACCAAAAGGATCATTTAGATTCGTCAAATATTTACATACAAAATGGAAATTCCATAACTTTTTTTTAACCACAATGAAAGAGATATGAGCTGTACCATAATTAAGAAATAAAAGCAAATGGATTCTTTGTCAGAATTTGTCAAGGGTTGTCAGTTAATCTGTCTGTTGTTTTTTTCTTCAGATTTGTCAGTCTGTCGCTTGTTCTTATTGGGAGGATTGGACAGTGAACCTGTCGTGATTCTAAAGGGGGAGGGGACTGTCCGTCAGTCAGTCAGTCTGTCTGTGTCTCTAACGAGGCTTCCAAAATGCAACGAGATTAAGAAGAATGTCTTAAGAAACACCTCTCGGCATTTTTATATTAAGTCTTGAACCTAATACAATCCAAAAAATAAAATATTATTAAGATTACCGGTCAGTTGTTTTTAAAACTGCCAACATCTAAACCATACATGCATACATGGGACTGCCTGAAAGTGCCTTGCCGCTTATAAAATCTTTCACACTATAACAAGCCTTCTGGCACAATTTAAACTTTATATAGTTTTTAAATTTATGTGTAGATAAATTAACCACATCATCTGGCAGCGTATTGTACATGCGAATACTGTTCCCCGCAGAAGAATTTGTAATTTTATGGAGCCTATACTTGGGCATAGCCAGTTTATTCTTATTTCTTAATTTAAAATTATGTCCATCACTGTTTTAACATAACTTACTTTTATTTTCATTTTATTTAATAGTATACAATAAGTTTTCAACAATGAACTGTAATTACATAATCGTTACGCTTTTGACGACGTGACAACGTCTTATAAATTGGTTTACCGGGTGACACTTCAAGAAACTGCGTTACGCTCCGCTCACGTTATGCACTCACAATGAGAGCGAGTGAGAGGCACGCGTCCCTTCCACTCGGACATGGTTAGCCCGCCTAAGAGCGAGAGAGACAGACATAAATATAATTCTTTGTATAAATAAATGTTTTAAATTGTTACTATTATTTCATCCTGCTTCCTACTATACGAATGAATAATCACATTAAAATTATTTTACCACTCATAGTCGTTGTCACGTAAAACTTTCGCCCGTATATCGACTTTACAGGCAACCAATTTTTTACAATTTAAAATTTGTTCTGTTCTATCAGTGGCCGTCTTAAAAAAACAACTCACAGAGTAGCTAGCTCCAAGATAAACAGAGCTTGTACTGTGGGTTCACATCCGTTTATTAAATAATGCTCGAAATTAATAGCCCATGCGCAATACGAGAGTAAAACTAAAATAGACGCCTATCTTTTTTCCTTAAACTTCCTCTCATCGGCTGTAATAAAAGTCCCGTTAAAATTTAGCCATTTCGTAAAAGCCTCACCCGCGAATCCCGCGCCGCCGCGGTTTCCGCGGTTTCCGCGGTTTCCGCGGGAAAATAAAAAATAGTTTATAATTATTTACACAGACAAACATACATTTAACCCATTTAAAAATAATTGCACACATTTTAATCTCTTTTATGTACACTTAGATGGCAATAAATGAATTAAATTGAATTACATAATAAGTATTTTCTAATAATATGGAAACTTTACTACAGTAGTACATGTTTTAGTAACTAAAACATGTATGTTCAACTAGTTTAGCTACCTACTGCCATCTTGTATAGTAGGCGGCACGAAAGTCTATCTCTGACCGTTTATGCGCTATAAATAATAAATAAATAAATATTTTCTGACAATTACACCAATTATTGACGTGACAACGTCTTATAAATTGGTTTGCCGGGTGACACTTCAAGAAACTGCGTTACGCTCCGCTCACGTTATGCGCTCACAATGAGAGCGAATGAGAGGCACGCGTCCCTTCCACTCGGGCATGGTTAGCCCGCCTAAGAGCGAGAGAGACAGACATAAATATAATTCTTTGTATAAATAAATGTTTTAAATTGTTACTATTATTTCATCCTTCTTCCTACTATACGAATGAATATTCACATTAAAATTATTTTACCACTCAAAGTCGTTGTCACGTAAAACTTTCGCCCGTATACCGACTTTACAGGCAACCAATTTTTTTAGTTCCAAGATAAGTATCATTAAGAACTTGTGTTATGGATACTAAACAACGGATAAACATACTTAATATATCTGCGTTACGCTCCGCTCACGTTATGCGCTCACAATGAGAGCGAATGAGAGGCACGCGTCCCTTCCACTCGGGCATGGTTAGCCCGCCTAAGAGCGAGAGAGACAGACATAAATATAATTCTTTGTATAAATAAATGTTTTAAATTGTTACTATTATTTCATCCTTCTTCCTACTATACGAATGAATATTCACATTAAAATTATTTTACCACTCAAAGTCGTTGTCACGTAAAACTTTCGCCCGTATACCGACTTTACAGGCAACCAATTTTTTTAGTTCCAAGATAAGTATCATTAAGAACTTGTGTTATGGATACTAAACAACGGATAAACATACTTAATATATATACATATTTTTTTTGTAAATACATACTTAATATACATAGGAAAACACCCAGACCAGAACAAATATATATGTTCATGCACACAAAGATTTGTCCTGTGTGGGAATCGAACCCACGACCACTGGAGTGAAGTGTAGGTATACTGACCCCCCCGCCATATCGGTCGTCAAAATCGCTATTATGCTACTAAAGTTGAATATACTACATGTTTACGCTTAACTAGCCACTCGTTATCGGAAACCATTCAATTGATCTTTTGTATTGAAATTGTCATTAGCATTTAAAATACAATTTATCATCATCATCATCAGCCTATACTAGTCCACTGCTGGACATAGGCCTCCCCCAAATCGCGCCATTTTCCCCTGTCTTCGGCTTGCCGCATCCAGCATCTGCCAGCGACCGCTCGCAAATCGTCACCCCACCTGGCGAGTGGACGTTCTACACTACGTTTGCCAAGTCGCGGTCTCCACTCAAGAACTCGTTTACCCCATCGGTTGTCGGTTCTTCGACAGATATGGCCAGCCCACTGCCACTTCAGCTTGCTAATCCTGTATGCTATGTCGGTGACTTTGGTCCTCTGTCGGATAACATCATTTCTGATTTTATCTCTCAGAGAGACTCCGAGCATAGCACGCTCCATAGCTCGCTGAGCGACCTTGAACTGGCGAATCAGTCTTACTGTGAGTGTCCACGTTTCGGCACCGTAGGTCATAACAGGTAGGACGCACTGATTGAAAACTTTCGTTTTCAAACATTGTGGTATAGGTGACGAGAAGACTCGACGGAGTTTCCCAAACGCTGCCCAGCCAAGTTGGATCCTCCTTTTGGCTTCCTTCTCAAAGTTGTTTTTGCCTAATTGCAGAATCTGCCCGAGGTAGGTATATTCGGAAACAACTTCAAGTAGGTGGCCATTCACGACAATAGGTCTCGGAACAATGCGGGCATTGATCATGACTTTGGTTTTATCCAAATTCATGCCGAGACCTATCCGTCGCGAGGCTGATGCCAGGCTGTTCAGCATCTGTTGCAGCTCCTCCAACGTTTCCGCCATCAAGACTATATCGTCAGCGAATCGTAAGTGCGAGATGTATTCACCGTTTATGTTAATGCCCTTGCCTTTCCAGCCCAGCGTCTTAAATAGGTCCTCCAGCGCGCTTGTGAACAGTTTCGGGGATATTACATCCCCCTGTCTCACCCCTCTGCGCAACTGGATAAACTTAGACTGCTGGTTCTGTACTTGGACATTCATAGTGGCAGATTCATAAAGACATCTCAGCACTTCGATATAGCGACAGTCTACTTGGCACCGCTGCAAGGATTCCAGAACCGACCGTATCTCAACAGAGTCAAAGGCCTTCTCATAGTCCACAAATGCCAGACACAGAGGCTGACTATACTCCTCGGTCTTCTGTATAATCTGCCTTACTGTGTGTATGTGGTCTATGGTGCCATATCCTCTGCGAAATCCGGCCTGTTCCGGTGGCTGAAACTCGTCGAGTCTTCTTGCTAGACGATTCGTTATAACTCTAGAGAACAGCTTATAGACATGGCTCAGGAGTGAGATGGGTCTATAATTCTTAAGAAGGGTTTTATCGCCCTTCTTAAAAAAGAGAACCACGACACTTCCGCTCCACGCCTTTGGAGTTCTCCCACAGTGAAGGACAGAGCTGAAGAGGTTCTGCAGCTCCAGAAGTATCGGAGCTCCTCCAGCCTTCAGAAGCTCTGAAGTAATTCCATCCTCACCAGGGGCTTTTCCATTTCTTAGTTGTCTCAGAGCCAGTACGATCTCGTCTTGGTCGATGTCTGGCAGTTCGTCGGTGTAGTGGCGTATCAGGGTGGCTCGAGAATCATGGTTTTCACGCTGAGGACAAAGAGCATGTGCGGCGTATAACCGGCCGTAGAAATCCTCAATCTCGGCAAAGACCTCCGACCTCGTCAAGGCGGTTCTACCCTCGTGCGTCGTCAGCTTCGTCAGATGGCTCCTTCCAAGCTGCTGAGTGAATACTTTGGACCCTCGGTTTCGCTCTATCGCCTCTTCAATGAGGCGAGTATTAAAGCTCCGAAGGTCTCGCCGTACCATCTTCGCAATGCGCTTGTTTAGGTCTGACCTTTCTGACGAAGTGAGCTGGGTAGTTTCCCGCCTTGCTGTCATCAGTCTTAGGGTCTCTTCCGAGAGTTTGGATTTTCTGCCTTTACACCGCTTTTGACAAAATTTGATGCCCTCGCCTCTCAGCGTTTCCACCAGATTGTGTAGGGTCTCGTCTACGTCCTCCGTGGGTTCCGATGCGGCAAATCTCTCTCCGAGTATCCTCTGGAACTCCTCGGAGCCTGCCATGATTTGAAGCCGATTGGGTCGGAGCGTAGACTTCATCAGACGGTTTCGTTCAAGCTTGAGGTTGATATTCAGAGAGCCTCGAACAAGTCTGTGATCAGATCCGGTATTAAACCTGTTGATAACTGAGACATCTCTGAATATGTGCTTCTTATCCGTCATGATAAAGTCGATCTCATTTTTTGTCACAGCGTCAGGGCTTTGCCACGTCCACTTCCTTTGGAGCTTTTTCTTGAAGAACGAGTTCATCAGGAAAAGCCCCTCATACTCCAGGAAGTTGACGAGCATTTGCCCCCTGTGATTCCGGCTTCCATAACCATGTGGTCCTACTCGTGATTCACCGCAATTTTGGACTCCCACTTTAGCGTTGAAGTCCCCCATAACAACGTTGAAGTGGGCCTTGCGGGTGTTGTGCAAGGCTTTGGATATGTCCTCATACATCTCCTCCACTTCATCATCCGAGTGTGCCGAGGTCGGTGCGTAAACCTGAATAACCTTCAAACTATATCGTTCGGATAGTTGTAGTATCAGGTACGCTACCCTGGTCGACACACTGGAGATTTCAAGAACGTTGTTAATGAGAGTCTTATTAACGAGAAACCCTACGCCACCCTGGGATGTTTTATCGCCTTCGCGGTAATACATAAGGTGGCCCGAGTCTAGAGTTACAGTGTCCTCGCCCTCTCTACGGACTTCACACAACCCTAGGACATGCCACCTTATTTTTTCCAGTTCCACTTCCAACTGCGCTAGATGTTCGTCAAGCCTTAGACTGCGTCCGTTAAACGTTGCCAGGGTCAGTTGGGATGGGCGGCCTACCATAGCCCGGAGATTCTTCGCACCCCTTGCCCTGCTGTCACCGTGACCGCCGCCTTGGCCAAGACCAGCAGGGCGACCGGGAACACGGGGCCATTTATTTTTTGTGCGTATCATTAGGGGAGAATGCCCATAATCGCCACGCTGGGCAGGCGGGTTGGCGATCGCAGAAACACAGCTTCTCGCACCGTTGACACTGCTGCCTGTCAACGGCCAGGTAGCTTAACTGTGTCAGTTGAGCTGGGATATACCGCCTCCAGCCGGTATCAGGAAGAGGAATAAGGAGTGGTCAATAGTGGAGGGAGAGGGTATATGGATGCTTCTGTCACGGAAGGGATAGGGAAGTGTGACATTTGCAGCTCGTGTAATCCGGGGTCGCGTACCCGAAGTGAATTTTGCCGGCTATCGGACAGATGCCCGGAGAATTCACCCACTGAAGACTCACCCACTGAAGACAATTTATACAATGAAGTAAATGCTCAATAATTTTTTTGCAAAAAGTGTCTCTTACTTAATTGTAATACAGTTGGTAATGCTATGGCGAGAATCTTTGCCATAACACAGTCTAGTCCGAAGAGGGACGCACGGGAGGTAAAGAAATTCTGTCTGTATACCCTCAATTATATTTTTGTTTATTATTCTTAAAAAAAATGTTTTTTGTAATTTTTTTTTGTTTAAAGTTTATAAACGTTAACACAATAATGTTAAAAATAATGCATTTAGCCAAACAATACTTTTTTTTGTGTAATGTAATGAAGGTTGGTATACTGTGTACAAAATTTATGCAATAAAGTTATTCTTATTGTGCCTACTGTCCGTTCTCCTACTATTGTGCCTACTGTCCGTTCTGCCGCCCCAGTTGATCTTTGCCCTCCCCGGCAATCGAGACCTTGGCTGCAAAGTTTGTAGTTCACAAAGTCAGCTCCAGTGCCGGGAGACGGGCACCCATCATGGAGGCCAGAGCACTGCTTGTCTTGTTGTCTGTTATTACTGTGAGTTTTATTTAAATAAGCATTTTCCTTGTATGTATTTACACAAGAAAAATATTTATGTATGTATATTCGGCACATATTACGTGGGACCAACAATAAAATTGGAGAAATCAGGTGGCGTATAATATGCCTCTGCCTACCCCTTCGGTGAAACAGGCATGATATGTTTATCTATTATTAACTCAAGTTCTTAATGATACTTATCTTGGAACTAAATAATTGGTGTAACTGTAAGAAAAATATTGATTTATTTATTTATAATTTGTGCGAAAATAATACTACTTGCTAAAAGTTCTACTTGCCGTGCCCGACAGGGTACACAACGATCTGAAATATGCACTTTTTCCTGTATTTAAGAACAATAAATGTATTTAGTATAAACTATAGACAACTTTACCTTTGTAAATTTTAACACGGTGAACGCCAGCAGCCCCAGACACAATAGGAAATCTTTAGTTTGTCGCGTTGAAGACTTCAATTTAATTATAGCACAGAACTGCGATAAGTTTCCACCCGATATGGCGTGAAGGTCAGTACTCATAAGGTGGTGGGATCGATTCCCACACAGGAAAAAACTCTGTGTGAATATGAACATGAATATTTCGTCTGGTTTGGGTGTTGTGTTACTAATTTTATTTAATAAGAAGTATTTTTGTATGTTTATCTGTTATTTGGTATCCATGATACTTACCTTGGAACTAAATATTTTGTAAAAATCGTCAGAAAATATTTGTTTATTAAATATGGGTGTTTTGGGATCCTAACAAACCAACCTCACCTGCAAGTGGTGCAACTGCCGATCAACCGACGAAGCTCTGGCGAACAGAAAAGGTCCCGATAAGTGACAATAGGCGCGCCACCTATTCCCACGGATCAATAATATTAATGGCGAAAAATGGGCGTATAATATGGCCTATGCCTATCCCTTTCGAGGAAACAGGCGTGATTGTATGTCCTATGGATATATTATAACTTCAAGCATCTAATTATCATTAGTTATCTATATATTTTATATTAACCGGCAAACGTAGTAGAGGACGGCCTCCCACGCGATGGACCGATGATCTGGTCAAGGCGGCGGGAAGCCGATGGATGCAGGCGACTCAGGATCGCTCAATGTGGAAACCTATTGGGGAGGCCTATGTTCAGCAGTGGACGTCAGATGGCTGAGATGATGATGATGATGATCTATATTTTAAAGGTTAAATGTATACCCTCTGAAAAACTAATTAACTCAATTCTGGATTTATTGAAATTTATCAACCCTTTTCCTTGCACTGTTCAACGATGATTTGCTCCCTTTTCAAGAAATTTTAATAAAATGTAAATCCATAATTAAGTAGGTGTAAAAATAAATGTAACGTACTATTTTTTTAAATTGTTTTACAAGTCCTGTGGATTTTGTTAAAATAAATAAACTCAGATTTTTTTATTCTCTAATCTTAACCCAATTTATCATATATATTATAAATAACTTTTAATAATCAACTTACTTACATAATTATTGAGGACTGATTTGACGTGGAGGTCAGTATACTTGCACCCCAGAGGTCGTGGGTCCGATTCCCACACATGACAAATATTAAGTATGTATTTACAAAAAAAAGTATTTAAGCATGTTTATCCGTTGTTTAGTATCCATAACACAAGTTCTTAGTGATACTTATCTTGGAACTGAAGAATTGGTGTGATTGTAAAAGAATATTTATTTAATTATTAAAAACTAAATACTATAATAAAAGATTTCTTCCAACTGTGGGCCCATGGCCCATTAATCATATTATCCCATAGATACCAAAATGTCATAAAAACTTGACATTTGTTTGTCAAAATGTAAAAATAATATTATTTCATAGTAAAAATAAAAATATTTTTTCAAATTACTGTAATATAAGATATATCTGATATTTTACAAGTACCTGATTGATTACTTATTGACGAAAGTACTTCTATATTTTACCAGTAACATTAAGATGAAGTTAAAATACTGTGTATCATAGTCAGTTCAGTGTTATATAAAACTAGTTTATCAAGTTCCGAGTTGTTTTGTTTACAAACATTCGTCTGGTAATTTTGTAATCAAGTTACAGTAACCGGAGGAAAATACGCCACATCGACCTATGAATAAGGAAGTTTTACAACAGTGAATTGTTCACATAGGACATAAATCAAAACAAATTAATTAATTAATAAGTATAAAAGAGATTGTGACCCACAGACAAACCAGTCAAACGGTTATTTGGGATATGTTTTTACGTAACTTTTGAAAAAAAAAAGAAAAAAAAGCTCTAAATAGACTCCCTGTTAACTTTTCGAACTGACTAACTGACAATCAGATAATATTTATTTTATAACAATATTAAATTCAGAATTTATATAGGTACTTGACTTGTTTAATATGTTTCGCATAAATAAATATGTTCTGATAATAACACTAATTATTTAGTTCTAAGATATGTATCATTAAGAACTTGTGTTATGGATACTAAAGATCGAATCAATATTTATTTTTAGTAAATACATACTTGATATTCATAGGAAAACACCAAGACCAGAACATAATATTTATGTTCATGTTCAAGATTGGTCCTGCGTGGGTATCGAACCCACGACCTTAGCAGCGGAGTGCGGATACACTCGCCACAGCGCCAAATCATTTTAAAAATAATAATTTATGAATATGAAAATTAGCCTTCGTTGTATACGGAAATATTTTTTGTTAGTTAATTTCACGTATGTGAGGCATGCAAAATCTCAGGCACTGGTGCCTCGCCCCTTTTTAACCTTTTTTAGTGGGTAGGACTGTGGTGGTTGCGTCTGCCGCAGTGAGCCCCACACCCCCTCCCGGTCTCCCCCTTTTGGCCGGGAGACAGTGCGTAAGCAGCATTTTTTTACAGACGATAATAAAATAAAAAAGGCATGCAAAATCTGGTGATGAGCCTTGCCTCACCTCGAAAAGCACGTTAATCAATTCATCCTTGTTGTCACTATGTGGTAATCATCACATATCTCGTCATCATATCCTTGCATTATCCCGGTTCCGGTAAGCTTGGGGCCCAGGGTCTGCTCACTGGTTCAATCAGATTTGACTGAATTTCAGTTATTACGTGGAGCGACTGCCGTCTGACCTCCGCAACCCAGAGGGAAACATCATTCTATGGTTGCAGGTGTCAGTCTGTTAGAAGGCACTGACTTCCTAATACCGACTGCCATAGATGTTCATGACAGCCGGGACCAACGGCTTAACGTGCTTTCCGAGGCACGGAACAAGCGATAATTTCGCACATAGCTTCGAAAAGTCATTGGTCTAGTAAACAAACTGCTTTTAATTGATTTGATCTGCCTAAAAATTGATAGCCCAGTGGCGAGACTCCTTGCCTTTAAATTCAGAGGTCTCGGGTTCAAACCCTGGTGGCGCACCTATGACTTTTCGAAGTTATGTGCGAAATTATCGCTTGCTCCGTGCCTCTGGTGGAAGCGCACCCTTTGGCCCGCGTGGCCCAATTCAGACCCTTTTGCCCTGCCAAGCTCTGGGTACTTTTGGAATATGACCTGACACCCTCTTACCTTGGTTTGTGAGAGCAGGCGTAGATGAGGACGGTATTAGGATTTTTTTTCTATTAGAACAGTAAAATGTCAGATATATCTTACGTGAAGCCTATTAGAGTTCTACGTCAAAACCCTGATTGGGAAGATGATCTCAGAAAGACCGTGTTGGTGTCCCCTTCAATCATCAAGAGGATTAAGGCATATACTGGGTCACTTCTTAAAAAGAAGAAGAGGAAGAAGTGCTTGTGTATGGTGGGTGCAGAAGTTGTTCGACTTTACTGTTTGTAAATACATCATCATCATCATCATATCAGCCATTTGAAGTCCACTGCTGAACATAGGCCTCCCCAATTGCTTTCCACGTAGATCGATCCTTTGCCGCCTGCATCCACCGGCCCCCCGCCGCCCAGACCAGGTCATCGGTCCATCGCGTGGGGGGCCGCCCATACATATATACATATTATAAATTCATGCTTGTTTCCTCGATGGGGTAGGCAGAGGAATAGTATGCGCCCACACTTCACCAATTAAATTGTTGGTCTCACGTGATAGGTGGCGAGCCTATTGCGGCTTAACAGGAACTTTTATCTTTGCCATAGCCGAGACCATTGATCCTCCTCCTTATGTTGATAAGATCTCTATGCATCTTCACATCGCCTTTTGTTAATACTTCTAATCTCTAATGATAAACGGGGGCCTGTCCCAGCAGTAGTGGAACGTTAATGGGCTGACAGTTGAGATCATAATGACTTTAGTTCTAAGAACTGATTGTTTGTGATGTTCCAGGCTTCCCGCAGTACAGGAGTGGCTCCGTGGATCAAGCTGAACGACGGAAAGCAGATCCCAGCATTAGGACTTGGGACATGGCTAGGCTTTAAACAAGGGGTAAGTGTTTCCTTCCATCTTAGACAAAAGATTTTGTTATACTGATCGACAGACAGTTCGGTACATTAAAATCAGTCTGGTGACACAAGACATCAATCAGCGATAGCCCAGTGGTAAACCTAAGAGAGTCCCGGCTCCAAATCTTGCGCACCTGTGACTTTTCGAAGTTGTGTGCGTAATTAGCGCTTGCTCCGTGCCTTGGAAAGCACGTTAAGCCTTTGTCTCGGCTGTCACGAACATCTATAGCACTCGTTATCAGAAAGTCTTTGCCTTATAATATTCTGACAGCTGGTTTAATCATAGAATGGTATTTACTTCTGGGTTTTTTTTAATGTGACACTTCATAATGACTACAGCCTTGCAGTCCAATAAAAAAGTGAAATAAGCACGGTACAAAGCGCATCCACTCATGACGGCCTGCTATAATGCCGTTTCACGTCCCGCTTAAAAGACCCGGGATTCCAGAGCTTAGTGGTCTTGCTCAGAAACGACTTCCCAAATTTCTTGGTTCGAGTGCTGATAGTCTGCACAGTATGAGGATGGTTTCTAAGACCAGCACGTGTTGTTCGGGAGAGGAAAGGAGAAGGCGGAATGAGATCGAAAAGCTCCTCAGAACACTCGCCATAGTAGTTGCGGACGTCAGATGTCAGTCGCTCCACGTAATAACTAAAATTCAGCCAAAATTGTTAGACCAGTGAGCAGACTCTGGGTCCTAAACTTAAGTGTAGGGCAACTAACAATGCTATGATGATCGAGGTGGGCTGCATGCTTAAGTCCTTATGTACTTTGTGATATAATAAAATCACTTTCAGGGTGGTCGCGCGGAGGTGAAGGGTGATGAGGTGGAGAATGCTGTGGAGTGGGCCATCGACGCAGGGTACCGCCACATCGACACTGCTGCCATTTACAACACAGAAACACAGGTATAGGATATAATATAGGAGGTATTCTTTTTGAACGAATTGGATGATCTTTTCGTCTAAAAACACACTTACGCGCATAAATACCGAACGATTTTACCGAATTGGAAGCCCGCCTGCCCAGCGTGCTGATTATGGGCAAATACCCCCAAATGCAAATGACACTCACGCATAAACGGCCCCCAGTCCACGGCGGCCCCGCTATTCCAGAATTAAGTAGTTACTTAAATATAATGTATCTGTTTTCTTTAGATGTTGTCACAGAATAAATTCTTTTTCTTTCTTTTTAAAAACTACAAAACGAAGATGTATGAAATAAACGGAGACCACGCGGGTTACACCTTGGGTCTTCTTTCGAATGGAAAATCAGCAAATATCCATCTCCTACTGTGGATTGAGCAGAAGGGCTTGACAGACTTTTACTGACTAAAAACCATCCATGTTCCTTCTTGAGCCTGCTATGTCCCGAGGCCACGGTAACCCTTTCGAACAGTCCCGCAACGACATTATGAAGTCTATTCTTTAATGTATTGACAAAAGATTAAAAATATGTGGAGATGCAAAGTTCGCCGGATCAGCTTATAGCCAATATTTTGTGCCTTGTTTATATCAAACATATTAAAAACTTTGTAATTGTTACTTCTTTACAACCTATATCATAATATTTGTAAATAATTTATTGATTCAGGCGTTACTTTGCGGAAATCCATTGTAAGCAAGTGATGGATTAAAAATATCTTTGTAACAATTCCCGCGCTACTATAATTTCCCGAAATACGGGCGAAGATTTTACGTGACAACGTCTTTTTCTCGGTAGAATATTTATTGATATGAATATAATTAAATTGCACAATAGGAACAAGGAATTCTAGTGCTGCGCGCGCGGCAGACCGATCATAGTTGAGTGGGAGAGAGACGCAAGGCATTCGCCGGGCCTCTCTCTCGTTCGGTGACTCATCGTAACGTTACCGAGCGTTACACTTTTTCATAAGTGACTCCCAGCCGCAACCTAATTTAAGACGTTGTCACGTCAAAATCGAGAAACTATTCAACACGACACGTGCTTCGCCCTTACACAGGGCATCTTCAGGTAAGATAAAAGCCTCAGAACAACGATGTCTTCACGACCTACGCTGAAACGAGAGAATCGATTTTTCGGGAAATTATAGTAGCGCGGGAATTGTTACAAAGATATTTTTAATCCATCACTTGCTCTTAATGTTTATGTTAAATGTACCAGGTTGGGAGAGCTATAAATAAGAAGATAGCAGATGGAGTGATAAAGAGGGAAGATATATTCGTCACCACTAAGGTAAGAGGTCAATTTTTGACTTATTTCTGATGAGGAACGGCTGTCTGTCCTATCAAATCTCTGCATGATATTTCAATGTTAAGTTCTAATTGCGCTGTATGGTTTGATGGGCTTTAGAAGCTGCCTCCCTGCCTGCAACAGCATTTCTTTCTCTTTCTCGTGAAGTGGTCATACGTGGCCGTTAAGCCAATTACGATTCTAAGCACTTGTGCAGACAGCGCTATTTAAAAAGTGTCATCTGAACAGTCTCTTAAATACACAAAAAGAGAGAGTTAAAAACCTATTGAAGCACTAGAAAGTGCAATTTGATCGCGAAGAGCTCAATCGTTATTTTGAGCATATTTAAATTCAAATCATTTACTGCATATCACATAAAGTTCTTTTTTTCTTGTTTTAAATAATGGCTTCGTGCGTTTAGCACATTTAGCTAGTGTCAAGTAAGAGATATATTAATATGATATATAAATCAGAGTAAATGAGAAAAAGTGGTGATAATGATGATAAATGGTAAATGAGATACCCTCCCCTAAGCCCCTTGAGCCCTCAGTAAAGATGTGGGACTATACTGAGATCTCACATGGACTTTTTGAGAGAATTCGGAAAGTTATGTTGCACTATTTTGTTTAATTTACCAACACTTATGTACGTTCACAAACACTTAACGGTTAATAATCCACCGTTATTACACATTAATGTTCGAAATATCAAAAAAATTTGAAAATTAAACAAAACTGCAGATATGACGCTACACTTTCCCGCCAAGAAGTCATCTGTCCACGTAAAGTGAAGTCCTAAAATGGAGACCTTTCGATTGAAAGCGTGGCGTGGGAAGTCTCCGCATAATGGCTGATGATGTGTCGAAGAGTATAATAGGTCACGCTGGAAATCTATGGGGTAGGTCTATGGTCAGCAGAGAACTTTCTTGGGCTGATAATTATGACATTTAATTAAGAGTAACACTAAGGTTTCGGATGACACTGAAGTATATATGTGTCTGACACGTCATACCGACTACATCCTGACTGATGGTAAGCAGTTGATGCAGCCCAAATAAATTAAGACGCTTCATATAGTGCTCTTAGGCCCTTTCGGAATACCACAGCTTCGAGCTGAGAAGGGGACCTTTTACTGGTCTATCTATTTTATTTAGGATTTTCTTTCTTTTTGTTTTTTTTTCTGTGGGCATTACTATGCCTTTAAATGGTTCTTACCTAATTGTGTGGATCAAATAAATAATTTTATTCTTCTTTATTCATATCATGGTTGGAGTGCTGATAAACTGCACAGTATGTAGATGGTTCCTAAGACCAGCACGTGTTGTTTGGGAGGGGAAAGGAGAGGGCAGGATGAGGTTGAAAAGCTCCTCAGAACACTCACAACAGTATTACTGGTAGAAGACACAGAGAGGCAAAGTCGACCGATATGGCGTGGTGGCGAGTATACCCGCACTCCACTCCTGAGGTGGTGGCTTCGATCCCACACAGGACAAATATTTGCGTGTATAAATATGAATATTTGTTCTGGTCTGGGTGTTCTCCTATGTAAATTAAGTATGTATTTACAAAAACAAAGTATTTATGTATGTTTATCCGTTATTTAGGTAGTATCCATAACACAAGTTCTTAATGATACTTATCTTGGAACTAAATAATTGGTGTAAGTGTCAGAAATATTTATTTATAAAGTCCCCAAATAGCTGTTGATCCTCGAAAGAGGCTGTAACCTAACTTTAGTAAAAAAAAATTATATGAACTTCCAGCTGTGGAACGACCGACACGCCAAAGACGACGTGGTACCAGCTCTCCGCGAGTCGCTGGAGAGGCTGAACCTCACCTACATAGACCTGTACCTCATCCACTGGCCAGTCGCTCTTACGGTGAGTACTTGAGGGCTGTGGTATTGCATTACTACTATGTACAGTTTTTCTTGCACAACACAAACAAAAAGATATTTTCGTTATTTCTTATTATAATTTTGTTACTTACAAGTGCCTCAATAGGGCCCAGAGTCTGTTTACTGGTATAAGTAAGTAAGTAAAGTAAAAAGTTCTTTATTTCATAAACTATTATATAGCACTTGAAAACGTCAAAACAAAATATACATGAAAAAAAAAAATTTTAATATCAACCCTGAAATCACGAAGCTTAGATTCACTTACATGCAAATAAATAAAAATTAGGTGTAAGTGAATCTAAGTGCCAGTTCCGAGCCCCCGCTCTGTGAGAAGAACTGACAAGAAACTCACATGCTATGCTCTTTTAAATTATTTTTATTACAAAACACACACAGTGTAAATTTGATGATACTGAGAGGGTCCCCCGAAGCTGTAACCAATTAAGTAGCACTAAGGGAACCTTCCATCACAGTCATATATAACATAACATTTATTTCTACTCCTACTGGCTACCTGGCCAGTTTTATTTATTATTATTTATTTATTTATTTAGTACACACACAGAAATATACATACAGAAATACTAAAAACTAAGAAACATTGGGTACAGGGCACAGCTTATTCCAGAAAGAAATATCTTCCAGCTGACCCGCGATAGGAAAAACTTAAGGTAAAACAGGCTAGCATGTGCATTAGTGTAATTTCGGTTATTTCACGGAGCGACTGCCTTCTGATCTCCGCAATTTAGAGGGAAATATCATTCTATGGTAAAACTACCTGTGTACGGGCAAACCCATAGGGTAATCCACTATACATACTTTTGCCTGCGCAGCGACCTACTTTTAGGCGCACGCGCACGCGCACACTTACTTACATTATACCTTATATAAATTAGTACGTCAATAACTGTCCTAACAGTCACTACTCAAGAGAAGACTTGCCGACTTAACTACTTATAATTTACGTTTATTATACTTATATAATCTTCGGTGATCTTTCTATTTGACGTGCTCATCCTATTACAAGTAAAAGAATATTTTTAACCGAAAAAATAATATGAAAATAACAATAGAGTTTAAATGAAAACAAGTATAACTCAGTATACCTAACATTTTATTACTAAGAAATTTAATGAGAATAACAACTAATAACTACTTGTAGTCAAAAATGAGCAAATATTTATGAATTATTTCATGAACAAATAGATTTAAGTAACTAGTAACTAACAGCGTCCTTCCTCCTCTCTCCTACACTATGCTGTGCCCGACAGACAATTGATACTTTTGTACCTAAACTACCATCTTGTAAACACATTGTTGGAACCCAATAAAGTATTAAGTATTGAGTACTTCAACTATCTACTCTACAACTATCGTTCTGTACGGTATTTTGTGGTCAACTAAGCGGCACACCGTAAAACCTGTCAGGATATTAGAAGACAATGATTTCCTAATAACGACTGCCATAGATACTCATGACAGCCGGGACTAACGGCTTCACGGTCTTTCCGAGGAACATAACCTCTACTGAAGACCTTAATAATTTAATTACTATAATTGGCAGCAAAACTCCACACTCGTGGACACGGACTACTTGGAGACATGGCGAGGCATGGTGGAGGCCCGGGACCAGGGTCTGGCTCGGTCCATCGGCGTCTCCAACTTTAACTCTCGCCAGCTGGACCGGCTGATGTCCCAGACGCATGTCAAACCGGCTGTACTGCAGGTTGAGGTATGTTGAAGTGGTATATGACTTCTTAAGCCTTAGACCTAAGCTTAAGACCCAGGGTCTGCTCGCTACTCTACCTGGGTAGACCAGGCAGACAATACTCTTAATTTTTTTTGTTATGTGACACGTCATAATGACTACACCCTGCCTGATGGTAAGCAGTCGATGCAGTCCAAAAAAAAATGAAAGCGCTTTAAACGTGAAATAAGCACGGTATAAAGCGCATCCTCTCATGACGGCCTGCTCAAATGCCTTTTCACGCCCCGCTTAAAAGACTCGGGATCAGAGTAAAAGGATGTGTTTCCTCATGAGCCGGCAGCGAAATCCAGAGCTTAGTGGTCTTGCTCAGAAACGACTTCCCAAATTTCTTGGTTCGAGTGCTGATAGTCTGCACAGTATGAGGATGAATTAATTATATATGATCGATCGAATTTCCCCCTCTTTTCGAAACAGGCGTGTTTATGTGGCGAGGCCAGAAGATAATCATTATATTTGGTGTCTTCCATTTATAACACCGAAATATAACTACACACGGCTCGATTAAAGATATTCACTCTGTATCCAACACAAAAAAACACTCAAAACTATGACGATTGCCACCACCGATTAGATTTGTAAACGCAGTAAGTTCGTTACGGGGCTGACAGACCAACTCGACTGATCGATGCCAACTGAACATTCCCGCTCTGGATGCCTTAGATTTATTTATTTATTTTTGGATCTCCAACAAGAAATACACATTTCTTATACATAAAATCAATCAAAATGTTAACTGGCCCTGTGTTTTCTCTGTTACAGGAAATCACATCATGCATTATTAATATTAATTTTACATTTTCCTTCTATTAAAACCTAGATTTAAAATTTCCAATATAATAAAATGAAACAAAAATATTCAAAAAAAATTTTAAAGTCTTTAATTTACAATAAAGTATTAAATGAAGTTAAAATTATGAAAATCACACTAAACAATTAAATTTACAGGAAGAAAAACTATCACTAGCATAAATAAACAAAGATATATCATGACTTCCGCCATCATTTTCGTAGACGTTTAGCAACGGTTTACCAACCAAAAAAATATCATTTCCGGTATTGCCAGCCCATTTGCGACCACACTCAAGTTTTACAGCTTGACGTTTCTGATCAACATGATTTCTGAACGTTTATTTACACTATGACTAAAGTGGAACGTAAATATATGATTAGAGACTTCTTGGCGGGAAAGTGAAGTGTCTTTCCAAAATCTCTCAAGAAGACTTTATGAGATCCCAGTATAGTCCCACGTACTGACTACCGGGGGAGAAACTAAGAGGGACCTGTGGAGGGCATAGCGGGCGGGTCAGGAGGGCCCGCTCAGCAGCGCCAGGAGGGTCTGGCAGTGGGGGCAGGGGGCCCCTGCTGTCTCACCATGGACCCTCCGGGAAGTCGGCCACACACGCTATGGTCGCAAGGGGAGGTAGGAGGGGCGCGTCCACTGCGCCTCTCTGAGGAGGTCCTCCCGGTTTTGGTCCGGGGGACGTTGGCCGCAGGCGGGGTGTCAGACACTGCATACCAGGTACTGGCCCCCACCTCTTTCTCAACAAGCGGCGGGCGTCGTCGGAAGATTTTTAGTGGGTATTACTGCTGGCAGTCGTGTCTGCCGGTGGTGAGTCTCACACCCCCCTTTCGGTCCCCCTTTGGCCGGAAGGCAGTGCGTAAATGCATATTGTTACCGAAGTAAAACAAAAAAAAAAGGGCATCTAATTTCCCCCCCGACTGGTCTCCTATCTCCCTCCTTGTGCGACCATAGCGAGTGTGGCCGACTTCTCGGAGGGTCTATGGTTGACAGTAGGGGCTCTCTGCCCCTGCTGCCTAAGACCCTCCTGGCGCTGCATGACCTGCCGCTCTGGGTGGAGTCGCTCTCTCGCTGCCGACTATCATGCGAATGATGGTCGACAGCGGGACGGTGTGGGAGGCGATGGCCTCCTTCTGCGAAGCGGTGATGTCTCAGAAGGAGGCCGCGGAGCGGGAGAGGGAGTGGAACCGCTCTTTCTCGGGCTATGCCGTTGGCGCAGCGGCCGGATCAGGAGGGCCCATCCAGCAGCGCCAGGGGGGTCTTAGGCGGTGGGAGCAGGGGGGTCTTAGGCGGTGGGAGCAGGGGGGTCTTAGGCGGTGGGGGCAGGGGGCCCCTACTGTCTAACTATAGACTCCCCGCGAAGTTGACCTCATACGTCAGTGGTCGCATATGGAGGTAGGGGAGGCGCGACACACTGCGCCTCTCTGAGAAGGTCCCCCCGGTTCTGATGCGGGAAATGTTGGCTGCGGGCGGGGTGTTAGAAGCTTTATACTTTGGCACTGCCCCCCGCCCCTTTTTCAACAGCGGTGGGCGTCGTCGGAAGATTTTTAGTGGATAGGACTGCTGGTGGTCGCGTCTGCCGCAGTGAGCCCGACACTCCCCTTGCGGTCCCCCTTTGGCCGGGAGGCTTTGCTTTATAAATATATTATTAAGGCATCGCATTACTTGACACTGGCTAAATGTGCACAACGCACGAAGTCATTATTTAAAGGAAAAAAAAAACATTGTCATCACGCTTCATAATTCTCAAATTCCCTCTCACGATTTAAATTTGTCTGTTCCAGATAAACTTGAACCTGCAACAACCGGAGCTGCTGGCTTTCTGCGCTACGCATGGGATCCTGGTGACTGGCTACACGCCCTTCGGCTCGCTGTTCTATAGCAAGGCGGCCAATGATGCTCCTCCACCCAGAGTCGACGACCAGCATCTCCTGGCCATCGCTGCTAAGTATAACAAGACTGTTCCGCAGATCGCTTTGAGATATGAGGTGGGTTTTCGTCATATTTCGTCACTGTCCCACTACTAAGCACAGGCCCCCTATCACGAATCAATGTGAATAGGATTCAGGTCATATTTCATCACAATATGGAACTGCTAAGAAGTTACAACATACGTCATCATCTCAGCCACTTAACGTTAACGTCCCACTACTGAGCACGAGTCTCATTTCTTAATGATTCTGGTCTTACTCAACCATGTGATGGAACAGCTAAGACGCTGCGATCTGATGATGAAGGTAAATAACCCTTCCGCTCCACTCACAGCGAGAGAAGGTCTTTTGTTGATTTTCGCGCCGAAAGAAAAAGCCTCGTCATAGTGCCCCAGCGGCAGTGATGCTATGGTGAGATGGGTGCTTGATAGTATTTCTATTTCCTCATTCCCAGGTGGACTTAGGCGTGGTGCCGATCCCCAAATCGGTGACCAAGAACCGCGTCGAGCAGAATATCGACATATGGGACTTCTCCCTGACCCCTGATGAGAAGCTGATCCTGAAAGGATACGATAAGAACTACCGCACCATCCCCGTGAAGAACTGGATAGATTCCCCCTACTATCCTTTTGAGAAAAATTAGGAAGGATTCCCAAATAAATGTGGAAAAGAATTTCGTTGTTTTATATACCCAAGAGTACACATGTTTTATGTACAAACAGAGATGTTCGTCTCCCAAATTCTCTGTCCCAAAACACATGTGCATCCCATTGTGTATTCAAGGCCAAGTATTTTATGCTAAGAAAATTAAGTTTTACATATTAAAATATGTTCAGTGAAATTTACTAGTTAACCCGGCAACTCTGGGTGCCTTTAGTACCCCCTAAGGGGAGGGGGAAAAGCTAAGAGGGACCTGTGGAGTGTTTAACTAAAGACCCTCCGAGAAGTCATTCTCGGATAGGAGGAGCGCGTCCACTGCACCTCTCTGGGGAGGTCCTCCTGGTTCTACACCGGGGGACGTTGGCCGTGAGCGGAGAGTCAGACGCTCAAACCCAGGTTCTGGCACCCTGCCCCTTTCTCAAAAAGCGGCAGGCGTCGTTAGGAGATTTTTGGTGGGTAGAACTACTGCTGACTATTCTCAGTTAAAAGGGGATCTTTAAAAACGGCCTTTATAACCATTAGGTACCTCAGCATCCCCAGTAATGAGTACTGCTTTTCTTTGCCATTGACTTGATTAGTAAGCAGGTAGTGTTTATGAATAGTAATTATCTTATCAGGGGAGCCGTTCTTTGACCCTGCAGATAGATATTTTGAGCATTCCCTTGCCTTTCACATTTCCAAATGTTGTTATCATATCTTTATAGAGATAGAGACTACGGACTGCTTAGGCTGTCGGGCAGTCCATAGTCTCTTTGCTGTGGGTAAGCCACTAAAGAGACTTTCGGCAAGCAGCCAGTGAGTCACACTGTAAGTGTGTCAGAGATTCTGTACTAGAAGATTCATAGATAGACTCTTTATTGACCAAAAAAACTTGAAAACTACAGATTATAATATTTAAAAAAAATCTTCCAGACAACTGGACGCAAAGGAGAGAACAGGAAAGCAGCACATAAACTTTAAAAATAATCAACACTAAAACTATTTGTTAAATATTAATAAAATACACAAAATAGTAGTATTAAAAGATGTATTCTAATTATGTAGCAACTTTATTATCAAAAATCCACTTCACCTCAATCTCACTTAAGAAACGCTTGACAATTGACCAGAAAACGTTTACAGACTGTTATTGGACAGCATAGTCCACACCAAACGTATTGTCTACAGCCGACTGTGAGCATGCTGGATTTTGTCAGCATTCTGCAAGCGTATTGTCGGTTCGGTGTTACCATCTCAGCAAAGTCCCAGTACTGAGCACGGGCCTCCTCTGACGAGGGTCATACTCCACCACGTCCAAGAGCGATTCAGCTCAGGTCCTGAAGTATATTGATCAGTGTAAACTAGAAGTCATATGTAGATGAGAAAGCAATAATCTGCGTGAATCACAGTCAGCCGACAATACGTGTGGTCTAAACCATAGACTAGCTCAGGACCAGAAGAGACCTTGCCCCATCGTCCAGACCAAGATCAGAACTTTGTGGAAGAAGCTTTGGTCTGGAGGAGCGGATCTGTTGCACCAGCTGCCCGTGCAGACACAGACGTGGAAGCGGGCGTATAGGGAGATGCCTCGCGATAGGGGCACCAGGGAGGACATCGGGCTCACCATGCAGCCGTTTTCGATCTCCTGTAGACAATTCAAAAATATATATAAACTAAATATTACGCCCATGTATATTTATTGGGATGGGCAGAAACCCTACAACCCTTTAAAAAAGAACGATTTAGATCCCATGCATACATACAGAGGCATACTATGCGCCCACACTTCGCCAACTAGTACTATATAGCTGGTCCCTCGTGCCTAATTGCCGTTTACCGGCAACTGGTATGTTCGGCAGAGCCTGGTCCGTTGATCGGCAGGTGCACCACTTGCAGATGAGGTTGGCTTGGGCTCCTTAGGTCTTGGTAGGATCCCTTTACAACCCCCCCGAACAGGTCTCCACCTTGGCGTGGCGGGGGGGCTGAGTACCTCCCGGAGGCCGGGAAAAGGTAACACCCAGAGACCGACGACTCTGGGTGCCCTTAGTACTGACTACCGGGGGGGAAACTAAGAGGGACCTGTGGAGGAAGAGTCTAGGCAGTGGGGGCAGGGGGCTCTTGCTGTCTAACCATGGAAGTCGGCCACACACGCTATGGTCGCACGGGGAGGTAGGAGGGGCGGTAGGAGGGGCGCTTCCACTGCGCCTCTCTGAGGAGGTCTTTCCGGTTTTGGTCCGGGGGACGTTGGCCGCAGGCGGGGTGTCAGAAGCTGCAACCCAGGTACTGGCCCCCGCCTCTTTCTCAACAAGCGGCGGGCGTCGTCTGAAGATTTTTAGTGGGTATTACCGCAGGAAGTCGTGTCTGCCGCTGATGAGTCCCACACCCCCTTTCGGTCC
This sequence comes from Musotima nitidalis, assembly GCA_949126915.1. NCBI lineage: Eukaryota > Metazoa > Arthropoda > Insecta > Lepidoptera > Crambidae > Musotima > Musotima nitidalis. The sequence goes on along the minus strand of OX421441.1, from coordinate 10,072,820 downwards.
CGCTTTGGCCGGAAGGCAGTGCGTAAATGCAATTTGTTACCGACATAAAACAAAAAAAACAAAAAAAAGGATCCCTTTACAATGGAAATAGATCCATTCTAAAATAAAACACAGAGAAATAACTGAAGTGCTCGTAGCTCAGCGGAGAAGACGCTTACAAGACGGAATCACTCGACTCACCTTAAGTGCCATCTCTAATTTCGCCATGCGCTTGCTGGCGAAGTGCGCGCCCATCATAGCTCGGCGAGTGTTGCGGCAGGCCCGCTGTGTGTAGACTCCGCTTAGGTCGATCCACCTCACGGAGCACCCTCCTGTGAACCGGCCGTAGACCGAGCGTGGTTGCGATCCGTTCACGAAGTACTGAGGACTGAAAAACAACCATACTTGCCTATTAACGTCTCTGAATATTTTACAGGCCCTATTGTACACAGTTGAGTAAAAATAGTGATAGACATAATTTTAACTTAAGAACTAAGAATAAACTGGCTATGCCCAAGTATAGGCTCCATAAAATTACAAATTCTTTTGCGGGGAACAGTATTCGCATGTACAATACGCTGCCAGATGATGTGGCAAATTTATCAATAACTAAATTTAAAAATTACATAAAGAGTAAATTGTGCCAGAAGGCTTATTATAGTGTGAAAGATTTTATGAACGATAAGTCTGCCTGGAAGTGACATGAATTGCTCCTTTCTTTCTTAAGCTTTAGCTTTCTTTAGTTTTAAGAACAGCGGTAATTTATTTATTTCTTTAATTGTATGAGATCTTAAGACATAATTTGAAAAAAGCCGAGATGAGTTTCTTGAGGCCTTCTTCTCAATCTCGTTGCCTTTTGGAAGCCTCGTTACAGTCACCGAAAGACTGTCTGACTGACGAACAATCCCCTCCCTCCTTTAGAATCACGACAGGCTGACTGACAGATACAGACTGACAAATCTTGAGAAAACCACAACAGACAGATAAACTGACAAATTCTGACAAAGAACCCATTTGCTTTTACTCCTTTATTATGTTATCGCTCATATTTCTTTCATTGTTGTTAAAAATATATATGGAATTTCCATTTTGTGTAAATGTTTGGCGAATCTAATGTTGATCTTGAAGACAATAAAGTATATTTTATTTTATTTTGTACAGGCTCAGCTCAGTTTCACAATACATAATTACTTGACTGTGATGGAAGGTTCCATTTCAGTTCTACTTTATTGGTTACAGCTTTGGGGGACCCTTTCAGTATCTTATATTTGATAAAAATAATTTAAAAGAGCACATAGTCTGTAATGTTCTTGTCAGTTCTTCTCACAGAGCAGGGGCTCGGAACTGGCGCTTAGATTCACTAACACCTAATTTTTATTTATTTGCATGAAAGTGAATCTAAGCTTCGTGATTTCAGTGTAGTAATATTTAGTTTTTTTTTTTAACTTATTATTTGTTTTGACGTTTTCAAGAGCTATGTAATAGTTTATGAAATAAAGAACTTTTTTCTTTTACTTGAATACGTCTGGCAGCAGACCATCAGGAGTGGAAAAGCAGAGGGGAGGTCTATGTCCGAAGACGAATGCTTTAAACATCCTAGGGATGTAATAGATATATTGACGAATCTCCTATTAATCTTCTATTACTGCCGTCTTCCAATCACTGGGCAAGCATGACCTGAGTCCTTTCCTTCTTTTTTACCCTACCCAGCTTGTTTTATATATCTGAGTAGGGAACGAAAAGACATCACAGCAGATTCAGCATCAGACTGCTTTAACAAAAGAAGAAAATACTCACACATCAAAGTACCGGCAGTACTTCCTGTAGCGCCCAATGAAGCCTCTGGACAACGGGTCAACCGCGACGAGAGGGATGAATTCCCCAGCAAAGGCATCCGAGCAGTACGAGCTTCGCGGTATCTCGGGGGTGGTCAGCCCGCAGACGAAGCACTGGAACATTCAACGTCATCATCTCAGTCGATAAGGCTGCATTTCCACCAGAGACTAATGTGTTTGTATGAACCAATAGAATCGCTCCCTTTGGTTCCTAACTAACACATTCCTCCCAACGCATCCTCGCACAACTCTAGTGGAAACGTAGCCGCAATATCCCAATACTGAGCACGGGCCTCCTCTTATGAATTAAAATAATACTTAAACTGTAAATTGTGCCAGAAATTTTAATATAGTTCTTCCATTTAAATAATGGCTTAGTGCGTCTTGCACATTTAGTAAGTGATATATTAATTATATATAATTTATAGTAAATGAGATTGAGTGGTGATCAAGATGATAAATCGAAGATGAAATACCCTTCCCTAAACCCCTTGAGTCCTCAGTATAGATGTGGGACTATACTGAGATCTCACATGGACTCCTTTAGAGAAAATTTGAAAAGTGATGTTGCACTGTTTTGTTTGATTTACCAACACTCATGTATATTCACAAACACTTGTTTAATTAGTTACTTGGTTAATAATCCCCCGTTATTACACATTAATGTTAAAAATATCACAAATTTTAGAAAATAAAACAAAACTGCAGACATGACGCTTCACTTTCCCGCCAAGATGTCCTTAATATAGTTTAAAAGATTTTATAAATGACAAAGCTGCCTGGAAGTGACATGAGTTGCTCCTTTCTTTCTTAAGTAAATATTAGCTGATGTTACTTCTTACAGAGCGGTGGCTCGGAACTGGCACTTACGATTCACTTACACTTAAATATTTTTTGTTTTAAAGTGAATCTAAGCTTCGTGATTTCAGTTTATTTTGATTGTTTCTTTTTATTTATAATAAATTTTGACGTTTTCAGGTACTATGTAATAGTTTAAGGAATAACAAGTTTTTGAAGATTGAACAACTGAACTGGCCGGTAATCTTAATAATAGTATGTTTTTCTGGTGGCTGAATAAAAAGGTAGCGATGTACAATGGACTTCCGCAAAGTAACATTTGAATCAATATACTAATATCACTGTCACTATATAGTATTAAAAAAAGACGCTTATCTCTGTCCCTATGTATGCTTAGATCTTAAAAAGTACTCAATGGATTTTGATGCAGTTTTTTTGATAGATAGAGTAATTCAAGAGGAAGTTTTATATGTTGGTCAAAAGGACGAAGTCTCGGACGATCGCCAGTTTTTATAAACTACAATCACACAAGCTACTCACTTTAGCGACAATTTCGGCACCGGCCAATTTTCCAAAGTCCTCATGTGTTGTAAAACCCAAAGACGACGGTTCTGTGGTAGTTGGTTTGATTCCCCACATCCAACGCCACATCCTCTTGTAAAACCTCCTGTGTGGTCCCAAAAATTTATAACGACGATCCATAGAATCCACATTCTCTTCATCTTCCTCGTCAGGTATTTCATTTTCATCAACTTTTGGTTTCGCCAAATCCTTTTTATTAACGACAATCTTTTTATCATCAATGACTTTTCTTAGATCTTGTTTTTTATCGCTAATCATCGCTTCTGAAATTTGATTGCTCACAGCTTTAGCATCTGGATGAATGCGAGGGGTTACTGGTTGAGTGACATCAAAAAAGTAGTTCAAATCTGCATTCTCTGCATTTGTAAGTGCTGGTGTGTTGTTAGCTGTGACATCAATATTATCAACAATATCGACTATTGATGGTGTTTCAATTGCGTCTTGTCTTACGGCCCTGGAGCAATATATATTATTAAATAGGATAAGGTTGAGTTAATTTCTTAATATAGGATATGTTAAAGCTTTTATTTCTACCAACTGGTGTATAGGGTCCTACCGACATCTTAGAAGCCCAAGCCAACCTCACCTGCAAGTGGTGCACCTGCCGATCAACGGACGAGGCTTTCGCAAACATAAAAGGTAAACGGCAATAGGCTCGCCACCTATTACGTGGGACCAACAATTGGCGAAATGTGGGCATATAATATCCCACTGCCTACCCCCTTCGGGGAAACAAGCGTAATTAGATGTTTGTTAAGCTAATATTTCTACATTAACTGGTCAAATTATCACCTAACACTAATAATTAATTGTAAGTATTTTTGTACTGGCTGGAGAGCAATATTTGATGAGTTTCTGGCCCATTTTTTTCGAATCAAGCTGTGCTTGCTTGCAAAGAACGGGCAAGTTAGAAAAAGTTTTATTGAACTAAACTTGCTCAAATAAATGCGTTTCATACTCCACTTATAAGACATGGGACTACGTGATCTGGGGAACAGAGCCAGCAACGAATTCCAAAGCCATACAGAGGAGACTTCACGCTCCACACAATTCCAGAGCTTAGTGGTCTTGCTCAGAAACGTCTTTCCGATTTTGTAATATCTGTGTTGTATGTATATTGGAACTATAGGTATGTATATAAAGAGAAATCTTTACTTATATTTTTCTTTCTTTTGCGGCATCTTGACAGGTTTATAATTTTATTAGTCACGTGATGTTGGCAGATGTAATTAAATTATGCCTTTTATATAGGAATAAAAAGCTTTCATTGTTATTTTTTTACGTCTTTACAGGTAAGTGATTGTTTTTCTATATAATTATTGTGTAATATATTGTAAGTACTTATAAGTGTGTAAATTGAAATAAATTTTATGTTTTAACAGAAAAACGCAACATCGTTTTTTATTTCCAGTTTGAAAGAAGTGAATCTTTCTTTATATGTAGATGCACGCTGCGCTGCGACGCTTTGCGACTCGATGGCTCTGTTCTTAAATCAAATCAAAATTCATTTATTAAAATTTGGGTCAATAGAGCTCTTATGAATGTCATACTTAAAAACTAGCGCGCCCATTCACTGCGGGCGGGAGCTTGATCGTAAAAGAACGGGCAAGAAAATCGTCAAGGTTATTTTTTCTCCCGCAGTTACAATAAAAATTAATATTAAAACAATTGTGTTCTGCTCAAGATTTAAAAGAAAAATAAAAGATCGTACCATATATCGCCTTTTATTTCACAATCTGAATCTGAACACAACATGAAAGTGATATCTAATGGCACGTCAATCTTCGGGCTTCACAAATTACCAACCTTTTCAAAGAATTCTCAGTTGTGTTTGTCAGAAAACCAGCTCCGATAATGTGATAGTCCTCCACGATTCTGGTTGCAAAGTGTCTCATGCCGGTCGTCTTTCGAGGTCTCTCCAGGGTCGTTGTGACATGGTGGGCTGATATCAAATGTTGTACGGCAACTGTGGACGAAAAATTTAACACACTTGACGACCGATATGGCGTGGAGGTCAGTATACCTGCACTTCACTCCAGAGGTCGTGGGTTCGATTCCCATACAGGACAAATCTTTGTGTGCATGAACATGATTATTTGTTCTGGTTTGGGTTTTCCTATGTATATTAAGTATGAAATTAAAAAAAAAAGTAAATAAGTATGTTTTTATCCGTTGTTTAGTATCCATAACACAAGTTCTTAGTGATACTTATCTTGAAACTAAATAATTGGTGTTATTGTCAGAAAATATTTATTTATATTAATCCTTACTTAATATTATAAATGCGAAAGTAACTCTGTCTGTCTGTCTGTCTGTTACTCTTTCACGCCAAAACTACTGAACGGATTTGAATGAAATTTGGCATGCAGATGGTCTGGACCCTTAGAAAGGACATAGGCTACTTTTTACTTCGAAAAGGGGGGGGGGGGGGGGGGGTAACATGATATTTAAAAAATTTGGGTGTATCAAGTTTAAAAAATATTTTGGCTTTTGAGGTTAAAGTTCCTTTTAACGAATTCTCTGCATCGCCGCCGCTGATATCGACTATACCTACTAATGATTCTTATTAAATAATTAATTTTTTTTTTTTTTTTAATATATCTACAATCAGCCTTTTGGCGTTAATCAGATTTTTTGTTGCTATTTATGACTAAATAATTAAAAATGCTACCCAAAGATACTATTTCACGCGGACGAAGTCGCGGGTAACAGCTATTATTTATAAATCACTAAAAAATATGAAACAACGTCGCTTGTCACTGTCTTTCCCTTTGTATGAATAGAATAGATTTATTTATTGGTACGAATCATTAGGTGTTACAAAGTATTAAGGATCCCTGTACATTCTACTTTAATTAACGTGCCAATTTACATAATTTATTGATTCAGGCGTTACTTTGCGGAAATCCATTGTAAGCAAGTGATGGATTAAAAATATCTTTGTAACAATTCCCGCGCTACTATAATTTCCCAAAAAAATCGAGAAACTATTCAACACGACACGTGTTTCGCCCTTACACTCTCTTCTTCACTATCTTCAGGTAAGATAGGAGCCGCAGAACAACGATGTCTTCACGACCAACGCTGAAACGAGAGTTGACTGAATAGTTTCTCGATTTTTCGGGAAATTATAGTAGCGCGGGAATTGTTACAAAGATATTTTTAATCCATCACTTGCGTGCAAATTTACATTGGAACATAAGTTACACACACTTATCATATAATAATTCTTGTGCTGAGTAAAATAACGCTTTTGTAAAAGTAATTTTCTGACAAGCTTTAAATTTTGTTAGTAATTATTTAAAACCCTACAACTGAATTTGACGCGGATTCCTATAACAGATAGTGGTAAAAGAGAAAAATATAGCTGAAATGTACGCTTTAAAGAAAAAAATATTAAATACTAAAGTCAAAGGACATAAAACTTAAATAAATATTAGTATAAATAAAGTAGACTAACAAACAATAATTACATATTAATAGTTAGGTTTTCTCTAGAAGTGCAACATAATTTTGCAAAAATATTAAAACAGTTACTGGTTTCAGCTCCAACATGCTGACTTGACGTGACCAAAAGTATGGAAACTAAACTCAAACTCAAGGTTGATATGTAAGTTAAGCGGACAAGTCGTGCGCGGCCGCAAGTTAATAATAAAAGCTCTGTGTTGCTCAGCGTGCAATAAAAAGAGAACAGAAATGAGAACTGGAGTGAACGATAGCAAGACTTGTTAGTAGACTGAATTGGCAGTAGATTGGACACAGAGCAAGGCAACAACATTGACAGAATTTTAAAAAATTGCAGTCTTCTTCGTGCCTCTTCAGCTAGTATATAAATTTAATGAATTATTGTACCACTGACCTTCAGCTTCATGTAGTTCCTTATGATCCAATCTTCTATCTTTAGACTTGTTATTTTTCGATCTACTAACTTTAGACATGGGCAGTGTGTTCCTTATAGTAGTTAAAGTTGTAATTGTGTCATCTATAAAAAGATATTTAAAACATTTAAAGCAATGGTACAGTGCGCGAGGGATGTGTATCCACTAACGGTGTCTTGCACAACTTTCACTAATCCGAAATAGAGGTAAATCTATTTAAAACATCTTACTGTTCCTCTAAACTTTAAACAAATTACGGAATTTCAGTGACATTTTAAATGCAATTAAGCTTAAATTAATTTTAGAACTGTTGTTCAAGCCGCACTAAAATATTACATACATACACGCCTGTTTCCCCGAAGGGGTAGGCAGAGGCATACTATACGCCCACACTTCGCCAATTATATTATTGGTCCCACGTAATAGGTGGCGAGCCTATTGCCGCTTATCGGACACTGTTATGTTCGCCAGAGCCTCGTCTGTTGATCGGCCGGTGCACCACTTGCAGGTGCGGTTGGATTGGGCTACTTAGATTTTGATTGGATCGCTATACACCCACTAAAGTTATTATACAATATATTTTAAGTAAGGAGATATCTATGTTTAGCTGCCAAGAAACTGCTATGCAGTTTGGCGGAATGTAATCAAATTTAATTGTAGTCTGGAAATAAATGTCTTAAAAATTTTTAATTTTTTTATTCTTTAGTAGAGAGTTATGGATAGCTATTATTTTTGGCTTCATTTACTGCTTACCCTTAGGCAGGATGTGATCACTAAATGAGCCATATAAAACGGCATATATCCGCCAGACAGTGGACCATGACCTGAATCCCATTCACTTCAGTAGTGGGACGTTCATGGGACGAGATCGAGAGCTTCATATGATTTATTTGAAAGTATTATGGATGAAGTGCTGGGAAAAGTTTATAATGCTAACAAAAATGTTATTGTTTGTGGAGATTTTAATGTTAATTTGCTAGAGTGTTCAAGTGCATGTACAAGAATAAAAGCACTTTTTAAATCATATAATTTGATAAATTTGTTTCTAGAGCCAACAAGGATTACAGCCACTACTGCCACTTGCTTGGATAACATATTAAAGATATTATACTGAGTGATGACAGTAAAAAAATTATTAATCAATTAGATTCAGTCAGATCATTGAGGTCAACAAATATCTTTGCTTTGTAGATAAAACTGTGGCTAAATGAACAATAACATTTATACAAAAAACCAATAATCGTTTTGAGAGGTTTAACAATAAATGATTATCATTTAGTTTACCCATGATAGATAAAAGCAATGACCCTAATATTTTATATAATATGTTTTTTAGCGACTTTTGTAGTACTTTTCAATCAATATTTACTCCCAAAACGATTAAGGTAAATGATAATGCTGCCTTTAGTGAATGGGCTACTCCTGGGCTACATAAAAGTAGAAAGAGACTGTATGAACTGTATGACGAAAGAAATGTTAACAATAGTGAACAATTTCATAATTATGTAAGGAAATATTCTAAAATATTTAGAAAAGCATGTCATACGGCAAAGTCTTGTTATTTAAGCTATAAAATTAAAAATAGTGATGATAAGATTGAAATGACATGGAATATTATTAATAGTGAAACGGGAAAAAATAAGAATTATAATAATAAGTTTAAACTCAACATTGATAGCAAGACGCTTACATTTGACTTAGATATTGCCAATGCTTTTGAAGACTTCTTTACTAATATTCCAGTGTCTACTACAAAAACTTTAAATTCTTCGCCTACTTTAGCGGAGGCTATTTTAAGAGATAATGTAAACATATGTACAGAAGATTTTATGTTTATTCATGTAACACCCATAGATATAATTAAGACATTTAATACTCTTAATGTTAAAAAGACTGCAGACCTCTGGGGCAATTCCATCGTAGTTACCAAGCCTATCATTGTTTCGGTGGCGCACAGTTTAGCTATAATATTTAATAAATGTATAGATTGCGGCACGTTTCCAGATTTAATGAAAAATAGTAAAATCATTCTACTATTTAAATCGGGCAGTACAGCAGACCCAACTAATTTTAGACCTATTTCAGTGCTGCCTACTTTTAGTAAAATTTTTGAAAAACTTATTTACAACCAAATGTTAAGATTTTTTAATAAAAATGGGTTAATGCATTCAAAACAATTTGGATTCACTAAGGGTCGCTCCACAACCGATGCAGGTGTTGAGCTTTTGAAACATATATTTGATGCTTGGGAAGATTCTTTGGACGCTTTAGGTATTTTTTGCGATCTGTCCAAAGCTTTTGATTGTGTTCCTCATGAAACATTGATAAAAAAATTAGATTATTATGGAATAAGAGGCTCCGCATTGGATCTTCTTACTTAAGTAATAGGATTCAAAGGGTTGAAGTTAATGGAAAGCGATCTCAGGGTTCTGTAGTAAAAATGGGGGTACCGCAGGGCCGTTTTTGTTTTTAATTTATATTAATGATTTGCCACATTTGGTAAAGGAAAATCACGAGATAGTATTGTTTGCTGATGATACATCATTATTATTTAAAATAAAGCGATATCAGAACCCAGACGATGTAAACAATGCGATCTCAAAGGTGGTGCACTGGTTTGACGTTAACAATTTATTATTAAATGGGGCTAAAACGAAATGAATTAAATTCGTGACGCCTAACGTCAGACAAGTAAACACCACTATTAAAATAAAGGAAGATGAGTTGACCCTTGTGGATACCACCAAATTTTTGGGTGTTATATTAGATTCTAAGTTACAGGGGGGCCCACATATTGGTGAATTGTCGAATAGACTCAGCTCTGCTGCATACGCGGTAAAGAAAATTCGCCAATTAACAGACGTTGAAACAGCTAGGCTTGTTTATCATTGCTATTTTCATAGTGTTATGTCGTATGGTATATTTCTGTGGGGTTGTGCCGCAGATATTCAAAATATTTTTGTACTGCAGAAGAGGGCCATACGAGCAATTTATAATCTACCATGTAGACATTCACTGAAGGATAAATTTAAAGAAATTGGTATTTTGACAGTGGCGGGTCAGTTTGTTTATGAAAACCTAGTATATGTACATAAAAATATTGATAAATTGAGTAAGAAAAGTGATATACATAACCTAAACACAAGAAATAAGCATAAACTAGTTGTACCTGCCACTAGGCTCCAAAAAATTAACAAATCTTTTAAAGGTCAATGTGTGCGATTCTATAATAAAATCCCAAGCAATATACAGCAATTAAGCCTAAATAAATTTAAATTAACAATAAAACGCAAGCTGTCTTTAAAGGGATACTATTCTATTAAAGACTATATGGCTGATAAAAATGCTTGGGATTAAACTGCCGTTTCATACAGGCTATTCTAATATGAATGACTTAAAGCATGAATATTGTTATATTATGTTGCATTGTATAGCGTCACAGACAAATGAAGATTGTTACTAACCAATCGATAATTTAAAAGAGCATAGCCTGTGAGTTTCTTGCCAGTTCTTCTTACAGAGCGGTGGCTCGGAACTGGCACTTAGATTCGCTTGCACTTAAATGTTTTTTGTTTTTTTAAATTATTTGGTTGCAAGTGAATCTAAGCTTCGTGATTTTAGTATAATTATATTTTATTTGTTTTTGTTATTTTTTTTTATAATTTTGACGTTTTCAAGTACTATGTAATAGTTTATGAAATAAAAAGAATTTTGAATTTTGAGAAATAAACGATGGAAGCCATACCTTCAGAATCATCATAATCACTGAAGTCTACATCATCATAGTCATCACCCGCCGCATCCAGCTGTTCAGTATACATATCATCTTGCAACTGTCCTACCACTGACGCCATCAACAAAATTCCAACGAAAAGCCACATTATTGGACAAAGCTTTAACTTGTATTATGGCTTTCACATTCAAATGATCACAGGACTTTAGGGACTTGCTTATTGGTTTCCACGCCCAAATTTTAGGCTTTTAGGGAAATTTGGACTTGAACATTTTGAAGCCGCTAAGACGAATTTGAGAAAGTTTCCGTTTGATATCTTTCAGCTGTAGGCAGGACTGTTTTTTTTTTTCCATGAATTCTTGAATTTCCGTTTAAAACTTTCTAAAGTAAGATTGTTAATTTTCTGTCATGAAATAGTTAATTATCCGCTTTTAATCATACCGTTTAATACATTTGATAAAATGTACGTTTTAAAATCAGCTGCTTATTTGATCAGCCATCATAACCTAAAAATGTTTCGTCTCAATACACTCTTGAAATGTTTATTCACAAATTTTTACTCTAAAAATTTTCCTGCTTCAGAATTTTACTCTTCAAGATTTGTTACACGATAGTAACATTTTCTTGTCTGCATTTAAAACTTAGTTCCTGTTCTTGTCACCTGGTTTTGCTTAATTGGTTGCAACTGCTAGTTTTAGGTTTGTTTATTAAATAAAGTATTGCATGGATATGTGGTAATTTGTCAAGCATCAAAAACTATTCAAAAAATTGTTTATCTACATTAGTATTATAGATCGTATCATATTAATTTGGACGGATAAAACAGAAATAAAGATCCTTATTTAATTTGTATAGTTTTAGAATTATTTGTTGACGATTAACAGCAAATTTGGTAAAAGATTTACATCTAAACTTCTAGGCGAGCGTCATGTCGCAAAAGTTGTAAGGCCTTAACATATCCAGCCCTGCCAGAAACAAACAGCAGGGTTTTAAACTTTGAGATTTATTATATCACTTTAGTTTTTAGCAATAAATTGTACAAAGAAATAGGTAAATAAATAGTTTTCACTGCTATATCAACAGCACTTCATGATTTGTAATTTGACACTGATTGATGTCAAGACATTTAACTTTATCTTCTTAAAATAATTAAACCTTATTATTCTTTATTAAAAACTAATATCTATGTGACCGACATAGCGCAGGAAGTTTCCAAGCTAAAGTGGCAGTGGGCGGGGCACATAGCTCGAAAACCGACGACCGATGGGGCGTTAAGGTTCTTGAATAGCGACCACGATTCAGCAAACGTAGTAAACGGCGGCCCCCACCCGATGTACCGATGATCTGGTCAGGGCGGCGAGGAGCCGGTGGATGCAGGCGGCACAGGATCGATTGTTGGAAGCAATTGGGGAGGCCTATGTTCAGCAGTGGACTTGAAATGGCTGAAAGGATGATGATAATGATCTATGTCTTTGTCCGATCATAAAATCAGCAAAATCGGCCTGGGTGCTTTATGAAATATCGCTTTACAGAACAATTCTCGACAGATTAAACACGGATGCAAAACCTGATATTTTCTTTACTTTTTACCCAATTATTTAGTTAAGTAGCAAATTACGTTTCAACAAATAAATGATAACTAGGTATATAACTAAAATACTAGTTCATTTGCCGCAACTTCATTACACATCATACGATTAGGCCAATATAAGGATCGTGTAGCGACTTATATATAGTTATAACAACACAATAGGTGTAAAGGAATCCTACCAAGATCCTAAGATCTTAAGCCAACCTCACCTGCAAGTGGTGTACCTGCCGATCAAGGGACGAGGCTTTGGCGAACATAAAAGTTCCCGGTAAGCGGCAATAGGGTTGCCTACTGTTACATGGGACCAACTATATAACTGGGTGGTAATAGGTATGCCTCAAGCGTGATATTATGTGTGGTATGTATGTATTGAGGAAACATATAAGTAGAAGCCTCTCACTCAGAGTAAAAATACCCAACACAAATCTTCGTGTTCTTTCATTCAAATATTAATCAACAAATCGCACCTTCGGTAAGACTTCGGTATGCCCATAATTGTCAAAAATTGTGAAAATTAGTTAGGTATGCAAAAGTATATTAAAAATGCCTTTTCAACTGGTGGGACAAAGACACCATAATGTATAGTTTACTTCATGTAAAGGAGAATTACTTTAGAGTAATATTAACTATAAACAAGGGATTTCTTGGCGGAAAAGTGAAGCGTCATGTCTGCAGTTTTGTTTTATTTTCTAAAATTTGTGATATTTCTAACATTAATGTGTAATAACGGTGGATTATTAATCGTTAAGTGTTTGTGAACATACATGAGTGTTGGTAAATCAAACAAAACAGCATCACTTTTTAAGTTTTCTCTCAAGTAGTCTATGTGAGATCTCAGTATAGTCCCACATCTTTACGGAGGACTCAAGGGGCTTAGGGGAGGATATCTCATTTACCATTTATCATCTTTATCACCACTCATTCTCATTTACTATAATTTATTTGATATTAATATATCTCTAACATGGCACTGGCTAAATGTGCGAACCGCACGAAGCCATTATTTAAAAGAAGAAGAAGAACTATTAACAAGATCGCATTGAGCGAAAAAAAAAACTTAAAATGGGTCTCCTGTAAAACTGCAAATACTGCAATTATGCCCTCGTCTTACCGAAGGTGCGAAATACTGATGTGGAAATCGAGTTCAAGACTTCAAGACGAAGTGCTAGAAATACTGATTATACAGGCTCCTTATTGTTCATTGTATAATTATTTAATGTAAAAAAAGTTATGAATCTAAATGATCCTGTTGATCTTAAAGACAGATGAGTATATTTTATTTTTTACTTTATTTTATTTTCCCAATTACGTACATTATAAAATACTATACAGTCTCACTTTGAGCAAGTTTAAGAATATAAAAATCAATACAAACAAGTGATGGATTAAAAATATCTTTGTAACAATTCCCGCGCTACTATAATTTCCCGAAAAATCGAGAAACTATTCAACACGACACGTGTTTCGCCCTTACACAGGGCATCTTCAACAACGTTGTCTTCACGACCAACGCTTGCTTGCTTACAATGGATTTCCGCAAAGTAACACCTAAATCAATAAATTATCAATACAAACATTCATTCATAGGTACACATTGTTAAGCCTTAATCCCGTAGCGGCAGCACAGAGTATTGGTAGGCAGAGATCACATCCTTCCACTTGCTACGATCCTGGCACACAATTAGTTATATTCACACTCATTAACCTTCTGATACACGCCCGTCGGGCTTGAGTTTGTTTTTCTCCAAAACCCATTTAACTTTAAAAGTACTGTTTCATTTTATACATCGCATAACGAAACCACTATAAATACATCCATTAAGTGCCCGCCTCTTTCCCGTAGCGGTAGGCAGAGATCACATGAGGCTTATTATAGTGTGAAAGATTTTATGAACGACAAGTCTGCCTGGAAGTGACATGAATTGCTCCTTTCTTTCTTAAGATATGTATGATCTTTCGATATTAGATTTAGTTAGTTTTAAGAACAGCGGTATTCTTAATATTTTATTTCGTCAATTGTATTAGATCTTAAGACATAATTTGAAAAAAGCCGACATCGCATTAACCTGCTTTTATTCATTCTGTCAACATGACGAAACCACTACAAATACATACATTAAGTGCACGCCTCTTTCCCGTAGCGGTAGGCAGAGATCACTCCTTTCACTTGCTACGATCTTGGCACACACTTTTAGCTTCATTCACATTCATTAACCTTCTCATACACGCCTGTCGGTTTAGGGTACTTTTGACCTGCCCTTTATCCAAAATCTTCTGTATTTGGTGGTGGAATGTCCTACGTGGTCTTCCCCTCCCAACACTGCCATTCACTTGTCAATCATAAAACACTTTCGTTATTCCATTCATCCTCTCAACATGACCAAACCATCTAAACATACCTTTCTGAATTCTTGTCACTACATATTAGTTTAAATAACCAACAGGACATAATTATGCGGAATGCAAATTTGTAATCTTTTGCCATTTTGTAATCTTTATTTTTGCAAGATGTGTTTACCTATTTATATAAGAAGTTAGTTGTTTAATGTATATTGCTGTAATTTTTATTGTAGTTAATGCTGTGTCTTATGTTGGTAATCCAATAAATAAATAAACAGAGCGTTGCCTCCTGGCAAAGGCAATTATAAGCCTTAAAGGAGGCTCCGTTGAATATATTTATATTAGAATTTGTAAAGAAAAAAAACAATTTTAATTTCAAATATCTTCTTTTACACCAGCATCGGCCCTGATCACTTTATAAGGGCTTCACCATCTAAGCATACCTTTCACAATCGTTGTCACTACATCATCTTTCACAACACAATCTATTCTTTCTACTTTATTTTTAATTCCATCATTAAATTTCAATCCTTAGCATATTTTTGAGTTTCCATCACTACTGCATTAATTAACTAAATCTACGGAATCAAATAATTATTTAACGAGACAGGAATAGTCAGGGACAGTAACTAGTATATTAAAACAGAAATAACTTTCGCCAAATGTATTTAATCATCCATAAATCTTTCTGTTTGTAAGTAAATTGTAACTGCCCCCACAAAATTTTGTTGCAAAACTTGTGCCTCCGACATAACAGTAAATTAGTTGGCATAACAGTGGATCCGCGGAAGCGGCGGAATAGCGTAATGTCTTCGCCTCAGAAATGGCAAAATGGCGTCGGCCAGTCTGGCGCCAAAACTCCCCATTCGCGAGTCAATAGAACGTCTTAACTCACACTGAATTATTTTACGAAAATCACAACTTACTCCACGTTTATATAAAGGCTATAATAGCGTGTGGCAAATATGTTAGTCTCATTATTGACTTTTCTCCGTTCACCGCTACCAAATCTAACAATACCATAGGAAAGTAAACCTTAGCACTCAACTAAATAAAATCGACATTACAGTGTTTGATAAACGGGTAAACAATTTTGGCTTGAAAAATTTTTCTTTGGCGAAGCATTGTCTGGGTGGCGCCAATACGATTTTATTTCTGTTATTGTATTTTGAACTGAAACATTGGTGAATAGAGGTGTTTTTACTGCTTTTTGTGTAAACAATCCCTCTAAAAGTGATAGTCGAAGTCAAAACTTAGATAACAATTCTGTGTAGTTATTTATCCCGGTATCTTTCATCTACATTGCTAGTTTACTAAAGGGCCTAGCAACATACAAATTATAGCTTAAATTGTACGAAGCCCTGTTAATAAATAAATATAAGGCGATAATGTAACAAAAAAATGGTTTATTGAATGTCACAGATTATATAACTACATAATATTTTTTAAGATTATTTAGAACTGACATGAGCGCGTATGGTGCGTTACAACAGATACACTCCCTTGGGTTCTGGAATAAGGTATTTGATCAAAAAGGGCATGCTATGACATGTATTTTATTAATGCAATATCTAAAAGGTACTCATGATTCAATCTATGCTTGATCATGAGGAGGATCATAGTTTGAGGATGGAATAGCTGTGTGAGATGTTGAAGAATAGTCGTTTTATATTTTATAAAAACTTAAATAAAACGCAATCTCTTTTGTTGTAAAAAACATCTACATTTAATCACTATATTATATGACGACCGATATGGCGAGGAGGTCAGTATACCTACATTTCACTCCAGAGGTCGTGGGTTCGATTCCCACACAGGGCAATTTTTTGTGTGCATGAACATGAATATTTGTTCTGGTCTGGGTGTTTTCCTATGTATATTAAGTATGTATTTACAAAAAAAAAAGTATTTAAGTATGTTTATCTGTTGTTTAGTATCCATAACAGAAGTTCTTAATGATACTTATCTAGGGACTAAATAATTGGTGTAATAGTCAGAAAATATTTATATATTTATTATTTATTTATATTGTTTTTTTTTGACATTCAGATTATCGGCTCGGCTGATCTTGCAAATGACAAATAAATTAAAAGGTATTAAGTACAACTTTAATAAAACAAAAATTAATATTCATTTAAGTACTTATGTATATAAATTATAAGTATTAAGATAATTGGTTAGCAAAACCAGATAATATAAAAACACCACTTTTCCATAACCTGACCCGTAGACCGCTCTATATGTATCGAATCTTTTACACTAGGAAGCGCTCGTAGCTCTGTGGTGCTCGGTGGTCGGAAACGATCACCGAAGTACAGCAGAGTTTACAGAGGTCAGTCCTTGGATGGGTGACCGTTTGTGTGGCATTTGATATCGAGCGCTTCCGTGCTTCGGAAGGCACGTTAAGCCATGTTAGATGCCTAATGGGCGGCTTGATAAATTCTAACAGCAGGACGCCATACAGCTGCCTCCGCCTATCCGCACTGGGTCAGCGTGGTGGAGTATGACCCAATACCCTCACACCTTGGTATGTAAGAGGAGGCTCGTGCTCAGTAGTAAGACGTTAATGGGCTGAAATGATGATGATGATGATGAGGAAGATGAGACATGAGAGCAGAAGAACAGCAGAGGAGAATTGAGGAGCAGATCTGTTACACCAGCTGCCAGTACAGACACAGACGTGGAAGCGAGCGTACAGGGAGATGCCTCTGGAAAAGGGCACCAGAGAAGTCATTGGGCTCACGATGCAGCCGTTCTCGATCTCCTGTATGACACAAAGATAAACCAAATCATAATATCACGCAGCGGCATATTATACGCGTACATTTTGCCTGTTACATTTTTGGTTCTACGTAATAGTTGGCGTGCCTATTGTCGCTTTTATGTTCGCCTAAGCCTCGCCCTTCGTTCGGCAGGTACACCACTTGCAGGTAAGGTTTCCTTGGGCTTCTCAGATCTTGGTAGAAACCTTATACACTATATCAAACCTATCAAATCAAACCTTAGTTGAGCTCAATACAGTTCGTATGAATGTGAACTTAAAAACTAACGCGCCTATTCACTGCGGGCGGGAGCTTGATCGTAAAGGAATCGTGCAAGAAACTCATCACGGTTGCTTATAAAATATAGAAAAGATTGATAGATTGATAGAAGTGCATGGCGATTCTAACAGGGTGCGTAGGGATCCCAACAAGACCTGAGCGTAATTTCCTAATAACGACAGCCACAGCTGTTTTTGACGTACTTTCCGAGGCATGGAGCTAAATTGCAATTGGCCAATGGCTATTGGACCCGCAACCGGGATATTGCTGCTATGTCTATGCTGGGTGATAGTTTTCATAATGCCAAACAAACAAATAATTCTCTCGATATCACTTGGTCCTTGATAGATGGTGGATAGTTGGTCTCACCTTGAGCGCGCTCTCGAGTTTCGCCATCCTCTTGCTGACATAATGTGCGCCCATCATTGCACGGCGAGTGTTGCGGCAAGCCCGCTGCGTGTAGACCCCGCTCAGGTCGATCCACCTCACAGAGCATCCCCCCGTGAACCGGCCGTAGATCGACCGCGGTTGTGACCCGTTCACGAAGAAATGTGGACTGGAATGTATATTAAATTCGTTTCAGTGCCTTCTGAAAGCTAACAGTAAATGTGGTCTCGTTCAGTGTATATGTGGTGTACCTCCAGCAAATAATTGAAATGAACACGGGGCTCCTCTCACGAAACAAGGTGAGAAGGATTCGGGTTATATTCCACCACAAAGACCCAGTGGGGATTGACGGAGCTTGGTTATATTATATAATCATACATACATACACTCACGCCTGTTTCCCCGAAGGGATAGGCAGAGGCATACTATACGCCCACACTTCGCCAATTATATAGTTGGTCCCACGTGATGGGTGGCGAGCCTATTGCCGCTTTCCGGGCACAGTTATGTTCGCCAGAGCCTCATCCGTTGATCGGCAGGTGCACCACTTGCAGGCTTGGGCTCCCTAGATCCTTGTAGGAACTCACCCTTGTAGATATAAAAAAATACACGAATTGCCACTTACGCGTCGAAGTACCTGCAGTATTTTCTGAAAGAGTTCACCATTGCTTTTGACCTTGGATCCACTGGTAGCACGGGCAAGAATTCACCAGCGAAAGCGTCGCTGCAGTGTGATCTGATCGGTATACCAGGCGTCCACAAACCGCAGACAAAACACTGAAAAATTGTAAGGAGTCACACTGTAATGCTGCCTGCAGTAGCAATGGTGGTCTGATGAATGTCATTATTTTGTTCAATTTTGTCTCCATAAAGCGCTGTCAAAAGTGACAACTTCAAAACTGCCCCCCCTTCACTGCTGTCAGGAGCTTGATTCTCGTAAACGGGTGCCGGCAGTGGGGACTGCTCTGATCATGTCTACAATGTTTATTCGTAATTTTGTTTGTATAGCTAAAAAAAAGTTATTTTTATGTTTTATTTTAAATCTTGTATCTGCAGAACACAGGTTTTTGTGGACGTGTCAAATTGTTTTACTATTACATACATTTTTTTGTAACTGGCGGGAGAAAAAACTAACCTTGACGATTGTCTTGCCCATTATTTTACGTTCAAGCTCCCACCCGCAGTGGATTGACGCGCTAGTTTAAAATTTTTATAATTGTGTCGTTCATTGTAATAGTGAACTAACTCCTTGTAATTAAGTTTAGAAAAACTAAGTGTTGTATAAACTTATGTGTAGAAAAAAAAATTCTTCACTGTTATACATTTTTAATTTTTAATCATAAATGAAACATTGTAATTAGTACAAAATAACTTAAAATACAGTATGTGAGCCCAATGCGAAAGCATTACATTTTTTTAATATTATGAAGTTACACCATTTTTACATTGACCGACACAATTGTTTCATAAGAGCTCTATTGAGCCAGACTTGAATAAATGATTTTGACTTTGATTAAAGAAGAATAGGGCAAGAAACTCGTTAAGTTTTCTTTTTCCACCTGATGAATGAATGTAATGTTTATTAATGCGGCATAAAATCAATCTCGTAATCTATTGCTATAAGAATACTACCAATATGTGCAAAATCTACCCACAATATTCGTCGCAATTCAACTACAATTGTCAAAAGCACAACTATTGCAGTGATATCAAATTAGCGTTCAGGTTAATACAGCGGTCCAGCATCGTCGAGTTCCACAATATCGCTTAGGACATCTATCTGTCCTGTTGCGATACCAAGTTTTAAATTTCAAAGGTTAATAAGCAAATTGCAGCTCACTTTTGCAACGACTTCAGCACCAGCCAGTCTACCATAATCCGGATGGGTGGTAGACTCGTCGAGCATAGTGGTCGTAGTAACCGTCTTCCCTTTAAACCATCCAATAATTTTTCCAAGAAACCGTCTATTAGAGTAATCATTATGTCTTTCATTTCCTATCGCGTCCCAAACATTGTCCAAAGAAATTTTTTGTACACGATCATCGATTAGAAGGTTTTCAGCTATCTCACTAGCTTCTTCTAAACTCTCATATAAGTCTATAAGCTTGGTAGTTACTGCTTCATTTGTGATTCCATTTGGCCAGAAATAGTTATCATTTCCAAAAACTGATTTATTTACTTTTTCACTTGTTCTTTCTGGTTTAACGAATCTGTTAACTTGTCTATCAAGAACGACATAATTATCAACGTCTATAACACCTCTGGATGTACTTAATTCATTAAATGATAGATCGAACGCGGCTGCCTCTCTTTTAAAGGCTACTTTGAAGAGTTTTTTCAGAATGTCTTCAACCAAACTTTCCATATTATGCTCCTTTAAAATGGAGGTGTGAAGAGATTCGTTGGAAACCAGATCACTAGTGTAAGTGGAATCTGTAATTTTTTCTGTAGATAAAGCTTCTGTTTGGTGACCTAGAAATAAAATTTGTTATTAATTTTTAAAACAAAATCAAATCAAAAATAATTTTCTATATACTTTTAAATAGTACTTCAAAACGACAAAATCAAATGTAAATATAAAAAAAATTTTGAAATATGATAACACTAAAATCAAGAAGCATAGATTCACTTACATGCAACAAAATAATTAAAAAGCCAAAAAATATTCAAGTGTAAGTGAACCTAAGTGCCAGTTCCCAGCCATGCACCGCTCTGTAAGAAGAACTGGCAAGAAACTTACAGGCTATGCTCTTTTAAATATATCCACTGGTTTGGTACTTGAATTACATTCTTCATTTGTCTGTGACGCTATACAGTGCAACATAATATAACAGTAAATTTTTTCTACATTTAAACTTGTAAACCTTTGTGAAGAGAGAAAATAAAAATATATTATTATTATTATTATGTTCGTCTTTTTCCGATCTCGGGCCAATGGTGACCCGGACATTTGGAAGGCATGCGTGGGGCCGAAGCCAACACGTAGAGGCCCCTTAGACAATTTTGATCTAATGGTTATGTGACATTATTATTATTATTTTGGAGTACTCTTTGGAAAAATCTCAGCCTAAGCTGGTCGAACTATATTTACGGGCGGCTGCCAAGTAAATATAGTGTGTTGTGTTTATGTTTTACGAAGATGTTGGGTGTGCGGTGGTGTTTCCTGTGAAATAATTTTCGTCTATTTGAAGGAACTTACGGACAATTCTGCAGGTATTTAAAATGGCAGCTTTCTGCAGAGAAATGTATAAAGTGTCTTTGAGGTCAAGTAACTTAATACTTTTGTGGAGGTGGTTAGGTATTACACCAGTGGTTGATAGGACTATGGGCACTGTGTATACTTTTTCTTGATGCC
The DNA here is from genome assembly GCA_949126915.1 of Musotima nitidalis. Classification (NCBI taxonomy): domain Eukaryota; kingdom Metazoa; phylum Arthropoda; class Insecta; order Lepidoptera; family Crambidae; genus Musotima; species Musotima nitidalis. The sequence continues at coordinate 10,051,301 of OX421441.1, read as the reverse complement.
ATATTCTTTTGACTTCTTCTGATAGTTCGGCATATTTGTGAATTTTTTCAGTAATAGTCTTTTGTAGGTTGTGCGTATTCGGCACTGCAATATCTATTAAATAGGTGATTTTATTACGTTTGTCCTGAAGGGTTATATCTGGCCTATTGTAATGAATGGTTCGGTCTGTTAGGATGGCTCGGTCATAATACATCTTATAGCAGGAATCTTCTAATATTATTTGTGGTGTATATTTATAATAAGGAGTATTTGCGTATGGGATTAGTTTATATTTGTATGCTAGTTTTTGGTGAATGATGTTAGCTATTTGGTTGTGTCTGTGAGTGTAATCTGTTTGTGTAAGAGTAGTGCATGCTCCAGTTATGTGTTGAATAGTTTCCGGTTGGCTATGGCATTTACGGCATTTATCGTTTGTTATGGTGGGGTCTTTTAGTATAAACTTCCTATAGTTTTTGGTATTAATTATTTGGTCTTGAATAGCTATTATAAAGCCTTCTGTCTCTGGAAACAAACTACCTATTTTGAGCCATTTATTTGATGCTATTGCGTCGATATGCGGTTGCTCTAAGTCGTAAGGATGTCTACCGTGTAGGGTTTTCTTTTTCCAGTTATCAACTTTTTGCTTCTGTGAATCTACGCTTATAGGATCTTGTAAATTTTCGTGTAGGTTAAGAGGAGTGTAATTTATATCATTTAAAACTATTGCCTTATGTATGTTACTAGTATTCGATTTTGTGTGAAAGAATGCTTTTAGCTTTACAATTTGTTTTTCCCAGAGACGATATATGTCTATCAGTCCTCGTCCTCCGTCCTGTCTTTTGATAGTTAATCTTTCAATCGCAGATTTTGGGTGTAATTTATTATTTTTCGTGAGTGTGGTGCGTGTGATACGTTCTATCTGCTCTGTGTCTGTTTTCGACCATTTGATTACCCCGAATGAATAAGTTAAAACTGGGATTGCGTAGGTATTTAATGCTTTGATTAGGTTTTTACCAGAGAGCTGAGATTTGCAAATTGTATTTATTCTTGTTTTATATTCCGTTGTTAGTTTTGCTTTGGTGACTGTGTGATTGATACCTTTAAGTTGCTCGTACCCTAAATATTTATATAAATCTGTTGCTTCCATTGCGGCTATTGTATTAGTATTATTGACGGCATAATCGCCGGGCTGTATCTTGCCTCTTATAATATGAACTGTCTTACATTTATCAAAACCGAATTTCATACTTATGTCTTTACTGAAGTTAGTGGTAGTTTCTATTAAAACTTTCATTTCTTTTTCAGATTTAGCGTATAATTTGATGTCGTCCATATAGATAAGATGAGAAATTATAATTTTTTCTGAAGGTAGGTTGAGACAATAACCAGCCCGGCAACTATGAAGCAATTGTGACAGTGGATTCAGAGCGAGGCAAAACCACAAAGGGCTCAACGAATCTCCTTGATAAATACCTTTTTTAATATATATTTGGCGGGTTTTAATTGAGTCTTGAGGGGTGTTTAGGATTAAAGTAGTTTTCCATTGTGTCATAATACATTTTAGAAAATCTATAATTTTTGGATTTATTTTATATATTTGCAGAGCTTGTACCAACCAAGAATGGGGAACACTATCAAAAGCTTTTTGGTAATCGATAAATGTACAATGTAAATTTCTATTCTTTGTGGTTGCATGTTTATGAATAGCAGAGTCTATAATTAACTGTTCTTTGCACCCCATGTGGCCTCGCCTGCATCCCTTTTGTTCTTCAGCTATTATATTGTGCAGTTCGATATGTTTGCTGATTTTTGAAGCAATCACAGAGGTTAATATTTTGTAAATTGTTGGAAGGCATGTGATAGGTCTATACTGTGAAGGTTGGGGTGAGTATTTTGATTTTGGGAGCATGTAGGTTACACCTGTAGCTAAAAATTCAGGAATTGTCTGTTGTCCTAAAATAATTTCTGTGAAACTTTTTGCTATGGGTTTGTGTAGTGATATTAATTTTTTAAGCCAAAAATTGTGGATTTTGTCGATACCAGGTGATTTCCAATTATGTAGTTTAGCAGTTATGATTGTAATATCAGATTCGCTGACTTCGGTGAAATTCATTTCTTCTATGGCGGCCCACTTAGATTTTTCTGAAGATATCCACTTGGCACTATTGTTATGTTCTACTTGTTCCTCCCATAATCCTGCCCAAAATGTTTCGAGCTCTTGTGCTGTAGGAAAGATTATATTATCGTCAGTAATGTCAGCTTGTGTCGGTTTTTGAAGATTTCTATAGAATAGTTTTTCATTTGTAGCGAATGTAATATTATCATATCGTCGTTGTTGAGCTTTTTTATATCGTTTAAGTCTATGAGCTTTTAAAATTAGTTTTTGTTTCAAAGTATCTAGGAATTCTTCGGGTTTTTTATTGTTACTTTCGTGCCTGGTATGAACAGTCATATTCTTAAAAATTGTTTCTACTCGCTTTACTACTTTGTGTGATCTATTATTATTTATATATTGGGTGAGTCTACCACAATCTGCTCTTAATTTTTCTATATCTTTTTCAATCCTCTGTTGCCACGGTGGTTTCTTATCTTCTACTCTTTTTCGGGTCGGGCCATCTCTAATTTTGCAATTAAGTTCTACAGATATTATCAATGCTGTACAATAAACAAGTGTGTGTATGTCTCCTAGTTGTGTTTCATGAGTTATAAACTGGTGCAGTATATTTTGATTAAACAAATGAATGAGCTGAAAAAGTTTGGGGCTATAATTTAATTTTGGTAATTTTGGTCTACATTTTGGGTCCATGCCTGAGTATTGTGCAAGCGCTGTTAGGAACTTATCTTGTATTTCTTGCAAATCTAATTGTGTTGTTGGGTTTCTGTGTGCCACAGGGGTTTCTATATCGTTTTCAAGTGATAACGTCATTGTCTCAGTTTGTGTGGATGTATGTGATATTGGAGTTATTTGTGAAAGTGGTTGTGTGTTTGAGTTTACTCTTTGACTTTGACGACTATATGTGCTTTGGGTGTTTATTGCCGGAACTACTATAATGTCTGACTGGCTATTTAAGTCTTCGTGTAGTTGAAATCTTACTTCTTCTTTTATTTGATCAATTACTTCTAAGGATAATAGCTTATTTCTAACTATTGCTCTTCTTTGATCTGAAATTCTCTGTTCAGTTACTTTAATGCTAGGGTATTGTTGAATAAAAAGTTCATGTAATCGCTTACGGTATATTGTCATGTCTGTTTCTAACTTCGTGATGTGATAGTAGGTACGTATTATAAATTTGTTTACATCATCGCTCCAGCTCATACGTACTCTAGGTTTTCCAGCTTTGGTGGACGCGGGTAGAAAGGTGTTTACCTCCCGCGCAACATCCAAAATTGGTATGGGTGAATTGGTGTTAGTACTAGACGGTGATGAAGGAATGGAGGGTGTATAAGAAACTGTACTGGGACTAAATGGTTCTGAAATTGGACTATTGACTGTTTGTATATGTATGATGTCGGCTGTAGTATCTTGTGTGGTGGGAGCCCGCCTGCTCAACTCCTCACCGCTGACGGTTCGCATGCTGTAGCACCCAGCGTCAGCTCCAGGTGCGCCCCGGCGATCACCCCCGGGAAGCGGTCCTATGCGTTTACTTTTACTTCTCGTCTCCATGTTAAATGGGTTACCATTGCCACGTTAGCCACGTCAGTAAAACTTTTCGTGTGTCCGCCCCCCACGTGTGTCAGATGTTCGACTCGGACGTATGGTTGGGTTTTAGGGGGCTTATTATTATTATTATTATTATTATTAGTAAATATAATTTTAAGTCATTCATATTAGAATAGCCTGTATGAAACTTCAGTTTAATCCCAAGCAATTTTATCTGCCATATAGTCTTTAATAGAATATTATCCCTTTGACGACAGCTTCCGTTTTAAAGATAATTTAAATTTATTTAGGCTTAATTGCTGTATATTGTTCAGGTTTTATGGTAGAATCCAACAAATTGAACTTTAAAAGATTTGTTTATCTTTTGGAGTTTAGTGGCAGGTACAACTAGTTATCTACACAGGAGCGCCGAACTACGTGCCGAAAGATCGAGGCGCCGTATCCTCGAGGCGGTCGGGCCCACCTTAGAGCGACCCTGGGTGGAGTGGCTCTCTCGCTGCCGACCATCATGCAAAAGATGGTCGACAGCGAGACGGCGTCGGAGGCGATGGCCTCCTTCTGCGAAGTGGTGATGTCGCAGAAGGAGGCCGCGGAGCGGGAGAGGGAGCGGGATCCGCTCTCTCTCCGGCTACGCCGTTGGCGCAGCGGGCGGGCCAGGAGGGCCCGTCAGGCAGCGCCCGGGGGGTCTTAGGCGGCGGGGGCAGGGGGCCCCTTCCGTCTCGCCATAGACCCCCCCGAAGTCGGCCAGTTACGCCATGGCCGCACATAGAGGTAGGGAAGGCGCTGCAAATTGCGCCTTCCTGAGGAGGTCTCCCCGGTTCTGATCCGGGGGACGTTGGCCGCGGGCGGGGTACCAGAAGCTACAAACCCGGGCACTGGTGCCTCGCCACTTTTCAACAGCGGTGGGCGTCGTCTGAAGTTTTTTAGTGGGTAGGACTGCGGTGGTCGCGTCGGCCGCATGGAGCCCCACACCCCCTCCCGGTCTCCCCCTTTTGGCCGGGAGACAGTGCGTAAGCAGCATTTTTTTTACAGACGATAATAAAAAATAAAAAAAGGTACAACTAGTTATGTTTTTTCCTTGTGTTTACGTTATGTATACAGCTTTTTTTATTAAATTAATAAGTATTTCTGTATACATATACCTTTGTGGTTTTCATAAACAAATTGAACCGACACTGTCAAAATACCTTTCCTTAAAATTTTTCCCTTACTGAATGTCCACACGGGAGATTATAAATTGCTCGAATAGCCCTCTTCTGCAGCACAAAGATAGTTTGAATATCTGCGGCACAATCCCACAGAAGAATACCATACGACATAACGCTACGGAAATAGCTATGATAAACTAGCCTAGCTGTTGCTACGTCTAAAGTAACACCTGAAAACTTGTTAGTATCCACAAGGGTCAACTCATCCTCCTTTACCATAATAGTAGAGTTTGCCTGTCTGACGTTAGGCGTCACGAATTTAATACATTTCGTTTTAGCCCCATTTAATAACAAATTATTGACGTCAAACCAGTGCACCTTCGAGTTCGCACTGTTTACATCGTCTAAATTCTTATTTCGTTTTAACTTAACAATAATGATGTATCATCAGCAAACAATCCTATCTCGTGGTTTTCTTTTACAAAATATGGGAAATCATTAATATAAATCAAAAACGGACCTGCAAAAAAGAGACCTGCGGAACCCCCATTTTAAAAACTACACATCGATTCCGTTTGATGCCGATTCAGGGGGCCTACCGCCGAGTTCGATGGCAATCGATTATAAGGCAAAATGGTTTTCGAATTGATTCTGTCGTACCGCCGAACTCATGGAAATCGAAACAAAATGGCGTTCTCCATTTACCTATTGGTCTGTCACGGACTGAAGGTCATGAATGAGAGGTGGCTGTCGGCAGATTCCCCGGTACGGATTAATGAACGCAAAACAAAGTTTGATCTAGATGGATTACCGGTAATCCATCGAATTCGGCGGTAGGCCCCCTGGTCCTGAAAGTCTATGTACGGTTTACTCGTACATTGACTTTGCATAACTACATATTCAATTGAGGTCAGGGAATCTTGCGGTCCGATGTTATTAAAATTATTAATAAAATACAATTAACTGAGTATAAACTAGGACTGCGGGAATAACTGACGTCGCGTGAGAACCACTTGTACGTAAAACTGTATCTCGATAAATAGTGACTACTCATCGCGTTTTTTCATCTTGTGAAGTCATTCACTAGAAATAACTACTAACTAAATTTGTGTTGGTGTGTGACCGTGGCAGTGCACTTAGGCCCCTTCGGAATACCAGCGCTATGGTTTCATAACCAGCTGAGCTGAGAAGGGGACCTTTTACTGGTCTACGTATTCTAGTTAAGGTTTTTTGTTTTCTGTTGGCATTATGATGCCTTTAAAACTACATGAATAAATGTAAGTATCTAATTGTGTGGACCACATAAATAATTTTATTCTTAACTACAAAATCATCTGTACGATGTAACACGCCTTACACCCTACTACTTACTCTAATCCCAGAAGAGGTACTATGGTTAATTACAAATAACATGGGACCAACCTCTATAGTACGTGTCAGAGTTTCCAGAAGTGTAGAAGCTTTGAGTGACCTCGGCAGCAGTTCTTGTGTCGGTAAATGTCAGCATAGTGATGGTCTCTGCATCTAAAGCATATAAAGATAAGCAAATTAGTTGTACCTGCCACTAGACTCCAAAAGATAAATAAATGATTTAAAGGTCAATGTGTGCGATTCTACAATAAAATCCCAAGCAATATACAGCAATTGAGCCTAAATAAATTTGAATTAACAATAAAACGCAAGCTGTCTTCAAAGGGATACTATTCTATTAAAGACTATATGGCAGATAAAAATGCTTGAGATTCATACAGGCTATTCTAATATGAATGACTTAAAACATGAATATTGTTAATGTTATATTATATTGCATTGTATAGCTTCACAGACAAATGAAGATTGTAATTCAAGTACCAAACCAATGGATATATTTAAAAGAGCATAGCCTGTGAGTTTCTTGCCAGTTTTACTTACAGAGCGGTGGCTTGGAACTGGCACGTAGATTCACTTATACTTAATTATTTTTTGTTTTTAAATTGTTTTGTTGCATGTAAGTGAATCTAAGCTAGGTAATAATATTTCGATTAGTAGTAGAGTAGTAGTATTAGTAGTAGGTAGTCTAAGCTGAGTGTAATAATATTTCGATTTTTTAAAATATTTTAATTATAACGTTTTCAAGTACTATATATATATTTACATAGTTTATGAAATAAATATTTTTTTTACTTTACTTTACTTTACTAAAGAAATCGTTGATGCAGTCAGGGTACTGTAACTTACATAGTAGCAGACATGCAAATTAAATTATAAATAATTACAAAGGACTGTGAAATTCACAATAAGACAACTTTATCTGGATTGATCTTCACATAGGTATATTAATATTTCCATTAAAGCTGCTGTTCATCCGGACAAAAAGATATCCGGGAAGAGAACCCTTTCATGCGTCCTACTTCCTATAATCCCGGGTCTGTTGCGCTCATGAGGTGGTGCGCTTTGGACCGTGCTTATTTCACGGTATGAAGCGCCTTCTTTTTTTTTTGACTGCATCGACTACTTACCTTCATGCAGGATGTACTCATTATGACGTGTCATTAAAAAAAACATGTGACCCATTAACTCCGCACCGGGCGGGAAAGTGAAGCGTCATGTCTGCAGTTTTGTTTTATTTTCTAAAATTTGTGATATTTTGAACATTACTTTATAATTACGGTGGATTATTAGCCGTTAAGTGTTTGTGAATATACATGCGTGTTGGTAAATGAAACAAAACAGTGCAACATCACTTTTCAAATTCTCTTAAGGAGTCCATGTGAGATCTTAGTATAGTCCCACATCTTTACTGAGGAGTCTAGGGGCTTAGGGGACGGTATCTCATTTTTCATTTATCATTTTTATCACCACTCATTCTCATTTACTATGATTTATATATCATTTACTTGACACTGGCTAAAGGGGCTAAACGCACGAAGCCATTATTTAAATGAAAAAGAAAACTACGCACCACATCGCCTAGCAGTCATTCCCAAAGTAGACGATAACGCCCCCTTGTGGGCGCTGCAGATCTCAAGGGGGGCGGTAAGAGACCCAGAAAGAAAATGGGGGCGTTGTGTAGAGGCCTGGGGCCTGAATTTGTAATTTATTTAGCTAGGAGGCCTTTTAAAAAAAATATTTATTCTTAAAATGGGCAGTAGACAAAATAAGTTTGGGTACCACTGGCCTAGATTGTCAATTCGCTGGCTTAATGGTACATAGGCCTATTAGTAGACAGGTCAGATTTAAGTTACGTACAGTACAGGCAGCCTTATTTTTTTTAACTGAGATCTTATCAATGTTAATTAACCGATTAAAAGACAAGACGCATGATTAAAGAATATATCGCTTTTGCATGTCCTCATTACAAGATCTGCTTTTATGATGTCCCAAAAATAATCCCTTCGAGATACATACATACAATCACGCCTGTTTCCTCGAAGGGGTAGGCAGAGGCATATTGTACGCTCATTTCGCCAATTAAATAGTTGGTCCCACGTAATAGGTGGCGAGCCTAATGCCGCTTGTTGGGCACTGTTATGTCCGCCAGAGCCTAGCCCGTTGATCGGCAGGTGCACCACTTGCAGGTGAGGTTGGCTTGGGCTCCTTAGGTCTTGGTATGATCCCTATACACCCAGATAAGTCAAAGTCAAAATACTTTTTATTTCATAAACTATTACCTACATAGTACTTAAAAACGTCAAAATTATAAAAAAATAACAAAAACAAATAAAATATAATTATACTAAAATCACGAAGCTTAGATTCACATGCAACCAAACAATTTAAAAAAACAAAAAATATTTAAGTGTAAGTGAATTTAAGTGCCAGTTCCGAGCCACCGCTCTTGAAGAAGAACTGGCAAGAAACTCACAGGCTATGCTCTTTTAAATTATCGATTGGTTAGTTACAATCTTCATTTAAGTAAACCAGCGAATTGTGGTTTATAATTATTTGTAGTTTTAGGATCTTTTTTTTAATTCTTGATTTATATTCTTAAATCTATATCTATCTATCTCATATGCTACCAATATCTTATAAGCTGGTCTCTAACCTTCAGTATCAGCTTCATAGTAATCATTAAAGTCGAAGTCCAACTCATCATACACCTCCACCTCGTTCTGGTACTCCAAATATAAGGTTTCTACCCAGCATTCCACCATCAGGACCAGACCAAGCCATTTCCACATCCACATAGAGCAGTTCCTATTAACCTGACTTTGATCTAAACGTATTAAATAGGTTTGGGTAAAATTTTCTAAATAAAAAGTAAACATTTATAAACATGCCAAGTTCTTTCTGTCATTTAGACGAATAGCTTCATTCAGATTACAAAAATGACATCATAAGTCTACAGATTATAATAGATGTTCAACGAAAGGAATAATGAGATGATGGATAACTCTTCTTCTTTCTTTTAAATTATGGCTTCGTGCGTCTAGCACATTTAGCCAGTGTCAAGTAAGTGATATATTAATAATATATAATTCATAGTAAATGAGAATAAGTGGTGATAAATATGGTAAATGGTAAATGAGATACCCTCCCCCTTGCGTCCTCCTTAAGCCCCTTGAGTCCTCAGTAAAGATGTGGGACTATACTGAGATCTCACATGGACTCCTTGAGAGAATTTGAAAAGTGATGTTGCACTGTTTTGTTTGATTTACCAACACTCATGTATATTCACAAACACTTGACGGTTAATATTCCACAGTTATTTCACATTAAAGTAAGAAATGTCATTAATCTTATAAAATTGAACAAAACTGCAGACATGACGCTTCACTTTCCCGCCAAGAAGTACGATGGATAACTCATGTAACCTACTGAATTGACTTTTTTTTGGTTTAGATGACGATTAAAGTTTAAAATCTAGAATTTTTTTTATAAATTAAAACTTAAACGATGATCCCCTGACTTATTCCTTGTACCAAGTGGCTCTACGGCATGTATTACCATTAAGTATGTTTGGGAACAGTGCAATGTGGTATTAGCCAAGAATAGCGCCACCGCATTAACAAAATATACACAATAAAATTCAAAAATTCACAAGTCATTCATTCAAGTTTGGCTCAATAGAGCTCTTATGAATGTCACTGCGGGCGGGAGCTTGATCGTAAAAGAACGGGCAAGAAAATCGTCAAATTTGGTTTTTCTCCCACCAGTTAAAATAAAAATACTTAATATTAAAACAATTGTGTGCTGCAGTCACAAGAACCAAAAGCTCGGAAGACAAAAACTCTCTCTAGCAATATTAACATTATTACCTACGGACAAACACAGCAGACATGAGAAGACGCGTTTCGCTCAACCATATTTTAGGGAACGCAACAACCCGACGCATGACGCCACCACCGCAGAAACATATAAGTGAGCGTGACATACTCAAGCCATAGGATAAAAAGATTTTAGTAAAAATAACAGTACTATTACAAGAATAAATGAAATGTGCTGCAAACAACAATTTTGTTACTATAGATATATAACGCAAATGAATGTTATTGTCCGTACCCGACCAATTGTCGTTGATGGCCGCCGCTACTTACAGACCGACGCGTCTGTTGTTGTTTTTAAATACTGTAATATGAACGACTTCACATATAAAATATTTATCATCAGCGACTACTACTAATGTAGTAAAGATTCAATTTCACCAGTTTGGATTTCCCGTCACTAAATATCGGCAGTGACATCTCAGTAGGTGTTAAGAAGTCGACACGCTCGATTTTAATATAAATCATAAAACTTTCGTTATCTATTATATATCTATATGTGGCACGCAGCCACCCCTTCTTATCTCACGGAGAGTCAACCGAGAGAAATCTTACCAGATTATGGGCAGCAGCGTCATCCTGCGTACTGGTTTGAACTGGGATCACCAAACCGCTTGCCCGGGGTGGTGATTATGGGCAAATACCCCCAATAGAATTTAATCTATTTGGAAGGCCATAGTTCAGTAGTGGCCTTGTTAATTATGACGAAGATTAATAATGAAACAAAATTATGATCACTCAAGTTTATTTTGCATACCCAACTGTAGCAAACATTCAAATAAAAATGCAGTGAAGACGTAGGAGGAGAATATATAAAATAACAGGATCAATCCATCATTCTAGCACTATCCCGGCTGTGTCTTAGACACTGAAGACCCAGAGTCTGCAGGGTCTTATCACATTTGGCAGAACCTCAGTTAAGGATTATGGAGCACATTAAAATAAATCCAGTTCATAGCCATGCTGTCAAGTTTAAGTTGTAAATCACAGAGCACAATTGCTTGGGTCATCTACAGAAATCCGATTAAAATAAGTTCCGCTAATTAACATCTTGTCAAGCTCAGAGAAAAATCCTAATGTACCATTTTCTCTTTACATTTGCTTCGTGCAACATCCCTCTTATATTATGTGAATCGAAGACTGATTCTAGCGATCAGCTTCATGTTTGACGCATAGAATTCTTGAACTTTCTTTATTTCGAACAAAATTGTAATTCGACCATCATGATGTCATGAACCAAACTTCAGCCGTTTTAGTCCCTTGAACAGCTTCATAATTTTTTTCTGGTTTTCTACCTTATCTTACACCATAAGGTTCAATTTACGGCAGTAAAAAAATTAAACTTAAATTGGATGCTTAAATTTCGGGACCTTTATTCATTTGAAAAAAAAACAATGATCGAAACTGCAGCCTTCTTCGTGCTCGATGCTTAAAACTCTGGCGTTATCTTCATTTCCAACAGAACATTCACTGTGACCATGATTTAAATATTAGCCTCCTCTAAACAACTCTAAGCATAGAATTCCTAAACTTTTATCATTTCAAGAAACAAAGTCAATGTGACTTTGATCGAGGCTGCCTTCTTTAAACGTGATGCTCAGAATTATGGAACTGTCTTCATTTCAACCAAAAAGTCTCTGTGACAATGATCTAAACCTTTATACTTGATGCATAGAAATCTGGAACTGTCTTCATTTCAAACAAAATGTCAATGCGACTACCATGATCCAAACTCCAAATGTGATAACTGCCCAGGGTTTTATTATCCTAGCCCGGTTACACCAGCTGCCCGTGCAGACACAGACGTGAAAACGGGCGAAGAGGGAGATGCCTCGCGATAGGGGCACCAGGGAGGGCATGGGGCTCACGATGCATCCGTTGTCTAGCTCCTGCAAGAAATAGAAGTTGATGTGAAGAAGTTATTCATATCTCGTTGGTGGTGGTGTCACCACGCTAGTATATGCTGGTATTTTGACAAAAGACGCCAAGGTATTACAAGCGCAAAGACAATTCTGCTACCAAATAATGTTTCAGATTAAAGGACTTAATAACAGGTGCCTCGAAATGGAGCACAGACCATATGAGGCCTTTTTTAAATGACATCTGACATTCATCATCATCCCAGCTGATTAATGCGCTGGCCCATGTGAGGCCTCTTATTTTTGAGCCGCATAATAAAGCATGCTACACCAATTGTTACCCCTGAAAAGTTTAAGTTCATTAATAGTTTCCGCCCTTCTATTCACAAAATTACGAGCGCTTTGACAATTATAATCACCTCAGCTACTATAATCTACTGCAGAACATGGGCCACCCCAATTGTTTTCTACGTTGAACTATCTCGAGGCGCCTGCAACAACACCTGTGTTGACCACAGAGCATCGGTCCATCGAGTTGGACGCTGTCCTCTACTACAACGTTCATTAGTTTACCTGTTTATCGACTGGTGGGTCGTCGTACGAGGTTATTTACTGCGTGGACAGATAAAACAAATGCGGGATCGCTGTATAGGGTAGTATCCAAAATCACAAATAGTTGCACAAAATTCGGTTTACAAATCTGACTCCATAAATTATTAATTAATTAGTTAATTTCGAATGAACGTGAACCTGAACGTAACGTAAAAGTGAACCTGACGGACCGGGTGTTATATGCGACTGGGCCCGATCGCGCTCCACCGCGTGGCCGCACTAAAATATGTGGTAGGCCTAATGAACGTAGCAGCCGACACGTGTTGGAGTAAAGACCGGCTTTGGGCAAACGTAGTGTAAGACGAGATGGCTGTTAGCAGATGTATTCTTTCTGCAGAGGAACAGGATGGGTCGCGCTTTTTGGGCAAGGTCTACATGTTTTTTGCATCACGACAACGCGCCGGTTCACACGGCCCGCGTGGCGAAGGTTGCTGTGCAAGACTGCAGCTTCGAAGAAATTAATCATCCTCCCAACAGTCCAGACTTGGCCCCTAGTGACTACTATCTATGAAAGGAAAAGAAGGAAATATTTTTTAGAAGGTTTAGAAAAACTTATTTCTCGATCTAATAAGTGTATTAGGGTTCTAGGGGAATGCATTGAAAAATAGAGTTTTTTCAAATTTTTCTGAGTTTTCTTTCATGCCCGTACCGGGAATACATTGAACGCCCCTCTTATGTTCAGACCTGGACGGCAGTTGGCTGATTGCAAGTTTTCCCACCTGCAAAGCCATCTCAAGTTTCGCCATCCGCTTGCTAACGTAGTGCTTGCCCCTCATGGCGTGATGCGTGCTCCGGCAGACACGCTGCGTGTAGACCCCACTCAGGTCGATCCACCGCACGGAGCACCCTCCCGTGAACCGGCCGTAGATCGACCGCGGCTGCGATCCGTTCACGTAGTAACGAGGCCTGGAAAATTCATTATAATGTAGGCATAGTCAGCGTCAATTAGTTAGTAATATCTAAAGCACCATGAAGACTAAAACGCTAACTATACCACACCATCAGGTGGCACTGAAGTATCATCATCTCAGCCCATAAACGTCCCACTACTGAGCACGAGCCTCCCTTACATGCCAAGGTGCGAGGGTGTTAAGTTAAAATTGTATGTATAAAGATCGTAACAATTTGCAATCATTCAGTAGTCTACAATACAAAGCCGAAGGAATATCTCGTCTTGTTTCAATTATACAGTCCTACTAAAATCAACCCTAAACATAGCTACGGAAGGAACATAATGGCCTAACGAGCCGGATTGCATCGGCCGATCCCGAGCGATAAGAGAACAAAAGGCAACCTTTTTTTTTGCTACGAAGACGGGCAGTCATACGCAAATTAGTGCGAAATAAATAAGTGAAGGAATAAGTGTAAAAACTTTTGAACAGAAAACAAAATTGCAAATTTGGACAGTTTATCACCGGAATTTCACCTCAAGATTGTTTAATATCGTTACCTGGGTGTATAAGCTACACAGTGAATATATTTTTACGCATAAGGATTGATAAACAACCATGGAAATCGTCGAACAAACTGCGTGTGAATTAGAAGATCTTATTAACATCATAAAAAAAACATTAGATAACTTCAAGAAATGTCCGAAGGCACGGCTCAGCCGTGGTTACGTAACAGTAAAACTGCAAACTGTTGAAGAATATTGGCATCAATTTCGAATTGCGCATACAACTTTAATGAAAAATGTGAAAAGGGATCAGCGTCAATTGTTACCCTATTTTGCGGAGAACCAATATTATGCATGTGAAGAATTAGCCATGGAAGCCAAATCGGCAATGCAAGATTTATTGTTTGGTATGGAATCACAGCAAAAATCAAGCGGACAGCAGGCAATGAATGTATCATTACCCCAACAAGCTCAGATTGCACATGTAAAACTACCCCGTATCGAAATACCAAAATTTTATGGAAGTTATGAAACATGGAATTCGTACCAGGACTTATTTATTTCGTTGGTTGATCAAAACAGTTCCCTTAGTGGCGTACAGAAACTACATTATCTGAAGTCAAGCGTGGGTGGAGAAGCTGAATTATTACTGCGCCATATTCAGGTTAGTGGAGCAAACTACCCCCTAGCGTGGGAAACACTTAAGAGAAGATACAGTAATAAGCGTCTTATTGTTACATCCTTGTTAAAGCGTATATTTAACCAGAAAAAGCTAAGTAGCCAAAATTCTAATCATATAAAATCTCTAATTGATACAACATCTGAATGTTTAAGCAGCCTAGAAAATATGCACATACAAACAGAGGGCTGGGACCCGCTTATAAATTTTATTGTAGTGCAAAAATTAGACAGTGAAACGCACAAAGAATGGGAAGAACACATTAGCAGTGAATCATGTGATAAATTACCCACCTTTGAGTTATTGAAAGAATTCTTAGAGATTAAATTTAGAACGCTAGAACTTATACAACAACCCACTGCGCCAAGGGAAAGAATAGTAAGATCATACCATATTTCTAACGCTGCCACGGACAAGATATGTCCTTTGTGCCAAGAAAAACACACACTCAGTCACTGTAAGGACTTTGGAAAATTTGAACCAGAACAACGATCAGAGTTTGTTAAAACAAAGTATCTTTGTTACAATTGTTTGGTTCCTGGGCACAGTGTTAGAGCATGTCGACTACTCACCAAGTGTAAATTATGTCAACGACGTCACCACACCCTTTTACATAACAATAAGATAAATGAAGCATATGGCCCTACTCAGAAGAATGAAAATAAACAGCCAAGAGCTTTACATACAAATGTAGAAGAAGAGAAAGAATCAAGAGAAGAAATCAATTTAGCAGTGATGACGTCACAAACAAGAACAGCTCACAGCTCAGATGTTGCTTTACTAGCAACGGCCCTGGTGGAATGTAAGAGTGAAGATAATCACACCACAGTACTGCGAGCCCTAATAGATCCTGGATCACAGGGGTGCTTTATAAGCCAAAGAGCGGCACAAACAATTAGAGCGAGACGGTATTCCGTCAAAGGAAGTATCATCGGAGTGGGTGAAGTAAAATCAAGATTAAATCAAGTAGTTCAGGTCGAGGTCTCGTCAAGAAGTCAAAAATTCAGCCTCAAGGTGAAAGCATATGTCATATCAAAGCAACTGACTACTCAAATACCCACTAAAACAATAAAAACAAGTACATGGGATCATTTAGATGGGTTAACTCTAGCCGATCCTAAATTTAATCAACCAGCAAACATTGACTTACTTCTTGGTGTAAACGAGTACGCACAAATTATAGAAAATGATGTCATCAGAGGTTCACCAGGGTCTCCTATTGCACAAAAAACAACCTTGGGCTGGATCTTATTTGGAAAGATACACAATTGTGAAAATACAGATGATGAATCAATTTTAGTAATGCACCAACAAGTTGAAGTCGACGAGATGTTGAAAACTCTGTGGGAGGTTGACACAGACACGAGAAGAAAATTAACAAAGGAAGAAGAAGAATGTGAAAGAATGTACAAAGAAACATATACAAGAACAAAAGAAGGACGGTACGTCGTAAGCTGCCTTTTAAGACAAAGATACCACAATCATTAGAAGGAAATACTCAAATTATAGCAAGAAAGCGATTAGAAATGCTTGAAAGAAGATTTGAAAGACAACCAGAATTAAAGAAAGATTACACTGAAGTTATGGAAGAATATATTAGATTGAATCACATGCAAGAAATACCAAAAGAAGAAATAGAAGATGAAGGTCAAGCCTATCCTATAGCCGCCAGGATGGTAAAAGAAGACTTTTATGTGGATGATTTGATGTCTGGAAGTGACACAGTTGAAGATGCCATAGAAGCTAGCAAACAATTAAAATCTCTGTTAGAGAAGGGCAAATTTCGACTGCAAAAATGGTGCTCGAATAGTCCCCAATTCTTGAAATCTTTAAATGAAGCAGACAGATCCTCAAGAGCACATGTAGACATGAAAGTAGATGGTACAGTCAAAGCACTAGGTGTATCATGGGATTTAGGAGAGGACAAATTCAAATACAGCCTGAATTTAGATGCGCAACCGGTTGATATAACCAAACGAGTTGTCTTGTCCGATTTACAAAAGTTTTTCGATCCACTGGGTTGGATTTCTCCAGCAATTATTCTTGCAAAGATTTTTGTACAAAAATTATGGTTACAAGGTGTGGGTTGGGATGATATTGTCGATGATGATTTACAAACTGAGTGGAAGTCAATACGAGATGATTTGAAGAATATTAACCAAATTACAATTCCACGATGGTTGAATACCTTGAATAGTCGTAAAGAATTTATATCGTTGCACGGTTACAGCGATGCCTCAATGTATGCCATGGGTGCAGTTGTATACTGTAGAGTCATTCAATCTGATGGAACTATTGACATTAGCATTGTCGCCTCTAGAACAAAGGTGGCACCTGTTAGAACAGTTTCTTTACCGCGCCTTGAGTTGTGCGCTGCTGTGCTCCTATCGAAACTTCTCCGACACACAGCTCAAGCAATGAGAATTCCATTGGACAGGATTTTTGCCTACACCGATTCATCGGTCGTACTATCATGGCTTTTCGGCGAACCTAACCGCTGGACACAATTTGTAGCCAATCGCGTCGTTGAGATCACAGACAACGTTCCTAATAGTCAGTGGCACCACGTTCAAACAGATTTGAACCCTGCTGATGTTGCATCACGAGGCGCTAAATTAACTGATCTGAAACAAAATAATCTGTGGTGGCATGGGCCTCACTGGTTATTGGAAGAAACAATAAAGTTTTCGAGATTAAGCATACTACCAACCGATCTTGAGAAAAGAAGAACTAAATTGACAGTGATGACCACAGTAGAAGAAGATAAAACAAACAGTAAAAGCGTATTCAATTTTGAAAACTACACAAACATGGAAGAGCTATTAAAAATTATAAGTTATATGAGAAGATTTTAAATTACAAAAGATCAAATGAAATTGATAAAGCAATAACTACAAAGGAAATTAATGAAGCATTAGAATTATGCGTAAGAAAGGCACAGAGAGAAGATTTTGAAGAAGAGATAGATGACATTAAGAACTTCAAGGAAGTTAAGAGAAACAGTAATCTGAAAACGTTAAACCCTTACCTAGATGAAGAACAGATTCTCAGGGTGGGCGGCAGGTTACGTCATTCAAACCTAGAAGGAAACACGAAGCATCCTATTATACTAAGCAACAAGAATCCACTTACCTTACTGCTAGTCGCAGACGCACACCAGAAAACTCTGCACGGTGGTGTCCAAATGATGTTATGCCACCTTCGAATACGATTTTGGATTCTCAGAGCTAAAAATGTGATAAAAAGACATCTTCACAGGTGCATAGTATGTGTCAAAGCGAATGCAAAGACAAGAAGCCAAATAATGGGAGACTTACCTCACATGAGAGTGAACTTATCTCGCCCGTTTCAATACAGTGGTGTAGATTTTGCCGGCCCATTTAACCTGCTTATGTCTAGAGGCCGTGGAGCGAAGACCAGAAAGGCTTATATCTCTGTATTTATATGTATGTGCACAAAGGCTATACATCTAGAGTTGGTAGGAGATCTTACCTCTGACGCTTTCATAGCAGCATTCCGGAGATTCACCGCAAGAAGAGGACGATGTGCACATATTTATAGCGATCAAGGTCGCAATTTTATTGGTGCAAATAGAGAATTGGTAGAGGCATGGAAGGCTGCACAACTTGAATTTACGCATGAAATTGCTCAAAGTTTAGCACTAGATGGCACACAGTGGCATTTTATTCCACCTTACAGCCCGAACTTCGGTGGCCTTTGGGAAGCCGGCGTAAAGTCAGTAAAGACGCACTTAAAAAAGATTCTAACCACAAATTTAACTTTTGAGGAGATGACTACGGTACTTTGTCAGATAGAATCTCTTCTTAACTCAAGACCTTTGACACCAATTGATGACACTGATGCCACTCATTTGAGACCACTGACACCTGCTCATTTTTTAATTGGTGAACCAACGGTTGAAGTGCCTACTCCAGACCTGACAAACTTGAATATTAACTATTTAGCAAGATGGCAATACACACAAAGATTAGTCCAATCCTTTTGAAAAATTTGGCAGATGGAATATTTGACACGCTTACAACAACGACCTAAATGGCTCAGAAGGCAGCCTGAATTCAACGTAAACGATATAGTACTGATAAAACATGATGGTTTGCCTCCTGGAAAATGGTTGATGGGCCGAATAGTGGCTAAACATCCTGGATCCGATGGGTCTACGCGTGTTTACAGTGTGAAATCTGGAGATAGTGTTACTAAAAGATGTGTAACTAAGTTGTGTCCTTTAATTAATGTTCAAGATGAATGACTTTAACAGTGAAGTTATGATTTTATGAGGCATGCTTTTCTATGTTAATTGATTTCTTAGTTAAAATTATCTGGGTTGTCAAAGTTTTAATCGATGTTTAAATTTTTGATATTATACTTACCTTTCTAATTTGTTTAAAGGCATAGGCCTTTTGGTGGGCGGTGTATGTTAAGTTAAAATTGTATGTATAAAGATCGTAACAATTTGCAATCATTCAGTAGTCTACAATACAAAGCCGAAGGAATATCTCGTCTTGTTTCAATTATACAGTCCTACTAAAATCAACCCTAAACATAGCTACGGAAGGAACAGAGGGTATTGGGTCATACTTAGTGTTGTAAAGAACTCGAGTCTTTGAGTCCTAAATTTAGAGCTCGACTCGGAATTACACGACTCGACTCATAACAATAAGACTCTTAAGAATAAAGAACTCAAGTCTATATGAGCTCTTAAACGCGAGACTCGAGACTCGAGTCTTCTTTAGCGCTCGAGCCCTTTTTACGCGCCGAGTCGCGCTCGAGTTCTTTTCCGCTTTGAGTCATTCTTTTTAAAGCAGCCAATAAAAGGCTATTTTTGTGAGATATAATCATGTGTAACCAGAAGGAGATGTCGAAAAATAAATGAAAAATCAGTTTAATTAATTATGATTATAAAAATTATTACAAAAGAAAACATTAATTAAACAAAACTACCAAACAAATAAACTCTTCAGCTTTATTATATAAGTATAGACATTTATTCTAAATAAATCACTGTCAGCATTTCGAAGACCAGTTTGAAGAAGACTCGAGCTCTTTTAAGACTTGAGCTCTTTTAAGACTCAAGCTCTTTATAAGACTCGAGTATCTCGAGTTCTATTTAAGGTTTCGAGTTCAATAATGGCGCTCGAGTCTTCATGATAGGACTCAGACTCGGCTCGACTCAAGACTCCGAGTTCAGTTAGTTCACTGAGTCTTAGAAAATTGAGTCGAGTCTATCGAATAAGACTAAAAGACTCGAGTCCTTTGCAACACTAGTCATACTCCACCACGCGGACCCAGTACGGATTGGCGGAGGCAGGTGTATGGCGTCCTGCTGTTAGAATTTATCAAGCCGCCCATTAGGCCTCTAACATGGCTTAACGACTACCACATTTAGTGATAACCGGGACCAACGGCTTAACGTGCCTTCCGAAGCACGGAAGCGCTCGATATCAAATGCCACACAAACGGTCACCCATCCAAGGTCTGACCTCTGTAAACTCTGCTGTACTTCGGTGATCGTTTCCGACCACCGAGCACCGCAGAGCTACGAGCGCTTCACACACTGAAGTATACGACCCACTTAATGGAACGTGGTCACACTAACTTATGGATTGCTGACCCTTTCCGTTTCTTGCGTGTAGTGAACAACTCTTGGGAAAAAATCATTGTGTTTATGTGAAGACTAATAATTTCTATACAAACCAACCACCTGGTGGAAAGTGGAAGGCAGCCTACGGCCACAGAGCTCGTTGCCAAAGGTAAATAAAAAAATATTCTCTTACAATTACACCAATTATTTAGCTCCAAGATAAGTATCATTAAGAACTTGTGTTATGGATACTAAATAACGGATAAACATACATAAATACTTTTTTTTTTGTAAATACATACTTAAGATACATAGGAGAATACCCATCCCAGAACAAATATTCATGTTCATGCACTCAAAGATTTGTTCTGTGTGGGAATCGAACCCACGACCTCTCGAGTGAAGTGCAGGTATACTGACCTCCACGCCATATCGGTCGTCTCTCCTTTAGTTGTAAACACTGTTTCACGCCTTATTTAAGCCGTCACTACTTGATCCCGTAGCGGTCCGCAGTGATCACATCCTTCCACTTGCATCCTGGCACAAAATGTTGCCGAGAAAACCTCGACTCCATTTGCCTTTTACCTCAGCTGTGGCGAACATGTGCTGGGATATTGGGAAACTAATTCAACATCTTCTTCGCTGAAAAACCAGCCTCCTTAATATTTTTTCACGTAGAGCGCTTTAAAATTTGTGAGTTCCTAGTCAGTCCTGAACTACTCACAGAGCGTTAGTTCGGACCTGTCACTTAGATTCACTAACCTTTAATTTTTTTTGCATGTAAATAAATCTTACTTCATTTGTGTTGAGTTAAAGTAATTTTATTTCTAATTCTCTTCATATATCTATTATTTGATTGTAATTTAATTCTAATCTTAGGTACTTTAATGTTTTAATCAGTGTTTGCCTTGTAAAATATATTATTTGCATGCTGTGGTCTCCTATAATTGAGGGAGTACACATAATGTTACAGGTATGTCACATATTATTGTATTTTTGTCATGTATGTTTTTGTTGGAGACCAATATTTTTAATAAATAAACTTCGTGATTTCAGTGTAATCATATTTTGATTATTTTTTATAAGTCCTGCATCTACCGGTTTCCCGAACTGATTTTCTGCTCGGACACTCATACGTACATGTCGATGTACCGGCAGTACATCTTGTACTGGTTCACGAGCGCCTTCGCCCGTGGGTCGATTGGAATCACCGGCAAAAACTCTCCAGCGAAGCCATCAGAGCAATGAGCACTGCGCGGTATACCCGTGGTCCAAATACCACACACGTAACACTGAAAAATAAAATACAAATTAATCCCACGTCCATATTCATACGTTGATACAACAATTTAATAAGTCCTTGATCGAAGCCACATGCGTGTTATGGGTGGCTATAAGTTCTTTTTTTGTTTTCAATAATGGCTTCGTGCGTCTAGTACGTCTAGCCAGTGTCAAGTAAGTGATATATTAATAATATATAATTCATAGTAAATGAGAAGGCTGAGATCACATCTTTCCACTTGCTACGATCTTGGCACACACTCTTAGCTTCATTCACACTCATTAACCTCTTCATACACGCCCGTCTGTTTAGCGTACTTTTGACCTGCCCTTTCCCCAAAATTATCGGGGATTGGTCATGGAAGGTCTTACATGGTCTTCCCCTCCCAACACTTCCATTTACTTGTCCATCATAATTCACTTTCGTTAGTCACACTTGACAATAATTAAGGATTAAAATTATTTGTGCCTGTAGATTTAAGTTCCTCTTTGTCAGTAAAAAGTGTATCTATCAACCTATGTATGATCTTACTTACCTTCGCAACAACTGAAGCCGTAGCAAGTCTAACAAAGTCAGGATGTGTCGCTCGCCACAGTTCTTCATCAATTGGCCCTTTCTTCTTCCTCCTTTTTTTCTCCTTTTTAATAAACCAACTAACAACCCAATCAACCCATCCTATTTTTTCATCATCTGTATCTGTCTCGTATTCATCATCATTCCCAGCTCTTCTGATCAAGAACCATGGTCGAATGTCTGTATAGTTATCATCTTTTACAAATGTATCATTGTCTAAATATCTAGACAATTCTAAGGCTACTTCTTTTGCGACTCTGTTTATATTCTCTTCTCTCGAAGAATTTATATGGACCTCAATATCATTTAGTAAATTTAAATTTTCGTTTATTAATGTGTTAGAAACATTGGTTTTATTAACAAATGTTACTTTAGCAGATATAGTAACGCTTCTTTTTTCAAAAGGTGGGTAATTCTTTTCAAAGTCATATGCTTTTGTAGTAAGGGCTGTGAAAGGATAACCTTTTTCGAATTCATATACCTCTATTGTAGGGTCTGTTAATGTGTTAGAATCGAAAACTGTATAATTTCCAATACGCAGATCTGTATTTGATCTCAATTCCCCAATAGTTTTTTCTTCGTTATGGTCAAACTTCTTAGCACCATTAAACGAATCTTTTCGCCTTGTATGTTTATTTATAAGTTTTTCTATAACTTTATCATAGATTGTATCTGTCAGGTCTACATACTCTGAAGTGCTTGTTGAAGAATTAATATACATTTTTGGAGCGTGAATTAATAATTTCTGCAAATCTAGAAAGTGTAACGTGTTATTAAATTCGCAAAGTACTGTCTATTCTGGGATCTCTAAATTCTAATCTTTATAAGGCTTGTCATATCATATCGGGGCAAAATTTTAGGTTGCCCTAAATTTAAGCCTAGGGCCCAGGGACAGGTTTAGCCAGTTTTGACTCAATTTCAAATTTAGCCTTATTACATGGAGCGACTGCCGTCTGACTTCCGCAACCCAGAGGGAAACTGTCAGGATGTTATAATTCCTAATAACGACTGCCATAGATGGTTATGACAGCCGGGACCAACGGCTTAACGTGCTTTCCGAGGCACGGAGCAGGCGATAATTACGCACATAACTTCGCAAAGTCATAGGTGCTCAGTAGAGCAAGTTCCTAGTAAGGGATTGACCCAGAGACCCACTGGATTTGAAGACTGGTCGCGCTAAAGTTGTTTAAAACTCGAGTCTTGGAGTCTTATTAAATAGAACTTGAGCTATTTATGTTATCGAGCGCTTCCGTGTTTTGTAAGGCACGTCAAATCATTAGTCCTATTATCACTAAATGTGGTAGTCGTTCAGCAAAGATCCAGGCCCAATTAGGCGGCTCGAAAGGATCTAACAGCATGACACCACGCACCTGCCTCTGCCATTCCGCACTGGGTCCGCGTTGTGGGGAATGGTGCGAAACATGGAAGTCTAAATAATATATACATACATACATTCACGCCTGTTTCCCCGAAGGGATAGGCAGAGTCTTATTGTGCGCCCATATTTCGCCAATTATGTAGTTGGTCCTACGTAATAGGTGGCGAGCCTATTGCCGCTTATCGGGCACTGTTGTGTTCGCCAGAGCCTCGTCCTTTGATCGGCAGGTGCACCACTTGCAGTTGAGACTTGGGCTCCTTAGGTCTTGGTTGGATCCCTATAAACCTAACTCGTATCTCACCTGCTTTCAAATCCTCTATGTTATGTAAGTTTACATCAACAGCATTTTCTTTGGAATGTTTTATTCTAGTTAGGGGTTTGGTTGGCCTAACCATTGCCTCTGTTGACCTTAATACATTATCTGAGGAGAATAAAGTTAATTTAACTACAGCTTTACGTCTAGCACTATAGAGACAGTTGCAGACTGGTTGGAGACTCCGTTTTTAACCAATGGTGGTATGGGTGTTGGTAGTGTTTCCTGTAATGCCTCGTCTGTAGACTCCACTGTCGCTCTATCATCATATAATTTCTTTCGTTTAAAAGAACTGTTTCCGCACTGTCTCCCGGCCAATGGGGGGACCGTGAGGGGTGTGTGGGGCTCACTGCGGCAGACGCGACCACCGCTGTTGCTAAAGGGGCCCAGTGCCTGGGTTTGTAGCTTCTGGCACCCCGCCCGCGGCCTACGTCCCCCGGATCAGAACTGGGAGGACCTCCTCAGAGAGGCGCAGTTTGTTGTGCCCCCCCTGCCTCCTTGTGCGGCCATGGCGTAACTGGCCGACGTCTGGGAGGGTCTATAGCTAGACGGAAGAGACCTCCTGCCCTCGCCGCCTAAGACCCCCCAAGCGCGGCCGGACGGGCTCTCTTGGCCCGAGCGGCGTGATCCTGCGTACTGGCTTGAACTGCGATCACCAACCCGCCAAACCAGCGCACTGATTATGGGCGAATATCCCAAATATAATGTAATCTATTGTTGAGCAGTGGACTTTATATCGCTGTTATAATGAATATAAAGAAGAGGAATGGTTAGTACGGTATGATCACCATAATTATCTGTCTCAATATACTCGTACGGCATATGTGTATGGTCCCAGCATTCGGAACTGGTCACCACCATCATATTGATCAGCAAAAACTTCCACATGTCTATCACCACATAATTTAGTTTCTTCTTTTATTAAAACACGAAAAGAATTGTTAAGAATACAACGAATAATTTAATTTAAATTTTGTTTAAAAACATAGACAACACATGGTGATGACATTTAAAATTGTCAGTTAGTTTTTTATGCCGACGTTAATTAAATAAAGTTGAATACTGTTAATTATAAAGCCCAGTAAATACATTTCTGATCCAATATACTTATTATGCTGCTTGCTTCCACCGGATTCCCGCCGCCTTGACATCATCAACGTTTGTTGGTTCCCGTGGGCCGCGCGGCCCAACCGATTTTTTATACATGGAGAATCTGCAATTCACGCATGCACGGCGCATCGTTCGCATCGACGATGAGCCGAGCGTGCGCTTCCGGAACAAAGTACGCGCATCTTTGAAGAAGATGCGTATACTTCACGCCAGCTAACTTGGTTGCCCAAGCCAGCCGGCTAACTCCCAGATACCTCTCGCCGGCGAGTAGGTTATGCCGAGATGACCCATAAGGGGCCGACCGGCTAAACTAAAATGTATGTAAATGCTGCATGCCTCTGATGGCCGATACAGCGCAACCGATTTGGATTTAGGGAAGGCGAGACTGAGGGCCTCAAACCTAGATTAAATACTAAAAGAATTTCAATTGAAGATAGAGAGAATATCCACTCAGCATAAAGCCGAGGTGTCACGAAAACGCCTCGACGCTGGTCTTCCGTAGATACCGTTTGTGAGAGCACTGCTATTACACATTCGTTCAGGATAAAATTATGGGATTATTGAGCACTGTTTATTATTTAAAAAAAAAACTATAAATAAAAGATGTCTTCCAACTGTGGGCCCATGGGTATGGTGCCATAAATTCTGGCAACATTTCCTCTTTGGATTGCCAGACTAGTACCTGCCAGCCTTCTTGTCACCGGAGGCATTAATGAGGCGAGCACTTAACTCTTTCATGAGCTGTTTTGCTGCCAGCCCCCATGGACCCAATGTCTCCACCGCAAACGGAACAAAAAGAAAGTTAGGCCCTAGGTTTCCCAGGTACCTAAATATTATGTTGGCTTGGCCATTGGGGCAGAAAAGTTCTGGAATCGAGACTTTTTGATAGGAAAACTAGCCAGTGTAACGCAAATGTGTAATGATAAAGGCGAAATAATTACAAAGATTGCAACTAGGTGGCGTTAATTCTAACTTAAAAGTGTTTCATACAAGTTTTCATATTGAAATGTTTCTTAAAATGTAATGTTAGGTATAATTTCAGAGTTACGAGGAAGGTTTACTGGGTTTGTTCGTCACAAAACTACACACATTTAATTTAATTTTCTTTTAATATTAGAAGTTAGGGATTTAAAATAATAAAACGTTTTATAAAATATTTCATTAGTTCTTTTTGAAACTGATAAAGTATATTTTAGTAAAATTATAACTTAAAGCAAAGATAAAAATAGACAAACAACTTATAACAATTTAAGTCAAATAGAAAATATTTATTCAAGTTATTACAGTTTTCAAAGTGTGTTTGTTTCTAAGTTGTGTGGAGAGTCAGTGCAGATATATAGATAGATAGATAAAACGTCTATTTCCTTAAAATAATGCAAGTTACATAAAAACATATCCCACAAAACCGTTTGACTGTGGGTCACAGTCTCTTTTATACTAATTTCAAATTATGCTATACCAATAAAGATAATTATGAAATAAAGTAAAGTCAAATTGAAAAGCTCCTGGGGGACAATTTAAGATATTATTTGCTAAGCAATATGTAAAATGAGGCTTAAATAATTAAAATATATGGGGAAATTACATATTTTATTTTTCTTTATTCAATTAAATACCCGTGTTATATTTTAGTGCAAATTCAAATTAATATGAACTTGCACTAAGATATTACACGTGAATGCGAGCTTATAGCTAAAATACCCAAAATGTGTTTATGTAAATAAGTTCTTAATTGAGGATAAAATGATGATAAACTGGGAAGATCCTTGGAACTCCTATCGTGGTATCAGACAGGCTCTGGTGCACTCTTCCAGGGTCTCGAAGTTGTTGTCGTTTCCATCACAGCCGCTGAAGTTGAACTTTTGACATCCACCTTCCCTGGAGTAGGCGTATCTGGAAAACCACCATTATATTTACTTAATTACAATATTTTCATAATACCACCACGCCTGTTTCTTTGAAGGGGGTAGACAGTGGCATATTATACGCACACATTTCGCCAATAAGAGTGTTGGTACCACGTAATAGGTGGCTCGCCTATGGCCGCTTACCGGGAACTTTTATGTTCGCCAGAATCTCGTCCTTTGATAGTCAAGTGCACCACGCGCAGCTGAGGTTGATTTAAGTCCATAAGTTTTATTAGGATCCCTATACACTCAACAATATAGACTAATGAAAGTGATTTATGATGGACAAGTGATTGGAAGTGTTGGGAGGGGAAGACCACGTAAGACCTTCCATGACCAAATTCAGAAAGTTTTGGAGAAAGGGCAGGTCAAAAGTATGAGGAGAGTATGAGCCGACGGGCGTGTATGAGGAGGTTAATGAGTGTGAATGAAGCTAAGAGTGTGTACCAAGATCGTAGCAAGTGGAAGGATGTGATCTCTGAGTTGTTGGCTCTGAGGAGGGCGCAGCGGACGGGCCAGGAGAGCCCGCCAAGCAGCGCCAGGAGGGTCTAAGTTGGTGGGTGCAGGGGGGCCTCTCTGTCTAACCATGGGACCTCCGAGAAATCGGCCACACTTCCCCTACGGGAAAGAGGCGTGAAATTATGTATGTATGTAATATTAACATAACTTAAAAGTAATATTAAAGGACACGATTTGGACACCACTACACCACACATACGAGCCCAGTGTAGAGATCACCTTCTTCCACTTGCTGCGAATTTGGCACACACTCTTAGCTTCATTCACACTCATTAACCTTCTCATACGCGCTCATCAGTTTAGACTACTTCTGACCTGCCCTTTCTCCAAAACCTTCTGGCCTATGTCAAAAAACAAAAAAAATACAAAATGTCATGTAATTTAGACTGCATCGACTGCTTACCATCAGGTAGGACGTCGCAACTATGATTGACGTTTCACTTTTAAAAAAATTAACAAACCTTGGTTTAATGGCGAAACATCTGCCTACTTTCACGGGCTGTAAGCATCTTGAGCCTGCAGCAAAGAATAAAAAAAATTTACTCGTAAAAAAAAAATACACTTCCCCTCTCATATCAAGGTGATTGGGGTTCAGGCATCACCAGGACCCAGTGCGGATTGGCGGATGATGTTTCAATGTATTTTTATATAATTTTAAATCAAATTGCATATCACATTACAGGTTTTCTATTGTTTTCCCGAAAAATATATGCCATAAAATTCGTATGCCAGAATTTTATTTGCCAGAATTTTATTTGTCAGAATTTCATTTGCCAGAATGTGTTGCATACAAAAAAGAAATTAAAATAAATGTATAAATACATATATTAATGCTAATAAATTTCAACTAAATGTATCAAAGTAAGTACATTAATTAAATGTTACTCTTAAAATAAAACTTAAAAAATAGTATTATTTGTCAAATCCGATTTTTCGTGCTAACGCTACTCACGTTCACGCAAACAATCACGCTTATTGGTACACGTAACACACACAACGAAAGCCAAAAGGACTTTTTGAGCTAGAATATCTGGACCATAATATATAAGTGACATACTCTGGTTAGCCTTAAAATTAGATTCCATAATGATACGAGTGGCATACGTATCGATAGCCATTTTATTAATTGCACGAATATTATTAACATAATATTTAAACGCCATACAAAATTAATTTCGAATCTACCCAACAGTATGGTTATAATAATTGTTTTTATATCTAATACCAACCTATCACCTCTACAATCGATCTAAGTCAACAAATTTAATTTGTTGACTCGGCTACTACAATTTTAATCTAATAAAATTCGGGAAAATGTTATTCTGGCAAGTGGGTGTACCTCCACATTACATGGTACATAGGATGGCAGGCATAATAGATCTACATGTGACGCCACGCAAGGGCATAGCATTGTTACCTCCTTAGGATTTGAATTTCGCAAAACTCTTTAGGTTTTGTAGGGATCCTACCAAAACCTAAAGAGCCCAAGCCAACCTCACCTGCAAGTGGTGCATCTGCTGATCAACGGACGAGGCTGGCGAACATAACACTGCACTGTAAGCGGCAATAGGCTCGCCACCTATTACGTGGCGAAGTTTGGGCCTGTAATATGCCTCTGTCTACCCCTTCGGGGAATCAGGCGTGATGGTATGTATGTGTATGTATATAAATCCATTCATACCATACAAATCCATTGTATTATAAATTGATTTTGAATGGATTCTTTATCCATCACTTGCTTACATCTTAATATTTGTAATTTGTTTGTAGTTTTTAATCACAAATTGTGTAAAGCAACAATAAATAATGTTACTGTTGCTATGATATATAGATGGTTTTCTATACATACATCGTACATACATAATATCACGTCTATTTACCCGAACGGATAGGTGGAGACATATTATACACACACATTCGTCAGTTATATTCTTGGTCCCACGTAATAGGTGGCGAGCCTATTGCCTCTTACCGGGAGCTTTGATGTTCGCCAGAGCCTCGTCCGTTGCTCGGCAGGTGCACTTTCAGGTAAAGTTGGCTTGGGCTCCTAAGGACTTTATGGGATCCCTATGTTTGTCTCTTAATATTTAGTTAAGTGTAGTATATTAGTATTATTAATATTCCCTTTACACAATCAATTATTAAAATTTAAATGAAATTTGGATAATAGTGTTATGTTGTAAAATAATGATTCACATCATCATTTCAGCCATCTGAAGTCCACTGCTGAACATAGGCCTCCCCAATTGCTTTCCACGCAGATCGATTCTTTGCCTGCATCCACCGGCTCCCCGCCGCCCTGACCAGATCATCGGTCCATCGCGTTGGGGGCCGCCCTCTACTACGTTTGCTGATTCGTGGTCGCCATTCAAGAACCTTAACGCCCCAACGGTCGTCGGTTCTTCGAGCTATGTGCCCCGCCCATTGCCACTTCAGCCTGCAAACGCGCTTCGCTATGTCGGTCACTCTGGTTCTCCTACGGATTTCTTCATTTCTGATTCTATCACGTAGGGACACTCCGAGCATAGCTCTCTCCATTGCACGCTGAGCGACTTTGAGCTTCCTTATGAGGCCCATAGGCAGGCACCACACATGATTCACATGTGTAGCTAAAAATCAAGGATTAATGATTCATAGTTAAAACAGAACAACACCACCAAGATAGCTGAATTAACTATGACACAACAACTTAATACTTAATATTAGTTAACATAACATTACAAAAATAGGTTAAAAATCTCACTTTCTGCACTGAGAAGTCCTAAACACGCAAAAATTAAACACAAAAACACAAACAGTCTCATCTTGGCGACTGTGTCGATCACTGTTTACAGCAGTATTACTAACTGAATGTGTAATCAATGTATATTTATAGGTAGACCTACTGACGCAGCCCCAGATAAGGTGATATGATAATAGTGTTGGTATACATTATTTGTATTGATTTTCCTTTCATACGAACGTCTGACAATATTTATTTACCATTTATGTCAATTATATAACTCATTATAATGTAGCATTATCCCGGTTGTTCTAGACTTAAGCTTGGGGCCCAGAGTCCATGGAATCCCCTGGATATGTTCTACAGAATTATGCGATAAAAACAGAAATAATAACTTTTCTTACCGACCTACAGCCAGTGGGATATTTACCAAAGTTAGGTCTGATGAACTATAAATTGTTACTAATAATAAATTGTAACTTTTAGATCTGTTCTTCTGTTCACCAAAACAAAAAACATTCTTCTAAAATGTCCTTCCTTCAGCCAGTCAAGCTGCAAAGAAACCTTCAGTCAGCGAACTTTTTCTCTTAACGACTTTATTTTTGTAACTTTTACATGAAATTCATAAATTTTAAACTATTATCATAATTATCCTATTATTATCCCAGTTGCCCCAGACTTCAGGACCCAGGGTCTGCTCACTGGTGTAACCAAATTTGGCTGTGAAGTGCGGTGTGTGTGTGGTGTATGGGTGTGGTATATGTGTGTGTGTGTGTGTGTGTAGTGTGGTGTGGTGTGTGCATGTAAGGGTGTGTTACTATATCATAACAGTTCAGTATCGTCATAAGTTACAGGTTTAATTCAACTTATAAGTGTTTGTTTGCATTCATGCAGATGTTTATCATGTATATGTAATTTACATATTTATGCACATAAATATTTATCCTGTGTGGGAATCAAACCCACGACCTCAGGAGCGGAGTGCGGGTATACGCGCCACCACGCTATATCGGTCGTGACCTACGTGGCGAGTCGCATTAAAAGAGAAAAATATAATATTGATAAAGTACTAATCTACACTAATATTATAAAGAGGAAAGATTTGTATTTTTGTATGTAACGAATAAACTCAAAAAGTATTGGACCAATTTTAATCATTCTTCTTTATTAGATAGATACATTATCGCTGAGTAACATAGGCTAAATTTTTATTTGGGAAAATAGGGTTCCGTATGATATTTGGGTTTTTCGGACACAAAGTGTAAGAAATCAACCAGAACAGTTACTCATTACGCTGCCTAAACTATAAAAGATAGAACCACAAAATAGACGAATTAATTGTAGATCTTATAATTATATCTACTAAAAAGTCCGCGACACACTATACCTATCTATGTCGAGTGAGGCACAACAACCATTTTTTTACTTAATCTTGATTT
This sequence comes from Musotima nitidalis, assembly GCA_949126915.1. Classification (NCBI taxonomy): domain Eukaryota; kingdom Metazoa; phylum Arthropoda; class Insecta; order Lepidoptera; family Crambidae; genus Musotima; species Musotima nitidalis. Next base: position 10,019,882 of record OX421441.1, on the reverse strand, counting down.
TTTGATGACGAAGTTTAAACGCATTTATTGTACTTATTCTATATTCATTTATTGTACTTAAAATAAATTATTTCATCACTAAGTGCAGTTTATGTAGATAGTATTTGGTCTTTGAATGATCAATATTGGACATTTGGTTTTGAAGTTACAATTTCTGCTGCACGACGCCCTATCACGGGTCGGGGCTCCCGACCATCACTTTATTTTGTTACCTGAAAATAATTTAACGTCAACTGTTATCTATAGAGAAGCTCTACAATAATCGCTTTAGTTATCTATCCCAAAACAATAGGTTGCACTCCGGGACTGCCGGTAGGAGTGAAAACTTTGTTTTAATTACATTTGACAACCGATATAGCGTGGAGGTCAGTAGTAGTACCTGCACTTCACTCCAGAGGTCGTGGGTTCGATTCCCACACAGGACAAATCTTTGTGTGCATGAACATAAATATTTGTTCGGGTCTGGGTGTTTTCCTATGTATATTAAGTATATATTTACAAAAAAAAAAAAGTATTTAAGTATGTTTATCCGTTCTTTAGTATCCATAACACAAGTTCTTAATGATACTTATCTTGGAACTAAATAATTGGTGTGATTGTAAGGGAATATTTATTTATTTAAATATTTTCATCATCAACAACTTTAACATCCACATAAAGACAATCTACGCAGCCTGCAGATAATGACTGCGTCGTCGATGTTAGTGTCGGTGTCTGTGAATTGACGTGGGAATCATTTTGCTGGCCGTGTCTTTTCTGGGTAGGCATTTTGCAGCGGTAACAGACATTAATATTAACATCAACCTTATAAAGTTCACTGCTGAACATTGGCTTCCCCAATAGATACATTCTATTGGGGATATTGGCCCATAATCATCACGCTGGGCAGGCGGCTTGGTACTAGCAGTTCCAGCCAGTACGCAGGTTGACGCTGCTGCCCATCATCCGGTAACATTTCTATTCGTCGATTCTTTCGACTCCCCTTGAGATGAGAGGGGGTGGCACTGTTCTAGGCCGATACACGGCACAGTTCAATTCAATAATTATTATTATATTATCAAGCATAACAATAATATGCCCTTGTTTGTTTGACCCAAAATAACAATGCGGCGGTGAATAATATCACTTATTATTCTTATTGGCATGTTTATGTTATAGTCGGTGTTATCGTGGAGATAACAATGTGTAATTAATGTTTTGCAGAAAATGTTTTTATTTAAACAGTCAGAGCTTTGCTAGTCTGGGTGGTTGCAAGGAATTACTGGAGTAAAGCAGGTCCTGTGTAACAGTTTTGAGACATTTGCCTTGAGCATAGGGGGAATTGGGCCAAGAATTTCTTATTAATTTATTATAATTTAAATTTAAACTAATAATCTTTAAAATTATATATATAAAACATATTTTTTAAACCTTATTTTTTTATAAGTTTTAATATTATTTAAATATAACTTGAAATTTGCAGTTTTGTGGTACTGAAATCATTTTTAATTTGTTTTTTTTTGCGTTCACAATGTGAGACGAAACGTTTACTAGAAAATATCAACTCGTCCGCAGTTGCCCTGTATAAGAATTAAACATCAATAGTACCTTTGGACAACCGGTCGACTGGGCCGAGGGCTAGCCAGTCATTAAGTTACAAAGGATAAAAAAAGAAATACTTTATTTTCTTTAAAAAAAAAAAAAGGTTCATTTAGATTCGTCAAATTTTACAAACAAAATGGAAATTCGATATATTTTTTAAAGACTTTGGAACATTATCAAGAAATAAGAGCAAATGGATTCTTTGTCAAGGTTTGTCAGCAGCTCTGTTAAGCTACTTCAAACTTTCTACTCGCAGAACGCCACACACCTTCCTCCGCCAATCCGCACTGAGTTCTTGTTAAGGAGTATCACAAGAATTCCTCTTTCCAAATAGCAATATCGCTAAAAAAAACATTAAATTTTGTAGACTTTTTTTTAGTATTAAGTACTTTTCGACCAGTGTGTGTTGCCAGTGATGACGTATGGGACTGAGACGTGGTGCCTGACTATGGGCCTCATAAGGAAGCTCAAAGTCGCTCAGCGTGCAATGGAGAGAGCTATGCTCGGAGTGTCCCTACGTGATAGAATCAGAAATGAGGAAATCCGTAGGAGAACCAGAGTGACCGACATAGCGAAGCGCGTTTGCAGGCTGAAGTGGCAATGGGCGGGGCACATAGCTCGAAGAACCGACGAACGATGGGGCGTTAAGGTTCTTGAATGGCGACCACGAATCAGCAAACGTAGTAGAGGGCGGCCCCCAACGCGATGGACCGACGATCTGGTCAGGGCGGCGGGGAGCCGGTGGATGCAGGCGGCAAAGAATCGATCTACGTGGAAAGCAATTGGGGAGGCCTATGTTCAGCAGTGGACTTCGAATGGCTGAAATGATGATGATGATGATGACTTTTTGTAACTAGCGGGAGAAAATACTAACCTTGACGATTTACTTGCCCGTTCTTTTACGATCAAGCTCCCGCCCGCAGTAAATTTTTTATTTGGCTTTCACAAAATTTTTAACTTGATTAATCAAGTCATAAATCCTGTCGATCTATATGGCGTGGAGGTCAATTTATCGGCACTTCGTTCCTAGATTGTATGTGTGATTTGGTACTAGTAGGGGTTTTAAGATGTGTTATTATTATTAACTAACAGCGCCCCGTTATGTCACCCGTGTAGTCCCCTCTTCAATGGAATACCGGAATAAAAATTATCCTACTTATGTGTTATTCCAGAACTGCAGCTATACTCATACTTAATATCTATATTATGTGTCTACCCTATCAAGACCTAAGGAGCCCGCACCAACCTCACCTGCAAGTGGTGCACCTGCCGATCAACGGACGAGGCTCTGGCGAACATAACAGTGCCGCCCATGGCCGCTTACCGGGCACTGTTATGTTCCATATGTAGGATCCATATACAGCCATATAAATTGACACGAAAATACTCTAATTAAGTGAGTCCTTCACAAATAACAAAGAAACAAACCAATTGAGCTTTGATTTGTGAAATTGGTTAAAAATAACTATCCTTCACTCAAATCTCACGAACAATATACTCGTAGCTATCTAGAAAACAATCGATCAAATTACTTCCACTGCGCCGCCATTTTGAAGAAAACTCGCGTTTTTCATTTCCGTGTGCCAAAATGGCCGCCCACCTGTTGTGGCGGGCTCTCATTGGCAGTCTGTGACCGCACCCTAGCGTCTATATAATCTGTGGCTAGGTGTTTTAAGGTTAGGGGAACTGTATGTACTTGAGGATAAATTACTTTGGTCTTGAATCAGAGTTCTCAAATTGCCTTACAAGGTATTATTTTGTTAAAATACAGAATATATTTTTGTAGGCTAGATGTTTTAAGGTTGGGGGAACTGTATTTACTTGAGGATCTTTCTTTATTTTAAATAATGGCTTCGTGCGTCTAGCACATTTAGCCAGTGTCAAGTAAGTGATATATTAATAATATATAATTCATAGTAGTCACTTAAATATGGGCTATTTCAGAAAATTGCCTGAAATAAAAGATTTTTATTTTTTTTTATTTTTATAGTAAATGAGAATGAGTGGTGATAAAGATGGTAAATGAGATACCCTCCCCTAAGCCCCTTGAGTCCTCAGTAAAGATGTGGGACTATACTGAGATCTCACATGGACTCCTTGAGAGAAAATTTTAAAAGTGATATTGCACTGTTTTGTTTGATTTACCAACACTCATGTATGTTCACAAACACTTAACGGTTAATAATCCACCGCTATTACACATGAATGTTAGAAATATCACAAATTTAAGAAAATATGTAAAACAAAACTGCAGACATGGCGCTTAACTTTCCCGCCAATAAGTCTTACATAAGGATCTTCTTCTTCTTTTAAATAATGGCTTCGTGCGGTTTGCACATTTAGCCATTGTCAAGTTAGATACATGAGGATGAATTACTTTTGTCTTGTTTATTTCTTTTTAAATAAGGGGTTCGTGCGTTGAGCACATTTAGCCAGTGTCAAGTTATGTTGCATCTAAGTGATGCCTCGACGCTGGTCTTCCATACGGGACCTGAACTAAAATAATATATAACATACTAAACAAAAATAAAAATATAACCATATAAAAAGGGCACTGCTACGAATATTATTTAAAATGTGAAACACATTTTGCAATGAGAATTAGCATTTTATTAATTAAAATTTCCACGAATGGAATACGTCTTTTATTTATAGTTTTAAGTTTAAGTACCTAGTTTATAAGTTGTTGCCATATTTGTTGTTAAAATATCAATAAATTTATCAAATACAAAAAAGTATTTGCAAATTAAAGGTGAAATCAAAATTAATATCCACTTATCCATAATAGGTTAGGTTAGGTTATTTCCAAATATAATATATATTTCCTTTGGTTTGCCTTAAAATAAAATAGTTATAGTAATGTAAATAAATAAAACATACGAATACTCAATTCTACGACCGATATGTCGTGGTGGCAAGTATACCCGCTCTCTGCTCCTAAGGTTCGATTCGATTCGATTGTATGTATGTTTATCCGTTGTTTAGTATCCATAACACAAGTTCTTAGTGATACTTATCTTGGAACTAAATAATTGGTGAAATTGTCTGAAAAATATTACTTGTCTGAAATCATCTGATTTAGGTTAGTTTAGGTTGTGGAGGTCAGACGACAGTCGCTTCATGTAATAACTGAAGTTAAGCCAAATCTGGTTAGGCCAGTGAGCAGACCCTGGGCCTTGGACTTAACCGGGATAATGCTAGGACATGATGATGGAAATACAAATCACATTTCTTCATGCAAAACCGCTTTTACAGCTAGTATGTAAACAGAGGCTAACCAATAACTTTAGATAATCCTACCACGAAGGGTGGTTAAGTTGAGTAAGTTGCACAAGTGATATTTGCGATCCCCTAAGTACCACTCTACTTGATTGGTTTATCCCTCGTATGACAAGTTGCGTGTAATGTTAGAAGCGATGACTTCATATTGCTTTATAGGATTAAGTTAAATTAAATAAATAAATAAATATTCTCTTACAATCACACCAATTATTTAGTTCCAAGATCAGTATCATTAATAACTTGTGTTATGGATACTAAATAACGGATAAACATACTTAAATACTTTTTTTTTTTTGTAAATACATACTTAAGATACATAGGAGAACACTCAGACCAGAACAAACATTCATGTTCATGCACACAAAGATTTGTCCTGTGTGGGAATCGAACCCACGACCTCTGGAGTGAAGTGCGTATACTGACCTCCACGCCATATCGGTCGTCAAAATTAAGTTAAATTAAGTTGGGTGATATATAGACAGCTGTTTTGTGGGGCTGACATTTATATGAATTTTACTTATTTTTACCGACAGGGTTACTGGAAATTTTGGAGTTTATTACAAAACGAGATCTACAGTTAAACTAGGTTTTAAACTAGTCCTGTCACTGTGTTAATTTTATCAAATAAAAAGTGACAGCGCTAATTTTTAACCTGGTTTAACTTTGTATGAAAGCGAATGTTGGTTATGGCAGAAGAAACATGAAAGTAAGATTAATGCAGTAGAGATGAGAGCACTCAGAAGAATTCTAGGTGTGAAATTTAGTGATTATGAAGTGATAAGGGTCGAAGCTGGTGTAAAAGATGATATAGTGACAAGAATTGAGAAAGTTATGCTTAGATGGTTTGGTCATGTTGAGACGATGAATGAAAGTAGACTAACGAAAGTGATTTATGATGGACAAGTGATTGGAAGTGTTGGGAGGGGAAGACCACTTGCCTTTGCCAATCCGCACTGGGACCTTGAATCCAATCCAAGAAGACCACATGAGTGTGAATGAAGCTAAGAGTGTGTGCCAAGATCGTAGCAAGTGGAAGGATGTGATCTCTGCCTACCGCTACGGGAAAGAGGCGTGATTATGTATATATGTATGATTAACTTTAGATCTTGTCTTGTAATATAACCCATAACGCTATAGATATATAATAGATGTGATAGATTAGGTCAAAACCAACACATTTTATTATACAGACTGTAACAAGATCCTGATCAAAGTCAAGGAATACGCATTATGCACATACAACAAGAGGCACATCCATAAAATATCGTTTTGTTCGCCAGAATCGATCGTTCGTCTGTCCAGTCGGCAGAAGCCAACGAGCAGGTGAGGTTGGCTTGAGACCTAACGTCTTGTTAGGACACTTATTCATTCATTCATTTCGCTCTCGTTTCAGCGTTAGTCGTGTACTGAGGCTCCTATCTTACCTGTAGATGCCCTGTGTAAGGGCAAAACACGTGTCGTGTTGAATTGTTTCTCGAGTTTTCGGGAAATTATAGTAGCGCGGGAATTATTACAATTATTTTTTGGATTTTCGCAAAGTAACGCTTGAATTTATAAAAAGATCATTTATTCACAATACAATTACAACATTTCACCTAAAAATCAAAACAATCTTGTTTATCATAAAAATACAACAATAAAAAAGAATCACAACAACTTGTACACTAATACTAGCCGTTTGGTATGATGACGATCCCCTCCCCTAGTTCGATTCTCGCCCTTCGCATTTCGGCAAATAAATCACCCAGGCATACTTTTACAGCTTTCTGTATCTCCCTAAGATCTCTTACTATAGGCCCTATAGTAAGAGTATAGGAGGGATCATTAGACTCAAATATAATAGATAAATTGCTTTTCGATATCCCTGATTTTTGTATAAGATAAGTTTTGTGCAAGATTATTAATTAAGCTCAGTTAAATGGCAGAGTTGATTTTGTGTTACGATTTTGTGAAATTTATCTTAAAAGCAAGTGATAGTTATTCAATATTATGAATACCTACATACATACAATTACGCCTGTTTCCCCGAAAGGTTAGGCAGAGGATAATACGATTGTCACCGATATAGCTGAGAGTCAGCAAGCTGAAGTGGCTGTGGGTAGGGCATAGGGTGACGACTGTAATGGCGTGGAGGTCAGTATACCTGCACTCCGCTCCTGAGGTCGCAGGATCGATTCCCACACAGGACAAATCTTTGTGTGCATGAATATGAGTATTTGTTCTGGTCTGGGTGTTTTTTATGTATATTAAGTACGTATTTACAAAAAAAAAGTATTTAAGTATGTTTATCCGTTATTTAGTATCCATAAAACAAGTTCTTACTGACACTTATTTTGGGATTAAATAATTGGTGTTATTGTTAGAAATTATTTTTTTATTTTATTTATTTATAGCACGAAGAACTGACGGCCGTTGGGGCAGAAAAGTTCTGGAATAGAGGCACTTTGATAGAAAACGAAGCGTCGGCCTCCCACCTGATGAGATGGACTGAAGACCTGATAAGAGTTGCAGGATCACGGTGGCTACAGGCCTTCTGCAAGTTTCTTGAGGCATTCTTCTCAATCTCGTTGCTTCTTGGAAGCCTCGTTAGAGTCACCGACAGACTGAATGACTGACGGACAATCTCCATCCCCTTTAGAATCACGACAGGCTGACTGACAGATCCCCCCGATAAGAGTCACCGACAGACTGACAAATCTTGAGAACAAACCACAACAGACAGATAAACGGACAAATCTTGACAAATTCTGACAAAAAATTCACTTGCTTTTATTTTTTGATTATGGTACCGCTCATATCTCTTTCATTGTTGTTAAGAAAAAAAATTATGGAATTTCCGTTTTGTGTATAAATTTTGACGAAATGATCATGTTGATCTTAAAGACAATAAAGTATATTTAACTTTATTTTTTATTAGTTACATGGAGACTATTGTGAGGCCTATTTTCCGCATGTGGACGTCTTTGAGCTGATGATGAGCTTCCGCAAAGAAATCTCAGTAAGAATGTCTTGCACTGTGGTCACGAGTCCTGTTTAGTGCTAAAACTATTTGAAACAGCGTTCTGTCCCAATCTTCTGTTCGACAGCGTTCTGTTAATTTTACACAAATTACTGAAATGCAGTGACATTTTAAATCAAATTAAGAACTCGCACATCTCGTTTTTAAAAGACGTAAATGTCATTTTGACAGAAGAGCGGTTTAATGATTTTTTATGTCATAACTTCGAAGGACTTCTTGGCGGGAAAGTGAAGCGTCATCTCTGCAGTTTTGTTTTATTTTCTAAAATTTGTGATATTTCTAACATTAACGTATAATAACGGTGGATTATTAACCGTTAAGTGTTTTTGAACGTACATGAGTGTTGGTAACTAAAGCAAAACAGTGCAACAACACTTTTCAAATTATCTCAAGAAGTCCATGTGAGATCTCAGTATAGTCCCACATCTTTACTGAGGACTCAAGGGATCTCATTTACAATTTATCATCTTTATCACTACTCATCCTCATTTAGTGTTATTTATATGTTATTAATATATTTCTTACTCGACACTGGCTAATTAAGCAAACAGCACGAAGCCATTACTTAAAAGGAAAAAAAACAACGAAAACGACTTCTTGGCGGGAAAGTGAAGCGTTATTAAATTGTAACGTACGAAGACATTATTTAAAAGTAGAAGAAAAAACAACGTTATTTATCATACTCGAGTTGGTGTTTGGCGGTTTCTATCGGACAGTTATCAAAAAAATCTTTAAGCACTCAATAAATACATACATACGCCTGTTTCCCCAAAAGGATTGGCAGAGGCATATTATACGTCCACATTCGCCAAATACAAAGTTGGTCCCACGTAATAGGTGGCGAGCCTATTGCCGCTTGCCGGGCACTGTTATGTTCGCCCGAGCCTCATCGATTGATCGGCAGGTGCACCACTTGCAGGTGAGGTTGGCTTGGGCTCCTTAGGTCTTAGTGGGATCCCTAGACACCATATACTTTTATGTAGATGTATTAAGCACTTAATAAATCGACATAAAAGGAAACTTCTGGCATTGTTAACTTTTTTTTTAAGATTTAACATTTATTTATAATAAAACATTAAGAACACCAAAAATATAAAGTACCTAAACAACGTAAATAAACTACCTTAACTTAAAACTATAAATAGAAGATGTTAACATTGTTAACTCGAGTTCAGATTTTTGACAATTATGTCTTCTAAGAACGAGATGTGTAGGCCTCTCTTGGTAAAACCATTGTATGTGTATATTTTAGGAGATCACGTCATCTTTCCGGAATTCAATAAAGCTCCCCAAACAGAAACTATATCAATTTTATAGCTGCAGACCCTCGCCCCTTGCACAGACACACTCGCAGATAGATAGTTAGGCATCTGTAGATTGTAAATGTAGATTACGTTTTCTAAATAAATTATTTAGAAAACGTAATCTACATTTATCCTGCCGAACAGTGGCTCGGCGCCATTTACCTATACCACGCAGCCTTTCATCACTCAATGCTCTTCTAGATACCAATCCTGAATGTGACCTGGGGGCCTACCGCCGAATTCGATGGATTACCGGTAATCCATCTAGATCAAACATTGTTTTGCGTTCATTAATCCGTACCGGGGAATCTGCCGACAGCCACCTCTCATTCATGACCTTCAGTCCGTGACAGACCAATAGGTAAATGGAGAACGCCATTTTGTTTCGATTTTCATGAGTTCGGCGGTACGACAGAATCAATTCGAAATCCATTTTGCCTTATAATCGATTGCCATCGAACTCGGCGGTAGGGCCCCTGTTTGCGGATGGATGGTCGCAAATTTTGTCGGACTGCCTGAGTCATTGTGTAAGAAAGGTATGAATGTGTGCGTGTATATCTTTATGTAACTTATGTCTATTATAGTTAATTTTATTTTAATATAATCTAATTAATTTGTTTAAATTTTATCTGATTAAAATTATTGTTGCTGAGTTTAGTTTTGTAAGTGTTGAATTGTATTTTTGAAATTGATTGTTATCTTTAATTACTGTAATTGGTTTTGTACACCGTTTATATTAAAGTAAATAAGTAAGTAAATATTCTCCTACAATCACAATAAGAATTTAGTTCCAAGTTAAGATAGTGTACAGGAATCTTACCAAGATCTGAGGAGCCCGCGCCAACCTCAGTTGTGTAACAAATAACAGACTAGGCTCTGGCAAACATAGAAGTTCGCTTAAGAGACAATAGGCGAGCCACCTACAAATGGTATAATTGGCGTAATTCGGTGAAATAGGCGTGTTTTTATGTATGTATATAGGCTTAAAACATTCTAAAAGCAGACATGCACACCTCGGCTGTCCAACACCAAAACCCAGCAAAAGAACTTTTCTAAAACTCGTTTTATTAAACTGCTATCTTGACCGCAAGCGCTGTACCGTGAACCGTTGTAAAGTTTTTTATTTCTTATACTATTACATAGCACTTGAAAACGTCAAAACAAAATATAAATTAAAAAAAAACTTAATATTACTACACTAAATCACGAAGCTTAGATTCACTTACATGCAAATACTTAAATAAAAATTTGGTGTAAGTGAATCTAAGTGCCAATAAATATTGTAATTGTAAAGTATGGATCTCTGCATAGTGCATTTATAAAATGAACTTGTACAGAGCCTCAATTGGCTGAGATTTTCGTATCGTGCAAGGGAATAATGCGCCACTTCTTCATAACCATAAGTCGTGGCAACCTCTAATTTAATCTGCACTTAGGTCTTTCTCCTTGCTTACTTATTGTGGTTGGTTTAGTGTAAGATTAGTTGGTTGTCCTTATAATAAATAAATAACTAGAGTCTATGACTAGGCCTCTTGCTAGGTTTTGATTTTGGACAGCCGACCTGTCTCCGCCAATCCGCACTGGGTTATCGTGGTGGAGTATGACCCAATATCCTCACTCCCTGGTATGTGAGAGGGATGCTCAGTAGTGGGACGTTTATGGGTAGTGGATACACTACTCGTTCGTTCCTATAGTGTGTAACTTAGACCCTAGTTTCAACCGTTAGTCTGGGATACTGGGTCGGTAACAAAATCCATTTTCGCACTGCCTTCCGGCCTAAAGAGGACCGAAAGGGAGTGTTGGACTCATAACTTGCAGAAACGACCGCCAGCAGTAATTAATACCCACTAAAAATCTTCCGACGACACCCGCCCTTTTCTCAAGGCCAGTTTCCCTTTCGAGAATAAGTACTAAGGGCATCCAGATTTGCCAACCTCCGGGTGTTACCTTTCTCCAGCCTCCCCGTACTCAGTCCTCGACGTTTGGAGACCAGTCGAGGGGAACGCCAGTATCTACTCACTGGCCTAATCAGATTCGGTTATTACATGGAGCGACGCCAGGGTCTGCTCACTGGTTCAACCAGATTTGACTGAAATTCAGTTATTACGTGGAGCGACTGCCTTCAAACCTCCGCAACACAGAGGGAAACATCATTCTATGCTTCAACCATCTGTCAGAATGATAAAAGGCACTGACTTCCTAATAGCGACTGCCAGAGATGTTCAAATGACAGCCGGGACCAACGGCTTAACGTGCTTTCCGAGGCACGGAGCAATCGATAATTACGTACATTTAAATTAGTCTTAACCCTTAGTATAAGGGGCAATCCATAAATGATTTAACACGTTAAGGGGGTCGGAGGGGGTTAACGAAGTGTGACATGGTGACAAGGGGATGGGACCAGTCGGAGGATCCTAAATTTCGTGACGTCACATTTCAAAATCGAGGTCCTATGAAAATTTCGGAACTGCTGTTTTAATGTAATCATTTCTTGTTGTACAATTGCAAAATATGTGACATCACACTAAGGAGGAGGGAGTCTCACAAGTGTGACCAGCTGTGACAAAGACGGAGGGGGGGTCAAAAAATTATAGAATTCGTGTGACGTAATTTATGGATGTCCCCTAAAGTGAAGGCAGAATCATTTGATATGTAACCAAATTTTAATAGTTTTGGATACACAATCAGCCCTCTGTTCAAACTTGTCTCATTAATTATATTCAAATGTCTTTATTGATATTAAAAGCGGCCCCAGAACCACAATAAAACCATTTGCACCAACCGATGCGATTCACAATTAGTCTTTTTATTGTTTTGTGTTTTGTAGTGGAAGATGACAGTTATAATATTACACTGGCGAGCAATAAAACCGGCCTAGAATAGTGCCACTCCCTCTCATTTTACGGGGAGCAGTAAGAACGGACGAAGAGAAATGTCACCGCATAATGGGCAGTAGCGTCATCCTGCGAACTGGCTGGAACTGCGATCACTTTATACAGACAATCACGCCTGTACTTGGGGGGTAAGTAGGCAGAGGTATGTCTCTGTATATGCCTACATTTCGCCAGTTTTACATATAGTACATACATACATAATATCACGCCTGTTTCCCCGAAGGGGTAGGCAGAGGCACATTATACGCCTACACTTCGCCAATTATATAGTTGGTCCCACGTAATAGGTGGCGAGCCTATTGCCGCTTATCGGGCACTGTTATGTTCGCCAAAGCCTCGTCCGTTGATCGGCAGGTGCACCACTTGCAGGTGAGGTTGGCTTGGACTCCTCAGATCTTGTTAGGATCCCTGTGCACCCTATTTTACATATAGTTTGTCTCGCGTAATCGGAAGAAGTCTATTGCCGCTTATTAGTAACTTCTATGTCTGCCAGAGTCTTATCTATGGGATGGCTCCTAATATATTTTATACTATAAACCTTTACATTCACCTCATTAAATTCTTAGACTTTTTAGATAGTACTGTTACCATTATTTTTTAAAAAATACATAAAACATGATTAAAAAAATCAAATAAATGAATATGGCCCAGGGTCACTGGCCACCAGTGTAGTGGAGAACGTATTTGATGGCGGCGAGGGTTAATGACTCGGCTCAAAATAATAATGTTTTGAAAAAATTAAAAGCGAAATGAACAAAGGTGTTGCTTGTTAAGGTCATCATATTAGATACTGTGTATAATAAAATAAATAAAATAATTTGTATATAGGGGTGTATGGGACTCCTACCAAGATCTGAGGAGCCCAAGCCAACCTCACCTGCAAGTGGTGCACCTGCCGATCAACGGACGAAGCTCTGGCGAACATAACACTGACCGGTAAGCGGCAATAGGCTTGCCACCTATTACGTGGGACCAACAATATAATTGGCGAAGTGTGGGCGTATAGTATGCCTCTGCCTACTCCTTCGGGGAAACAGGCGTGATATTATGTATGTAAAATAATTATTCGAATTCAAAAAAATATTTTAAATAAAATTACATTACAGTTTTAAATCGGTACATACAGGACAACTTATATAATTATATGTGCTTGAATTCTAATATGTGTCATGGTCCGGATGTATTACAATGGAATTTAAAAAATCTATATAATATTCATTTCATTTCGACGACTCCCCGTGAGATAAGAGGGACTGGCACTACTCTAGGCCGATAACACACCAACAATAATTTAATATTAATACATTATTTTATATCTACACTCAGAGTTATAAGCATCGAATGCTCAATCCGTGCCGCGAATCCCTCAATCCACCCCATGCTACCCCATGCCACCCCTCGCAACCGCACTTAACTATTGTTATTGTAACCAACACAGTTATAATTGGCGCCACGCGACGGTTCATTGTCTTTGAGAGAAACATGATGTGACAGAGAGATTTTTAGAGTTCCTCAAACACTGGTTAGAACCATCTTCAAACATATGTTATATGGCAGATAAAAATGCTTGGGATTAACATGCCGTTTCTTACAGGCTATTCTAATATGAATGACTTAGAACATGAATATTGTTAATGTTATATTCTATTGCATTGTATAGCTTCACAGATAAATAGAGATTGTAATATAAATACCTAACCAATTGATAATTTAAACGAGCATAGCCTGTGAGTTTTTTGCCAGTTCTTCTTACAGAGCGGTGGCTCGGAACTGGCACTTAGATTCACTTAGTTCTACTTTTGATTATTTTGTTTCATGTAAGTGAATCTAAGCTTCGTGATTTTAGTGTAATCATATTTCGATTGTTTTTTTTATTTAATTTTGACGTTTTCAAGTACTATGTAATAGTTTATTACATAAAAATTTTTGATGTTTAACACAGGGACTGTCCAATAATCACGAAATCTCACCAAGGGGGAAGGGGGGTGGATTATGGGCAATAACCCCCAGTATTATTGGGAGCCTCATGTTCAGCATAGGACTTTATGTAACTGTAATGATTATAAAGTTTAACAGAAACCTAATATGTAAAAATAAAATCCCAATTCAATGAATAAAAACAATGTTACATTAAAAAACTCTTGATATTTATTTGGGCTGTATATTTTGATCAGCCATGTAATCAGAGCACCGAGTAATCTCAACTAGTTGGTCATTGAGTGTGAAAACGGGACTTCTTGGCGGGAAAGTGAAGCGTCATATCTGCAGCTTTGTTTTATTTTCTAAAATTTGTGATATTTCTAACATTAATGTGTTATAACGGTGGATTATTAACCGTTAAGTGTTTGTGAACATACATGAGTGTTGGTAAATCAAACAAAACAGTGCAACATCACTTATCAAATTCTCTCAAGGAGTCCATGTGAGATCTCAGTAAGTCCCACATCTTTACTGAGGACTCAAGGGGCTTAGGGGAGGGTATCTCATTTACCATTTATCATCTTTATCACCACTCATTCTCATTTACTATGAATTATATATTATTAATATATCGCTTACTTGACACTGGCTAAATGTGCTAGACGCACGAAGCCATTATTTAAAACAAAGAAAAAGAGTGTGAAAACATCAAAATCAACAAAAGAAGATCGTTGATCGAAATGGCCGTGACTTCAAAGCACACTGCGTCATCTAATGGTGTCGTGCCGAAACTAATTGTCTAAACATTGATAAACTTATACTTTACCTTAAAATAAAATATACTTTATTGTCTTTAAGATCAACATGATCATTTAGATTCGTCAAATATTCACACACAAAATGGAAATTCAATATATTTTTTAACAACAAAAAAAGAGCAATGAGCGGTACCACAATAAAGAAATAAAAGCAAATTTGTCAGAATTTGTCAAGGTTTGTCAGTTTATCTGTCTGATGTGGTTTTTCTCAAGATTTGTCCGTCTTTCGGTGACTCTTATCGGGGGTAGCTGTCAGTCAGTCTGGCGGTGACTCTAACGAGGCTTCCAAAAAGGCAACGAGATTGAGATTTATTTATATTACCTTTCGATATAATGTGATCTTTCCAAGGAACTCCTGAGTTCCACGAAACCTATTTTAGGAATATGAGCTCTACGGAACCAAATATAATTAAGTATTAAACTACCCGCTTTTTGCCAGTTCTTAGATGTGGCTTAATCGCAAACCGAACATGACTTGCCAATAATGTTTTTTCAATAAGAAATTAACCTCCTTTATTTTTGCTACTAAGTCGTTTGTCTCACAAGATGGGGTGAGTGATGAATGATTTTGTCTGTCTGTTTATTAACCTTATTGTTGTGGTTAGAGACGACTTTTTAAAATGAATCATGATGATATCTTTCGAAATAAATGAAACTAAACTATTTTTTATGTAATTTCATACATACACACATAAAATCACTCCTGTTTCGCCAAAGAGGTATATTTTACGCCGATATTTCCCCAGTTAATACCTTTGGTCCCACGTTATATACAGGTCTATTGCCGTTTTCCCGGCACCTTTATGTTTGACAGAGCCTCGTCCGTTGATCGGAAGGTGCACTAGCGTGCATATCGCAGATAAGTTTTATAAAAAATAAGTAAGTAGTTATTTAGATCTTCTCGATACCTATCTTAGAATTGAATAATTGGTGTTAGATATTAATATGGGTTATTTAAATGAGGAGCAGGTTTAAAGATTTTTATAAGGTGGGGAGTTATGTGAGATCGCTAAAATTGGGCTTTTTCAATTCGATTATACTTTGTCATCTTAAACGGAAAAATATAGACGTAAATTTATATCATATAACACATGAGAGCGTTTGGATTATAAAAAAAATAACACGTTTGGTTTGTCAGTATTGCATATTTAAAGTTGCGTCTTGTCTTTTTTTGGCCATTTTTCTGCTAAGCTATTAATCGCAAGTATTTTTTTAATGACTCCAGGTTATTAGTAAATTGAATACCGAAGAGACCGTTTGGTTATTTTTGCCAATTTCTTTATTTCTTATTATTGACGAATTTTTATATGCAATCGATGCACATTATCCACCTGGAATCCCCTCTGAGGTTCCTTGCTAGTCTTCTGAAAGTTAGTGACATCCAGTGTCCCCTGAAGATCCAAGAACAATGGAGAGCATTATCAGGGGCGGGGAGGTCACCTGTGATGGCAGACTACTGCTGGAGTTTGCCACGAGATCTATTTATATACCTTCAATATGTAGACCCCACTTCAGTGAGAGCAAGAGTATCAATATGTAGAATATTGATACTCTTGCTGGCAAACTTAGTTCCGCAGCTTATGCTATTCGCAAAATTCGCCAATTAACAGATGTTGATACGGCAAGAATGGTATACTTTAGTTACTTTCATAGCCTAATGTCTTATGGTATTCTTATGTGGGGACTAGCAGCAGATATAGAAACAATTTTTATTTTACAGAAACGGGCTGTAAGATCTATTTACGGACTAAGCTCACGGACAACTCTTAGAGAAAAGTTTAAAGAAATAGGTATCTTGACTGTTGCCTCTCAATACATTTATAATAGTATAATATTTATAAAACGAAACATAGAAACCTATAACAGGCGCTGTGATGATCACAGTTTTAATACTAGAAATAGAAATAAATTATTAAATCCATTTTTACGCCTGCATAAAATTCGAAAATCGTTTATGGGGCAGGGTATACAATATTATAACAAAATTCCAAAAGATATTTTAGATTTGCCTTTTGAAAAGTTTAAGCAAACCGTTAAGACATCACTTACCAAGAAAGGGTATTACACGGTTAATGATTACGTTAATGACAAAAACGCTTGGATGTAACATTTACAATGATAAAAGTTGTGTTCTGCGGCCCTCTTTACAATATAACGATTACTTACATACATTGTCTATGTAATTTTATAATTTTATTAGTTCTGTCTCCCTTTTTTTTTCAAATCTTGTGACTGCAGAACACAATTGTTTTAATATTATGTATTTTAATTGTGACTGGCGGGAGAAAAAACCAACCTTGACGATTTTCTTGCCCGTTCTTTTACGATCAAGCTCCCGCCCGCAGTGAATGGGCGCGTTAGTTTATAAGTATGACATTCATAAGAGCTCTATTGAGCCAAACTTGAATAAATGAATTTTTAATTTTTTAATTTTTAATTTCATGCAAAAAAATCTTATAGAAGATCATTTAATTTTGATAGTTTTAAATTGAAATTTTGTTAACATAATGTATTTTTTTCGTGAAAAACTAAAGCTGAATTAGAAATACTCAAAAACAGAAAAATAAACGGAAACAAAATTTGTAATATATATTTATTTATATAATAAACTAAAATCCAAGCACTCTCCCATATCGAAACGCAATAATCCGTCCAAAACGGATATAGAAAATTGAGCAAAAATGCAGCGCCACTAAAACCGTGGCAGTCGACAGATCGCTTGACTTCCGGCGTGCTGCTTCCGGTGTCGTCAGTTCCGGCGCGTCCCTCTCCGGGGCGTGTGGATGTTGAATTGGGTGACCGTGAGCTTGCGATTCTTTATCGAAGTCTGGCGTGTCATCTATCCAATAAATAAAATTATATAGAAGTAAATATTTTCTGGCAATTACACCAATTATTCTATTATTAGTTCCAAGATAAGTAAGCTGTCTAATTTACTTAGGTGTTTAAATAATAAACAATATTTTTAATTTTATTGTCAACAAAAATGATGTCATGTTAATAGTTGTTCTTTCAAAGTGTGTGTTAATAATAAATAAAGTGAAGCAAAAGTATCAGTATATGTGATTTGTGAATCCTGAACTTAATGAAAATATACAAAATGTGCCGAAACCAGGGAATGGAATGAAGATGGATTCGTAAGTGATATTAGAACTTAGATAAACTTGAAGTGTATTAAAAAAGACTTATAAAAAATTCGATATATTCAATATTTGAAAAAGAAATTGCATTCAAAAAGACTTGTAAAATTTTGCGATTTATTCTATAGACTTAGAAGAATTTGCATCATAAAAGACTTGTAAAATTTTTCGATTTATTCTATAGACTTAAAAGAACATCGAAAAAGGACTTGTAAAATTTTTATGATCTCATTCTATGGACTTAAAAAAATTTCATTGGAAAAACACTTAGCAAACAGTGATACATTAAACTAAAACTTTTTCGTCGTTACTTAAGAGCAGTTGTTGGTCAATATAGTTCATTATGACAGATAAAGGAATAAAGACGCAATTAGAATTTTGCTCGAGATTAGAAAAAGCAGAGAAAAACTTTAAGAAGAGTCCAAGAGTGAGAATAACTAAATCATATATAGAGACAAGAATATAAACGTTGCAAAGCTTATGTGAGGCTTTCCAAACTAATCATGTCAAGCTTATTGAAGACTTACCCCAAGAACAAATAAAGATTTTACCCTATTTTACAGAAGATAAATATGATTGGTTTGAAGAATTATATACGTCATACATGGCAGATCTCAAAGATGCACTAGACAAGTTAAAGGAGAACGTGCATAGAAATGAGGCAGCAAATATGTCTACATGTGCTGAAATTCAACTTCCAAGAATACAATTGCCTAGTTTTAACGGGAAATATGAGGAGTGGCAAACGTACTACGATATGTTTGTTTCACTAATACACAATAACGTAAAATTATCAAAGGTGCAAAAATTACACTATTTGAAAAGTAGCGTTTCTGGGGAACCGGAACAACTTTTACGGAATTTCTCGACAACTGAACAAAACTATGATGAGGCTTGGAAACAACTAACAAGACGGTATGCCAACAAACGATATAACTCGAATGCAGTATTTAAAATTTTATTTTCTCAAAAAGTTATTGGGGAGAATGCACTGGCTATAAAGCAGTTACTTGATACTACGACGTCATGCTTAAAGGCTTTAACAAATATGGGATTTAGTACGGAATCATGGGATCCTATTATCATTTATATGGTGATTTCAAGACTGGATGTGGAGTCCCATAGACAATGGGAAAATCAAATGAGTGTGATGATCGATGAGACGCCTGCATGGATTCAATTGGTCGATTTCTTAGAGGCAAGATTTAGAAGTTTAGAAATGGTTGATTCTGGCAAGAACTTATATAAACCATTATTGCAGCCATAGAAATCTATAGGAAAACCAAAGACATTCCACGCAGCTATTCATGATGATAACCAGAAGAGCGAATTAACATGCGTTAAGTGTAGTGGAAATCATTATCTCAACTTATGCAACCAATTTAGCCAAATGTCAGTTCAAGATAGACGGAACTTTGTTCAAACAAAAGGATTATGCTTTAACTTTTTTTTTTTTTTTTTATTATCGTCTGTAAAAATATGCTGCTTACGCACTGTCTCCCGGCCAAAAGGGGGAGACCGGGAGGGGGTGTGGGGCTCACTGCGGCCGACGCGACCACCGCAGTCCTACCCACTAAAAAACTTCAGACGACGCCCACCGCTGTTGAAAAGGGGCGAGGCACCAGTGCCCATGTTTGTAGCTTCTGGTACCCCGCCCGCGGCCAACGTCCCCCGGATCAGAACCGGGGAGACCTCCTCAGGAAGGCGCAATTTGCAACGCCCCCCCTACCTCTATGTGCGGCCATGGCGTAACTGGCCGACTTCGGGGGGGGTCTATGGCGAGACGGAAGGGGCCCCCTGCCCCCGCCGCCTAAGACCCCCCGGGCGCTGCCTGACGGGCCCTCCTGGCCCGCCCGCTGCGCCAACGGCGTAGCCGGAGAGAGAGCGGATCCCGCTCCCTCTCCCGCTCCGCGGCCTCCTTCTGCGACATCACCACTTCGCAGAAGGAGGCCATCGCCTCCCACGCCGTCTCGCTGTCGACCATCATTTGCATGATGGTCGGCAGCGAGAGAGCCACTCCACCCAGGGCCGCGGCTAACGTCGACCGCGGCCCCGCCCACGCAGGGCACGCCACCAAAGTGTGCTGCGCGGTGTCTTCCGCGCAGTCACAGTGGTGGCAACACCGGGTCGACTCCCCCCCGGCGACGTCACACAGATACTTCCCGAAGCACCCATGCCCGGAAAGTACCTGCGTGAGTCGGAAGGTCATCGACCCCCACCGACGGCCGACCCATCGCTCTAAGATGGGCCCGACCGCCTCGAGGATACGGCGCCTCGAACCTTCGGCACGAAATTCGGCGCTCCCGAAAAGCTGCCGCCGCCATGAGCCCAGAGCCTGCCTCTGAGCGTCTCTACGCCACCGCACCACAGTGTCCGGTGCGGGGCGGAGACCCTGGCTCCGGGATTGCGCGCCACGCCAGTAGACCGCCGAGAGAACCTCGGCGTCGAGGTCCCATGGCAGGGACCCGGCGAGCGCGCATGCCACCTCATGCGAGATGGTGCGATACCCCCTAACGACACGGGTCGCCATGACCCTCTGCGACTGCTGCAGGATCTGTCGATGGCGACCCGATATGGAGCTCGCCCAAATTGGGGCTCCATACAGGGCTATGGACCGCACCACTCCCATGTAAAGGCGGCGGCAACTGCCACCACTCCCTCCGAGATTGGGGAGCAGGCGAGATAGAGCTCCCGCCGTGCTCACCAACCTCGGGCCCAGGTGCCGAAGGTGCGCTTCGAAGTCCCATCTGCTGTCGAGAAGGACGCCGAGATACTTCAGCGTGTTCCCGACAGGGATGGGAGTTCCCCCCACCACGATACCAGGGCCTGGAGGCGGCCGCCTCCGGGGACCATGGAAAATAATGGCCCCGGATTTATGCAGTGCCACCTCGAGCCCCAGCCGCCGTATCCTCTCGACCACCGCCGCGACGCAGACAGTGGCCAACACTCTCGCATCCCGGGGGTCAGAACTCCGGGATGTTACGAGGGTGTCGTCGGCGTAACAGATCACGTCCACGCCGTGCAAGTTCACACAGCGCAGAACGTAATCATATCCGATGTTCCACAAGAGTGGTCCCAGGACAGACCCCTGTGGAACACCGCACACCATACGCCGACGACAGCCTCCTTCGCCCATCGTTGGGAAGACTACCGCCCTTTCCGACAGGTAGCTCCCCAACAACCGCCGCAGATATGGAGGCACCCCGTGGAATCGGAGCGCCTCCATAATCGTTGACCAGGGCAGGGTGTTGAAGGCGTTCGCGATATCGAGCGATACCGCAATCAACACCCCACCCCGGGATACCGCCCTCTCAGACAGGTCCCGCAAGCGGCCGATCGCGTCAATCGTCGATCGGCCGCGGCGGAACCCGAACTGGAGGTCGGACAGATCTGGTCCGACCTCCTCCAGGTGCTCGACGAGGCGGTTGGCGATGACACGCTCCAGGAGCTTGCCCGCCTCGTCGAGCAGCACGATGGGCCGATAACCAGAAGGGTCATCGGCCGGACGTCCCTCTTTGGGAAGGAGTACCAAGCGGCCCTCCTTCCAGCGCCGCGGAAAAACCCCATCCCGCAGACACCTAGCAAAGAGGGAGGTCACGCGGGAAAGAAAAGGCGCTTCCTCCCCGCTCAAAACCATTCACTCAAACCGGCGTGGGACCCGCCCTCGTCGGAATGCCGTCGGGACCTGGGGCCGTGCTCTTGCCCCTCAGGCGTAGCACGGCCCTTCCTACCTCCTCCTCGGTGAGCTCGGGCACATCCTCAGTGCCCGAGTCACGGGTGTCATCTGGCGCCGCCATAGTGGGAGGCACGAAGTCGGTTCCCCTGTCTGGGAACAGTGCCTCAACCACCCTACCGAGTACCGCCGGTTCGAGACTGCTGGAGACGGGAGGGGTCCACGCTCGGAGCTTTTGCCGTACTATTTTGTACGGCCTGCCCCATGGATCCGCCTCAACGGCTTCCAGCAGCTCGTCCCACGCTGCGGCTTTGGACCGGCTAATGGCCCCGCGAAGGGCCCTCACCGCCTCTCTATAGGCGGCGTAGAGCCGATCCAATTCGGCGTCGTCGCGGATTCTCCTTCCGCGACACCTCTGGTAGCGGCGCCGCTCCACCGCACAGGTTCGGCGGAGCTGGGCGATCTCCGGCGACCACCAGTAGACCTGGGATCTGCGCGGGGGGGCGCGAACACGGGGCATGGCCACGTCACAGACACGTGCCATGGCCTCGCACACCCTCGCAGCCTCCCCCTCCACGTCCACCAGCGGTGGCTCCCGTGGCCACGCCTCGACCAGGGCTGCCTCCCGCAGCAAAGACCTGTCGAGGCGCTTGATCGCCCATCGTGGGCCGTCCAATCGCGGCTCTCCAACACCTCCGCTGGACGCTGGCACCGATGTGGAGACACTGAATCTGATATAGCGATGATCAGACAATGTCTCCACATCCTCCAGCACCCTCTAATCGTGGACACGATGCGCGAGAGAGGGCGCCGCAAACGAGATGTCGATAACAGACCCCCCGTTGCGGCGCACGCACGTGTCCACCGAACCGCGATTGAGGATGGACAGCCCACACTCTGTCACCCATTCCTCCAAGGCCGTCCCCCTCCCGTCAGTCGTCCGGGAGCCCCACGCCGTGGATTTGGCGTTGGGATCCCCCATCACAATGACGGGGAGAGAAGAGCCTTGGGTTATTGCGCCCAGCCTAACCAAAAACCGCTCGAACTCGACGAGGGGGCGATTGGGGGAGAAATAGACTCCCACAACCACCACCCCGCCGACCCGAGCGGCTACGAAACCTCCCCCTCTCCCGACGAGGACGAGAGGGGGAGTGCCCGCCGCCATACGCTGAATGATGGCCACTGAGCCGTCCGCGTCGCAGACCCAGTCGGAACGGACCGGGACGCGGTAGGGCTCAGCGGCCACTGCCAGACCGACCTGCCACTCCGCCATGGCCTGAAGAAGAAGATCCTGGGCCGCGGCGGAGTGGTTAAGGTTCGCCTGGAGAATGTTGAGCCGGAGAGCCATAAATTAATGGGTCTCCATATCAACCTCCTCCGGCCGATCCGTGGCGGCGGTAGGGCCCGATGGCAGCACGCCTTTGCCGGGGCCCTTCTTTTTGGCCTTCGGGGACCGGGCGCAAGCCTTACCCCCAGGGCGATGGTCGGCCACCCTCCCAGCCTCCTCACAGAGGGGACAGTGGGGGGGGGCAGAGCAGTCTCGGGCTCGGTGCCCTGGTCGAGCGCAGCGGAAGCAGTTATCGCTGCGGTCAACCGAAGACTTGCACTGGGCCCCAAGATGGCCCAACGCGAAACACCTAAAGCAGCGGCTGGGACGAGATTCCAAAAGAGTCGTCCCAGCCGACACCCAGCCAACGAGCAATCGCCCGCTGGCCACCCGTTTCGCCACCGCCACGGGGCAGGAGACCACAATGGCCCCCAGCCCCGCAGAGGTAGCCCTTCCGATAGCCCCCGGCCTCACGAGGTCGGGAGCGCAGCCGCCGACTGCCGCCACCGCCGCCACAACCTCCTCCCTGGATACAGAGTCGTCCAGACCCGCGATGCGGACGTCTGCCCGCATCACCGGCCTGGAGACCCTGACGTCCTCCGGCAAATATATCGCCCGGAGACGCTCCGCCAGCCGATCGGCCTTCTCCTCCCGGGCCTCTCCCGCGATCTCGAGAACCCGGGCCCCCGTCGCCGCCTTGCGGAACCGCACTGAGGCAATGCCGAGGTCGCCAATCTTAATTTTGCTCTTGGCCTCGGCTATCACCGCCTCATAGGTGCAGCCTCGCTCCACTGCGCCCGGCAGCAGCGTCATTACGACCGCTGCAGAGGAGGGCGGGCGCAGCGCCTTTTTTTTGGCCGGGGCTGTTGCCGATCGGCTCGACTGTGGTGCCGGCCTGGCAGGAGCAGCGCTCCGCGTCGTCTTCGTCTGCGCCACCGCTCTCCCTTTAGGGCGGCGCGAGACAACGGTGGTCCAGGTCTCCCGTTCCTGGCCACCCGACTGGGACGGGGTGGCAACGGAATCCGCTGGACGGACCTCCGATGGAGAAGAAGGAACAGCCGGTGCGGACGCCGAAAAAGGCATCGACTGCTTCTTCCCCTTTCCCTTTCCCTTTCCCTTCCCCTTCTTAGGAGGGGGCCGCGCTGTGGCCACAGCAGGGGCCGAAGATGGGCCCGGCTGCGGCGAGAGAACTGCTCGGCCAGCCCGAAGCGGGGGACGCACGGACTTCTCGGGAAGCAGGCGGCCACCCACCTCCAGCCCGTCAATGCGTGCGTCCAGACGTGCCCGCAGCTCCTGCAGATCCCGCCCGAACCGCTCCTCTACCTGTACTAGGTTAACAGGCCTCCGCATCTCCTCGCGGAGGGAGGAGACCTCTCTCATGAGTTGGGCCTGTTGCGAAAGTAGGCGGGCGTTCTCCAGCCTCGAAGTTTTTTCTGCGGCTTCACTGGCACGCCTGAGGCGCTCCACCTCCTGTCGCAGCATCTCCTCCTCCGCCGTCGGGGGGCGAGACACCATGGCCCTGAGGCACTCCTTCCCTACCTCGGCAGCGTAGCTGAAGCCGCCGTGGAAGGTCCCCTTCAACGAAGAGGACCTTTTCGTCATCTCTTCGATGGCAGTCAGGCATTTTGACAGCCTGTCCGCCAGTGTGTGAGACGAGACGTTGTCCACCGAGTCCCAGCCAGCTGCCATGGCCCGGAAATCTGTGGCACAGTCTGATCTGGGAGCGCGAAAGGGGTCCGGCATCGGCTCCCGTTCCCTTCTCTCGCGCTCAACCTCTAGCCTATCCTGCGCCCGGCTAGCACTCAGCGCCCTCCTGGCCTCGCTGAGTCCGACCGTTAGGCCGTGGGAACAACTGCGGCCACGGGAACGGCCACGCTTTGTCCCCGCCCTGACGTCGTCCAAAGCCAGCTCACTGGCCGAGCTCGCTCCGGAGGGCCTCTTCCTCTTTTGGCGAAGGCAGTAGGGCTGAACCCCAGACGAACTGCCTTCGTCAACCTCAATCTCAGACACCTCCGCGGGGCCTACGGAGTGCGTAGTACCCGCAGAGCCGTCGGAGAGAACCTCCTCCGGCGTTCCACGTTCGTCTCTCGGCGGGCCCGGCCCTCCACCGCCTCTAAGGCGCAACACACCAAAACACTTAGCAAAATCGTAATCCTTAAAAAGTAAGCCTAGGTCGTCGGTGCGGGAATCAGCAGCCTGCTGACCCCCGAAGCAGTTTGTGCCCCCTCCGTATACTACGGGGCAGACACCCGCCGAAGTGGGTGTGCAGGATTCCCCCTTTCGGGGACCTGCCCGGAGAATTATTTTCAAATCTGCTTTAGCCATGACAATAACTCCCTCTCTTTTTTCGGGGGTGAGCTCCCCCGCACGCTAGCGACTGGACTCCCTCCAGCCATGCATCCCTTCGGCACGATCCGCTCACCTTGGGATTGGGGTAATTTATTATAGTGGTATTCTTCCACGCGGCACCACTCTCAGTGAGCGGCACCTCCGGTCCGCAGACTGCGGGTTACGGATTGCCCGACGGGGAGTCGAGAGACCCACCCAACAGCCACTGGGATGTGACTGCCGGACCCGCCGCGCCGCAGGCCTTGCAGGCCTGCCACCCACCGCCGCATGAAAGCAGCCACTGCCCTCGAAAGGGCTAAACAAAAAGCGCTAAATACGCCTCGCCACCACTGCCACCTCAGATGAGCTGAGGCGTGCTGGGAGCAGCCGACACCCCGAGACCGTATGACAACGGATCACCTGGGCCGCTTTCCAGCCGCGAAGTGCGACCGGGGGTGCGCCCCAAAAAACCCACCAATTTTGGTCCGCGCCGGCCTTAAAAGCCGGTACCACAATGTGTGGCATGCCCCTATCCGCCACCTGGGGACGCGCCCGATGGGAGTCTGGCAACTCCACACGGGATTATGCTTTAACTGCCTCAAATCGAGTCATGTGGTTGGAAAATGTCGTCAACCGATATGCTGTAAAATATGCAGCCGAAGACATCATACGATGTTACATTATGAAAGAGAAGGATTTACAGAGAACATAAAACTGAAACAGGAACACACAATTCAACCTAGTACATCAACAGCAGAACCAAAAATAGTTGTAAATTTTTCAAAGAAGGAGCATCACAGTTACAATGTTTTACTTGCAACAGCAGTTTTAAAGGCTCGTTCTAGTAATGGGAATAAATGTTTAATTCGTGCATTGTTAGATCAGGGATCACAAGCTTCGTTTGTGACCGAAGCTACTGTTCAATTACTTGGTCTTAAACGCACTCCAGTAAATGGTGTGGTGTCAGGTCTGGGAGAAGGACAAATGCGTATAAAACATTTTGTTAAATTTTGTGTAGAATCGCGTCATAATCCAGAAATTAGTATTCAAATAATTGCATATGTGTTAGGTTCACTTACTTCGTTGCTTCCTTGTGACAAACTCGAAGACCCTGAATGGCTTAAATTAAAAGGATTGGAGCTAGCTGATCCAAATTTTAAGTTACCAGGAAAGATAGATGTTTTATTAGGCGCAGAAGTACATGGCGAAGTTTTATTAAACGGCTTGATTAAACACCCCAAAGGAAATCTCATAGCACAAAATACGGTCTTTGGATGGGTTTTATCAGGAAAAATATCAAGTGATACTGCAGGGAAAGATAAAGTTACAAGCATGCATTTAAAAGTTATAGAAGAACAAAATTGGCTCAAAAAGTTTTGGGAATTAGAGGCTGAACCAGACAGTATTCAGAAAAAGCTATCGAAGGAAGAGGAAAAATGTGAAAATTTCTATGAAGCCACAACTACAAGAAATAAAGATGGGAGATTTGTAGTAAGATTGCCTTTCAGAGACGAAGATCCTGAAGTTCAATATGGTCAATCGGTGGAAAGAGCACGAAAAAACTTAGTGTTTTTAGAGAAAAGACTGGGAAGAAATCCTAATCTCTTTGAGGAATACAAAAAGGTTTTGTCGGAGTACGTGAGCTTGGACCACATGAATCTTGTCATGTCAAATGATTTGAATAATGAAAAGGCCGTATATCTCCCTCACCATGCAGTTGTTCGTGAGGATAGGGAAACAACAAAGGTTCGCGTTGTTTTCAACGCATCAAGTAAGGGTAGTAATGGTGTTTCTCTAAATGATAACCTATTGGTAGGTCCTAAACTGCAGCATGCGGACTTACGCCATATAATAATGAGATGGCGAGCTCATCGCATATGTTTAATTGCAGATCTGGTTAAAATATACAGACAGGTACGTGTGCATGACGATGATACTAATTTCCAGAGAATTCTTTGGAGAACTCATCCAGACATGCCCATCCAACATTACAAGTTACTAACTTTAACTTTTGGTACTGCGTGTGCACCCTACCTTGCAATCAAAACCCTACAGAGGCTAGCGGAAGAAGAAGAAGCTAAGTTTCCAGTAGCAGCAGAAATAGCAAGAAGAGATTTTTACGTTGATGATATGATGACAGGCTGTAACTCAGAAGAAGAAGCTAAAAGAATCTACGAAGAAATGAATAAACTAATGAATTCCGGAGGGTTTCAAGTGCAAAAGTGGAGTAGTAATAGCAAAGAAGTACTACAATATATTGATGAAAGTAGACAGCGTACCAATGAAGTTCCAATAAAGATTGATGACACTCTAAAAGTACTCGGGATACAATGGAATAAACATACCGATAATTTTGAATACACAGTCAATTTACCAGAACCAAAGTGTACAATAACTAAAAGGCAAGTTCTCTCCGACATCGCTCGACTCTACGATCCGATGGGCTGGATTGCACCAGTTGTTGTATGTGCAAAGCTTATAATACAAAAAATCTGGAAAGCACAGTTAGATTGGGACGATGATTTGACAGAAGAATTGAGAAAAGAATGGCTGAACTTTCGCGACAAATTGAAAGAAATCAAGGGAATAGGTTTACCTAGATGGATTAAGTCGACAAATTCAAGCAGATTAGAATTACATGCGTTTTCAGACGCGTCTAGAGTAGCCTACGCCGCAGTAGTGTACGTTCGTGTCGTTAATGAAGATCAACAGATTCAAGTCACGTTGTTGTCAGCTAAGACAAAAGTAGCTCCATTAGAAAAAGAAATGTCTATTCCTCGTTTAGAATTGTGTGGCGCTCATCTTGCAGCAAAATTGCTGTCCGAAATATCGCAAGTCATGAATATACAAAAGGAAAATTTATATGGGTGAACTGATTCCACAATAGTATTGGCGTGGCTTAAAGGCGGATCAAGCAAATGGACAACCTTTGTGAGTAATAGAGTATCATGTATACTATCTATAATGGATCACAATCAATGGCGACATGTTTCTACTGATACCAACCCCGCCGATTGTGCATCAAGAGGTTTGCAACCCTTTGCAATAGATAATCACGCATTATGGTGGAACGGACCTGATTGGTTACGAAAATTTAAAATAGAGATAACAGAACAAGAAGGTATAGAAACACATGAAGAAGAAAGAGTAACATCATTAAAAGTGACACAGAATAAAGAAGAACATTTGGAGTGGGAAAGATTTTCGAATCTCAGAAGAATGCTTAAGGTATTATCTTATTGTAGAAGAGTGTTATTGACAAAGACCGAACTTAAGGAATATCCAAAATTTATTACAGTGGTAGAAATAAATAAGACATTAGAAGTATGTATCAGACAAGTGCAAAATTTTGAATTTAAAGAAGAGATCAAAATAATTATGAAAGAAAGAGATTTGCCTAAGAAGAGTCTTCTTCATACCCTTTGTCCTATTTTAGATAAAGCAGGAATTTTAAGAGTCGGTGGACGCATTGATAAGGCCAATGTGAGTTATGACATAAGACACCCGATTATTTTGCCTGCTAAAAATTATCTTACACGGCTCGTAATAGCGGATTCTCATATAAAAACTCTACATGGTGGACCACAAATTATGCTTAATTATCTGAGGTCTAAATATTGGATTGTTCGGGCTCGCGAACAGGTTAAAAAATATTACAGGGACTGTACCATGTGTACTAGGCATGCCAAAACTGCGAGAACTTAATTAATGGGGCAACTGCCACAAGCCAGACTTACGCCAGCTAAGCCTTTCACATCTAGTGGTGTTGATTACGCAGGACCAATCAACATTAAGTTTTCTCCAGGTCGCGGTGCGAAATCTTATAAGGGATATATTTGTCTTTTTGTCTGTATGTCCACACGCGCAATACATTTAGAAGTCGTTACTGATTTAACAGCGAAAGCATTTATAGCTGCTTTTAGAAGGTTCACATCAAGACGTGGCCATTGTAAGGATATTTTTAGTGACAATGGCACAAACTTCGTTGGGGCTGATAAACAGTTGCGAGAGATGTTCAATAAAGCCAAATCTAGTTTGCCAAATGAAATCGCGGAAATGCTTACATTAGAATCAACGACGTGGCATTTTATCCCACCTCAATCACCTAACTTCGGAGGTTTATGGGAAGCAGGTGTGCGTAGTGTAAAGGGTCACTTAAGAAAAGTTATAGGCGACTGTACGCTTACATATGAGGAGCTAGCAACAGTATTGTCACAAGTGGAAGCTTGTTTAAATTCGCGTCCTTTGTCGGTACTTAGTGAAAACGCAAAAGATCCACTCCCATTGACGCCAGGTCATTTTTTGGTTGGAGAACCAATACTTAACATTAATGATGAGAATTACTCAGAATGTAATATTACTGCATTAGATAGATGGAGGTTAGTACAAAAAATGGTTAATACTTTTTGGAAAAAATGGTCAAAAGAATATTTAGTTACGTTAAATCAGAGATACAAGTGGAATTCTAAGCAAACTGAGCCGAATGTTAATGATGTTGTACTTATCAGAGACGAAAATATTCCACCGTGTAAATGGATCATGGGTATTATTGTAAATAAACACGTTGGATATGACAATGTTACTCGAGTAGTTACTATCAAATGTAAAAACGGTTTTATGAAACGTCCTCTCAGTAAAATATGTATATTGCCAAAGTAAATTGATTATTCACAGTGGGCGGTTTATGGTAGGTTTTAATTATATTATTGTTTATTTTTTTTAGATTCCAGCATTAGTTTGCTGTTATGATTTTTGTATGATAAGAATTCTTGTTATGTTGGTGCTTTCAATGATTAAGTTGTTATTTTAAAGGACTCGTCCTTGGTGGGCGAAATGTCTAATTTACTTAGGTGTTTAAATAATAAACAATATTTTTAATTTTATTGTCAACAAAAATGATGTCATGTTAATAGGTGTTCCTTCAAAGTGTGTGTTAATAATAAATAAAGTGAAGCAAAAGTATAGTATACGTGATTTGTGAATCCTGAACTTAATGAAAATATACATAAGCCAACTCACGTAAGTCACCGACGATACCTAGTGTCACACCAATTTTTTTTTTGCATTTCAAAAAACAACAACCTACAAGGAACCCCCACAGTGGGAGGAGGGAGATAATGCCCCCGCATACCACACACCCGGTGTGTGTGGTTATGTCGGACTTGAACCGACTACCTCTCCCGGTGATAGCTAAGTCACTAAGCGGAATGCTAGATGTCGCATGTTGGAAGGCGGGAAGCCTTAGTTGACGGCCGCGCACTAAGCGGAATGCTAGGTGGCGCATGTTGGAAGGCGGGAAGCCTTAGTTGACGGCCGCGCACTAAGCGGAATGCTAGGTGGCGCATGTTGGAAGGCGGGAAGCCTTAGTTGACGGCCGCGCACTAAGCGGAATGCTAGGTGGCGCATGTTGGAAGGCGGGAAGCCTTAGTTGACGGCCGCGCACTAAGCGGAATGCTAGGTGGCGCATGTTGGAAGGCGGGAAGCCTTAGCTGAAGGGTAGCCATTAGTCGCCTCTTACGACACCCTACCTTTGGGTTGGTTCTATTCTTGAGCCGGAAACCACACGGCTGAGTAAAGTTTGTGCTCGAAAATGCGAGCGAGATATAAATACTTATCGACTTACGTTACTCGACGATTCGCTTGCGATATAGCCTTCGTGCTTGCAAATTTAGTTTCATTTACGCTTGATAGGGGGTGCTGATCAATATTCACACAAACATGGACGATGACGTTACGAATACTTTCTCACAAGTTATTTGTGCTTGCCCTACTTAATCAATCAATCAAAAATCATTTATTTCATAAACTTTGACATAGTAGGTAAATCACGAAGCTTAGATTCACTTACATTGAACAAAACAATTTAAAAACAAATAATATTTAAGTATAAGTGAATCTAAGTGCCAATTCCGAGCCACCGCTCTGTAAGAAGAACTGGCAAGAAACTCACAGGCTATGCTCTTTTAAATTATCAAAAGAGGATTGAATAAATATGAATATGAACTGTAAAATAAATAAATAAGAAATATACTCTACATTGTAAGTATCTAACTTCTCATCGTATGTAAATCTTTGTTCAATGAGGCGAGCCGGGCGCCCCCTTGTGAGGAGAAAAGTGATTTATACTCGTCGTGGAATCGTTACATCGGGCACATAGTGATAGGCTTGGGTTTTCTTGAAAGGGCGCCTTTTTATAGTAACTTTCTATTGATTTTAGAGATATTAAGAGCTTTTCGATCTCTTCCCGCCCCTATTAAGAGCACTTTTAAGGCAAAAAAATATTTGAATAATTGATTTGGACTTTGACTACTTATTTCTTCTTTTGACATTACAGCGTATTGTGTTGTTATTTTGATATTTAATTGTTAGACATTTTTACTGGTATATCTTTTTAAATTTTTTAAATTAATTCAAAGTTAGTATTTTTATATATACATATAAACATTCACGACTGTTTCCCCGAAAAGGTAGACAGAGGCATATTACACGCCCACACTTCGCCAAGTATATAGTTGGTCCCACGTAATAGGTGGCGAGCCTATTACCGCTTACCGGGAACTGTTCTGTTCGCCAGAGCCTCGCCTGTTTATCGGCAGGTCCACCACTTGCAGATGAGGTTGACTTGGAATCTAAAGTCCAACGTCCCCGTATAGAGATTTTATGTTTGTATGTAATAAAATAAAACAAAAAAAAAATTAAGAAATAGCAAATATGTTTATTTACAATTTTATAACATACCAAGTGCGTGGCCAACATTGCTACATACAAAGTAACCCGACTCCTAGTTAATTCGTCGACAAACATCAATGACAAACAAACATACACTAGTGTTACACTGTGTCGTGGGGAGGCACTTAAGTGGTTACCCATTGGTTAACAAATAGACATTACAATTTTGCTGTAAGACATAATATTTTGGAGTTAACAACAGTCAGTTAACTATATAGTACTACAATGACTGATGATGAAATAAATATATTCTAACAATTTTTTTTTTCTGACAATTACACCAATTATTTAGTTCCAAGATAAGTATCATTAAAAACTTGTGTTATGGATACTAAACAACGGATAAACATACTTACATACTTTTTTTTTGTAAATACATACTTAATATACATAGGAAAACACCTAGACCAGAACAAATATTCATGTTCATGCACACAAAGATTTGTCCTGTGTGGGAATCAAACCCACGACCTCTGGAGTGAAGTGTAGGTATACTGACCTCCACGCCATATCGGTCGTACAATTACACCAATTATTTAGTTTTAAGTTAAGTAACATTAAGAACGGACCAGTTGACCAGTGCCGTAACTAGGGCGGTGCCAGCAGTGCCCAGGCACAGGGCGCAGACCCTGGAGGGGCGCAGAAATGACCAGACTAGTATCTAGTTCTATCTCATGCATGGTAGCTAGTAGGTACATTCTGTTTTATTGCGAACATGGTGTAGACGCGCCCTACTGAAGCTGGCCTGTATTTTCAGAGGCTGGTCAGAGCATTTTTAAGGGCGCAGTTTTGAAAGCTCGCACCGGGTGCATAAAGGGCTAGTTACGGCACTGGTGGTGACTTTACTAGATCTTCCTGGGGGGAGGGGTTTTGAAATCAACACGGCAAATAACAATTCACTACAATATCTGACTTTCCTACATTTGTGTAAATTGCCAAAGTTGCCACGCTGAGAACGAAAGTGACCGATTTTTAAAATTTTGGTGAAATGAGTTAAATATATAAAATGACACAAAAAAGTATACTGACGGATACTTTTTTAACGACCGATATGGCGTTGAGGTCAGTATACCTGCACTTCACTCCAGAGGTCGTGGGTTCGATTCCCACACAGGACAAATCATTGTGTGCATGAACATGAATATTTGTTCTGGTCTGGGTGTTTTCCTATGTATATTAAGTATCTATGTATTTACAAAATAATTTTTTTTAAGTATGTTTATCCGTTGTTTAGTAACCATAACACAAGTTCTTAATGATACTTATCTTGGAACTAAATAATTGGTGTAATTGTCTGAAAATATTTATTATTATTTATATACTGTATTTAAGGTAGAAAAGTCCAACAATGTTATACAAACGATTTTTTTATCTTAATGTTGACATAATTAAATATGATTGAAGAATAAGAAGAATATCGTCAATGAGACCGACACATTTTCGTCTCTGTCCAAAAATTTAAATTTTGAAATGGGTCACTTTCATTCTCGGCGTGTATGTCAAGTTATATTGAAAAAAAAAACACTATATTTACGAACTAAAACTTAAACTTCCGTAAAATAAAATACTGCCGCGAAGTCTCTTTATATGTTGGCGCCAAACTCTATTAACGTAAGTAATTAAGTAAATTTTAGAATCATAAATTATTTTTATAGGGCAAAACTTAAAGGGCTTATTACAAATCAATATCTAAAGTTAGACCTAGTTTAAAACTAGTGTTGTCACTGTCTTTTGATAGGATGAAGACAGTGACAGCCCCTAAAAATGCTAATCACTACATAGTATAAAACAAAGTCGCCTTTTCTGTCCCTATATCCCTATGTGCGCTTAAATCTTTAAAACTACGCAACGGATTTTAATGCGGTTTTTTCCAATAGATAGAGTGATTCAAGAGGAAGGTTTATATGTATAATACATGCATAATATAGTAGTGGAACACTGTCAATTTTTGAGATTTCTAATGTGATGTCGTAATTCAACTCACTTTTTATATTGCAAACGCTGGCCAAACCCTACGAGATTAATCAAAATAATGTACTACAATATTGTACAACTTATAAAATTCTTCAAAAAAAGTACGCGATGGTATATGTCTATCTCTCAAGAATACCCCACAATAACCAATTTTATCTTTTACTTTTTACTAAAAATAATGGCTTATTAACGAAGCCATTTTAAGTATGTATGACATTAATTCTTATCTAAATAAACATGTTAGTAGGCTTGGACATTAGACATAGATTAAATTTGTCTTTTACATCATGTAATTTCGATCAGTACTTTACAAGATATCAAACGAATAAACTTACGCTAAATCGAAAAATTATGGTTGCGGCGGTGGTAGGTATTCGCGGCCTATATAGAGACATTCTGTAATTATGTATTATACGTCACTATTCATATTAGCATACCACCCGTGCGAAGCTGGGGCGGGTCGCTAGTATAATAATAAAATCAAAAGCTAAGCACAATGATAATCGTTTTAAAGTCTGTTACATCGGCTCCACTTAATTCCCTTTCAAAATTATTGTCCAATTTTTCTTAATATCTGCCAAGCGTTGACTTCTCCTAACAGTTGTAGGAATAGCTGTCATTCCATTAGCGAGCGACGCCTGCCTCGTTAACTAGTGCACCCCGAGAGTAATCGGATAAACTGCGACATTAATACGAATTATAGGTGCACCCCATTTGAGTTTAGCCGACGATGGCTTCTGATTTAGGGTCTTTTAGTTTTTTCATTTTATTGACATTCTAGCTAGCTGGAGCGACGTCATAGGATACTTATAAAATGTCAAGCAAATTAAAATACTGTGTGTGGGGTGTATAGGGATCGTATCAAGACCTAAGGAGCCCAAGCCAACCTCACCTGCAAGTGGTGCACCTGCCGATGAACGGACGAGGCTCTGGCGAACATAACAGTGCCCGGTAAGCGGCAATAGGCTCGTCACCTATTCAGTAGCGCCAACTATATATTTGGCGAAGTGTGGGCGTGTAATATGCCTCTGCCTACCCCTTCGGGGAAACAGGCGTGATTGTATGTATGTATGTATGTATTAAAACTAATAATAATTCCCACACAGGACTAATCATTGTGTGCATGAACGTGAATATTTTTTCTGGTCTGGGTACTTTCTATGTATATTAAGTATGTATTTACAGAAAACTGAATTTATGTATGTTTATCCGTTATATAATGTCTATAAACACAAACTTAATGATCTTGGAACTAAATAATTGGTGTAATTGTAAGAAAATTCTCTAAGATCAGGGTCGCGACATCTCTGTGATGTTCGACAATATGCTGAGCGGGCACCATTTCAATACAAGTCGAGTTCTTCTTTCACTTAAGTTCTTATTATTCTTGATTTGTGTTAACTATATTTTGTACTTAGATAGATAGATAGATAAAACGTTTATTTCCTTTAAAGAATACAAGTTATATAAAAACATATCCCACAAAACCGTTTGACTGGTTTGTCTGTGGGTCACAGTCTCTTTTATACTCTTTTATACATTACAACTAATTTTTAACATTACATTAAATATAATTAATAACTTATTTTATATTATTTTTTTGTCGCAACTTGTATGTATTGAATAAATAATTTTTATCTTTCTTTCTTTCTGATTTATTTATTCAAGGTTTTGAAAAAAACGCTTTTCTCTCTACTCTCAAAATGATATTGTTAATTGGCTCTAACCTAAAAATTTCAAGTGCCATCTTTGCCCAATTAATGTTTATTTGGGCTATAAAGCTCGTGAATTGACCAGAACACTCCCCAGGGGCTGCAATGTACCCCTGGCTGCCAGTGGGATGCGAATACGATAGCGAATACTATTCTTAATATAATTAAAGGCAATAAAATTCGATCTGGTCATTGCTAGCGGTAGAGGGCTGCAGAAGGTCATGTTGATAAATAAAAATTATAACTGTTGGATAAGTTAAATCTTCTTCTTCTTCTTATTTAGCATTTTTCTTTCCACCGTTGGACTAATGCCTCTCCAATACGTCTCCACAATAAACTTTCAATATACTTATACACAAGTTTTGGTTTATTTATCGATCGATTTTATTTCTTTACTAGCGGCCCGGTACGTGCTTCGCTACGTATAAGGCATAGTAATAAAAAAAAAAAAGATTATTAAGTTCATTTATTCAAACAAAAAAAATATTTTAAATTGCTAGCTATTTAAAATTCCAAATGACCCAAATGATATATTGTTTATATATTATATTTATCAGCAAAAAGTAAAAAATAAAAAAGAATTGGGTACTCTTACTATGGTGGGTTTATATGGGTTAGTCTAAAACATTTGGATAAACAATATTTTTGTTTTCCCATTTTGAGCATGAATAAATAAACAGTTGGGGATTCTGGAACAGGATACATAAAGTTGGCCATGTGAAAAACATGATTCCTCCAAATTGACACCACAAACGTGAAGTGTTTGCCCTTGGGCCTTATTTATGGACATCGCAAATGATAAACGCACAGGATATTGTAATCTTTTGAATTCAAATGGCATATAAGTTGGAATCATAGGGATACGCGGTATCAAACACACTTCTCCTTTTGATTTACCAGTTAAGATTGTAGCTGGAATCAAATTTGGAAATAACTTTTTCACTGCCAATCTGGTGCCATTACACAGTTTTGGTGGATTAATATTTCGCAATAATATAATCGAAGAACCAATTTTCAGATTCAAGCAATGCTGTGGTATACCAGCCGGTTCCAATGAATTTAAAAATTCAATTGGATAATTCATTGCCTCATCTTGATTCATAACACTGTCAATTGATTTATATGTCGTGACTACACCTGGCAGTTTCGCTTGAATTTGAAAATTAATGGCATTGATATGAATGTTTTTCGGTGCTAAAATGGCGCGTTCTCTCTACCAATCATGATTTTTGTAATTCTGAAGAATATTCGGAAAAACACATTTAATCAACTCATCTATAGATTGTGCAATTGTACAAATATTGTTCGGTAAAGTGATCAATCCGTTGGTACTGTCGATTAGTATTTTGCCATCATCAATTTCTAACAATTGTTTTGAAAACTCATGGGCAGTTGCCTTGCATCATTATGTAGGTGAATACACATATTAATGTTCATTGTAAATTTTCGTACATATCTCCAAAGAACTGATGACTTCAAACAGGCGTTTATTTCATCAGTAGGAGTTGATCGAGAAATGACAGGCAATGTTTGACGAAAGTCCCCTGACAGCAATATCAGAGCACCACCAAAAAGCTGTTGATTACCGCATAAATCTTGCATTGTTCGATTAAATGCTTCTATTGATTTTTTATTCGCTATTGTGCACTCATCCTTTAAAATAATTGACGTTAAACGCCGAACTTTTGTCATAGCAGAATTT
Source organism: Musotima nitidalis (assembly GCA_949126915.1). Lineage (NCBI taxonomy): Eukaryota > Metazoa > Arthropoda > Insecta > Lepidoptera > Crambidae > Musotima > Musotima nitidalis. The sequence continues at coordinate 9,982,479 of OX421441.1, read as the reverse complement.
CTCGAAATATTGCATGTTGAAGTTTCAATCACCTGTACATTCAAAGGCAATTTTTATGCAGTGTGCGGTCCGACCACCTTCTAATAATGTAGCAGCAATTCCCGAAGATGCAATGCAATTTTCTGTTCCAATCGAATAGTCGCTAAAATCAATGATACAACGAAAGTTTTGCATTAGAATTGAATATTGCAATTCACGATCAAAAAAATCATGTATCTCACGATTTGGTGCGGTCATACCCAATTGTGCTAATGCTTTATTTAAAATCTTTAGACACATATCTTCAATTATTATTAAAGCTTCGTTGTACATTTCCAAGGTAATCAACAAATCGGGATTTCTTTCATGATGACGCATACGAATTAAAATGTCTTCTGCCATATAATGTTCATATTTGTTCAATAATTTTGAACAATTGAACTAATGCGTTATGCTGATGGAAAAACCTTGGATGGTCTTGTATTTGAAACAATTGCACAACGTTCATCCAATTCACGAAAGTTAGCCGCATCACAATGTGGACATATTGCGTTCATCATTCCAATGTATCCGTATATACTATAATCAATCTGACTGATGTAATTAAAAGCAGCACGCAGCATTTCATCCAAAACAGCACGACGTATTCTTGACCGCCGTGCAATCGCCGGCCTATGTTTCTTTCTTTATTTTAAATAATGGCTTCGTGCGTCTAGCACATTTAGCCAGTGTCAAGTAAGTGATATATTAATAATATATAGTTCATAGTAAATGAGAATGAGTGGTGATAAAAATGATAAATGGTAAATGAGATACCCTCCCCTAAGCCCCTCGAGTCCTCAGTAAAGATGTGGGACTATACTGAGATCTCACATGGACTCCTTGAGGGAAAATTTGAAAAGTGATGTTGCACTGTTTTGTTTGATTTACCAACACTCATGTATATTCACAAACACTTGTCGGTTAATAATCCACCGTTATTACACATTAATGTTAGAAATATCACAAATTTTAGAAAATAAAACAAAACTGCAGACATGACGCTTCACTTTCCCGCCAAGAAGTCCGGCCTATGTTTTGTCGTCTTGCTCATGGCATTTTACCTTCACTCAACAACTCAATAATATTTTGGAAAATATAAACACAAATCAATAACAACAATATTTTTGAAAATATAAACACAACAAAGCAATAATTATCGCTGATAAAATGAAATGACATATGATGACATAAATTTTTTTTGATATAACTAACGTCACTTTTGACATTAAATTTGTTTGATAAGGTTCAAATTGGCTTTTAAGTATTAGTACAAATTGTTTGTATATGGGAGTATAGAAATATGTTGATTTTACACTTTTTCAAGATTTTAGTTTTATTTTCTCTACGTACAAACCTTCTCTGGACTTCCACAAATAATTCAAGACCAAAATTAGCCAAATCGGTCTAGCCGTTCTCGAGTTTTAGCGAGACTAACGAACAGCAATTGATTTTTATATATATATAGATAAATTATTATCGATTATCGGAAATATTAGATACGATTTCATTAAAGGACATCTCTACAAGTGTCAAAAATTGATCTGTCATAGAACTCATCCAAGGTGAAAACGGTGAAAAGAAATATCATCAAACGATCTGGTAGGTGGTAGATAGATAGACAAAATATTTATTGCAACGAAAGACACACATGCATATAATTGAAAACGAAAGACACACACACATGCGATGGTCTACCATCACTCCGTATCCGAGGTCGCCAATTTAACACACAGTAACTCCATCTATTATCATCACCTCGACAGAGATGTCGGGCCCACGCCCATTTCAACGTTGCTACTCTATGGCCTATTTCTTTTACTGCGGTACGTTTGCGTATTGCGTACCGTGAAAGGCCTACTAAAATGCCGTTTCACGCCCCGCTTAAAAGACCCGGGATCATAGGAAATAGGAAACACATGAGCCGGCAGCGAGTTCCAGAGCTTAGTGGTCTTGCTCCGAAACGACTTCCCAAATTTCTTGGTTCGAGTGCTGATAGTCTGCACAGTATGATGGTTTCTAAAACCAGCACGTGTTGTCCGAGAGAGGAAAGGATGTGGAAAGAATCTGATGAAAACCGAGAGCTAAGTATTCTACCCAGCACCATATCATCATATCCTAGAATTATCCCGGTTGCCCCAGACTTAAGCCCAAGGCCCAGGGTCTGCTTATGGTCAAACCAGTTTTGGCTGAATTTCAGTTATTACCTGGAGCGACTGCCATCAGACCTCCACAAACCCAAAGGAAAACATCATTGTATGTTTAAACCAGTTGTCAGAATATTAGAAGGCACTGACTTCCTAGCAACGACTGCCATAGATGTTCATGACAGCCGGGACCAACGGCTTAATGCGCTTTCCGAGGCACAGAACAAGCGACATTTTATTTTCTTTTAAATAATGGCTACGTGCGGCTTGCACATTTAGCCAGTGTCAAGTAAGAGATATATGAATAACATATAAATTATAATAAATGAGAATAAGTGGTGATAAAGATGATAAATGGTAAATGAGATTCCCTCCCCCTAAAACCCCTTGAGTTCTCAGTAAAGATGTGGGGCTATACTGAGATCTCACATGGACTTCTTGAGAGAATTTGAAAAGTTATGTTGTACTGTTTTATTTCATTAACCAACACTCATGTATGTTCACAAACACTTAACGGTTTATAATCCACCGTTATTACACAGTAATGTTCGAATTATCACAAATTTTAGAAAATAAAACAAAAACTGCTGACCTGACTTCACTTTACCGCCAAGAAGCCCCAAGCGACAATTCTACCCAGCATTTCCTATTGTTTTTTCAGTTTATAACTGAGAAATCAATAGCCTTTGAGTTCTTGAAAACCGCTGTCAGAATATATTTTTTTTGTAAAACAATGTTAAAACATTTTTTTTTCTTAAAATCGCGTTAGCCCGTGTTGGCACACGTTATAGAGAGTCTGTTGTATGCTTCTATGAGCAAGACCAGAACAAACATTTATAATATTTATAAACAAGCTCGTTTTCATGACTTTGAATACGTGATAAAAGATCGTAAATAGAAAAGGACTCGACCTTCTGACTGTCTATTGTATAGCGTAGGACAGCGGCTGGACTTCCAAGTTATCGTAAAGATAACCAAACCATCTTAATAAGCTACAACTCCGTTTTATTTGCGACGGGACGCTGCAGAGGGTCGTTCACAACAGATATCGGATCTTGATGTAAGTGGTTCATATTGAAATGTTGCATTTGATTTTTCTCTTTTAGTTATGGTAATTTCAGCCCATTTACAGCAAGGGCCTCCTCTTAAAACTATGGTGGGAGATCCTGTCCTACTAAAAGGACCCAATGCAGATTGGCCATGGCAGGTGTGGCGTTTCATTACAATAATCTAATTTTGCAAGAAGGAAGGGTCCATAATTGTCATGATCATCATCATATCAGCCTTATAAAGTCCACTGCTGACCATTAGCCTCCACAATAGATTACATTCTATTGGGGATATCTGCCCATAATCACGCTGGGCAGGCGGGTTGGTGATCGCAGTTCCAGCCAGTACGCAGGATGACGCTGCTGCCCATCATCCGGTAACATTTCTCTTCGTCGACTCTTACGACTCCCCGTGAGGTGAGAGGGAGAGGCACTATTCTAGGCCGGTAAAACACAGCACTCACCATTGTAATTCGACATTACTTTATAATATTTTGCGTGGAAAATATACGGGACATTATATTAATTTACATTGTTTAAAATAATTGCTATTGCACCCTCAGATCAAGTAAAAAAGGAACTACGGAAAAACTAAGGATTTTTTTAATTGGTTCTGGGATTTCACCAATAAACGGCACACAAAATATTTATAACAAGAAACGTCACGTATATTTTCATAGTTGTAATATTATATAGCAAATACATATATCTAACTGAAATGGGTTTTACTTCAATTATGGCGTAAAAAAATTACAGATTTTAAATAATTTATTGATTCAGGCGTTACTTTGCGGAAATCCATTGTCAGCAAGTGATGGATTAAAAATATCTTTGTAACAATTCCCGCGCTACTTTAATTTCCCGAAAAATCGAGAAACTATTTAACACGACACGTGTTTCGCCCTTACACAGGGCATCTTCAGGTAAGATAGGAGCCTCAGAACTACGATGTCTTCACGACCAACGCTGAAACGAGAGTGAGAGTGATTTTATTTTAAACTCAGATAAAACTGTCCCCACAAGGAAAACAATAATATCTCTAATGTGAGTAAAAAAAAATTCAATACATTTTATGAATAAAATGAAGATTCATCCTTTTCAGAAATCCTCCATGGTCTGAGAACCAGTGTAGCGAACTTGTCTATGGCCCTTTGTGCGGTATAACGTTACAAAATATCACAAATCACAATTAATAGACATCTATCTTTCGCAAAGTGGGGTGGAGTTTGTATTGAACTGTCCTTTTTAGGGTTACGCAGAGGAATTATAAAAATATCCTTACTAATATTATTAAAGATTTTAGAAGTGCTCGTAGCTTCGCAAGGTTTGGCAGTCGGAAACTATCGCCGAAGTAAAGCAGAGTTTAGAGAAGTCAGTCCTTGGATGGGTGAACGTTTGTGTGGATGTGTATCATGTGATATCGAGCGCTTCGGAAGGCACGTAAAGTAGGAGGTCGTTAAGCCATGTTAGGGGCCAAAATGGGCGGCTTGAAACATTCTAACAGCAGGACGCCATACACCTGCCTCTATGTGTGCCTGATGAGTGTAGGTTAATGAAACAAAATAGTGCAACATCATTTTTTTAATTCTCTTTGGAAGGCCATATGAGATCTTCCCCACTCCCACATCTTTACTGACGGCTTAAGGGGTTTAGAGGAAGGGCATCTCATTTACCATTTATCATCTTTATCACCACTCATTCTCATTCACAATTGTTAATATAGAATTTACTTGATACTGGCTAACTGTTCTAAACGCACGATTCGCACGAAGCCATTAAGTAACAGAAAAAAAATACCATATCTTAGTAATGATTAGAAATTGTGGTAATTGTGATACTACTTAATTATGATAAGATGACTGTGAATGATTATTTACGGAATAATCAAAAATAAGACAATGACTTTTTATGTCACACGAATTATTGTACATAATAATAAATTATTGCGGTATGATTATAGCCCATAATAATAAGGTACGTTGATTTTAAATACATACATACACGCCTGTTTCCCCGAAGGGGCCTACCCCTAAGGCATATTATACGCCCACATTTCGCACTTACAAACTTGGTCCTACGTAATAGGTGGCGAGCCTATTGCCGGTTACCGGGCACTGCTATGTTCGCCAGAGCCTCGTCCGTTGATCGGCAGGTGCACCACTTGCAGGTGAGGTTGGCTTGGACCCCTTGGGTCTTGGTAGGATCCCTATACACTTTGTTTTTCCGTACGGAAATTGGGTTCATATTGCAGTTCAATGTATAGTTATCTACCAAATCGAAGTAAACTTAATTAGTTGCGTCATAGATTCACGTCTTCACGGAAGAGCAGCGCTGTTGTGGTCCTTCACTGCAGCACATGCTAAATGGAGTCCTTTTCAGGCATTTTATATATAAACTTATTTATAAAAATTGTTTACTGTTATTTTTTTGTTTTTTTTTTAGTTTAAATAAAATTTCATTACACAATAAATATTAGTTGTTTAATTATTTAAGAATTGTGATGAACAGAACCCTATCCTGTCGCTTGTCCCACTCGCACTTGACCGTTTTATTGCCGAAGTATAGTTTTGGCGGCGCCAAATGATCCGTGGCCACTCTCTGTCTTCCTCTCTCTCTTACTCTCTCTGTCTCTCTCTCGTCGCGGACATTAGGGTAATTCTGATACTTAAATGTTGACGGTGCATTGGTTTTGTTATGCTGAAGCCACTTCAATCAGCCCCAGACGGTTTTTGTAATGATCCTTGTCGAAATTAGTACAACAACATTGGATTAGCCTTTTTGTTTTTGAAAATGATTCAATTCATTTATTTCAAACAATATTAGTGTTGAATAATTAAGTTTTAATGTGAAACGTCATAATGACTATATCCAATCTGGGGGCCTACCGTCGAATTCTATGGATTACCGGTAATCCATCTAGATCAAACTTTGTTTTGCGTTCATTAATCCGTACCAGGGAATCTGCCGACAGCCACCTCTCATCTCACCTTCAGTCCGTGACAGACCAATAGGTAAATGGAGAACGCCATTTTGTTTCGATTTCCATGAGTTCGGCGGTACGACAGAATCAATTCGAAATCCATTTTGCCTTATAATCGATTGCCATCGAATTTGGCGGTAGGCCCCTGATGGTAAACAGTTGATGCAGAAAAAAAAAATTAATGGACCCACTTAATTAATTTAAATGCCAAATCTCACTTAAATTAATTAAGCAGGATAAGCACGGTACAAAGCGCACCCACTCATAACGGCCTGCTAAAATGCCGTTAAAAGATCAGGGATTATAGGAACTAGGAAACACATGAGCCGGAAGAGAATTCCAGAGCTTGCTTGGTTTGATTGCTAATAGTCTGGACAGTATATGGATGGTACCTAAGACCAGCACGTGTTGTTCGGGAGAGAGCAGAATGAGATCGAAAAGATCCTCAGAGCACTCAGCATGGTAGTTCCGGTAGAAGACACAGAGAGATGCAATGTCCCTACGTAGCTGTAGATATTAATTATAAGTGACGATTACATGCAATTAAATATAAATGTAATTTAGAGATAATTATGATTTAAAAGAATAAAAATTATAATGCATTTATTACTTTTGGTCATGTCATGGAAACCTTTTTCCAAAAGAAACCCCATATTATGAATTTCAAGTCACTTTTATAGGGCATAGTTTTTTTAACCCTTTAGTTCGCAAGAGAAATTGTGGTGGAAATTTTGGTTTTTCTTTTAACGGTTGATCTAGAAATGTCACAAACTACACAAAAAAAATTAAAAAATAAATCTGTAATTTTTTTTGTTTTTTAAACTGTATGTTAAAAATATATAACATTGCGAAGTAGTCAGTATTAAAGTGTTTAAAAACTATGTTAAGTATTCTCAACATTGCGAAATTTGAAGGTAATCTATTAGAAGGTAAAATGAAACTTCTGCTTCTGTTATTATCAAATATTAATGAATTTACGGATACATTATAACGAAAATTCTTTTAGACAAATTTTAATGAGAATAAATTAAAATTCTAAATATTTTAAAGACTGCCACTTTGTTGTTTCGAGCACAATCTTTTCTGTACATAATCCATGCGTTTTTTACGCAAATGTCTAAAAATTGGGAAAACAACGCCATATACTATCCAAGGGAAAAGTTGCATCTGCACCTCTTCCCTTTTTTAACATTGTCGCTAGATAGTTTTTCTTGGCACCCTCTTAAACGATATGCTCTGATTGTACCTAGGGAAAAGATATCAAAACGTAGCAATTTGATAAGTTGATGTGTTGATGTAGAAGATGTGAAAAATGTTGGCGAAGTATACAATGCTGCTGGTTTATGCTTGATGCTTTGGCAAAGAGCTATCACAACTTTAGCGCCAACACCCAAAGAACCCTGATATTTTGTGAAAGATTGCGACCTAAACGTAACTTCCCCAGCATAAGGAACAAAATCATAAACACAGCCCGACACGCCTGCCCTGACAAACATTTAAAGCTTCTTTGGTATTTTGCCATATATTGGTGCCTGTTGCCAGCTCTGGTATGTGCCCTGATATGTGCCAGCCTGTATAGGGCACCATCATATTTTCATCAATACTGTAATATACATAAGTATTCAGGTGGCGACCTTGAATCAAAACCAAATTCAGTAGAAGTTATATCATCTAATATTGCAGGATATTTAAATTTACCACTCTCCCATTCAAAATCCATTGGATTTCTGATAAACGGTGTTATTTTCGGTATCGACAGTCTTGGCGGAGGCTTGAGGACCTTTTTTGAGCGAGTTTTTTTTGGGTTCACTGGCAGCTACAGGAGATGGTGGGACAGACAAAACAGATGACATTGATTGTATGACAGGCAAACATTGTGGTAATTCGTATGTAGCAAGAACTTCACCAATAGATGGAGTGGGTGGTATAAATTCTTCGGACAAATGGGTATTATCATATGTATCTGAATCCTCTAAAGTATTTAGATCCTCAAAAGAAGAATTTATAGAACGAGGTTCCGAACAATACTATTTATTATTTGTTATAATATTTTCTCTTCCATCTTCTGATAGTAGCGCTACTATCGCTAGATGAAGCATGAGGTGGTGGTATAAGTGCCAGAATCTTTTTAACGCGCTCTTATCGTGGGTTAACCAGAACAAAATAAAGCAAAGCTTCATGCAAGCACCCTCCGACCCCCCAATCACCAAAAAAAAAATGCCCCTTATTTCGCATTGTTACTTATTTTTAACATTCACAACCATTTGTCAATCACTGGTATATTCGCAATGTTAGTTATAGCTAACACTCAACTTTGTCAGCTGATAGCATACACAAAACGTGCTTTGTTACTAAAATTATAGTGCAAATATAACAGTAATAGTGTAAGAATATAAATAATATGCACTTTCAAGTGAAAGTTGACGTTTATCATTGAAAATAACAATATTTCTTAATTTCTGCGCGGGAGCAATTCGCGGTTGTGACGTCATTTTGCACGTTTATGTCAGAATTGACCATTCGGTGACGTCTTAGATTTTTTTACGGATGCTCACTGATGTACTTTACTTATCAATTGAAAAAAAATATATGATAATCGATTTAGAATTGGAAAAAGATGGGTCATTATGTGTATGTTAAGTATACCTAACGTTATGAAATAAAGGGTTAATCTAAGTAAGTAATTGTTATACAAACCGGGTGCAACACTAACATGCGAATAAATATATTAAAAGAATATAAAAGATATATCTTTCTAAAATCTATGGAAACCTAATGTCATTACAGCAGACTGTCAAACAATTCACCTGCCAACTCCTAGCAGTTCATGGCCTAAAAGTTCCTAATAAATTTCCAAAATGAAGGCAGCTTGCATCATCCTGACTATCCTTATTGTGGTGGCTATCATGGCCGTCTGCGTCATGGTAAAGTTCGCCACAGAAATCACTTTACAGGAGAAAAAAAGAGAGTATATGACCGGAGGAAGCGTCTACAACTTTGCTAGATCAATCGGCGTTATATCATTGAGTGAAAACTACTCCAAGCACATGTCTGAGAGATTCCCTTACGTGGCTGCTATCACGAGAAACTCCTCAAAAGTCTGGTCGTTCTCATGCTTTGCAAGCGTCGTCTTACAGAATTGGGTGGTCACCTCAGCGCATTGCAGGAAGAAAGATGCAACAGCCACGCACAGAGTTCTCATCTACCACGATTTCGTCAGAAACTTGACCCACACGTATCCTATACTGTTCTGGAGATTACATGAAAAGTACAACAGCACTTACACGATGCCAAAATATGATATAGCTTTGGCAAAGCTGAACCTTGGCCAGCAACAGCTACATTCTATGACTTTCAGATCAGCATATTTCGATGAGAAACCAACCAGTTCAATTGTAGAAGCTAGCGTTTGGAAAACGGTTGCATCCATGGATAAGAAGATGTTTTTAACTAACGATTTCGATAAATTTGAAGTCAGCATAGTTGCCCATAGCAAATGCTTTGAAGGTTTTGGAGTTCCCATGGACGAGAGTCTGCTCTGTGTGGATTTGAAGGGATACGAAGACTGTTTTGTCTATGAGTTTGGACCGTTGTATTTTGGGGATAAAGTTGTCGGAGTTTTGGCGGTTAAACCTAGGGATTGCGATTTGAAATTGGCTATTTTTACAAATGTATCATATTATTCTCACTGGCTTATGAAGTCTAAGAATGCGGCGTTTTATGGGTGAATTTTAGAATATAAATTATTTTTTTATAAATGTCCATACATAAGGATTACTTGTATTTTTTTAATAAAGTTTTACTTTGATATTCTTGTTCGTTAGTATGTTAATTCAACACTCAATATTTTTATGGCTCTCCACAGACAGTTACAATATGATAAATACGCCGGGCACGGCAGAAGAGTTTTGGTGCAAAACAGAAACTCATCAAGGTTCTGGTTCAAGGTTCCAAGACCTAAGGAGCCCAAGCCAACCCCACCTGCAAGTGGTGCAACTGCCGATCAACTGACGAGGCTCTTGCGAACAAAACAGTGTCCGGTAAGCGGCAATAGGCTCGCCACCTACATACATACATAGGACCAACTATATTATTGGCGAAGTTTGGGCGTGTAATATGACTCTGCCGGATAGGCAGAACGGGGAAACAGGCGTGAATGTATGTTTGTAAGTTTTCTTATAAACCGTGAACAATAAAGAAGCACTAAGGGAACTTTCCATCACAGAAAATTATATATATAATGTGAAACTGAGCGAAATTTTGTTAAATAGGAGATGGTTACAACAATTACCTGGTAGTATTAATTCAAAGTCAAAATCTTTTTTTCAATCTTTCCTTAATAGAGCTCTTATGAAAATCAAAACTTAAAAACTAGCGCCCCCATCTAAAAATCTAATTAAAACTTTTATAATTATCAAAAGCACTTAACTAAATCACAATTTGATGAAAACACATTTAAGTTATTTTACCGACGAACTTGTAAAAACAATTTAGATATATTTCAATTTGAAATTTAGAAGGCAGGACCCTCCCTCTATTAGGCATCTATGTTTTAGACCCCTACAGAAATATATAAACTATATATCTACATTGATATGTACGAATTTTACAGGCATATGCAAAAATAAACCTTATCGCCCTGTGATATAGGTTTATGTAAACGTAGAGTTTTGTAAGTAGAGGCAGTATTCTGTTGGTTTTGTTCAAAGGGATATCACATAGAGCTGTCCAAGTGTTATTAAACGACATTAAACGTTTTCAACCTTCTTCGACTTCTTCAATGCGCTTTATCAGTAACTTTGTACGTTAACGTATAGAAAAACAATTTTACATACATACATTCACGCCTGATACCCCGAAGGGATAGGCAGAAGCATATTATACGCCCTCACTTCTCCAATTACATAGTTGGTCCCACGTAATAGGTGGCGAGCCTATTGCCGCTTATCGGGCACTGTTTTGTTCGCCAGAACCTCGTTCGTTGATCGGCACTTGCAGGTGAGGTTGGCTTGAGCTCTTTAGGTCGTGATAGGATCCCTATACACCCTATATACAAACACAATTTTATATTCGGCTATAAAGTTTACACAGTCACATCAACTAAATTATTTATTTCAAGAAGACATTAAGATATAATACGGACTTCTTGGCGGGAAAGTGAAGCGTCATGACTACTCATGACTCAGATATTTTAAATATTAATGTGTAATAACGGTGGATTATAAACAGTTAAGTGTTTGGGAACGTACATGAGTGTTGGTAAATGAAAAAAACAGTGTAACATCACTTATCAAATGCTGTCAAAAAGTCCATGTGAGATTACATTTTTACTAAGGACTCATGGGGCTTAGGGGTACTATGATTATATATTATAATTAATATATCTCTTAGTTGACACTGGCTCAATGTGCAAAACGCACGAAGCCATTATTTAAAAGAAAAAAAGGGATTATACCTTAGTTGACTGCACAGTGCTACATCTTAATGAACATTAAAATAACTTTATTTCATCTTCCATGATACTTAAAAGGTTCAAAGCCTGTAAAACTTATTCACTAATTTAAGGTGGGGAATAATGTGAGATCGGATAGAACAGTAAACAAATCCATTATTTCGTCTCCAATAGTATGTGCTCAAAGTTTCAAAGCCTCTTCCATGATAATGAGAAGGTTCAAAGCCTGTAAAACTTATTCACTAATTTAAGGTGGGGAATAATGTGAGATCGGATAGAACAGTAAACAAATCCATTATTTCGTCTCCAATAGTATGTGCTCAAAGGTTCAAAGCCTCTTCCATGATAATGAAAAGGTTCAAAGCCTGTAAAACTTATTCACTAATTTAAGGTGGGGAATAATGTGAGATCAGATAGAACAGTAAACAAATCCATTATTTCGTCTCCAATAGTATGTGCTCAAAGGTTCAAAGCCTCTTCCATGATAATGAAAAGGTTCAAAGCCTGTAAAACTTACTCACTAATTTAAGGTGGGGAATAATGTGAGATCAGATAGAACAGTAAACAAATCCATTATTTCGTCTCCAATAGTATGTGCTCAAAGTTTCAAAGCCTCTTCCATGATAATTAAAAGGTTCAAAGCCTGTAAAACTTACTCAATAGAACAGTAAACAAATCCATTATTTCGTCTCCAATAGTATGTGCTCAAAGTTTCAAAGCCTCTTCCATGATAATTAAAAGGTTCAAAGCCTGTAAAACTTACTCAATAGAACAGTAAACAAATCCATTATTTCGTCTCCAATAGTATGTGCTCAAAGGTTCAAAGCTAAGTGTCTGAGTCTTCCAATCCGAGACATAAATAAAAGGGGGACGTCCGGGTCTAGCTCTGAGAGGACATAAATCATATTTCTGCGAGGGTCATTCTGCCGAAATGTTATACTTGTAAATGTAATACTCATAGTTTTGTTTCTTTTTTGACTGTGGCGTTAACAGTAGCATTTTTTTTTCTTTTAAATAATGGCTTCGTGCGTTTAGCACATTTAGCCAGAGTCAAGTAAGAAAACTTCAAAACTTTTTATGTCATAAACTATTACATAGTACTTGAAAAAGTCAAAATTTATAGCACATATAAAAAACAAACAAAATATAATTATACTGAAATAACGAAGCTTAGATTCACTTGCAACCAAACAATAAAAAAAAAAAAAAGTGTATATGCTCTTTATCAATTGGTTAGTTACAATCTTCATTTGTCTGTAAAGCTATACAATGCAATATAATATAACGATACCTTTAATCTCATATGGCGTAATCACCAAATCGTCACTTTTCAGGAGAGCCAAAAAAGAAAAAAAAAGTTATATCAAAATTCATATCTTTTATATTAAAAAAGTTATTCAAACGAAACTTGTATGTAATTATATGGCATCGCAAGCTTTATAACACAGATCTATGGTATTAAAAATTCAACCAATAATTACTAAAATGATTTGTGCTTACGACAAAAAAATATTAATAATTTTGCGTTTACGACCCAAAAAAAACGCTGTTCTGTAACAAGTTATGATGTAACAGCTTAGTTGGCTTAAATCTCAAATGGCGTAATTACCAAATTGTCAACTTTCAGGAGAGCCAAAACAAACAAAAAAAGTGTTATTAAAATTCATATCTTTTATACTAAAAATGTTATTCAAACGAAACTTGGATATAATTATATGACATCGCGAGCTTTATAACACAGTTCTATTAAAAATTCAACCAATAAATACTACAATGATTAGTGATTACGACAAAAAAATTAATAACTTTGCGTTTACGACCCAAAAAAAACGATGTTCTTTACAAAGTTATGGTGTAACAGCCTAGTTGGCATAAAGAGAATGCATTTTAAATAGGTAGCTATTTAAGGTTTTTTATAAGTAATAACAAAGTGAGGTAGATGCAAATAAATTTTAATTATTACAAAATAAATATCAAGTTTTTTACTTCAATTATACTAACGCAATAATTTTGGTTTGAAGTTCAAACTAAGATATATAATATAATATAATAAAATAAGGTATAATTCTACTTAGTTTTTAGATTAGGATAAACAGTATTTATCAATTATACTTTGCATGAACTAAGGCTACTTACTTCGCACTAACAGGAATCTTACTTAATGCCTAAATTTTAAATTGTCTTCTACGAATAGTGTGTACAGAAGTAAAAAAACGTTTATTTTTGAAATGTCTAAGTTAGAATATAAGATCTATATTAGATTTAGGCGCTAGCAACACTCCACTACACAAATAAACAATCAATCAAATAAACAATCTTCAATATGAATACTATTGGGCGAAAGAAATAAAACACGTCAATTTCACCTTCGATTAAATTCGGTTAAACGATAACGACGAAAAATATTAACATGAAAAATTGCGTAATAAAAGGAATTAAACTGAGTTTTCTACAGATTCCTCTTCTTCGTCCTCTTCATCGGTGACTGCTAATACGTCGAATGCATTTTTATCTGAAGGCAGACGTCGATACTCTTCGTGATATATTTTTGGGATTGTACCATTATTATAAAGCTTTTGACGACCGATATGGCGTGGTGGCGAGTATACCCGCACTCCACTCCTGAGGTCGTGGGTTCGATTCCCACACAGGACAAATATTTGTGAGTATAAATATGAATATTTGTTCTGGTCTGGGTGTTTTTCTATGTATATTAAGTATGTATTTACAAAAAAAAAAGTATTTATGTATGTTTATCCGTTATTTAGTATCCATAACACAAGTTCTTAATGATACTTATCTTGGAACTAAATAATTGGTGTAAGTGTCAGAAAAAATATATTTATAAAGCTGCATAAGATCTTTGTATTTTGACAATGATAAAAGTATTTTGTTGAGGTAAAGAGGCTTCACATTATATCTTCCTTGACACACCAGAGTACTTTCTACATTTTCAGTCTTTTTCTTGCCCTACTTCAACTTTTTTTAACTTTCCCTTTATCCTTGCCTTTTCTTTTTCCCTTACCTTTCCCTTTATGCTTGACGTTTTCTTTTTCACATAATGTAATATTAACTTCCTGTGCATCATCTTTAATGGAGTATTTTACGTAGATTACATGGGGATTTTTCTTCTTGAATGTTACTGTTCTTATGTCTTTGAGCGTTTAAATAAAGATGGAGTAAAGCTATAGTTAGTCACGCCTTCAAAATTCAAGAAGTCTGTGTGATCTAACATCAAGCATATTTTTATAATTCCATGGGTCGTAAACGCCTAATAAAAGGTAAATACCCCCTAACAGTTATTTATTTTATTTAAATTCTTAAACTAACTTGAGTCGTAAACGCCACTGTTAAGCATATCAGTCCTATACGTCTATCTTGATAGTCAGTATTATTCGTATCATTATTATTTTAGCTGGTGTATCGACCGAAATCTTAAGAATTGTTTTTTAAAAGGTATTTACGACTAAAAAATAAGAAAATCCTTGTTTATCGACGTTAAACACGTGGGCTGTAATCACCACTTTTTTGCGAATTTTAAAACTCTGATAAGACAGATCGATAGAGAAAAAAAAATGGAGTAGCACAGCATTCAAAAGTCGTTTTGTCCAAAATGGTGATTACGCCATTTGAGATTAAAGGTATCGATAACATTAACAATATTAATATAACATTAATAAGAGATATATAAATCCAAACTATAAAATTTCCAAACTAATATTATAAATGCGAAAGTAACTCTGTCCGTCCGTCTGTCCTTCACGCCTAAACTACTGTACCGATTTGTGTGAAATTTGGTACAGACATAGTTTGGAACTCGAGAAAGGACATAGGATAGTTTTTATCCCGAAAATCCCATGGGAGTCCGCTCCCACGAACTTCTCAAAAATCCCGCGAGATCGGCAACTATGTGGGTATAACCAAAAATATGCCGAAAGTCACTATTCCACGCGAACAAAGTCGCGGGCAAAAGCTAGTAATATATAAATCAAAGTAAATGAAAATGAGTAGAGGTAAATATGATAAATGGCCTCCCCCTAAACCGCTTGAGTCCTCAGTAAAGATGTGGGACTAAACTGAGATCTCACATGGACTTTTTGAGAGAATTTGATAAGTGATGTTACACTGTTTTGTTACAATTACCAACACTCATGCACGTTCACAAACACTTAACTGTTAATAATCCATCGTTATTACACATTAGCTTTTCGATCTCATCCCGGCCTCTCCTTTTACTCTCCCGAACAACACGTGCTGGTCTTAGAAACCATCCTCATACTGTGCAGACTATCAGCACTCGAACCATAAAATTTAAGAAGTCGTTTCTGAACGAGACCACTCTGGAATTCGATGCCGGCTCATGTGTTTCCTATTTCCTATGATCCCGAGCCTTTTAAGCGGGGCGTGAAACGGCCACTTAGCAGGCCGTCATGAGTGGATGCGCTTTATATAGTGCTTATTTCACGATATGAAGCGCTTTTTTTTTTTTTGGACTGCATCGACCGCTTACCATCAGGCAGGACGTAGTCATTATAACGTGTCACATTAAAAAAAATGTTTAAAATATCTTTAATTTCCCGCCAAGAAGTTCAACAGTAGCACTTTATTGCTTTTTGTTTTTTTTTGTGTAGATGAATTACTTTTCAATATTTTCTGACTAACGGTGTCTTAGGAGTTCTGGCGCCAACGAGAAAAAAGACATGGCGGCAATATTATATCTTTCAAAACTAGTGTAAATTCGAGTTTATATTTGTAAATATAGTAGATGTTTAGAAATAACTTCTTTGGCCAAGTACACAAATGTAGGAAAGTGTTATATTGCAGTGAACTGTGATTTTCCATGTTGATTCCACAACTCCTTAAAAGCCTCTAGTGAAGTCTCCTCTGTTTTATTAGGGTACCACAAGACTTAACTAAAATATGACGAAAATTGCGTGACTGACTCTATTGAACTCAGATAAATGGCAAAAATGCAGCATTAATGCAAATAACTAGATTAATTATTTTACTTGACACTTACAAATACCCTAAACGAATGAGTCCATATCTAAGAGCAAAAAAGAGTGTAAATCTAATAGGTTGGGGAAAAAGTCTTTTCGTATTTTTGTATGAAAAGTCAAGACATTTTTTTCAAAGTTTATTTACATTTATTTACAATATATATGTACCGTTTTGTTGAATAACTTTCTGCCATTTTGTGGGCAGAGACATTATCCCGTTACTGTAGAAACTTTGGGACTTCTGATCAAAAAAACGGGACAAATAGTTTTGGCAGTCCTCTCTTGAGGTCAACCTTACAGAACCTAAAGAATTCTGCAGAGACCGAAACAGGTGAAAATCTGAAGGCGCAAGGTCAGGGCTATATGGTGGATGCACTAGGACCTCACAGTCGAACTCTCTTAATTTTTGCTGAGTGGCTAAAAATGTGTGTGGTCTAGCGATATCGTGATGAAAGACCACACCCTTCCTGTTGATCAATTCCGGCCGTTTTCTCTCGACTGCTTCCTTTAATCTCATCAGTTGCTGGCAGTAAAGATCAGAATCGATGGTTTTGCCGGGCGGTAAAAGCTCATAATAAACAATGCCCTTCCAATCCCACCATACACACAGCATCACCTTATTTCGTGTTAGGCCAGGTTTGGCCACAGTCTGTGAAGCCTGGCCAACTTTCGACCACGACCTTTTTCGCACGTTCTTGTCGTACGTGATCCACTTTTCATCGCCAGTTATCAATCTCTTCAAAAACGGCTCGGTTTCATTACGTCTCAATAATGAATCGCAAATGAGTACACGGTTCATTAAGTTTCTTTGAGTGAGCTCGTGTGGCACCCAAATATCGAGCTTTTTTGTATAACCAGCTTTCTTCAAATGGGTCAAAACTGTTTTGTGGTCAATTCCCAGTTCTTCAGCTACATCGTAACTACTAATATGCCGATCTTGCTCCACTCTTTCAAAAATGGCGTCTATTTTATTCGTAACAGGGCGACCAGAGCGAGGTGCATCTTTAACATCAAAATTTCCGGACTGAAAACGTTTGAACCAAATTTGTGCTACTCTTACTGACACTGCATCAGGTCCATAAACATCACAAATTTTTTTCACTGCTTGAGTTGCATTTTTGCCTTTTTTATAATAAAATTTTAAAATGTATCGAATTTCTTCATTAGATTCACTCATTTTTACGGAGAGAAAAACAAATGAAAAATAGCGGGAAACAACTTTTTTTTATTTTTTTCTTTTCTTTATAATGGAACCTTTTTAATGTTACCAAAACCAGCCAGACACAAATAGTACAGTCAAAAAAAATTATAATAAGTTTATACCTACGTTATGCGAAAAGACTTTTTCCCCGACCTAATATTTAAAATATCGTTTTGTCCCTCTCAACATGAAAGTAATGACTAAAATGCAATGACATTTTAAAAATCAAATTTAGCTTAAATTTAATTAAAATCTATTTCAAGGATAAATACACTTTTTATCTCGTCTTATAATTTAACCTATTCAACCGTTACCTTACCGTTTTTAAGTACCTACCTACTTGATAGTCATTAAGAAAATCGATCTGGCTAGCCAAAGCTATGCCTCGTTTGAACGAGCAAGAAGTTGCTGCATAAAAATATTACTCACTCATCTCGTCAGGCGCTAAAGCCGTTCTACTATGTTTTACTTTTTGGCGAATGTGAACCATTCAGTTTGTCATTATGCGCCCATTCACTTCGGGCGGGAGCCTAATCGTAAAAGAACAGGCAAGAACATCGTCAAAGTTAGTTTTTTCTCCTGCCATTTACAATAAAATGTACTTAGTAGTAAAACAATTTGACAAGTCTACAAAAACCTGTGTTCTGCCGTCACAAGATTTAAAATAAAAGAAGAAAATTACTCTTCTTTAAGTTATACGAGCATGATTACGAATAAACATAGTAGACACGAGCAGACCAGTCCCCACAGGCGGCACCCGTTCACGAGTATGACGCATGAACCAGCCATCGTTTCGCTCAACCATATTTTAGGGAACGTAACGACCCGACGCATGACGCCACCACCACAAAATCATTTAAGCGAGCATGACATACTCAAGCTATAGGACAACAAGATTATATTGATGAAATGTGCTGTAAAACCACAAATATTTTTAGTCTTATAAAAGATATCATTTACAGCAATTTAAATAGTTGTGGCAAGGTTCTGTCCACCCCAAATGGGATATGTTATTATGGGCGTGAATACTAAAGTATAAATACTCAAATACTCATTTATTGGTAATACAACATTACACGTCACGGAAAGGAAAACTGTACATTATAATAACAATTTTTAAAATTCAATTAAACCACAATATTATTAGTAATTATTAATAATGTCAAAATAAAAAGTTAAAATAAGAGATTACCTATGCAATGTATATCGCGGGCTTCAAGCCAGAAGGGCGAATAAGCTATACCCTTACTTTTCATGAATAGCAAAAACTTAATAACTTTTTTTCTAATGTATGTGCTAAGTACCTAATTAGTATTTTTTAAGGTATTTTACCTATAATTAAAAAAAATGAGGTTGTTTATATCGATAAAATTCCAAAAGATTTACATAATAAAAAAAATGCATTTTATTTCATACGCCCCTCTGCTTCGATCAACAATACAACTAGATAACGGGTCAGAGTCTTAAAAACGGCCGAGAAAATAACGCCTCACTTCAAAGTGGGGTCTTATTTTCGAGTTAGTTCACTTGTGATTGCGCCAACGTGCGGAAGTGCCACAATGCCTCAGTATGTGTTCAAAAACTGTGGAAATAACTATCGAAAAAAAATGTATCGGACGGAATATCGTATTTTCGGTAAGTAAATATAATTTTATAATATAATAGATTAAATATTCGCCTTTTTAATAACATTACACTATTAACTTTGTAAAGCCAACCTACGCGCCAACATTGGCAAATGTTGGCGCGTGAGTTTGCCATAAGTTGGTTGTGTCAGAACAGTGCAGCTATGGATTTACTTTTTAAGTTATTATTAAACTTATTTGTTAACAAATAAAGTCTAATTTAGACACAATAGTCAATGTGTATAAAAAATGTTTAGATAAGAACTTCTATTTCTTATTATCTATTTCTTATTTCTTTTTTTATCGCTTTCTGTCATTCATGTCGTAAAAGCGTAAGTGAATGTTGACACAAACAAAAGCTTGCTTTATATATTCCAGATAAGGTGTAAGTTTGATAAAAAATATTAAATCTAAAAGTCGTTTTGCTCCATTTCATAGGGTATACCTATATCTATTTATTCTATAGTCACTCGGTGCCATATTTGAGTTCTGTTTTTGTACGTGATGCGTTATCTAGTTGTATTGTTGATCGAAGGCCCCTCTGGCTTGAAGCCCGCGATATGTGAACATCAACAAAATGTCCCTGAATGCCAATAAATGCTTCTCTGTCGCGTTTACGCGTAACCACAATATAATTGAGACTCAGTATTATATCGATGGAATACTACTTAAGGAAAAAGCGGAACTAAGGGATTTAGGTGTTATATTAGATTCCAAATTGACATTCTTACCACACTTAGACAGCATAATTAAAAAGTCCTCCAAAATGTTAGGCTTTGTCATTAGAAATAGTAAATTATTCCGCAGGCCAGCCACAAAAATATCGATCTACAATGCGCAGTAACTTTGGGGCGGGCGAAGGTTTGTGTCACTTAGAATGCAGAACATAAGACGTTGTGACACAGACACTCGCCTATAGTACCAGATTGTCCCGTCTGGTGCCTTGGCTTTTGGCTTTGGGGAGTAGCGCCGGTCGCCGATCCCCCAAAGCAAGTCTGACTGTTATTTCCTTCACGTGGTTGCTGCCTGTTATAGGTCAGATTCCCTATGAAACTGACGTAACTGAAACGGTCAGGCGATCCCCCCCCCCCCATCTATGTACCTCCCTACACCATGTACCTCCTACTATCCAATCCTCAATACTTTCCCAGCCATCCTATGTTCTCTTCCCCATCCCATCCTGTCCTACTAATGACTATGTCTTCGGTTCCAGCGGTGCTTTGGAGGGCGGCCCGTATGGACTATGCAGTCCTTCCTGCGCTAGGGCCTGCGCAGTTGAGCGCCGTAAGGGGGGATGAAGGAATCCTGGGAGGTTGAGCCGAGCAAGAGCGGTGGTTGTTCTCTTCGCAAGGCAACACGCCCCTTTGGTCCGGAGTTCTCTCACAAACGGTGGCCTCCCACAGTAGCCGAGTGGGGGGAAATGGTCAAGCGTCCCATCAGAGGGCCGCGGCGAGGCGCGGGGAGGAGCTGGTAATTGGCCTCGGCTGATGACCAGTTTGGGGTGATGGCCATGCTGAAGGGGTAAGTTTGCGTAGGTTTGAGTTAGCATGCGTATAACGAGCCCTGGATGTCGCGTCCTCTCATCCACTTCCTGTTGCCTATACCTGCCAGATAATCCTAGTGCACCGGGAATCGGGCACTCCCAAATGTGCGGGCTCCATGGAGGGTGGGAAATCTGGCAGGGAAGGGGGAAGAAGTCTCGCCTAAGCGGTGCTCGCCGTAAGAAGGAATACCTCTTACGGCAGAATGCCGAAGAATCACTGGGCCCTACGGACAGGGCTAAGAGGTTGAGGGCCGACATCAGCGATGAGAGCCGGGGGGATGCCGATGCCAAACGCGTGAAGATGGGGGGATCTTACGCGGATGCCACGGTAGCCCAGAAACTGGCTATCATCGCTGATGAGTACCCAACCACAGTGATCAGTGACGGGCTAGCGGTGGCCATTCAAGGCATGGTGTGGGACCGTCTGGAGGAGACTCCTGACCCGGCTCCCGACATCAACATCGCGAACCTCGTCGGGGGGGTCATCCCAGTAACCTGCAGGGGGGATGACTCAGCTGACTGGCTCAGGGCCCTTGACGGTGCTACCGTTGAGGGTACTAAGATCAGGGTGGTTGATGCCAGGGATCTTCCTAGGCCCATCAAGATGGCCTGGAAATCCAGGAACGTCAGCCGCCTTGATATTGGCAGGGTCCTGCGTATGGTGGAGCGGCTTATCCGGGCCTGAGGGCTACCCGCTGGAAGGTCCTCAATACCCTGCTGGAGCCGCTTCACGTTAGGCGCATAGTCCTCATGGACGAGGCCTCGGCTGCCTTTATAAAGGAGAAGGGGTACATGCTCAACACCGGCATTGACAGGAGCACATTCAAGGTGCTGGAGGCGCAGGACAGACCTGAGGATGGGCCTGTCGATGACGGGGTTGAGGCTACCGAGGAGGCTGAGGTTGTCGAGGACGACCTCGGTCTGCAAGACCAACCAGGCGGTTCGGAGGAGACAGGGAGGATACCGTCTGGGTTGGTAGGGCCTCTTGGGGGAGAAACCACCTCCGAGTACATGGAGGATGTATCTTCTCCAAGAGGCGTTGATGACTGTCTGGGGGCCCTGGACGAACTGGAGTTGGGCCAGTCCTCGCCGTTGGACACGAGAGTGGACACGGACGGGGACATAGGAGACGAATAAGGCTTCCAGATGGATAATTTAAAGTGCGTGCAAATTAATTTACACCATTGTAAGGCAGCTACCGCCCTTCTGGCACGGGAGCTGAATAATGAGAAATTCGATGTTGCCCTTATTCAAGAACCCTATATTTACAAGGGTCAAATTCGAGGCTTCAATGGGCTCAATGGTAGCGTAATGTATTATTGTGATACTAATGACATGAGGACTTGTATCTATGTCAAAGGAGGCATAGATGCGTCTCCTCTTGCACAGTTTTGTTATAGGGATCTGACGGCAGTCATGGTCCGAAGGAGGAGGGATGGTGGTGGGCGGGGCATCATTATTGCCTCTGCCTACCTGCCCTTCGAAGAGGCGGAACCTGTATCAACCAAGCTACGGGAACTGGTAAATCACGGCAGACACAGCGACCTCTAGGCTGAGTTCTAACTCATTGTGGGCTGCGACGCCAATGCGCATCATGTTGACTGGGGCAGCTCAGACATCAACAACAGAGGAGAGAAACTCCTGGAATATCTGGTGAGTTCATCTTTACATGTTACTAACAAGGGATGTAAACCAACATTCTTCAATGCCCGAAGGGCGGAGGTAATTGACATTACAGTGGCTAATCAAAAAGCGGTAAGGTATATTACAGGATGGCATGTGTCGGATGAGGTAACGTTATCGGACCACAACTACATCTGCTTCAAGTATAGGGCTCAGGTCAGTAGGAGCACTTTACGTAGGAGGAATCCCAGAAACACCGACTGGTCAGGTTTCAGAGGAGACCTCGGGGCCGAGCTAGGCAAAGTTCAGGGCAGATTAAATTCAACAATAGACATTGAGTTTGAGGCTGACCGAATAACAAATGCCTTGCTCTCTTCATGGAAGGACAACTGTCCGGAAAGCAAGGTCACTGCATCAAAACTACCTTGGTGGACGAAAGAGGTAGCAGAGATGAGAAGGGAAACGAGAAAGGCTTTCAATCGAGCAAAAGCTACCATGAACTTTGAGGAATACACCATCTCTCTAAAGCTATATAGCAAAATGGTACGCAAAGCCAAGCGTCAGGCATGGCGGGCACACTGCGAAGAGATAAGCTCACTTCCTGAGGGAATGAGATTATGTAAGGCTATGGCAACAACCAAGGCGATCCCACTCACGACTGTTAAGAAGTCGAATGGGGAGCGCACGGAGTCCATACATGAGACCCTAGACACACTTTTAAGGACCCACTTTCCGGGGTCAATAGCCCTAGGGGCTAATGATGATCCACTAAGCCTGGAAGACCAGATAAAACATACTTGCAGGGCAGACTGGACCATTGCAAAGAGAATTGTAGACGACAAAAGACTGAGATGGGCAACTGGTAGCTTCCAACCTTTTAAAGCTCCTGGCCCTGACGGAATCTACCCTGCAATTCTTCAAAAGGGAGCCTCAGAATTGAACACTCATCTCTGTAGGCTTTATAAGGCCTGCATATCGTTTGGATATATTCCGAAAGCCTGGAGAAAGGTTGAGGTTATATATATACCGAAGCCAGGCAAACCGGACTATGAAGAGCCACGTGCGTACAGGCCCATTAGTCTTCAATCGTTTCTTCTTAAGACCCTGGAGAAACTAATTGACCGTTACATTAGAGATGGTCCGCTCAGGAAACTTCCCCTACACAAGTTTCAATGTGCGTATCAATCCGGGAAATCAACGGAAACGGCACTACACCTAGTTGTTAAGAGGGCAGAGGCCGCGATCGAGAATAAGGAAGTGTGCCTGGGAGCCTTTGTTGATATAGAAGGCGCCTTCGACAGAACAACCTTTGAATCGATAAGAGCAGCAGCTAGGGATCACGGTATCCCTGACACGATCTGTAAATGGATAGACTGCATGCTTAAGGGTAGAATCATTACCTCAGGTAAGTTTGGTGAGACACTAATGGTAAAGACCACGAAAGGGTGTCCGCAGGGGGGAGTTTTGTCACCCCTCCTGTGGAGTCTTGTAGTGGATTCTATTCTAACCAAACTAAACCAAGGACCATATCAGACAATAGGCTATGCTGACGACCTTGTCATTATGGTCAATGGGAAGTTTCCCAATATCGTATCACAACTGATGCAAAGAGCCCTGGGTCAGCTTGAGGAATGGTGCGACGACAACCACCTCTCTGTAAACCCAGGGAAGACGACCGTGATTACATTCACTAAAATGAGAAACCTGTCAGCGTTGAAAACGTTGAAAGCGTTGAAAACGCTGACTCTCTGTGGTACACAGCTGCCTTGGACTACAGAAGTTAAATATCTAGGTGTAATCCTAGATAAGGAACTAACTTGGAAGTCACATGTAGAACAGACCCTTAAAAAGGCTCTTAGGAGCTTTGGATTGTGTCGTTTTACTTACGGAAAACCTTGGGGGCTAAAACCAAGAATCCTAAGGTGGATTTACACAGTACTGGTGCGGCCTATAGTGACCTATGGGTGCATTGTATGGTGGCCTCGAGCGAGGCTAACTATTTGTAGAAATGAGCTCAGTAAGGTTCAAAGGGTGGCATGTATGGCCATTACTGGAGCATTCAGATCTACACCAACGGCAGCGATGGAGATCCTACTGGACTTACCGCCGCTGCATACTGTTATAGAGGCGGAGGCCTGGAAGGCAATCCACAGATTGAAAGTGGCTGGTCTGTGGGATCCGTCTAGTAACCAGGGTAAACATACAAGATGTGAGGCTAATTCCAGCCTCAAAAGGCTCATGAGTATGGGGACTGATAAACAATGTCCTGTATTCATGTTCAAAAATAAATTCAAAACAAAGGTCCCCACTAGGGATGAATGGGAGCAAGGGCCACCTACTCCTGATGTAAACAGCCTTGTCTGGTATACTGATGGTTCCAAAATGGAATCTGGTACGGGCGCGGGTGTTTATTCCGAAAACCATGAAATTAGCCAAAGCTTAGGCGAATATGCTACGGTTTTTCAGGCTGAAACATATGCAATAATCATATGTGCTATGAAGATCCTCGACCTGAACATCAGGGACCGAGTGATTTACATACTCAGCGACAGTCAAGCAGCACTCAAGGCTATCGCCTCAGTGCGAGTAGACTCAAGGCTGGTACTAGAAGCTGCTCAAACCCTTAACAGACTGGGCCGGACAAACAGGGTAACCCTCATGTGGATACCAGGCCACGCCGGATTTAAAGGGAATGAGCACGCTGACAGGCTTGCCAGACAGGGCTCGGAATCGTTATTCACGGGACCGGAGCCATGCATTGCACTCTCTATGAGTACAATAGCCATGACGCTAAAAAAGTATATGGTGGAGAAACATCTATCGGAATGGCAGCTGCTACCGGCGCTTAAGCATTCAAAGGCCTTCATCGGGGTGACAGGGAGCAGCTGGTGTAAGGCTCTCTACGAAGGTAGCAGGAATCAAGCCAGACTGATAATTGGGGCTCTAACAGGGCATTATGCCACAAACAAAATGCTCCACAGGATGCGACTAGTGCAATCACCGCTATGTCGCAGATGTGGTGACGAAGAGGAGTCTATGGAACACCTGCTGTGTACCTGTGACTCGTTGGCTGCTTGCCGAATGAGTCTCCTGGGGGTGGCCTACCCACAACCAAGGGACTATGGGCTCCAATCTGCAAAGACTGTCATAAAGATGATGGTAACAATATTTGGAGATTTGGAGTGATAGGCAAGGGGATGCACAAAAGATCCGGCATAAGGGTCAAAGTGCGCCACGGTTAATCTGTGGCCCCCGCTATAAGATAAGATAAGATAACTTGGAAGTATTGTACCGTGGTCTGGTCACCACAATATAATGTTCATCAGCTCAGAATAGAACGCATTCAGAAACGATTCTTGAGGCACCTTGCTTATTCATGTAGACTGCACAAACAACTTCGCTCGTATAATGACAAACTGAAGCATTTCACCATGGTTAGTTTGTCTACTCGCAGAAGATTACAGGACATGACATATCTTTATAAATTGCTTAGAAATGAATTTGATAGTCCATCGCTACTAAATTCTTTCGGCTTTCGTGTTCCACGCCGCGTACCTAGGCGTGCTCAGCTTGGATTAGGATTGTTGCACCAGCCATCTGCCAGGACAAACCTTAAACAATTCTCTGCCATATCTCGACTTGCAAAAACTTATAACAGTATTAGTGAGGAAGTGGATGTCTTAAAAGATACATTACCTGTATTTAAAAAAATGTGTTAGAGATTTTTAAGAGAACTGAATTTTGATTTTCATAATCTTTGGTTAAGTAATGTTTGTGTGTGTAATCTGTAATTACGTATTTTCTTTTAATTTGGTTTAGAATTGTAATTTTTGCAAGTTTTAGGTAATTTTTTCTCTATTATTTTAAATTATTATCTTTCTTTTTTTTGGTTCACTACAAAACATTTGGTGTATGTTGTGACACCTTAAAATGCTGTACATTTAACTTTTATATAGTGTATTTTAATGTTTAGATGTAAGAAATAATGTAACAGCTACTGGTTGTCCATAATTAAATAAATAAATTGAGTAAGAAAGAACAAAATGAGAGCATCCGTAGGAAGACTGGAGTGACCGACATAGCGAAGCGAGTTTGCAAGCTGAAGTGGCAGTGGGGGGGGCACATAGCTCGAAGAACCAACGACCGATGGGGCGTTAAAGTGCTTCAATGGCGACTAGGAATCAACAAACGTAGTAGGTAATATAAATAAATAAATAAATAAATATTCTCTTACAATCACACCAATTATTTAGTTCCAAGATAAGTATCATTAAGAACTTGTGTTATGGATACTACATAACGGATAAACATACATAAATACTTTTTTCTTGTAAATACATACTTAAGATACATAGAAGAACACCCAGACCAGAACAAATATTCATGTTCATGCACACAAAGATTTGTCCTGAGTGGGAATTGAACCCACGACCTCTCGAGTGAAGTGCAGGTATACTGACCTCCACGCCATATCGGTCGTCAAAATAATATAACATATTAACAATACAATCAGGCCCCTCTTCACTACTGGGCACTATGGGCACGTGCCCAGGGCCCCGCGATCTAACGGGGCCCCCTAGTTCCTGCCAGATTACCAAATGATAACCGATATTTAGGTATTACCGAAAAACATTAATTTTGAAAAATCTGATGATAATGACTTACTCCAATACCTACTTGCTTATTAGCTTTAGCTTGCTGCATGCGCATAGCTATACCGTGTACAACATAGCTTGAACTTTTTGACAGATGGCAGTGATTGAGCTGTCTCATACGTATAGCCGGCACGTTAGGATCATGGGGCCTCCCCATGATCCTAACGTGCCCAGGGCCTCAAATAGTTTAAAGACGGCCCTGAATACAATACAATATACATTTAATTTAATAGGTATAGAATTAATTCAATTTTCAATATAAATATTGCTGTATAATAAGCCGAATATAATAATCTAAATTTAAACTAATCTAAATATTAAAAGCTAGCATCCTCATCTCTTCTAAGTTGCCATACCCTACAGGGTCCGTATTGTACCTGTGATATTATAAATAACATCTTTGTAACATATGGAGTGCAATAAAGACATTGAGTATTGAGTTTCCTTTTAAGTAGATGCATTGAGTGCTTAAAGATCTTTAATTCGATAACTGTCCGATAGAGAGCGCCAATCACCAAATCGAATATATTGTCGTAACTATGACAAAATAAATACTGTAAAATTGACAAAATTACATTTAAGTATTTTAAGAACTTGATGTACGATTTGTAAAATGCACCTATACATCGGTAAATACTGCACATCGGCTATTGAAAAAGTAGTCGTTTTACAGTTCCTTAAAGTTTCAAATAAAAACAATAACAATAGCAAATTATCTCACTTAAAACTGAATAAATTTAGATATTATATTCGTTCGTATTCAGAAACGCGATTGCCGATTTGCGATATTTACCGCCGGGTACTGTACGATAGCAGCTATTCGTTCGCCCAGAAAATGGAATAAAGCAAAAGTGTACTAAGGAAATACTTGTTAATGCTGATGCAGCCCCACATTGCCTAAGCACATTTTTCCAATTTTTTTTTATCGTGTTAGATTTTTGTCTTGTTTTTATGTGTTTAGACAATAAAATCTATTTCTTTCTTTCTTTTCTCATCATCATCATCATTTCTACCATTTAAAGTCCACTGCTGAACATAGGCCTCCCCAATTGCTTTCCACATTGATCGATCCTGTGCCGCCTGCATTCGCCGGCTCTCCGCCGCAGATCATCGGTCCATCGGGTGGGAGGCCGCCCTCTACCTATTTGTATGTAATGCTTTATAACATATATAATTATTATATAATTATACATACATATAGGTATATTATAATATAATGTTATGTTTATTTCAATATACATTATTTTTGTTTTTGTTTTAGGTCTTTATCATGTCATCATCAACTTGTGGCATAATAACTCAATTTAGTTTCTCTTACTTTTATGTCCTAAAATAAATTGATGTTAAAAATTATTACACTGTAAAATCAATAATTTGTAGAACGGAAGTCGATGAATCGATGAAAAGCATGTTAGCAGCCGGATGGAGCTTGAATCAATTGAATTAATTAGTTTGCCTAACCGTAATCAACCGCACTGCCTACGCAAAGACCTTGCTGGTACATTCTAGTCATTCTACTACTAGACAACTACGTTACGAGTTACGAGACTATCAACTAAAGAACCACGTCCCATACTAGTACCTTTTATGGTATTGTCCCTTTTAAAGACGGCATATCTGAGTACAGTTTGTGCAATGAAAGGTTACCTACTTACTGCGTATTAGATTGCAATAGCTAGCGAATTATTGGTAAAAGAGAAACTTTATACGTTAACGCAAAAATCGTATTCGAATATTACTTAAATGAATGAAATTATGAATCACCACATCTTGAATAGTGCTTTGCTAAGGAAAATCAATAAGGTGCCTGTTAAGCGATTTTAAGCTTTATTAGATTGCAGAAAATCAACACCGTTGCATTACGCAAGCTATTTTTGTACAGTTATTATTAAATGTGTGTCAATTAGAAGTTGTGTACACAGTTTTATGCTCATTATGATAATTTAATAAATTAACAAAGTTTTAAATTAGCACTAGTGTGAATTTAGCCACAGGTCATTTCTTGCAATAGTTTGTAAATCTGATAGTAGAGGGCGCAGTTGTCGCGTGATGTTGATACAATACTGTATGGGCGTGTGAGTGCTAGTGTAAAAAAATGTGTTTTGTGATGTCCTACGTGTGAATAAACTCTAAAAACGGTATGTACTCAAACCTTATACTATAATCTTTCACATTCAATGCTAACAAGTTTGTGAGTTGTACAGAAATGTCGAAAAAGATAAAAAGTCCTACATCTGTTCGATCAGACGTATAACCGGACCGAATTGAGGTCGCGTAATTGGTGTTGCATTTCCTCTCGTTCCTGGTCATTTTCTTTCGGTCGGGTTATATCCCCGCCATTTTGTAGCCTGAGCTTTCAGCGTTTCGCATAAATATATCGATCCACAGCTTTTAGTAACCCCATTTTATGGTTATTCTTGTTCTAAGGAAGCGAATACGTTCGTGGAACTCATAATATGGATTGCACATTGTCTGAACATCGCTGTAAATACCGTTTTAGTCATTTGTTGACATTATATCTTGGCAATTTCTTCATGAAAATCCACTTTATTACATGAAACACCTATAGATTTGTCTAAAAATTACCTCTTTTTCAACTAGATACCTTATAAGTTAGCTATTTACAGCAAATGTTTGATCATAACGTTTTTGGCCTTGCTTTGCTGCGCCTACATCCAAATAGTGACATCAGAAATTTTAAAATAGATTTACATAAAACATGTTCAAAGAATACAGTGTTTTTCTTACCAAACGTTTGCCTAAATATTGTTGATATGTCACGAAGTTTTACCCTGATGTAACTCCTCGTCAGTTATGAAATTCAATTAGTACTTGCGAAAATCGATAGACTCTGTAGGGAGGCGCCTTTCGTATTAAACCCTTTATTCTTTCCTAGAAAGAGTAAATTAAGTATAATGTAACACTAATATTTAAGATATCATAATGTATTATATCCGATCATCATAATTTTTCATGCTTGAGTGCCAATTAGGGGTATAAAAAAAGTTTCAGGGTATGGTCTCTTTATAGCTGTGTCCCAAATTTTAATACAATAATTGATATTATGAAGATAAACATACTGTAAGCAGCTGTACAGTTTATCTGTACTATGTATATAAATACAGTATGCAGTGAACGAGTGTGTTAGTATAAGTATGATATTCATAAGAGCTCTATTGAGCCAAACTTAAATAAATGATTTTTGATTTAATATTAATATTTTTCTGGTCTAAATGTTTTTTATGTATTTTATGTATGTATAAAAAATGTATGTTCCTACTGATACATGTATATCTGATACCCATAGATCAACCTCTGTTTTGTTTTGGGCTAAAAGCATTGTGGGAGTTGTCTAAATAAAATAAAATATACTTTATTGTCTTTAAGATCAACATGATCATTTAGATTCATCAAACATACACACACAAAATGGAAATTCGATATATTTTTTTAACAACAGTGAAAAGATATGAGCGGTACCATAATAAAGAAATAAAAGCAAATGGGTTCTTTGTCAGTATTTGTCAGATTATCTGTCTGCTGTGGTGTTTCTTGAGATTTGTCAGTCTGTTGGTGACTCCTACTGGGGGGATCTGTCAGTCAGCTTGTTGTGATTCTAAAGGAAGAAGATTGTCTGTCAGCCAGTCTGTCGGTGACTCTAACGAGGCTTCCAATAAGGTAACGATATTGAGAAGAATGCCTCAAGAAACTCTTCTCATTATATTTATTTAGAAAGCTATGTCATCTAGTATCAAAGTTAAAATCATTTTACATCTTTAACTACTACCATGTTGCTGTGCTGATACCAGGCCACGTAATATAAATTAACATTATAACATTACAGGTGTCAGTAAAACTTAGCACATTATTGATTTAGGCATTAACTTAAGGAAAGGAACATAACATTATTTATGTAGGCAATAACTTATCGAAAGTGATCTTGTTTAGTGTAAATTAAGTCAAAGAGTTACCTTACAGTATAACACTTTTCGTCCAGAAATTTATGTGTTGAAAGTAAACTTTACTACAACTGTATAGATCACAATATAAGAAATAAGAAAATAGTTATAGCAAGGTGCCTGTCCACCCCAAATGAGATGTATGTGTTAACAGCCAAACCTGATTTTAGGACAAACTAGTATCTCCTAGTCCGAACTAATTTAAGTGGGCTGCAATTATTATAATAAAATGTTCTTTTTTTACCATTATTAAACATTTTGTGCCCACCTAAATTAGTTAGGACTAGGCTATACTAGTTTGTCCTAAAATCAGGTTTGGCCGGTAACATATGGATGTGATTTCACCATCTACAAGCAAGAATCATGGTAAGGTCTAATCTTTTCAGTTCCTATGCCACTTATTATGTGTCAATACTGATTAACAGCCCAAGCCCAGGCAATTAGCAATTTAAACAGGAATCTAGAGGGAGTACAACCCAAATCATCGAAACCCTCCAAGTTTTTTGCCTAAAGATCACAGCATGGGGTTTTTCAAAAAGGGCGTGAAACGGTGTTTATTTTGTCGGTGACGCGCTATTGTGTCCTATCCAGCATTATGGCTTCATGCTTGAGTGAACTTGAGTGCCATTTTGTGGTATGAATGAACATAATATAATAATAATATTTTGTAACAATTACACCAACCAAGATTAGTATCATTAAGAACTTGTGTTATTGATACTAATAAACGGATTAACATACATAAATACTTTTTTTTTATTATTACATACTTAATATACGAAGGTTATCACCTTACCAGAACAAATATCCATGTTTATGCACACAAAAATTTGACCTGTGTGGGAATCGAAATCACCTTAGGAGCGGAGTACGGGTATACTCGCCACCACGCCATATCGGTCGTCAGTATAGTAGTCATATATACGTAACTTGATAAAAACCCGGTCAAACAAACATAAAACGATTTATTTTAACGACACAAAGCAAAAACAGCACGGGATGTGAGATTACGAAATCGACTTGCCCCCGATGTGTTATAATTAGTGTTCAGTCGTTATATACGCTGTGGTATGAGATGAGTTCAAAAAAATAAATATCTCACTCTGTTAGTCCCAAACTAATACTATGGGTACCTAATAGACTTAACAATATCACCACATATTGTTTTCCTATGGTATATATATACATACATAAAATCACGCCTGTTTCCCCGAAGGGGTAGGCAGAGGCATATTATACGCCCACACTTCGTCAATTGTGCTGGTCCCACGTAATAGGTGGCGAGCCTATTGCCGCTTATCGGGCACTGTTATGTTCGCCAGAGCCTCGTCCGTTAATCGGCAGGTGCACCACTTGCAGGTGAGGTTGGCTTGGGCTTCAAAGATGGTAGGATCCCTATACATCCCTATGTATATAAAATACGTATTAAAAAAAAAGGAATATATGTCGACCGATATGGCGTTGAGGTCAGTATACCTGCACTTCACTCCAGAGGTCGTGGGTTCGATTCCCACACAGGACAAATCTTTGTGTGCATGAACTTGAATATTTGTTCTGGTCTGGGTGTTTTCCTATGCATATTAAGTATGTATTTACAAAAAAAAAGTGTTTAAGTATGTTTATCCGTTATTTAGTATCCATATCACAAGTACAAAATGGTTAGTTTTAATCAATAACTTCTTACACACCTGTCTTATACCCACAGCTTCAAATGACTTTTTGAAAATTTTCAATCGAAAAAAAGGGGCCTCCCCTAGATGCAAGAATGATGATGGACTAGGGCAGACGAATGATGATTGTAATGTAATAATATGTAAATGTTACAACTTGCAAAATTTCGAAAATACAATGACGTAACTGACCACTGAAATATACGGCGAACGGAACCTTGACTCACAGTGATGATTAGCAAATGAAGCGAGTCAGGGAAACTCGTGACGTCACTTCTAGAGGTCGCCAAATTCATTGAGCAAGGTTATCAATCGTCATACATACATATCACGCCTGTTTCCTCAAAGGGGTAGGCAGAGGCATGCTATACGTTTCGGCAATTATACATATAAGTTTGTCCCGCGTAATAGATGGCGTAATATTGCCGCTTACCGGGAACTTTTATGTGAGCCAAGGTTTCGTCTGTTGATCGGCAGGTGCACCACTTGCCCCCCACGACTGGTCTCCACCTTGTCGTGGTGGGGGGGCTGAGTATCTCCTGGTAGGGCGCATGAGGCGCTGGGGAAAAGGTAACACCCAGAGATTGGCGACTCTGGGTGCCCTTAGTACTGACTACCAGGGGGAAACTAAGAGTGACCTGTGGAGGGCGCAACGGGCGGGCCAGGAGAGCCAGTCAAGCAGCCCCAGGAGGGTCTTAGGCAGCAGCAGCGGGGGCAGGGGGCCCCTGCTGTCTAACCATGGACCCTCCGAGAAGTCGGCCACACACGCTATAGTCGCACAAGGAGGTAAGAGGGGCGCGTTCACTGCGTCTCTCTGAGGAGGTCCTCCCGGTTTTGGTCCGGGGGACGTTGGCCGCGGGCGGGGTGTCAGAGCTGCAACCCGAGAGCGAGACCGAGAGAGGTGTGTGGGACTCACCACCGGCAGACACGTCCGCCAGCAGTAATACCCACTAAAAATCTCCCGACGACGCCCGCCGCTTGTTGAGAAAAACCTCCTGAGATAGGATCAGTGGGCGCGCCCCTCTTACCTCCTTGTGCGACCATAGCATGTGTGGCCGACTTCTCGGAGAGTCCATGGCAGGGGCCCCCGCCGCCTAAGACCCTCCTGGCACGCTCGCTGCGCCCTCCACAGGTCCCTCTTAGTTTACCTTCCGTTAGTCAGTACTAAGGGCACCCAGATTCGCCAATTACTCGGTGTTCCCTTTTCCTTAGCGGCTTCTCCGCCCTACCGGGAGGTACTCAGCCCCCCCACCACGACAAGGTGAACATTAGACTCCACAATTGATTAGATTCTATTGGGGGTATTTGCCTGTAATCACTACGTTGGTTGGTGATCGCAGTTCCAGCCAAAACGCAGGATAACGCTGCTGCCCATCATCCAGTGGGATTTCTCCGTCGACTCTTACGACTGATGCCATAAGATTAAATCAAAGAAAACAGGTGATTCGCAATATTTAAAACGGAACTTCCACTGGGTCATCGTGAGAAATATAGTACAATAACACAATTCTGGCCCTGCTCCAATACTCCTGTATAGTATGTACAGTCAGCGTTATATAGTTAGGTAACATCCAAAGCGCCATAACGATCAACCAACGGCTCTATTGTCAAAAGCGTAAGGGCATGTTCCGATATATCGCATGTTTAATAGTGACTTAACTCAAAAAAGACGATTTTTGGGACATCACAAAAGAAGATCTTCTAAAAAATACATGTCTTACTTGTAAGCGCAATAAATTGATACTGATTTATTAATTAGTAATTCTGCTTCTGTTTTGAACGTTTAATTAACATTGATTCGATCGCAGTAAGAATTAGAAAGACTGTATAAGTACGTAACTCAAACCAGACCTATCTATTAATGGGTCGATGTTCCTTTAACCATGCGATATTGGCGCTGTTTAGGATCTTAACTAATTTATCCTCTCGCCACGAGATGGCGTTTATCGTTCTTGAATCGCATCATCGATTGTTCGATGGGATTTAAATATATATCGGATTAATAATAATGAAGTAATGTAAGTCTCGTTTTAATTGGTATTGGCTCATCATCATCTTGTCAGCCTTTCCAAGTCCACTGCTGAACATCAGCCTCCCCAATTTTTTAAACATTTAATGTAAGTAATATTAATTATAAAACACACACACATATAGTTTCGAAGTACATGTATATTATTACCAATTTTTCAAAAAAAAAATTTATAATTTGTTAACGTAAAATAAGCTACCTCTGTCTACTAATATTTATATATTAAACATAAAAAATATGAACCCAATTTTGGTTTATAATTAGTCATATATTATATGTACAGTTGACTGAGTACTGTGGGTTATGTAATAAATGAAAAAAAAAACAAATTTTTCGGGATATTTGCTCATATAATCAGCACGCTAAGCAGGCGGGTCCAGCTTGTATGCAGGATGACGCTGCTGCCCATCTGGTAATTTTTTTTTTATTTGACTATTCAAAATAACATAACATTTTTTTAAACTTATTCTATCGCCAAACTATATAATAGTGTAATGGCGAATATAACACCTTTTTAAATACATATTATGTTACTAATAAGATCACAAGCATAATAATTAATCCTGTATAAGAGGTTAGGAACAGCCAGAATCAAAAACATCAATAAGGTGTTTTTTTAACCTGTTTTTATGTACTGCTGTGCTGCAGAAAACAATTTCACTTGGTATGTGAATGAATGGCAATGAATATTATGAATATGAATTCATGCCATTGCCATTCATATTCATAAATATGAATGGCAATGGAAAAAAAGGCAATTTCAATAACCAAAAATGGACCAGTATACTTGTACTTTGGTTATGTGTAAGACTGGTCCATCTATTTAAATTAGCTGAGCGATCTTGGAAAAATGGAGGCGGCATCGCTTGCTATTTCTTTGATTAAAGAATTGAATCAGGAACCTAACAAAGATTAAAAGCTACCAACACATCCCTAAGGCTACGGACAAAAATAAACCAATGATATGTCATAAAATTTTCGCTTCTCTCTGTCCGCGATTCCTATTGGATATTATTTCTCCGTTTCTCCACTTAGCTGCCTCTCTTCGCTTCAGCCGAAGGTGAAATCTGAAGTGGCAGTGGGCCGGTCAGATCTGCCGTAGGACTGAGAACGGCTACCGCTCGGTAAGCGCAGTGTAGGTGCCTTCCAGCTAGGTGGAGCGACGACATACGCAAAACGGCTGGCAGCAGTTGGAGACGGAGAGCTGAAGATCCAGCTTAATGACGTGCCATTGGAGAGGCCTAAGTCCTAATAAAGCAGCGGACTAATGTGGGCTGATGATGAATGAGAAACCGGCAATATTGAATAATTCTGTGACGGCCAATATGTGTAGGTACACAAACATGAATATTTGTTCCGATCTGGATTACCTTTGTATATTAAGTATGTATTTACAAAAAAAAAGTATTTATTTACGTTTATCCGTTATTTAGTATCCATAGCACAAGTTCATAATGATTCTTATTTTGGAACTAAATAATTGTTGGTGTTAACAAAATCTAGATTTGCAGAAATGTATAATTACTAGGAGCGCCCCTAGGTGTCACCAGTGTGGTTCTCGTTCCCGTGGAAATCACATCACAGCCCATTAACGTCCCACTACTGAGCACGAGCCTCCTCTCACATACCAAGGTGCGAGGGTATTGGGTCATACTCCACCACGCTGACCCAGTGCGGATTGGCGGAGGCAGGTGTATTGCGTCCTGCTGTTAGAATTTTTCAAGCCGCCCAAATAGGCCTCTATCGTGGCATAACGACTACCAGATTTAGTTATAACCGGAACCAGCGGCTTAACGTGCCTTCCGAAGCACGGAAGCGCTCGATATCAAATGCCACACAAACGGTCACCCATCAGTGATCATGGTGATCAGTTCCGACTACTGAGAACCGCGGACCTACGAGCGCTTCCCGTGGAAATACCGGAATCAAAAATTTCTCCTGTATTATTCCAGGACTGCATCTATACACATACCAAGTTTTATCACAATCCGTTCAGTAGGTTTTGCGTGAAGAAGTAACAAACATAGACACTCACAAACTTTCGCATTTTTTATATTAGTAGAATGTATGCATGACTAGCAGCGCCCTGCGGTTTTACCCGCGTGGTCCCCGTTCCCGTGGAAATATTGGGATAAAGAGTGTCCTATATGTTAGTCCAGGACTGCAGCTATACACGTACAAAGTTTCATCACAATCGCTTCAGTAGTTTTTGCGTGAAAGAGTAACAAACATCCATCCACACATATAAACTTTCACGTTTATAATATTAGTAGGATATATAAAGGTAATTTCTAAAAATTCTCAGAAAGAGTTGTTCCATACACACATTCATACAATCACGCCTTTTTCCCGAAGGGGTAGGCAGTGTCCTTATTAAACGCCCACATTTCGTCAGTTATAATGTTAGTCCTACGTAGGTGGCGAGCCTATTGCCGCTTTTCGGGAACATTTATGTTCGCCGGATCCTCATTCGTTAATAGGCAGGTGCACCACTTGCAGGTGAGGTTGGCTTGGGCTCCTAAGATCTTGGTAGGTTCCCCATTTGTAATATTAATATAGAAATAACCCCTCACGTATTAAAGATGAAAATTATGCTACAAATAATACCGTATTGATATTTTTCCAATTATAGTCCATTACGTAGTTTGCTTCTATTGAATCTGAGTTGATCAAATGACATAATGAGCTACGATGAGTCAATATCATTCATTAGCTGTTACTTGTTTGAAAATCTCGGTACTGGTACCTATATTTTATATGAGCAAATTATCTATTATTATTTATTTCCAAACTTAAATCTATTTTTACAGATAATATGAATATTACATTTTTATTCACTATAACACATATAAAAAAAATTGGTTGCCTGTAAAGTCGGTATACGGGCGAAAGTTTTACGTGACAACGACTGGGTGGTAAAATAATTTTAATGTGAATATTCATTCGTATAGTAGGAAGAAGGATGAAACAATAGTAACAATTTAAAACATTTATTTGTACAAAGAATTATATTTATGTCTTTCCTCGCTCTTAGGCGGGCTAACCATGCCCGAGTGGAAGGGACGCGTGCCTCTCACTCGCTCTCATTGTGAGCGCATAACGTGAGCGGAGCGTAACGCAGTTTCTTGAAGTGTCACCCGGCAAACCAATTTATAAGACGTTGTCACGTCAAAAGAGCGTAAATTTCGTGAATTCGCCCATAGAACATTGAAATATATCTAACTGCTCAGTAACTAACTAAAGTAAGTTCGTAGGAATAACCTAACAGTAATTTTAAAAAAAAGCTATTTTTTATTTTGAGATCTCACAATATTTGCTGGAAGAATTTCCCAGACGCTTGACGAGGTCTGACAGACTCACGCACATCATGGGACCGTCTGTGTACAATAAATTGCCTCGGGCCGTGTTGGCGGCTCCTAGCCTGCCCGCCTTCAAAGGGACGTTAAAAAAATATCTTCTTGAGCAAACGTTCTATGACATTAATGACTTTATGAAGTAATGACATTTTGTTTTATTTTTCAAAATTATTGTTATTTTCATAATATTGGACTTCTTTAGGTCATTTGAAAAGTGATGTTGCACTGTTTTGTTTGATTTACCAACAAGTCACAAAAAATTTACGGTTAATAATCCACGATTATTACCCATTAATGTTCGAAATTCTTAGTCGCCATCTACGACACCCTCGGCCGTGACATGGGGCGTCGGTATTCGTTGCCACACAAAACATCACAACTTTGCCATAAAGTACCAGGAGCGCATACCTGTGTGCTGGTGGAGAGACACTAGACAAGAGTATATTCCTTATTTGCCATCTACGATACTTTCGGCCGAGACATGGGGCGTTAGTATTCTTTGGAGTTGCCATACAAAACATCAGAACTTTGCTATAAAGTACCAGGAGCGCATACCTGTGTGCTGGTGGAGAGACACTAGACAAGAGTATATTCCTTAGTCGCCATCTACGATACCCTCGGCCGAGACATGAGGCGTTAGA
This sequence comes from Musotima nitidalis, assembly GCA_949126915.1. NCBI lineage: Eukaryota > Metazoa > Arthropoda > Insecta > Lepidoptera > Crambidae > Musotima > Musotima nitidalis. Next base: position 9,943,531 of record OX421441.1, on the reverse strand, counting down.
ATTCTTTAGTCTTGCCACAGAAAATATCAGAAATTTGCCATACAGTACCAGGAGCGCATATCTGTGTGCTGGTGTATTGGCACTGCACGATAGTGTATTCCTTAGTCGCCATATACGACAATCTCAGGCAAGACATGGGGCGTTAGTATTCTTTGGAGTTGCCACACAGAAGAATCACATCAGAACTTTGTCATAAAGTACCAGGAGCGCATACCTGTGTGCTGGTGGAGAGACACTAGACGATATTCTGTTCGCAAGAAATAAAGTGGTAGAATTCTTCAAGAAAGGGCAGGTCAAAAGTACTCATAACCGACGGGCGTGTATAAGGAGGTTAATGAGTGTGAAGCTAAAAGTGTGTGCCAAGATCGTAGCAAGTGGAAGGATGTGATCTCTGCCTACCGCTACGGGAAAGAGGCGTGACATTATGTATGTATGTACCAGAATATAATATATAAATAGATAAAAAATGCATTATTTATTATGACAATGGTACTTCACATCCGTCCCTAGTCGCATTATCGCAGGAATTACGGCACAATATACTGCGTAGGATGTAAGGACGTTTCCAGATCTGTCACGATTACTCATGTCATATTCATCACATCAGCTTTCTAAAGTCCACTGCTGAACATTAGCCTCTCCAATAGATTACATTTAATTGGGTGTATTTGCCCATAATCAACACGCTGGGCAGGCGGGTTGGTGATCGCAGTTCCAGCCAGTACGCAGGATGACGCTGCTGCCCATCATCCGGTAACATTTCTCTTCACTGACTAACGGCTCCCCGGGAGATGAAGGGGATGGCATTATTCTAGGCCGGGTACAATTATTCCACTAATTATTTAGTTTCAAGATAAGTATCATTAAAAATTAAAAACTTATGTTTTTGATTCTAAATAACGCTTAATTTTTTTTTGTAAATACATATTTAATATACATAGGACCAGAACAAATATTCACATTCATGCACGAAAAGATTTGTTTTGTGTGGGAATCGAACCCACGACCTCAGAAGCGGAATGCAGGTATACTGACCTCCACGCCGCCATATCGGTCGTTAAATGACAATAATACGTTTTGAATGATAGCGCTGAATCAAATAACGACAATTATTGTCTTTATTTGGCCACCTGTGTGCCTATTCTAATTCGACGAAAACGATACTTCGTTATATACCCATCCCTTTCACTCGATAATGATATACCTAGATAGTGAAAGAGATAGGTATAACGAAGTTTCTTTTAGTTGTATTTATTGGTGTTAAGTATAAAGTTACTTTTTTGTGGTTTTTTTTTGTTTCTTTCTTTACTATTTTGATAACATTTCGCGACTCCCACGCTTTGTACATATAGGTAGGATGACGACATTAAGATGACACAATTTTAATCCAAGTTCTGTGTTAATATGTTTATCTTTCAATTCAGAAATGGCTTTTGCTAGGTTTTTTTTCTTATATTTTATCGTCTGTAACACGTCATCGCGACTTGAACAGTTCTTAATATTGATCGTGATTTTTGAATCGAACGTCTAACTTTTATGATATAGTGTCTCGCCTTCGCTTCGGTTGCTTTTGATTAAATATTTTACACTTTGGATTACATTATTTGAGTTTGTGTATGGATCTCTTTATAATACATACATACATGTATGTATAATATACATAATGTCACGCCTCTTTCCCGTAGCGGTAGGCAGAGATCACATCCTTCCACTTGCTAAGATCTTGGCACACACTCTTAGCTTCATTCACACTCTAACCTTCTCATACACGCCCGTCGGCTTATGTTACCTTTCTCCGAAATCTTCTGGATTTGGTCATGGAAGATCTTACGTGGTCTTCCCCTCCCAACTCCTCCATTCGCTTGTCGATCATAAATCACTTTCTTTAGTCTTCTTCCATTGATCCTTTCAACATGACTAAATTATATAAGTAGTCAATAAAAGCATAACGTGATTAATGGACCCTTTTAGTATGTTTTACTGTTTTTTAGTGTGATATTGTTTATTTTTTTTTCACTAATTATTTTGTTCCAAGATAAGTAAGTATCATTTAGAACTTGTGTTATGGATACTAAATAACGGATAAACATACATAAATACTTTTTTTTGTAAATACGTAATTAATATACATAGGAAAACACCCAGACCAGAACAAATATTCATGTTCATGCACACAAAGATTTTGTCCTGTGTGGGAATCGAACCCACGATCTTAGGAGCGGAGAGCGGGTATTCTCGCCACCACGCTATATTTCGTTGTCGTTGTCGATATTTATGTGTTATTTTGTGAATATTTTTTTTTGGGTTCTGCGGGATTCAGTCGTAAGAATATTCATGAATATATGTAATCAAATCAAATCAAAATTCATTTATTCAAGTTTGGCTCAATAGAGCTCTTATGAATGCCATACTAATAACTAACTTCACTGCGGGCGGGAGCTTGATCGTAAAAGAACGGACAAGAAAATCGTCAAGGTTGGTTTTCTCTCCCGCCAGTTACAATTAAAATACATAATATTTAAACAATTGACCTGAAATTGGTTTGTATGTAAGTCACACATATCTCAGACAAAGTATTCAATCAATCAATCAAATCAATCAAATACTTTTATTTCATAAACTATTACATAATACTTGAAAACGTCAAAATTATAAAAAAATAGCAAAAACAAATAAAATATAATTATACTAAAATCACGAAGCTTAGATTCACTTGCAACCAAACAATTTTAAAAAACAAAAAATATTTAAGTGTATGTGAATCTAAGTGCCAGTTCCGAGCCACCGCTCTGTAAGAAGAACAGGCAAAAAACTCATTAATAATGTAAGTGCATCAATCACAATACCGCCATTCATCTCGTCCATCAAAATGGAGTCTGTATGAAATCTCACACGTTTGGTAAGAATCCAAAATTACACCTCGTTACGTCATGCCATCCCTGCCCGAGCTATTGATTCATGATCAGTGGTTGGAATATGTAGACTGTATTTACCTGAAACGACGACTACATAAAAGTATAAATAAATCAGATTTTTTTAATGATGCCATACCATAGAGATATCAAAAACACTTATCATAGTTATTTTTCACTAGCTGTGCCCACGACTTCGTCCGCGTGGAATAGTTAATTTGGGCATCATTTATTTTTGCAAACTACCTCCTTCGCTTTATAAATTATTGCTGTTACCCACGACGTCCGCGTCATTTTCTGTTATTATTTAAGACAATTTAGTTTTTAAGTAAAGTTAAGAATAGTTCTTTCATACATATATTTTTGGTATCTTGAACCGTTTTCGCAGCGCACGCAACGGAAGCCCTCAAGGATGAATAATTTTCCCCGTTTTTTTTACATTTTCCATTATTTCTTCGCTCCTGATAAGTGCAGCGTGATTTTATATAGCATATATAATTTATAAATTCGAACCTGTAGTTTCTGAAATTAGCGCGTTCAAACAAACAAACTATTCAGCTTTGTAATATTAGTATAGATAACATAAAGGACTTTTGGTACCCTTGGTACTCTAAAATGTCGGACATTAAATGTCCCGGCGCTGATCTTCCGTGGGTACCCAAGATTCTTACAACTAATAAATAATGATACATAGGACTAACACATATAGATATATAAAACTAACAATAAAAAATATACATACATATAGCTAAGAACACTTTTGAAACAAACTTTTGGCTTGGCATTTACGATAAATATTGTTATATAATTTAATAAAAACAATCATATTTAATAAAAATGGTTAATTTTAGCTTGGTAGTCTGAAGATTACGACATAAAAACACTTTAACACTCTTTTGTATATCTAAAAGATACTTTTTGTAATTAAATTTAAATGATCTAACAGTTAAATGCTATTGCCTGACTGATGGTGAACAGTTCGTTCAAAAAAAATTAAGCGGTAAATGCCGGGGGAGAATCATGCGCACACACTCATGACGGTCAGCCTTCATGCCGTTCACGACCAGCTTTGCAGACCTGGGGGCCTACCGCCGAATTCGATGAATTACCGGTAATCCATCTAGATCAAACTTTGTTTTGCGTTCATGAATCCGTACCGGGGAATCTGCCGACAGCCACCTCTCATTCATGACCTTCAGTCCGTGACAGACCAATAGGTAAATGCAGAACGCCATTTTGTTTCGATTTCTATGAGTTCGGCGGTACGACAGAATCAATTCGAAATCCATTTTGCCTTATAATCGATTGCCATCGAACTCGGCGGTAGGCCCCCTGTTATACGGCGATAATGGTCTTTCTTATACAGGAACGACTTACCATATTTCTTGGATCTAGTGCTGATTAGTCTGCACACTGCGCGGTATGAAGGTGGTTCTTGTTTATACATTATGTCACGCCTCTTTCCCGTAGGGGTAGGCAGATATCACATCCTTCCACATGCTACACTTTGATCTTGGCACACACTCAAGGCCCGCGATAGAAGCTATGCAATAGCTTAATATACAAAAGTAATTGTAATTCAGCTGTAACTCACTACTTTTACTACTTTAACTTTTAATTTCATTGTATTTTGAGGTTTTAAATAGTTTGTGTGGCTGTTGCACATGAAAGTTACTAGGTCTCCACGGAAGACCAGCGCTGTTGTGGTCCTCCACTGCAGCACATGCTGAGTGGAGTCCTTTTTAGGAATATTATATTTAAACTTATGAGTATTAATTGTGATTTCTGTTCTTTGTTTATATGTATTTATATCTAAATATTTTTTTTTCATTATTTCACCTTTAGCTTCATTTACACTTATTAACCTTCTCATACACGCTCTTCGGTTTAGGGTACTTTTGACCTGCCCTTTCTCCAAAAGTTTCTGGAATTGGTGCTTCAGTTAAGGTAGATAACTCTGCCTGTGTTCAGTTGGTAAGCGTCGTAAATTTAAGTTTTTTAAAGTCTACCTATTCCTATCACTGGTCATGAATCATCCGATGAGATGGTCGTAAGTGCCCAGCCAGATATAGGACACGCTTGGAACAATAAATTCAGTTACATACATACATACAATCACGTCTGTTTCCCCGAAGGCGTAGGCAAAGGCATATTGTACGCCCACATAATAGGTGGCGAGCCTATTGCAGCTTACCGGGACTTGCCACAGCCTCGTCCTGTAATTAATTAAGTAGTTAATTATAAATAATTTATTGATTCAGGCGTTACTTTGCGGAAATCCATTGTAAGCAAGTGATGGAATAAAAATATCTTTGTAACAATTCCCGCGCTACTTTAATTTCCCGAAAAATCGAGAAACTATTCGACACGACACGTGTTTCGCCCTTACACAGGGCATCTTCAGGTAAGATGAAATCTCGTTTCAGTGTTGGTCGTGAAGACGTCGTTGTTCTGAGGCTCCTATCTTACCTGAAGATGCCCTGTGTAAGGGCGAAACACGTGTCGTGTTGAATAGTTTCTCGGTTTTTCGGGAAATTAAAGTAGCGCGGGAATTGTTACAAAGATATTTTTAATTCATCACTTGCTAGTTAATTATATTCTACCCTTTCCTATCACTGGTCATGAATCATACGATAAGATGTTCGTAAGTGCCCAGATATAGGACGCGCTCGGAAACGATAAAGACAGTTAAGCAGCATAAATATGCTTAGTTGGTTAAATGGGTGCAATATCAATACATTTATTGTTCCAGTATGTGGTAGTTCTCTTCCGTTCCGAAAATGTACACGAAAGGCTAGCCACCTTGCTTCAATGAAATGAATACCGCATTGTTAGTTTGCGGATTAAAATATATAAATCAGTAAGAACTTGTGATAAAACGGATTAAATATCCTACTTATTTTTTTTGTAAATACATATTTATGTTCACACAAAGAGTTGTCATGTGTGGGAATCGAACCCATGACCTCAGGAGCGGTGTGCTGGTATACTGACCTCCATGTCGTATCGGTCATCAATTGCTTTAATAAAGAACCAAACAATCAGAACTGCAACATACTGAAACAATAAAAGTATTAATAGACGCATTCAACCATCGAAGCGCTCGTAGCCTGCGGTGCTCGGTGGTCGGAAACGATCACGTCACGATTAAAAGACCCGGGATCATAGGAAATAGGAAACACATGAGCCGGCGGAGAATTCCAGAGCTTAGTGGTCTTGCACAAGAAAAAAAGAAAGAAAGAAAGAAAATAATTTATTCTGTGACACATGATACATTGGTTTACAAAAATAAAAATTAATAAACACATGTGGCACCGAAAAGGCTTATACTCAGCATATGCCGAGGGGTCACTATGGCCCCGCGGCGCTGGTCTTCCGTACAAGCCTAACCTACTAAGAACGACCCTACTATCATCTTGCCTGTATTATGTATATTTATGTATATATAGTGTATTTGATTTGTATGTTGATTTATTAATATTTTTAATTTGTAGCACCGCCTTTAACCCTCTCTGCTAACCCTATGGTTAACTGGTAGAGAATGCCTTCGGCATTAAGTTCGCCTTTTGTATCACTTTTTTTTGTGTGCAATAAATATTAAATATATAAACGACTAAGTTAATTTTTTTAGTAATAATTTCACCAAATATAGTAGTTCTATAATATTTAGTGCTGTGTGTGTACGGAATAAATAAATTGCGAAATGATAATGGATTGTTACCTTTAGACGCCCCCGTACCTATTTACGACAGATTGCGTCTTGGCGTGGGCGGCAGTTCAATCCCACGCTTGTGCCTATAGGGCAAAGCACATACCCACTCAATTGTATATCCGGAGAAAGTTTGCCCTTAATATTTACACCATTTCGCCACAGATATTATAATCATCATCTCAGCCCTTTAACGTCCCACTACTGAGCACGAGCCTCCTCTCACATACCAAGGTGCGAGGGTATTGGGTCATACTCCACCACGCGGACCCAATGCGGATTGGCGGAGGCAGGTGTATGCGTCTTGCTATTAAAATTTACAAGCCGCCCAATTAGGCCTCAACATGGCTTAACGACTACCACATTTAGTGATAACCTATATTATAATACTGTAGTAATATCGCTAATTGAAGATCTATCTAGTGATTGCAGAACACAGGTTATCAAATTGTTTTAATATCAAGTACATTTTTTTTTAAATGGCGGGAGAAAAAACGAACCTTGATAATTTTCTTGCTTTTTAATACAGTTAAAACATCAATCAAAATTCAATGTTTTATTTTGACTTACCGAACAAGGTTCTTGTCGAAAAATTCTACCCAAATGATTATACTATTAAGGTGTATCACTCACAAGCTTTCCAGTAAGTTAAGTTCGCTACTTTCAGATCTGGTTTTGGAAAAAGCGGTCCTTGGAAACCTTTCATTTCAATGAAGCACATTGTCGGAAGCGGTGTATCATTTAATGTTATTGTGTGCCACATATTTTTTTTATTTTACCATTTGACATGTAATCGTTGTTTTCAGACTTTCCCTTGTTGCATTTACAATGCTATACGTATAATTATCTGGAAAACATAGAGTAAAGTAAATGAAGTCAAAGTAATTTACTTTACTTTATGTTTGCCAGTTCTTTATTTCATAAACTTTTACAATAGCACTTGAAAACGTCTAAACGAAATATAAATTAAAAAAAAAAACAAATATTACTACACTGAAATCACGAAGCTTAGATTCATCACTTACATGCAAATAAATAAGAATTTGGTGTAAGTGAATCTAAGTGCCAGTTCCGAGCCCCCGCTCTGTGAGAAGAACTGACTAGAAACTCACAGGCTATGCTCTTTTAAATTATTTTTATCAAATATAACAATACAAAACACACACAGTGAAAATATGAAGATACTAAAAGGGTCCCCCGAAGCTGTAACCAATATAGTACGAACTTAAGCGGCAATAGGCTCGCTACGTATTACGTGGGGCCAAGAATATAATTGGCGACATGTGGGCGTTTTATCTATGCCCCTGCCTATCCCTTCGGGGAAACATGTTAAATACAGTTATGACAGTCTGCGGCTGAAACTTCAATTTTGGACATATTAATGACCACCCATACATTACTTTTTTTTTTAAATACACACTCTGCGCTAGCCTCGTTTTTCCGTATAATACTTTTTTCCTAAATTTAATACATTTTGTTGCTTAGTTGTTCCTTTGCTTACGGTTTTAATAACAGTCACCTACAATTATAAAACCTTAAAAGTTGCCGTGCCCAAACAAGGTCTATGGTTAAACCAGCTGTCAGTCTGTTAGAAGGCACTGACTTCCTAATAACGACTGCCATAGATGTTCATGACAGCCGGGACCAACGGCCTTCATAAATATGCTCATAACTTGGGGAAAATAGCCCCAGATCCTCTGCATTGCTGTCTATTGGTCTCCACTGGGCTGTCGCAGCTGCATAAACCCTTGCTATACTATATATATCTTATCCTAGCATTATTCCGGTTGCCCTCGACTTTAGTTTAGGGCCCAGTTTCTGCTAACTTTAATTTTCATTTGTATTAGCATGTAATTTGTTTTATAGAAATGTTCCACTTTATGTACGAGATATTGTTCAGGATAAATGATTGAATTGAATTGAAAACTGCTCTTAGAGGCTATTCATAAAAGACGTCACACGTTAAGAGGTGGGAGGGGTTGACAAATTGTGACATGGTGTGACAAGGTGATGGGAGTGATCCTATATTTCGGGACGTAACATTTGAAAAACCAGACCAAACCAAACTGCTATTTTGATGTAATTATATTTTGCTGTACAATTGCAAAATAAATGACATCATACTAAGGAGGAAGGAGTCTCACAAGTGTGACCAGCTGTGACAAGGGCGGAGAGGGGTCAAAAGATCATTAAATTCGTGTGACGTAATTTATGGATGACCCCTTACCAGATTTGGCTAAACTACAGTTACTATACCATACACGTCATATCCTAGCATTATCCCGGTCATTCCCGGTTGCTCCAGACTTAAGCCCAAGTTCTGATCATTGCTCTTACCAGATTTGACTAAACGTCAGTTATTATATGATACTAGCATCGTTTATCAATACGCGCACGCGCCACTTGTCGCCTGCCTGATCCTGACACGCGCTGTCAATGCTACTACTGTTTCGCGTCATAACTAGCGGCCATTTTGATTTGGGTGTCCAAGCGAATGGGACAAAGAGGTTTTACACAATTTAAATTGATTTATTTAATGTTAAATTATCTTGACTAAGAGTCATCTAAAATATCGCCTCAAAATATAAATTGATTAATTTAAATCCCATTTATAACATTTTTATGTCAAAATGTTGCCAAGACAAGAGATACGGCTTCCACTGTTAAAATGTTGTCAGATCTTATGTCGAGCCTGACGTCAAAACTTAAAGTGAAAAAGGGTGTCAAAAGTCATCTTAATTACACTCATGTGACCCAGATACATTTTTATATCAAAGAATATTAATATTCACGTTTATCTTTAACATCTCTTTAGAAAGTAAATTTAAATCTAGTAAGGTGTAAATACAAATATGGGTCGGGTTCTCTCAGAGCTGCACGCGCTCCACTGGCGACACATAATCATAGAACGGTCGGATTCACTGGCAGTTTCCGTCACCAGGCGACCAAGTGCTGGAATAATATCCCCCCTCCAGTAAGAAATATTCAAACAAAGGCCAACTTTAAAAAACAACTTAAAATTTTACTACTGGATAGGCAAAAGTCGGAACTTCTGCATGGTCACTTTGGGGACGGTGTCTCAGTGCTCGGACCGCCGTGATGTCATATTTTGTGGTAGAATTGACTTTGCTAGTGTTGGTAATATTGACTTTGGTAGTGTTGATAATATTGACTTTGTTTATTATATACGTAGGTTCAATGGTTTAATTAACTGTCATGATAGTGTTTTCTTTTAAATGTTTTTACTTTTATATAACTCTTTACCTATTTATAAACTTGTACTTTATATTATAAATTATACACGGTATTTTGGGGGCGTCTCGTGTTACTGTTTCGGCAAAAGCTGAAAATCAGTGTTTTGCTCTCTCAGAGCAAAAAACCCACTGAGCCGTAGCCATTCTGCAGCGCTGCGACACACATGCACACTATGTGAATGCTTTACTTTTAGTTTTTTTGTTGTTATTTATATTTTTTTTGATTATTGTAATTTTGTTTTCATTGTTTTATATGTATGTGTGTCTTTCGTTGCAATAAAAAGTTTATCTATCTATCTATCTATCTAAAAACTAACGCGACATTCACTGCGGACAGGAGGTTGAGTTGGCATTCGTGCTAGAGCTTCGACAAAGTTTGTTCTCTAGTCAGTGCCCACTCTTAGGGTCCTTCCCTAATTTAAGTGTCAAACTTCAAATATTTTTATTTCATAAACTATTACATAGTAAGTACTTGAAAACGTCAAAATTTATAACAAATATTAAAAAAAACAATAAGAATACAATTATACTGGAATCACGAAGCTTAGATTCACTTGCAACCAAACAATTAAAACAACAAAAAATATTTAAGTGTAAGTGAATCTAAGTGCCAGTTTCGAGCCACCGCTCTGTAAGAAGAACTGGCAAGAAACTCACAGGCTATGCTCTTTTAAATAATCCATTGGTTAGTTTCAATCTTCATTTGTCTGTGAAGTGATGCAATGCAATATAATATAACATTAACAATATTCCTGTTTTAAGTCATTCATATTAGAATAGCCTGTATGAAACGGCAGTTTAATCCCAAGCATTTTTATCAGCCAGATACACATCAGTGTGGTGTGGTAACTACACCTCTGAAGAATTCTACAATCACATGTTATATCCGAGGGTTTCGTAAAATGCGACTATGGGAACGGGATCTTGTCTAGTCTCAATATACATACACACATTCACGCCTGTTTCCCCGAAGGGGTAGGCAGAGGTATATTATATGCCCACATTTCGCCAATTATACAGTTAGTTCCACGTAACAGGTGGCGAGCCTATTGCCGCTAACCGGGCACTGTTATGTTGGCTTGGGCTCGTTAGTACTGGCCCCCCGCCCCTTCTTCAACAGCGGAGGGCTTCGTCGGAAGATTTTTAGTGGGTAGGAATGCGGCGGTCGCGTCTGCCGCAAAGAATCCCACACCCCTTCCCGGTCTCCCCCTTTGGCCGGGAGACAGTGCGTAAACGCATTTTGTTAATAACACTATACACCCGTGTAGTGTCAATGAGTGTAATTTAAAAAACAATTTACATAAAAATGTTTTTGTCTTTTTCGTATACACTTTAATATGCTCACCCTACTGTTAACATGGCTGTGCTAAACAAATTTAAACCCTCACTACATGTGAAACACGTGTCATAATTGTTCACGTACCTTACAGTAGTATTGATTGATCAATCACTATGCAAGACTTGTAGGCTTGTAATGAATGTGTTACTATTTAATATAAACACCGTTTGTGTCCAAATGAGCTCTAGTTAAAGCAGATTCATAGGCCTGTGTGGCTTTTATATTGATTTATTTGTTTAGCAGTTGTACAAACACATTCACGATCAATCAATCAGATTGTTCAATTGAATGTTTTTTATGACAAATGTGACAGGTAGTATGGTGAAACTAAATGTATGTTCAAAACCTTTGATAACCCATAGTACGCAAATAACATGATTTGGTTGCCTTTTTCCTTAAAGGGGTAGGCAGAGGCAAATTGATGGCCCGCATTATAATAATAATAATATTTCTGACACTTACAACAATTATTTAGTCCCAAGATAAGTATCATTAAGAACTTGTGTTATGGATACTAAATAACGAATAAACATACATAAATACTTTTTTTTTTGTAAATACATACTTAATATACATAGGGAAACACCCAGACCAGAACATATATTCATATTTGTACACACAAATATTTGTCCTGTGTGGGAATCGAACCCACGACCTCAGGAGTGGAGTGCGGGTATACTCGCCTCCACGCCATATCGGTCGTCCATTGCGCCAGTTATAATGTTGGTTTCACGTTATAGATGGTCAGACAATTGTCGCTCACAGCGAACTTTTATGTTGGAACAGGTGCACCACTTGCAGGTGAGGTTGGCTCTTAAGGTTTAATAGGATCTCTATGCACATATCAGTCATAGCCGTTATGGCGTCGGCATGGAGGCAGGCATATCGTCGGGGATAGTGCAAATCCGCGTAACCAGCATTAGATAATTCCGCGTAACTGAAAAATTTTGCTAATTTAGGGTCGGTTCATATCTGACGGAACATGCGTCGCGTATTATCGGTCGCGTAACGCCAGAGCAGTCAATTGCATAGAAAAATACTCGACCATTCACACTCAACGCACGCGCGACGCACTACCGTATTATCGGTTGTTGTTATTGTTGTGCGTCGCGCGTGCGTTGAGTGTGAATGGTCGAGTATTTTTCTATGCAATTGACTGCTCTGGCGTTACGCGACCGATAATACGCGACGCATGTTCCGTCAGATATGAACCGACCCTCAAGTCAATGTACGCCCATTGTCGCAGAGCCTAAATTTATGTACTTACAGAAAAATCTATTTACAACAAGAGATAGAACATATAATGAATTACATTATTATAATATATTTTATATTTTGACGACCGATATGGCGTTGAGGTCAGTATACCTGCACTTCACTCCAGAGGTAGTGGGTTCGATTCCCACACAGACCAAATCTTTGTGTGCATGAACATGAATATATGTTCTGGTCTGGGTGTTTTCCTATGTATATTAAGTATGTATTTACAAAAAAAAAGTATTTAAGTATGTTTATCCGTTGTTTAGTATCCATAACACAAGTTCTTAATGATACTTATCTTGGAACTAATTAATTGGTTTAATTGTCTGAAAAAATTTAGTTATTTATTATTTATATACTGTAGGACCTCATATTTCAAATTATAAATTAATATTAGGTCGGGGAAAAAGTCTTTTCGCATAACGTAGGTATAAACTTATTATAAATTTTTTTTGACTGTACTATTTGTGTCTGGCTGGTTTTGGTAACATTAAAAAGGTTCCATTATAAAGAAAAGAAAAAAATAAAAAAAAGTTGTTTCCCGCTATTTTTCATTTGTTTTTCTCTCCGTTAAAATGAGTGAATCTAATGAAGAAATTCGATACATTTTAAAATTTTATTATAAAAAAGGCAAAAATGCAACTCAAGCAGTGAAAAAAATTTGTGATGTTTATGGACCTGATGCAGTGTCAGTAAGAGTAGCACAAATTTGGGTTAAAACGTTTTCAGTCCGGAAATTTTGATGTTAAAGATGCACCTCGCTCTGGTCGCCCTGTTACGAATAAAATGGACGCCATTTTTGAAAGAGTGGAGCAAGATCGGCATATTAGTAGTTACGATGTAGCTGAAGAACTGGGAATTGACCACAAAACAGTTTTGACCCATTTGAAGAAAGCTGGTTATACAAAAAAGCTCGATATTTGGGTGCCACACGAGCTCACTCAAAGAAACTTAATGAACCGTGTACTCATTTGCGATTCATTATTGAGACGTAATGAAACCGAGCCGTTTTTGAAGAGATTGATAACTGGCGATGAAAAGTGGATCACGTACGACAAGAACGTGCGAAAAAGGTCGTGGTCGAAAGTTGGCCAGGCTTCACAGACTGTGGCCAAACCTGGCCTTATACGAAATAAGGTGATGCTGTGTGTATGGTGGGATTGGAAGGGCATTGTTTATTATGAGCTTTTACCGCCCGGCAAAACCATCGATTCTGATCTTTACTGCCAGCAACTGATGAGATTAAAGGAAGCAGTCGAGAGAAAACGGCCGGAATTGATCAACAGGAAGGGTGTGGTCTTTCATCACGATAACGCTAGACCACACACATCTTTAGCCACTCAGCAAAAATTAAGAGAGTTCGACTGGGAGGTCCTAGTGCATCCACCATATAGCCCTGACCTTGCGCCTTCAGATTTTCACCTGTTTCGGTCTCTGCAGAATTCTTTAGGTTCTGTAAGGTTGACCTCAAGAGAGGACTGCCAAAACTATTTGTCCCGTTTTTTGATCAGAAGTTTCTACAGTAACGGGATAATGTCTCTGCCCACAAAATGGCAGAAAGTTATTCAACAAAACGGTACATATATATTGTAAATAAATGTAAATAAACTTTGAAAAAATGTCTTGACTTTTCATACAAAAATACGAAAAGACTTTTTCCCCAACCTATTATAATAGCGGCGAGTGGCAGTGTCCAGTAAAACCAATGTCGGTTTTTGTGACACTGGGATTAGGATAATTAATGTTATAATTTTTTGTAATATTATAACAAATAAAATAAATACGTAATGTGCAAAATTGAGCTCAAAATTGGTTGAAATAAGAAACAATTAATTTTACCTTTCCCTTGAAAAACTAGATCTGTTGCATATACGCAGACTTTACGTATGGTAGTTTTGCGGATGTGCACTATCCCCGACGATATATTGCCAATGCATGGTGGCCTCGAATATGGGGCCCATCTGAAGTGGTCTCCGCAGCCTATAAACGCTTGCAAGGGCATTCCTACCTCATTTCCGTTAAAAATCGTTTTACACCCTTTTTTTGAAGAGCCCCATGCTGTAATTTTTGGGAAAAACCTCTCCAGGGACATACAATAGTCGTTCTTGGAAACGTACTGTAAAAACAGAACTCATAATAAAATATGTAATTATAGTATTGAGGAGTTCATGAGTGACAAAAGGAAGTAAATAGATAATTACAGTTGACATTATTAGTTGTTTATATATTTATGCGACAATGACATGTAATAATTTTGGACATTAGTATAATGTAATTTGAGTTTGTTTTTTAATTTAATAATGACATGTATTATTGTGATACCAAAAATTGGAACATTTTAACACAAATGTATTTTTGTTTATGAAATAAATAAATAATAATAATTTATACATTATGTCACGCCTCTTTCCCGTAGCAGGCAGAGTCACATCCTTCCACTTGCTACGGCTTGGCACACACTCTTAGCTTCATTCACACTCATTAACCTCTTCATACACGCCCGTCTGTTTAGGGTACCTTTGAACTGCTCTTTCTCCAAAACTTTCTGGATTTAGTCATGAAAGGTCTTACCTAGTCTTTCCCTTCCAACACTTCCATTCACTTGTCCGTGTTAAATCACTTTCGTTAGTCTACTTTTATTCATCCTCTCAACATGACCAAACCATCTAAGCATTCCTTTCTCAATTCTTGTCGCTATATTTTCTTTTACACCAGCTTCGGCCCTTATCACTTCATTCTTAATCCTATCACTCAATTTCACACCTAGAATCTGACTCGTAATAACAGAATTACTAATACCTTGGTTCATGAGAGGAAACCCGAGTGCAAAACTACTGTCTACTCTCGTTTCAGCGTTGGTCGTGAAGACATCATTGTTCTGAGGCTCCTATCTTACCTGAAGATGCCCTGTGTAAGGGCGAAACACGTGTCGTGTTGAATAGTTTCTCGATTTTTCGGGAAATTATAGTAGCGCGGGAATTGTTACAAAGATATTTTTAATCCATCACTTGCTTACAATGGATTTCCGCAAAGTAACGCCTGAATCAATAAATTAACCCGAGGTATGTTGTGAGACGTTAATAACTTGATTAAACACTCGCAAATACTCTACACGAGGGAGTCAATATCAAAGACAAAACATTCCGGGAGTGCCGATAGAAGTGAAAAACTTGATTATTGCATGTGTGCATTAGTTACCATACGGAAGCGCAGAAGTGAAATTACGTGTGTATTTTTTGAGATGCTGGTGACGGGGTCGCGATTTCAATGGTTTTTTCTTATCTCAAAAATGCTCGAAAGGCACAGAAAAGTTTTCGCTAAAAAAGTGCGTATGTACTGTAGATGGTAGATTATTTGTACAAGCATTTCCACAGTAACAATATCTTCACCTAAGTTTCGGACGGGCGTTATCTTCCAAGCGTATATTAGCCAAAGCCTCGTCAGCGGCTCGTTGACCCGATTCCCTGAAATCCCGAGTCCCGGGCCTCTATCCCGGTTATGTAACAGGCTCCGTTCCGGCGGCAGACGGCCCGCAGACGGCGCCGGGCCGACTGGCGCCTAGAACGAGACGAATGCCCACCCTCTCGCTCGCCCCCACAATAATGGCGCCCAACGTGGTACCCATACACTTCTGAGGGGAGCACTTCTTTATGGCCTTTTGATTCGCCCAAATTTATCGTGTGATAAAAAAAAGAATAAAATATATATGTGTGTATTTTATAAGTATTTTTATTAATACTGGTGTCGTACAAACTTGGTTATCTTTAAGATTTATGCGACCTATCGGCAATAAAATTTTAATATTATTGGTGTGGATAATCAATGTTCCTGTGGGTGGATCAATCGGTTTCTGTCGAGGGATTGGAGGGATGGTATCGCGATATAATTTGATATAATATCGAGATAAACAGTTGGTTTGAAACTGCTTCTTTACCAATGTTAAGATTTATCTTATTCCAACTGTCAAGGAAATTTTTATTAGAAAATAAATTATTGCTTCATGAAATTATTGATGCCTTTATAGTTAATTTTGTGATCAAATCAAATACTTATCTTGTAAAATATTTATTTATTATCTTATGATACAGCTATTAAAACTTATCACCGTTCTACCATTTATCCCAGTTTTGGCCTGTACTGACTCTAATCTTCTAAAGTCTATAATTAGATTTTGCAAAATTTTAGTTACATACATACATTCACGTTAATTTATGTATATATCGATGGTTCCGTGCTCAAACCCGATAAGTGACAACATCATATACATAATTTCTGCCGCTTTTTCTTGTGATATTATCAGATAAGTCGATTTCAGAAAAGAAGACTGAAAACTGAGGACTTCATAATCCAATAAGTAAACCTTTTAATTTTCATATTTTTTTAATTAACCGATAAATTCTTTTAAGTACTGTTTTAAGCCCAAAAACGCAAATTTTGTCACTTATCGAGTTTGAGCACGGAACCCTCGATATGTATTATATTGCAAGCAAAACAAAAAAAAACACTTGAATATATTGTTAGCAGTATGTTGTATTAATTAAAAATCTCCTTTGGTTTCAGGTACAACAGACTACGATGTAAAAGAGACAGGAAACTTCCCGCCAAAACTAGTGCCTTATTAACATAGTTGAGAGAAACCAGAAGTGCCCCAAAAATTGAGTATTAGATAGACAACGAACGAATTGAACGAAAATCGAAGATATATTTTAAGGTAAGTTTTAAATATTTGAATTGTATAACAATTATACAAGAATTGGGAAGTGGCGAGACCCCTTGCTTTTAAATTCAGAGGTCTCGGGTTCAAACCCTGGTGGCGCACCAATGACTTTTCGACGTTATGTGCGTAGTTATCGCTTGCTCCGTGCCTCGGAAAGCACGCTAAGCCGTTGGTCCCGGCTGTCAAGAACATCTATGGCAGTCGTTTTTAGGAAGTCAGTGCCTTCTAACAGACTGACAGCTGGTTTAACTATAGAATATGGTTTCCCTCTGGGTTGCGGAGGTCAGACGACAGTCGCTCCACGTAATAACTGAAATTCAGTCAAATCTGGTTGAACCAGTGAGCAGACCCTGGGCCCTAAGCTTAAGTTTAGGGCAACCGGGATAATGCTAGGATATGATTCAGGCCATACCTTAAAAGTAAAGTAAACAAATCCATATTTTATTAACTATTACATAGCACTTGAAAACTTCAAAATAAAACTTAATGTTACTACACTGAAATCACGAAGCTTAGATTCGCTTACATGCAAGAAAATTAAGTGTTAGTGAATCTAAGGTACTGGACATGCCTCTGGGCTTCATAAAATTAACAAATCATTTAAAAGTCATGTGTGCGATTCTACAATAAAATCCCAAGCAATATACAGCAATAAAGCCTTAATAAATTTAAATTAACAATAAAACGCAAGCTGTCTTCAAAGGGATACTATTCTATTAAAGACTATATTGCAGATAAAAATGCTTGGGATTAAACTGCCGTTTCATACAGGCAATTTTAATATGAATGATTTAGAACATGAATATTGTTAATGTTATATTATATTGCTTTGTATAG
Organism: Musotima nitidalis; assembly: GCA_949126915.1. Lineage (NCBI taxonomy): Eukaryota > Metazoa > Arthropoda > Insecta > Lepidoptera > Crambidae > Musotima > Musotima nitidalis. The sequence goes on along the minus strand of OX421441.1, from coordinate 9,925,503 downwards.
CTTCACAGACAAATGAAGATTTGAACTAACCAATTGATAATTTAAAAGAGCATTAACCTGTGAGTTTCTTGCTAGTTCTTAGAAAGCGGTGGCTCGGAACTGGCACTTAGATTCACTTACACTTAAATATTTTTGTTTTGTTGCATGTAAGTGAATCTAAGCTTCGTGATTTCAGTGTAATTATATTTCGATTGTTCTTTATATTCATATTTAACTTTGACGTTTTCAAGTCCAATGTAATGGTTTATGAAATAAAAAGATTTGAACTATGAATCAAATCAAAATAGTTTATTGCGAACACCGGTTACAGGATAAGTCTTACAGTACAGGTTTAGATCTAGCTGTGGTCTGCCTCATGGGCGCACAATAGTTGCGATTTTATATAACACGAAATCAGATTTTATAGATTTTAAAAGTAATACTAACAAGTCGGACTTTATCAAAAGTTTATAGTGATAAGTCGTTTAAATATTCTTTGACATTATAATAACATTTTTCTATCAATAGTTCACGTAATATCAACTTAAAGAGATTTTGGGAACGCAGCAGACGAATTTGCTTAGGAATTTTGTTACAGATATTAGTAGCACTTCCAATGATCGATTTTTTTAATAAGGCAGTATTGTGTGGAATGGCACTTAATTTATCTTTATGACGATCAAGGGGTTTGAATTTAAATAAGTCTACATGAACTAATTTAGAAATTACGGGTGCGTTCCAAAATAAACTTTCTGAAACGTTGCTTTGTGGAATGAGCTACCTGGCGGGATTTTACAGCATGGGGCTCTTCAAGAGGGGCGTGAAACGGTGCTCTTGTGTTGAAAGGGTTCATAGGCTGTATTGACCACTCTCCATCAGCTGCGGGGGGTTGCATATACATTTTAGGTAGTTTATGCAGTACGCAGCTATTAGCTTCACGAAACTAGTTGGACAAACTAAAGTTGGTCTTCGAATTTTATTTAACAAGACTTTAGATGGTGATGTCGGTCCTGGTTGCAGCTTTAAGAAACCAATTGGACAAACTAAAGTAGGCAAGTGATGGATTAAAAAAATATATATAGAAGAGAAAAACTACAACAGACAGATAAACTGACATACCTTAACAAATTCTGACAGAACCCATTTGCTTTTATTTCTTTATTATGGTACCGCTCATATCTCTTTCATTGTTGTTAAAAAAATATATCGAATTTCCATTTTGTGTGTGAATATTTGACGAATCTAAATGATCATGTTGATCTTAAAGACAATATATATTTTTTTAATTTTATATTTGTAACAATATACTTACTTACTAAGTTGTTTTTACCCTGACAATATTCACATTTCGAATTACATACATACATATGTTTCCCCGAAGACTCCGAAGAGGTAGGCAGAGGCCTATTATAAGCCCACACTTTTTATATAGTTGGTCCCACGTAATAGGTGGCGAGCCTATTGCCGTTTACCGGGCACTGTTATGTTCGCCAGAGCCTCGTCCGTTGATCGGCAGGTGCAGATGGGATTAGCTTGGGCTCCTTAGGCCTTGGTAGGATTCCTGTACACCCTACTAGTTATTAAATTTAGTTTACAACTGCTAGGGTTGGCTGGTAGAGATCTCTTCTAGAGATAAGTACCTTTGTATATATGTTATTTTATGTACCTCATGTAATACTCACGACCGATTTGGCGTGGTAGCGAGTATACCCGCATTCCACTCCTGAGGTCGTGGGTTCGATTCCCACACAGGACAAATATTTGTGTGTATAAATATGAATATTTGTTCTGGTCTGGGTGTTTATCTATGTATATTAAGTATGTATTTACAAAAAAAAAAAGTATTTATGTATGTTTATCCGTTATTTAGTATCCATAACACAAGTCCTTAATGATACTTATCTTGGAACTAAATAATTGGTGTAAGTGTCTGAAATATTTATTATTTATTATTATTATTAATACCTAAAATTATTGCCAGTTCACGGTCGCCATTGAAGATCCTTAACGTCCCACCAGTCGCCTTCTAATATTCTGTCAACTAGTTTAACCATATAATGATGTTTCCCTTTGGGTTGTGGAGGTCAGATAGCAGTCGCTCCATGTAATAACTGAAGTTTAGCTTAATCTGGTTACACCAGTGAGCAGACTCTGGGCTTAAGTCTGGGGCAACCGGGATAGTGCAAGCTAGGTTATGATATGAATTAATATACCTATGTACATATACACCAATTAATAAAATGGCAATCTCTTTTTTTTAACATGTGGGACTTTTCGGTGTAATCTTTACATGTAGCCACCAAAACAGCAGGCGGTAGGTAGTGCAATATACTTTTTGAACCATGGCAATGTTTCCACATCAAACCCTCATTTTTAACATGTAGAGATCGTTTTTCCACTCAATGTTCCGTGCATCACAGCGGGATGTCTATGGTGGGTGGAGTGTAAGATTTTGGGAATAAAAATATATCGCTTGTAGATTCGGGTGCGTGTCGGGATTTAAGTTGAAAAATGTTTTTTTTTTAATGTGACATCTTCATAGTGGCTAGATCCTGCCTGCGGTTCTTCGAAGGGATAGGGGGAGGCATATTAGAAGTCCACATTACCCACGTAATAAGTGGCGAGCCTAGAGCCTAGTCATCGGCAGGTTGGTTCATTGTAAATACCTTAAAACACATTTCAAGGAAACGCGTTTTTTAAAACTATTGTTACCCGACGTTTGGATTAGTTTAAAGTAAAAAATTCATAAATCTTTATTGCATCAAGTAAACAAGTAGCTACCTAAGTAATACAATGAATACTGATACCGTAGGGGCACTGCAACTTGAGTGGGAACTTAAACATATTACAAAAGTACGTACTTGATTATTCTATAAACTTATAAACTCTAACTAATACACAAATATAAAAAAATATGAAAAAAAACAATATTTATACAATGTTATATTATTACAAGTCATTCGTGGTTACAGGGAGATTTCATACCATTTTAATTCCCTTGTAAATCCCATTAGGGGTTGTTGTCCATAATCTGCACGCTAAGACATGGGCGTTGCCAGCTATGGGTCAGCAGTCTAAAATAATATGTAACGCGACTGAATTATCTATAACACTGTCTAATTGCTCTCCTACGTACACCACGAAATCGTCTCGGTAGGTAGCTTACAGGCAGAGTCAGGGTGGTGCAAGCGACCCATTCTGCCCCACCGTGGCTACGCCCATGCACTAGGATGACCTGGAAGACACCGCTGTCCATCATCCTCATCATCGTGTTACTGTTTCGGCAAAAGCTGAAAATCAGTGCTTTGCTCTCTCAGAGCAAAAAACCCACTGAGCCGTAGCCATTCTGCAGCGCTGCGACACACGTGCACACTATGCGAATGCTGTACTTTTAGTTTTTTTTTGTTGTTTTTTTTTAAATTATTGTATTTTTGTTCTTATTGTTTTATATGTATGTGTGTCTTTCGTTGCAATAAATAGTTTATCTATCATCCGGGACAATTTATCTTATCATATTTACGTCGACTCTTATGACTCCCCGTGAGATGAAGAAGGGGTCTATGTATTATTATCATAATTATTGCAAGTGCTTTCTTATTATTGACAAAATAACTGTACTCGAAGTCCCCCCTCTACAATAATAAATCATACTCATAAAGAACCAATATTTTAACATATCGGACCCCAATGCGAAAAGATAATTTAAAGTGACACTCAATTTAAGTGCAGTGTCGTTTAAAATCATAGTTAAAAGTTTTGAAGTGTTATGATTGATACTTTTGAATAAACAAGCTTTTAAACTGTTCATGTAACACTTAAGGCGTAAAGGTTCTTGAATGGCGACTACTAATCAGCAAATGTAGTAGAGGGCGGCCCCTAACGCGATGGACCGATGGTCTGGTCAGGGCGGCGGGGAGCCGGTGGATGCAGGCGGCAAAGAATTGATCTACGTGGAAAGCAATTGGGGAGGCCTATGTTCAGCAGTGGACTTTAGATAGCTGAAATGATGATGATGATGATGATAATGATGTAACACTTGCATTTACCCAACTGGAATATAAAGAAAATTAAATCTTTATTTTCATACTAAGTTGTACTCGTAGCTTCTCGGTACAACGTACTAAACTAGCATGAGTAGAATCTAAATTACAATTAGTACACTCAGGACCTCATGACATGTCGGTGAAAATTTATATTAAATTACCGGATAGTATTTAAAAAAGATAATTGAATTATATTTAAAAATAATCTAAGAGAAGATTTAATTCAAAAAGGTTATACTATACCTCTACATCGCAAGAGTTTTTTCAGTAAAATAATTATTTTTCAGTAAAGTAATTATTTTTCATTAAAATAATTATTTTCCAATAAAATAATAATTTGTTTTGATTGATGAAATTTGTAATTTCTTAATTTTGTTTTTTTTTCTTTTATTCAAAATTTAATTTCATTCAATTTGTTGATAATAATAATTATTTATTTATTATACTGTGCCCTATCCGGGTCTATGTTTGATACTACCTCTTATAAAACATCTGTATATACAACATAGTTTTGGCAATAAATACTTTTACTTTCATATTTGCCTTATGAGTCAACTGCTGAACATTAGCCCAATAGATTACATTCTATTAGAGGTATCTGGCCGTAATCAGCACGCTGGGCAGGCGGGTCCAGCTAGTACGCAGGATGACGCTGCTGCCCATCATCCGGTAACATTTCTCTCGTCTCTGTTGTCTTGTTCTCTGAGATGAGAGGGGGCCGCACTATGCTAACTCGTTATCACGGCAAAGGTAGAATCGATAGAAACAAGGTGGAATCGATCACCGAAGTAAAGCAGAGTTCACAGAGGTTGGATGGGTGATCGTATGTTTGGCATTTAATAGCGAGCGCTTCCATGCTTCGTAAGGCTCGTTATACCGTTCTTAAACCATATTATAGATATAACCATAAATAAATAAACATTAGAGGCAGATGCCCGGCTTGAAAAATGGTAAATAATAAAATAAGTGATGTTCGGGACAGTCCTTCAATTGCGTCTTTTAAGACAAACTTAAAGAAGCACTTACTATCGAGCTATTCATTATGATTTTTCTTACATATTTTTTTTCCTTGTATTTATTTATGTATATTAGTAGGTTTATATATCTGATATGTATCTATCATAAGTTAACTTTGTGTATGTATATGTGTAATGTTATCATATTGAAGTGTGATATTAATTCCCGCTAACTATCTCTCCCACTTCAGTTGAGGTTGACTGGAAGAGATTTCTTTTAGAAATAAGTCCACCTTTGTACTTTGTCTTTTTCACGTAAGGCTATATTTTTGTTATTGTTTTTTGTGCAATAAAGAATATTATATATAAATAGATATTTTCTAACAATTACACCAATCATTTAGTTTCAAGATAAGTATCATTAAGAACTTATGTAATGGATACTAAAGAACGGATAAACATACATATTTTTTTTTTTTAAATAAATACTTAATATACATAGGGAAATACCCAGTCCAGAACAAATATCCATGTTCATGCAGACAAATATTTGTCCTGTGTGGGAATCGAACCCACGAACTTGAAGCGGAGTGCGGGTATACTCGCCACCACGCCATATTAGTCGTCAAATATGTAAATATAAATTTGTAACATCATGACACCACATGATCTGGCTTCGCCAATTGACACTGGTTCCGCCTGGTGACCCAATACCCTCACCCTCGGCCCGCCCTCAGTAGTACATACATACATACAATCACGCCTGTTTCCCCCAAGGGGTAGGCAGAGGCATATTAAACGCCCACACTTCGCCAATTATATAATTGGTCCCACGTAATAGGTGGCGAGCCTATTGCCGCTTACCGGACACTGTTCTGGCGAACCAGAGCCTCGTCCGTTGATCGGCAGGTGCACCACTTGCAGGTGAGGTTGGCTTGGGCCCCTTATGTCTTCGTAGGAACCCTATACATCCATATTTTTTGATCAAAGAACGATTAAATTTCATTCTGAAGTATCAGCACTGCATTTAATGCATACATACATAATGTCACGCCTCTTTCCCGTAGCGGTAGGCAGAGATCACATCCTTCCACTTGCTACGATCTTGGCACACAATTTACTTCATTCACACTCATTAACCTCTTCATACACGCCCGTCGGTTTAGGGTACTTTTGACCTGCCCTTTCTTTAAAATTTTATGACGCATATAATTATATGTATCTTAAAAGCATCAAGCAAGAAGAGACTTCACTAAATCTGTATTCCCAACGCTATCCGCAACTCAATTTGTATCAATTGTAGGTACCGTCAACATCTCAAATAGTCGCGTTGTACCGTCGTCAAAACAACCACCCTTCGCGTCAACGCGCATTACTTCTGTGTTGTCGACCTGACATCATTGGCGCGTAGGCGACCCTTTCTAAACCTAGTGATGGTTTAAAATTACTATGTGACAAATTTCCGAAAATCGAGAAACAATTTAATGCGACACGGGTTTTGCCCCTACACATGACATCTTCAGGGAAGATATCAAACAGCTACCTACACAACCAACGCTGAAACGAGTGTAGAGTTCATTCTCGATTTTGCGGGAAATTATAGTTGCGCGGCATTGTCACAGTTTTTTTTTCTTTTAAATAATGGCTTTGTGCGCCTAGCACATATAGCCAGTATCAAGTAAGTGATATAGTAATTATATATATTTCATCATCATCATATCAGCCCATTAACGTCCCACTACTGAGCACGAGCCTCCTCTCACATATCAAGGTGCGAGGGTATTGGGTCATACTCCACCACGCTGACCCAGTGCGGATTGGCGGATTGGCGGAGGGATATATTTCATAGTTAATGAAAATTAGTGATGACAAATGGTAAATGAGATACCCTCCCCTAAGCCCCTTGAGTCCTCAGTAAAGATGTGGGACTTTACTGAGATCTCACATGGACTCCTTGAGAGATTTTGAAAAGTGGTGTTGCACTGCTTTATTTAATTTACCAACACTCAAGTGTATTCACAAACACTTAACAGTTAATAATCCACCGTTATTACACATTAATGTTAGAAATATCACAAATTTCAGAAAATAAAACAAAATGCAGACATTTGTCACAGTTATTTTATACCATCACATAAATTCTTTTAAAACTACCTCTTTCTACGTAGTTCTGAACGTATTTCTGCTATCACAAATTTTAATTGTATTCCTGAAGTAATACGAGGAGCCCATACCTATCTCACCTACAAGTGGTACACCTACTGAACAACGGACTAGGCTCTGGCGAGCATAAAAGTTCCCGGTAAGCGACAATGTAGGCGTATAATATGCCTATGCCTACCCCTTAGGGAAAACAGGCGTGATATTATGTATGTGTATCATCATATCACCCTTATGAGTCCACTCCTACTATGGGTATTTGCCCATAATCACCACGCTGGTTTGGCGGGTATGCAGGATGACGCTGCTTCCCATCATCCGGTAGGATTTCTCCTCGTCAACTCTTACGACTCCCCGTGATATATTCAGTCACGAAAGCAAGTGATGGATTAAAAATATCTTTGTAACAATTCCCGCGCTTCTATAATTTCCCGAAAAATCGAGAAACTATTCAACACGACACGTGTTTTGCCCTTACACCGGGCATCTTCAGGTAACCACTCCAGAGTGAAACCACTCTCGTTTCAGCGTTGGTCGTGAAGACATCGTTGTTCTGAGGCTCCTATCTTACCTGAAGATGCACTGTGTAAGGGCGAAACAAGTGTCGTGTTGAATAGTTTCTCGATTTTTCGGGAAATTATAGTAGCGCGGGAATTGTTACAAAATATTTTTAATCCATCACTTGCTTACAATGGATTTTCGCAAAGTAACGCCTGAATCAATAAATTATTTCAGTCACGAAAGCTGTAATAATATCCCCCCACCCATTAGAAAATGTAAAACATTGAGATCGTTCCGTTCGCTTTATAGAATTCATTTACTATGTTCCCAGAAGGGTATTTAGTTAAGTTTATTTAGCTGTCTCGTTTGCTCTAATGTTTTCTTGTTTATTTGATTTTTTGTTATAGCCGTATTATTATATATTTTTAACAAATTTTATGTTTCAGCGGTGGTTTGTTGATTTATGTATGCAAAATTTATATGTTGAAATGTTTAACTTTGGTGCGCATAGTTTCAAGTTTGTCATACTTACGTAGTATAGGCTTGTACGAAAGACCAGCGCCGCGGGGCCATAGTGACCCCTCGGCATATGCTGAGTATAAGCCTTTTCGGTGCCACATGTTTCTATTAATTTTTATGTGTCACAGAATAAATTATTTTCTTTCTTTCTTTTTCTTTCTATATAAGGCAGGTACCACGCGGCACCTATATGTGTATGTAAGTAATATTTAAAGTAATGTCAAAAGCGTCAATCTAAATGAAAACCATTGTATTAATTATTATTGTCACTGTCAACATCTCAACTACTCGGGCGTTGTAGCGTCGGCAAAACAAACCACCCTCCGCGTCTGAGCGCGTTACTTCTGTGTTGTCACCCTGACGCACTCCGCTGTGCAAATATTCATATTAGTTGGGCGGCGTTTTAGGGTTAACTTTACTGTCTTTGCTATTAAAGTCTTTTGTAGCAGAGATTGGCGAAAAAGACACATCGAGGCAGTGTATCAATATTTAAAACGGATGTAAATTAGAGTTCTTATGTGTACAAGTGAAGGGAAGCGACAATTTACCGTGAATTAATAATTCCAAAACTCCATATAAGCTTCTGGTAAAGTATCTACTTCTTTGCTTTTGCCGCGACCGAATGTTCTTTCTACAAAAATTCGTTTTAATTTTCAAGTGCTATATAATAGTTTATGTAATTAAGAAGATTTTACTTTTAATGACGACAAAGCTGCATCTGCATTATGTTGAAATCTCAACAAAATAACTTGATTTATAAAATTACCATTAATAAATGAATAAATATTTTTCTGATAATTACACTAATTATTTAGTTCTAAGATAAGTATCATTAAGAACTTGTGCGTGTTGTGCATAAAAATGAATATCTTGAATAATCATGTTTTTGCACACAAAGATTTATGCTACGTGGGAATCGAACCCACGACCTAAGGAGCGGAGTGCGGATAGACCCGCCTCCACGCCATATCTGTCGCCACGGTAAAAATAAATAATGTTATTTTAATCAATAATGAAAATTGTGAAAGTAAAAAATGTTTTCTTCTGTGATGTAGACTGGTGCATTCCGCTGAGAATATAACTATTGATCAGAATTTTAGGGTTATATGTACTGTCTTTTGTATAAAGTTGAAGCTGTTAGAATCATCAAAAACTTCATAAATGATCTCAATAATTGCTCTGGATACAATGTTATGCAGTTATTTAAAATTATTAATTTCAATTTGTACAACTATAGCTCTTTTGAACGTCTACTTAAAAACTGACGCGCCTGTTCAGTGCGGGCAGGAGCTTAAAAAGAAAACTCGACAAGTATACAAAAATAAAAAATACTTTCTTGTCTTTAAGATCAACATGATCATATTCATCACATTTAAACAAACAAATTGAAAATACAAAAAAATGTTGATAAATCAAAAATCTATATCATAATACTTATATACTGACTTAAATAATAATTATAAATTGATACGTGTGTTTTAATTTTAAAATTGATTCAAGTTTGCCTCAGTAGAGCTCTTATGAAAGCCATTCTTACAAACTAACGCGCCCATTCACTGTGGGCGGGAGCTTGATTCTCGTCAAGAAAAGACGGGGCAAGAAAATCGTCAAGGTTGGTTGTTTCCCTTCGCCAGTTATAATGAAAGTCTTCAAAATCTTGTGTTCTGCAGCCACAAGATTTAAAAGAAAAGAAGCGAATAACAATGCGAGAGATATAGGCGGTACCATAATCAAAAAAGAAAAATAAATAAAAGCAACATGAAGTATTTGGCATGTTCTTATATTTAATAATAATCTGTATAATTAGTCGGTTAAAAGATGTGTGCAAAGAAAAGTAAGACGAGAGAAAATATTTAATAAATACAGAAATAGAATTTATGCGATTTATCAATTTCAGTCGGCTTAATGACCATAATTTTATTGGCCTCCCATAAAAGTGTATGAGCAGTAAATCTTGTCACAGTGTAAGGATTAATAAATCCAGAGGCCCAAACGGAGAGTTCGCCCCGATACGAATCAATAAACAAAATCACGAGCGCCGGAAATCCGAGCGGAGTCCGAGATGCATTTCCATCTTTCACCGTCTTTTCACCCTCCGAAAATCATCCCCAAACTTACCCTGTCCCTGTTTCAAAGAGGGTGCAAGAGAGATGGAGCGTTGGCAGAGCGCGTGCGCGGCACAACCCCTCATGAGCTTTGGATGACGTTGATAGTGGTAGCGAGATGCTGGCGCGTTGCCGGGGTGCCCCAACATTCCTCCGTGGATCGCCCGCGGTGGCGGAGGTCCCGCTCTCTCAACCCTGGTTACCGCTCTTCAACTGCATTGCTGCACCAGTTCTTTCACTTAGCAGTACACCAAGGCAAATTTCTTGGTCCTCTCTTATTTAACTTTCAAGTATTAAACGAAATACTTTCAAGTATAGCTCCGAAATAATTCACAGGCTTCCACAAAGCACCATATTGTTCCATATTTCAATCAAAACCGAGTTCAGAACATTTACAATTGAAATTAACCAGGGTGTGAGAGAGCGAGAGAGGACAGTAAACCTTTTAAAGTGGGAACGAGACGTCGAGATGGCTCGCCGCTCCCGGTCGGGGTAAGTGCCACTTGTAGCCACGTGTTTGGGAAACTTTCAATTTTCTGTTTCAGGTGGTTGATGAACTCTCTCGCATCTGTTTGTTCCATTGTTTCGGCCAGAGCCATTGTTACTCACTATAATACATTATGTACGGCTATTTCGTAACTTTTTCGCGTTGTTAATATACTGGTCTTTTTTTGGCACAGAGAATTCTTTTTGTCATAAATAAATGTCTAGGTTTTAAAATAACATCGCCACAGCAATTGTTTATTGAAATAACGATAAAAATTAGTAGCAGGTTGTTAATCTTAAAATTATTCACTTATCTGTGTTAGATAATAATACTATCGATTACAGAATCGAGTAAAAAGATTCTTCACAATTTATTGTCGTCGTTCAAATCGTTGTCTAAATAGTTTACGCAGATAAACCGTTTTAAATTGTGTTAAGTGCTTTATCTGTCCATAATCAGTTGTAAGAAGTTCCTAATACCTGAGCACTGAGTCTGTTCACAAAAGTGAGAATCCTACGCAAATGCGCTAACTATTATTTAAAATTTTACTTTGTCTTTTCTTGGGTGCTCCGCTGCTAAATCTTCAAGATACCTTAACCATAATTGTTGGTTGACACGCGTCATATGGACCACTTAATACGTCTTAGAATAATAATATACGATGTTCTCTGTAATTTCAAGGTTCATGTATTATATCCTTGTGATCACTATTGTCTTTCCAATATGCCTCAGATGTGTAATTACCGTTGATAAGCCTCTAATTATCTCCAACGCCCGCACCCTCTGTATCTGTTTCACCGACTTCACCGTCCCTGTCATCAAATTAGTATAATCCAATAAGTCTCATGCTGTTAGCTGCATCACGTCTATGATTACCTCTCGTTAGGTTCTTTTGGACCGGTGAGAGGAAGTCACGCTGTGATGGTTTTGCATGCCTTATAAAGAGCCTTGATTGAATTGGTCTTTGATTAATTATCGTTACATTCTTCGCTGTTGTTTATTACTCTGCCTTTTATTTTTGTTAATTTGGTAATAGACTTGTCTCCATTGAAATGTTAATTTAAAAAACGTGGTTTTGTCAAAAGTCAATATCAGCTTAAAATACTGTTTCGTATGTTAGCTGGAAATTAATGTTGTCAGTTTGGCTGAAAATCTAAAACGAGAAAAATGTGCTAATTGCTATGAATATTAATCATTTTTATTAGGCGTTTTAATGTGTAGTTGTCCTGCTGCTAGAATTTTTCTATAAGGTAGAATTTTCCTTAAAACATACTAAATCCCAAAAAAGCTATACCCGTTTTGGTCTGAAGCTTTTTTTTATAATAGGTTGGGGAAAAAGTCTTTTCGTATTTTTGTATGAAAAGTCAAGACATTTTTTTCAAAGTTTATTTACATTTATTTACAATATATATGTACCGTTTTGTTGAATAACTTTCTGCCATTTTGTGGGCAGAGACATTATCCCGTTACTGTAGAAACTTTGGGACTTCTGATCAAAAAAACGGGACAAATAGTTTTGGCAGTCCTCTCTTGAGGTCAACCTTACAGAACCTAAAGAATTCTGCAGAGACCGAAACAGGTGAAAATCTGAAGGCGCAAGGTCAGGGCTATATGGTGGATGCACTAGGACCTCCCAGTCGAACTCTCTTAATTTTTGCTGAGTGGCTAAAGATGTGTGTGGTCTAGCGTTATCGTGATGAAAGACCACACCCTTCCTGTTGATCAATTCCGGCCGTTTTCTCTCGACTGCTTCCTTTAATCTCATCAGTTGCTGGCAGTAAAGATCAGAATCGATGGTTTTGCCGGGCGGTAAAAGCTCATAATAAACAATGCCCTTCCAATCCCACCATACACACAGCATCACCTTATTTCGTGTTAGGCCAGGTTTGGCCACAGTCTGTGAAGCCTGGCCAACTTTCGACCACGACCTTTTTCGCACGTTCTTGTCGTACGTGATCCACTTTTCATCGCCAGTTATCAATCTCTTCAAAAACGGCTCGGTTTAATTACGTCTCAATAATGAATCGCAAATGAGTACACGGTTCATTAAGTTTCTTTGAGTGAGCTCGTGTGGCACCCAAATATCGAGCTTTTTTGTATAACCAGCTTTCTTCAAATGGGTCAAAACTGTTTTGTGGTCAATTCCCAGTTCTTCAGCTACATCGTAACTACTAAAATGCCGATCTTGCTCCACTCTTTCAAAAATGGCGTCCATTTTATTCGTAACAGGGCGACCAGAGCGAGGTGCATCTTTAACATCAAAATTTCCGGACTGAAAACGTTTGAACCAAATTTGTGCTACTCTTACTGACACTGCATCAGGTCCATAAACATCACAAATTTTTTTCACTGCTTGAGTTGCATTTTTGCCTTTTTTATAATAAAATTTTAAAATGTATCGAATTTCTTCATTAGATTCACTCATTTTTACGGAGAGAAAAACAAATGAAAAATAGCGGGAAACAACTTTTTTTCATTTTTTTCTTTTCTTTATAATGGAACCTTTTTAATGTTACCAAAACCAGCCAGACACAAATAGTACAGTCAAAAAAATTTTATAATAAGTTTATACCTACGTTATGCGAAAAGACTTTTTCCCCGACCTAATATATAAATTATGTTTTTGAAAAATCTTTCTGTTCTTAGAATTTTATATGCCTTCTAACCTAACCTAACTACAGTTATGTAGCTTTTGTTTTTAGAAAACAACAGAGATGGCACGAAGTTCCTTTATCTCTAAAACAAACGATAAGTGAGTATTTTATCTGAAAGTTCCCAGTCATTCATTACATCAGAGTTCGTTAGCTTCGTTTCCATTACGCCGGGGGTCTCCCGCCTCCTGCTGTGTTGATAGGCTTGCGACTTACATACAGCTTGATTGATTTTTGGGACAGAATTAAGTGGTTTGTTTTGGTATGACGCATTTTACGTTGAAGTTTACGGACTGTTTTCTATGTAGTATCAAACTCGTAATATACAAAAAAGGTCAGGTACACATTTTGTATCTGATTTGTCTCTGATGGACGCATCAAATATATAACATCAAAAGACAGCACACAAAATTGACAAATGCGATGTAGTGAGTAAGTAATTATTTTTTATTATCAAAAAGTATAAAACCATAAATATGCTGCAATACCACTTAATCCTCTAGAAAAATTAGAAAATTTAACAGTGTTCTGTTGATAATGTCTCAGAGCTGGAAGACATTTCAAGACAAATATTTAAAAGCAATTGAAGTCCATTCATTGACATAAATGTCAAACTATTCGCAATAATCAAATTTTCCCTAATAAAAATAGTTTCCAAAGATATTTCACATTAAGCAAACCAAACTCTACACATCACCATGCTAGTAGACCATTCACATAAGCGTATAAAAACTTCCTCTAGCATAACTCCCCAAAAATCAAAATCCATTAATTGACATAAATATCAAACGCTTCGCAGAAATCAAGTTTTCCCAAAATAAGTTAATCTTTCCCCAAGTTATAATCCCTGTTGGGATGGGAGACAACATCGTCCCTCCCGTCCACTCTACGGTCCCCTAATTCGCTAATAGAAAACAGAATATCGGATGTCTGTTGTCGGACACCGTGACGACATCCGGCACACGCCGGAAGTGCAATATGGCGGACATGACTCGCTAATACATTTTCCTTATCTACCGTCCTTTGATCGGATTATGGTATCAGATTTAGTTGCGATATTTAGTTATGTATATTATCGATCCATTCTTATGTTAGAATATGAAAAATGTTTGCTAAGTCAGGGGTTTAAAAATAACTTTCACGTGCAATATCTAACTGAAATTGCTTTTCATGAGGGCGTGTTGAATTGTTCCTCTGTTTTTCGGAATTCTGCGCGGGAGCTGAAATTTTCTAAAAGTATCGCTTGTATCAATAAATTATAGAATTACAGTTTATTTAGTCATAGGTAAATTATGTTGTAGGTTTTATCACTATGATTCACCATGTAAGCAAACGAATTTTTAAAAGTATATACTTCATTTTAATACATGTCACACAAATATTTCCATTTAATCAAATATCTATTTGCTACTTTTAGGTATAGTTTAAGTATTTAAAGTTTTTCTAGCTCAAAAACTCATCACGATAAACCTGAATTGATAATTTTCCAGATCTAGTTGGGGTTGAAAGTTAATAGAAATTTTAAACATGTAAGTTTAAAATTATCTGTATCGACTGTTCATAATTATGTTAGTCATTAAAATTGTAAATCCTTAAAAACCTCGATTTTTCGGTTTAGAGTTAGGTATTTCAGATTGCATACAGTTTCTAACCAGTATTACATCACCTAAGACCCCACACCCACATAATTTCCCACTTAACGACAGCCACGCCCAATGTCTTTTCTATCCTTCTCTCTCCCAAGCCTACATCCCTGTATCCTTCGTCCTTGATTCCAAGCGAATCGGAGACGCCCTGCGAGCCAGACAGACCGGCGCCGGAGTACATCGATCCTTCCAGAAGGTTCCACCGCGCATGCGTGTAAGTTGTTTGCGCATTTTCCTTGGAGATTATAGATTTTTTTGTCTCCACGTGTGTTCTATTTGAATTATGTGATGCGTGGATTTTTATATAGATCGTGTGATGTCTTGAAAGTTTAATCTTGTTAAGGAATTCTTATAAATATTAGTTCTGTTAGCAATCAATTTACCAATTTGGTCAATTATCACGATTATGAATAGATTTTTTGTCTGCCACGTGTTTGCTGATATATGGATCGTTTCATGTCTTAAGAATTTCTACCTTGAATTCAGATTGCGTTTAGTCTAAATTAGTTGTTATTGCGATAATTTTATCTTTTTGGGCAATTGTCTAATTATTCCATTCCCAGGATTAATTACAGTTCAAATTAATGTTAAATATTACTACATTATAAATCAAACATTTATACTATATACGTATTAAAAAAAATAAGTCAAGAAAGAAAAATATATAGGTTGGTGAGCTTAAGTCCACAAGAAATCGCTTCCAGCCAACCCTAGCAACAGTGTGAAAATGCGATTGAAAAAATGAAAGAAGCAGTTTTACTTACCCATAAACCAAAGCAGCTGCATATACATAATAAAAATAACATAGAAATATACACAAATTAATTCTATTAAGAATGTAATTCAATCATTAAAGTAGATATATTTGTACCAAGGGATTTACTGATCTATACGACAGCCTTTAAAACCTTATAATAGAAAACAGAAACTATTCCTTCAGAAGGCGGTCTAAATTAATTATGACTACTTACTTACTATGTAAAATCTTACGAGTTTTAATAATCTCAAACCTGCGGAATGAAACCTTATTGTAAATCTGATTTGTTTAAATGTAAAGTTGTTTTTCAATTCCTCAGTTTCTATTTTTTGCATTTACTATGCTATAAAGTTGAGCGACGAAATTTGTTTTTTTTTTAAACTTAAATTCAAGTCAAAAAAGATCTGACTAAAAATTCATCAGTTTGTTTGCTGGCCACTGAATAAATGACTTAATATTAAACAGGGTAATCAATTAAGGATTTGATAAGAAGTCTGCGAAAAGTTATATCCCGCAGTAACAGGGATTAAAAATATGTTAGGACTTTCCAGTTGAAATTTTAGATTCTTGCCACGGAGCAAGTAAACAGGATTACTTGACTTTCCCTAATTCTATTATTATATTATCAATCATTGTTCCAATTTCTCGTCCCAGACAAATGATTTTTGCGTCTCGGTAACCTAACACCATAATAGCTTGACCTGTATCGAATCTCACCAAGACAGATAGCTCTCTCGCCCCTGCTTTGTCTTTTGTGTCTCTTTTGTTGGGGTGCTGTGATATTTCGTTATTGTTGTCGTTGACAGGTTGACGTTGGCCACGTGTTGGTTTGGTGTCGTCTAATTGGTACTAATGGATTCCAGATCCTCCTTTATATTATCCTTTTATAGTGTTTTTGTTTTTTGTACCCTTTTTTCTGATATTGATTTCAATGATTTACATATGTGTCTCCAAAAAAATATAGACACTACTGTTTTTAAATGAGCAACGAATATTTAGATTGACAGTTCAATCCTAAAATACGCCTATATATCTTTCTCTACAGTGTCAATAAAGGAATATCAAAAGGTATGTAAAATTTTTAAAAGTTGGTGTCTTGCAAATTTAATTAAAAGATAACTCCTCTTTGAAAAACACAATCAAAATATATTGTTCTCACTTAATGTTAGAATTGACAGAGTATCAAATTTCTTTGTCAATAAAATAAAAAGATTGCTCCCTTTCAAAAAGCATTTGCGCCCACGAGAATGGTGATTGTGTCCCCCACGCGTCCCAAACACGGGACGAAGTCGTCACGTCGCGTTAGCGCAACGTAAAGTTTAACCCTACATTAAACAAGTTGGCAGCGCATAAACGCGGTGCGCATTCACCCGAGAAAGATGCGTTGCGACGCGCGTATGAATAATATTACCTACGGATACCGTATAGAATTATTATTGTACTAAAATATGAAGAGATAAATATTAATTTATGCAAAGGGAGAGAAGAGATATTTACGTCATACGGCACTATAATTATGGATTGTGTCAATAAAATTGACTTTCGGAATATGAAATTTGTTATTGCACGAAAATGTGATATTTAAATATAATTTATGCATAGGGTGAGACAATTTTCGCCATATGATTTTAACTATGATGTATATTTATGAAAGAGACATTTAGAATAAATTGGATTTAACATTGTTAAATGTCACTTTACACAGAAGAATTTGGATGAATGGGATTAAATAAATAAATATTACTGGACATCTCACACATTGCTTTTAGTCCGAAAGCAAGAAGAGCTTGTACTTAAAACGACTTAACATTCTTAAACTATAGACTATCAGCAGTCAAACTAAGAATTTTGGTAAGTCGTCCCTGTGTGTGTTCCATTAAGCTCTGGCAGTCTCTGCAGGAAGAGCGTCAAGAGCGAAATGACGAATGATGATATTGACCTAAACGACATGTCTTTCAGTCGTAAAACAATAACATTGCACATGATTAAATAGTACGTTCTAACTTTCATGACATATTTAGTTACATTATGAAATGCAATAATTTGATTGAGTGCTTATCACAATTTTACTCAAATTACTAAATTACGATCAGGCATATTACTCACCATCTGGTGAAAGTCTCGTAATAACATTATTTCTATAGCAGCAATAACATCGTGCACTTATTTTAAACATTGACAAATGGCACACATTTCATTTTCATATTACTGCGTATTGTAAATTAATTGAAAGTCCTACACGCTCAAGAACCTCCGCCACTCAAGACTAAATTCCCTAAAAGCGCTTACTGCCTATAATAAAGTCGTCCAAATAACCAGACCACTCGCTGATATTGAACTATTAAAATTCCTCTAGGCCTCTTCCTATGTCTGCGCGTCCAACGCAAGCCATCCTCCGCCTTTTTATGCAAAATACTGTGCAATAACTCTCACCCGTTATAGCCATGAGCTTTTTAATGAGTGCATGCGAATTGGTGAAAAGCATCCGACAAGTCGAATGAACCTTCATGCGATGCATTGAAAGGTCAGTTTCCAAAAGCTTGGATGGAAGCGTGGGTTTTATTGAGCTGCAGACAAGTGGAGTAGGGGTTTAATTTTAATAAGTTTACACTTTATGGACTGGTTACGACGAAGCAACAAGTAGGGATACACGAAAGCAATATTGAGGCGGTGATTAGAAATGTGTAGTCTTGTCTATTTGGAAATATACGATAAATTATTTTCGTCTTTTTGTTATTGAAAGTTATTTTAATACAATGCGATTATGACTCTTAATGTCATGTCTTTCAAAAATATTGATAAATACTGTTGTTTTATGTTTATTGCCACTAAGTCCCAATAATTATTTTGAATACATTAATTTATTATAAACATTGTTTTATATAAACGACTCAAGTGATTACATATTTTTGTAATATTAGTTTTTAGGTTTATATATCATTTCAAGCGAACTATAAAGTATTTATGAGAAGCTTGACAGGATTAACAAATAATACCATTTGGCTTATGTATCTTTATAGACGTTTCTTCTGTCGATATTTTTTTGTAAATCATACGTGATTAAGGCTCTCTACATAGTATTAAACAAAGTCGTTTTCCTGTCTGTCCCTATGTATGAATGAATGACTGAACACTTTATTGTACACCAAAATAAAGAGATATACAGCAATGGAAAAAAATAATAGTACAATGGGCGGCCATTATTGCTCACAGCAATTTCGTCCAGGCAATCTTGGGATGGACAGGACATGATAAGAAGTGTACTCGTAGGGTAGCGCAATAGAGTGCTCTAATTAACAATAATTATTATGATATATATAGCCATAAAAAATGCACTTCAAGAGAACCACGAATTCACATTTATGCTTAGATGCTTTAACTACGCAACAGATTTTGAGGCGGTTTTTTTAAAATATATAAAGTGATTTAAGAGTAAGGTTTTTATATGTAGGTCACGCTGACGGAGTCATGGGCGGCCGCTAGTTAATATAAAATTGCCACTCATTTGGCATTTTATTAATAATTAAGACTTCAATGTTTTGCATTTAAATTAAATTTATAAATATAAATGAATAAATATTTCTGACACTTACACCAATTATTTAGTTCCAAGATAAGCATCATTGAGAACTTGTGTTATGGATACTAAATAACGGATAACATACATAAATACTTTTTTTTTAAATACATACTTAATATACATAGGAAAATACCCAGATTAGAACAAATATTCATATTTATACACACAAATATTTGTCCTGTGTGGCAATCGAACCCACGACCTCATGAGTAGAATTCGGATATATTCGCCATCACGCCATATCGGTCGTCAATTATTGCTTTTATGACGTATTTGATTCAACATACATACATAAATTCATGCCTGTTTCTCCGATGGGGTAGGCAGAGGCATTGCCAATTATATAGCCGGTCCCACGTAATAGGTGGCGAGACTATTGCCGCTGGTTACGACTATATTAGGAGTCATAATCGCATTGTAAGTAAATAACTTTCAATAACAAGAGGACGAAAATAATATTTCGTACATTTCCAAATAGACAGGACTACAACTTTTTAATTACCGCCTCCATATACCGTAATAAATTGGTTCAACATTGTATTACATTGCATTGTGAATGTATGTTGAAAACTATTTAATAACAGACATAGTCCTTATGAAACGCTCGTAGCTCTGCAGTGCTCGGGTTCGGAATTACCGAAGTACTATGTAATAGTTTATAAAATAAAAAGTATTTTGACTTTTGACTTCTTGACAGCAGAGTTTACAGATGCTGTATGTTCTGTCCGTGAATAGGTCAAAGATTTTTAAATCAAGGAAGTGCTCGTAGCTCTGCAGTGCGCGGTAGTCGGAAAGCAGAGTTTACAGAGGTCAGTCCTTGGATGAGTGACCGTTTGTGTGGCATTTGATATCGAGCGCTTCCGTGCTTCGGAAGGCACGCTAAGCCGTCGGTCCCGGTTATCACTAAATTTGGTAGTCGTTAAGCCATCTTAGAGGCCTCATGGGTGGCTTGATAAATTCTAACAGCAAGATGCCATACACCTGCCTCCGTCAATCCGCACTGGGTCAGCGTGGTGGAGTATGACCCAATACCCTCACATCTTGATATGTGAGAGCAGGCTCGTGCTTAATAGTGGGACGTTAATGGGCTGTAATGATGAATGATGATAGTCCTTATTCCTGTAGAAGCAGGCAGGGATCAAATCCTTTTTTTTAAGTTTATTTTTTTATTTGTACTTTTTATTAATTGGCATTATGTTTATTCTTTATCGTCAGTCTAATTATCATACTGCGTAACTCTTTCAAGTATATTTCAACTATAAATTAATATGTAATTAGTAATGTACAAATTATAATAACATCGATTGATTCAATTAGTGCCTAAACTATAAAAAAAATTAAGTCATATTCACTATAAAATTATTTATTAGACGTAAGTTTGTATAAAAAGACATAAGCAGTTTGAAAATATGTTATAAATTAATTAAACCTTCCCGTATTTCACCTAAATCTAAATATAAAACAAATATATCCAGAACATTACCTACTCTGTCCGACTAACTGTAATAATCTATTTTCGTTAAAACATCAACTCGACTGAAATAGACGGAGTAAACATTTCGAGCTGTGTCGATAGCCGAACTGGGTTTACTGTTAAGTATTAAGTTTACTGTTTGTTGGATAGTTTTGAGAAAAGCTTCAGATACTATTGTTAACAAGCAGCGCCCTGCGGTTTTACCCGCGTGGTCCCCGTTCCCGTCGAAATATCGGGATAAGGAGTGTCCTATATGTTAGTCCAGGACTGCAGCTATACACGTACAAAGTTTCATCACAATCGCTCCAGTAGTTTTTGCGTGAAAGAGTAACAAACATCCATCCACACATACAAACTTTCACGTTTATAATATTATTAGTAGGATATCACGATTTTTATGATAATTCTTAAATACTTAGTAAAAGTACCAGATTTGTATTTGGATTTAAATTCTTGATACTTTTGAATACGAATAATTTGTGTTACTTGGCATTAATTAAAGTATTGCCTAACAAGTGGCATCTCACAGCGGCTAGCAAAAATGCTGATGAACACCCAGCTTAAAAGACTAGGGATTGTAGAATATATAGCAGGGAATCGCATGCGTATATATTTGCCAAAAAAAAATCCTATACTTATTTTTAAAAAGTGTTATTTATGTTTATATTAGTGCGCTGGAAAAAAGTTGTTACCCGGTTCGTCTTTCAAACGAGGGAATCAACTACTTTTTGGTACAGGATACTGTTACTGTACTTGTACCTATTGATTACTAAGACCTGTACAACAGGACAGGGCGGAATAAGTTAACACTATTTTATAACATTTTCCATTTGATACATGTTAATGTCGTCAGTTCAGATCAATTAGGACTGGCTTGAACTAAAATAATAATGTTTTAAAAATATTAACCTTCTAATATTATAAATGCAAAAATGTATCTTTATTACTCTTTCACGCGATTTGAATAAAATTTGGCACGCAGATAGTTTATAACCTAGATTAACACATAGGATACTTTTTATCTCGCTATTCCCGCGTCTCATATCTTCATATAAAGCAGTAAGTAAGTCAGTTAAAGCGCTCGTAGCTCTGCGGTGCTCGGTGGTAGGAAACGATAACCGAAGTACAGCAAAGTTTACAAAGGTCAGTCCTTGGATGGGTGACCGTTTGTGTGGCATTTGATATCGAGCGCTTCCGTGCTTCGGATGGCACGTTAAGCCTTTGGTCCCGGTTATCACTAAATGTGGTAGTCGTTAAGCCATGTTAGAGGCCTAATAGGCGGCTTGATAAATTCTAACAGCAGGACGCCATACACCTGCCACAGCAAATCCGCACTGGGTCCGCGTGGTGGAGTATGACCAAACACCCTCGCACCTTAATATGTGAGAGGAGGCTCGTGCTCAGTAGTGGGACGTTAATGGGCTGAAATAATGATGATGCAGTCAGTTTATTCTTTTTCCTCACTCCACAATTGACATATAAGCACGTAGTCCACAAAACTGTACACCATGCCATGGCGTTGTTACATCACCTGTCTGTCTGTCTATATTTACCAAGTTATTAATAAACTCGTGTGAACTGTCTCAAACTAGTGACAGATGGTTGTCGTTCAACTCGATCCGGCCAGAGGCAGGAGTGTTATGTTTTGGTTTTTTTTAAACACTTATTATATGTATAATTTTTTGACCTCGCCTCCGTCCTTGTCACAGCTGATCACACTTGTAGGTCTCCTCCTCCTTAGTGTGATGTCACATATTTTGCAATTGTACAGCAAGAAATAATTACATCAAAACAGCAGTTTCAAAAGTTTGAAATTTGAAGTCACGATATTACAATCCCTCCCATCCCCTTGTCATACCATGTCACACTTGGTCAACCCCCTCCCACCCCCTTAACTTGTGACATCATTTATGAATAGCCCCCTTGTGATAATGACCACATCATAAAATTTTTTGCCGAATTCCTTTATAATAATTATTAATTTATCTAAAAATCCCGGGTATGTGAGAAGTTGAATCGCTTGAAACTGTGGTAGAAGATGAGCTTAGAATCAGTGGAAACGGTCACATAATTTCGTAGCTTAGCTTTCGCATCCCCGCTGCACAGCATAGCACATCTCTGGTGGAAAGCTATCCTTATCCCACAGTTCGAATCGCTTCAACCCTAAAACGAACACCAAAGAACAGAGGGCCTACTCTAATTCAACGAAAACGAAATTCCGCTACACCCATTCCTTTCACTCGATAATGATATACCCAAGGAGTGACAGAGATAGATGCAACGAAGTTTCGTTTTCGTTGAATTAGAGTAGGCCCTCTGGTATTTAATGAACATGAACCACGACATCTCGTAATGAAGAATATACTCAAAGGTTTATTGGAGCAGTTAAAAACAGTTTATTTGTTTTTAATTGTTCTCCCAAATGAGGCAATGTGATGCAACTCCGTCGTTTCCCGTCCACAGTAATTTACGTATAACATAAGCTATTTCTGTGAGATCATCGTTTTATAGTAATACATACATACATACATACATACATTCAAGCCTGTTTCCCCGAAGGGGTGGGTAGGCAATACAACTAAATAGTTATAGAAAGGTTTCTGCCTACTCCTAATGAAATACAAACATTCATTCACACATTGTTTTACGTAAAACATTTAAATAAATAAATGTTCTCTTACAATCACACTAATTATATAGATGCAAAATAAGTATCATTTAGAACTTGTGTTTTGGATACTAAAGAACGGATAAACATACTGAAATATTTTTTTTGTATATACATACTTAATATTATTAACTTTTAATTTATTTCTTAGTTCGATTTTTATAGACATTTTTTATTTTGACAGTCATAGGTAATAATGTATTATAATAATGTATTTTTTTGTTTGTTTTCGTGACGTAGTATGTTGTGTTACCAATAAATGAGTATTTATTGGTAACACAATATATAGAAAACAATTTATTGATTCATGCGTTCAAGCGAGAGTCAACTCGAGAGACTCTCGTTTCAGCGTTGGTCGTGAAGACATCGTTGTTCGGAGGCTCCTATCTTACCTGAAGATGCCCTGCGTAAGGACGAAACACGTTTCGTGTTGAAGTTTCTCGATTTTTCGGAAAATTATAGTAGTGCGGGAATTGTTACAAAGATATTTTTAATCCATCACTTGCTTACATAGAAAACACCCAGATCAGAACAAATACTCATGTTCTTGCACACAAAGATTTGTCCTGAAAAAAGAAAAACATTGTGTCATTTAATACTTTTACTTAAATCAATATTTGGATGTAGAGTTATCGGTTGAGTCGATTTATTTGCTCGCGATTGTATATTATGAGCGTGAGATTATGAATAGTGAAATTGAACTAAAAAACAAATACAATACGTAATTATTTCCTTAATACATGCCTATTCCTTATAAAAGCTTGGCAGGTTGAATTACTGGGCATACGCAAAATAATTCCGGCTGTCCTGAGGCTAGGTCCTGCTGTGGCTGCAAAGTAAAGATAAACTAGCGAACTCAAACGTTACTTCCGAATTTTATAACAGTTTATTAAATTTAACTAATGGTTAACAAAAACAAAAACATGACTCAACAGTAATAACTTTTATGTATTTCTTAGAACAGTGTTATTTTGACTACTACAGCCATAACAAGTAAACACACACACACTTACACTGACTCGCTTTAAATAAGAAGGCACTGTACACCTACAAACATATTTGCATAACGTAATATTAACGAAATAGTGTTGTCTATCGCCTAAATTGTCGATCCTTTTTTTCTCTTACAATCACTCCAATTATTTAGTTCCAAGATAAGTATCATGAAGAACTTGTGTTATGGATACTAAAGAACGGATAAACATACATAAATACTTTTTTTTGTAAATATATATATTTAAAATCATTTATGCATTTTAAAACATACAGTAAAGATATAGAGATACTTAATATACATAGGAAACACCCAGACCAGAATAAATAGCGGGTGGGCAAGGAGGGCCCGTCCAGCCGCGCCTGGGGGGTCTTAGGCGGCTGGGGCAGGGGGCCCCTTTCGTCTAGCTGTAGACCTTCCCAGAAGTCGGCCAATTACGCCATGGCCGCAAGGAGGTAGGGGGGGCGCGACACACTGCGCTTCTCTGAGGAGGTCCTCCCGGTTCTGATCCAGGGGACGTTGGCCGCGGGCAGGGTGCCTGAAGCTACAAACCCAGGCACTGGCCCCTGCCCCTTTTTCAACAGCGGTGGGCGTCGTCAGAAGTTTTTTAGTGGGTAGGACTGCGGTGGTCGCGTCTGCCGCAGTGAGCCCCACACTCCCCTCCCGGTCCCCTTCATTGGCCGGGAGACAGTGCGTAAACAGCATTTTTTACCGACGATAAAAAAAAAAGGTGTTGCGTATCCGTAGCCTGCGCTGGTTTCCATCTGTTGTGCCGCATTCTTGTGGTAAAAAATGGGTTAGAAAGTTATAGATCGCGTTATTTAAGTGCAATTTTGTGTTACTATCGAGTCTATTGACCAATGAAGTGCAATTGATATTTTTTCTTTTTACTTCTATAGCTATAAAAACTAAGTTCGCTTGAAAGAAATCGCTGTAAGCGATTAGGCCGCCAATAGTATCGCTGTTCTTTTGCAATTGTTTTCTTGTTTTTTAATTTGGTGTACAATAAAAAAAATTCTACCTATCTATCTAAAAACTGAACACATAACCATAAATTTAAATGAGATTTGAATAAGATGGTAATGTAATCCTACATAGCATAATATAATATAGTGTACGCAATTGTTGTGTCTATCCTACTAGTTATTATTTTAAATTCAACTTGCTGAAAAACTCTCGTGTGAAAGTTTACTTAAAAATGTATTTTATTATGTTCAATATAAGTGCTGAATAAATATATTTCCTACATGCTTTTTATATAGTATCGATGTGTCTACTATCGTTAGTGGACCACACTAGTAGACAACGTCACACTTGTCATTGATGCCTCTGTGAATGAACCACATTCCTTATTTATCAATGTTACTTCATATAGATCTATGCTATGTGTTTGTTTGTTACATAGATAGTGTGGTCATTGTAGGCGTTTGTTATACTTTCATTACTATATTATGTAATGTTGACGATAACTATGGCGTGTGTGTCAGTATGCTTATGTTTCGGTCCTGGGTTCGGTTCTCACACAGGAAAAATATGCTTGATTACGATTATTATGTCCTGGGCTTGGTGTTTACATACGTATTGTCATGTCTTTGTCCAGTAGGGTTAGACAGGGATCACGTCCTTCCACTTGCTACGAACCTGGCGCACACTCTGATCTTCATTTACACCTATTGATCATACGCGCATGTCGATTCAGGGTACTTTTGTACTGCTTTTTTCCCCAAAACATTGCTTTTATGGAAATTTACCATGTATTAAACAAACATGTCTATCTTCGCACACTTCTTTAAACACATTTACGTCAAAAAATCCAAAATTTAGTTAAACTATGCCACAAGTTTTCTTTTATGTAGATGCATTCGACGATCGATTTGGCGTGGAGGTCAGTATACCTGCACTTCACTCCAGAGGTCGTGGGTTCGATTCCCATACAGGACAAATCTTGGTGTGCATGAACATGAATATTTGTTCTGGTCTGGGTGTTTTCCTATGTATATTAAGTATGTATTTACATAAAAAAGTATTTAAGTATGCTTACCCGTTGTTTAATATCCATAACACAAGTTCTTAATGATACTTATCTTGGAACTAAATGGTTGGTGTAATTGTCAGAAAATATTTATTAATTTATTTATTGAGTGCTTAAAGATCTTTTTTGTTATGCGACAACAGTCCTTCAGAGAGCGCCAAACACCAAATCAAGTATTTTATTATAGTTATGACAAAAAAATCTTTTCTACTGCCAAATTGTTAATTTGATATTTATTTACGTATTTTAAGAACTACGTCGCATTTGTAAGAAGTTGGAAGTTGTGCCCCTTTTGCCGCATTTCAGATGAGACGGTGTTTCCTCCGCGCTAAAATAAAATATGACTCAATGGAGCGTGCCGCGGCGTTGGACCGAGCGTAGCGTGTCTTTATTTATTTGGATGACGCTACTGTTGTGTTTTTCCTAAATTGCTAGGTGGGTTGGAAAGTAAAGTAAACAGTTTTTGTAGAATATGCAGATCGATAATGCCACCCTCTATCATCTCATGGGAAGTCTTAGGATTCGACGAAGAGAAATGTTACCGGATGATGGGCAGCAGCGTCATCGTGTGTCCTGGCTGGAACTGCGATCACCAACCCGCTAAACCAGCGTGCTAATTATAAACAAATTGGGCTGCCGCGTCATCCTGCGAACTAGCTTAAACGGCGATCAACAGTCCAGCGTGGTGATTATGGGCAAATACCCCCAATAGAATTGTAATCTATTGGGGAGGCTAATGTTCAGCAGTGGACTTTATAAAGCTGATAAGATGGTACAGAAGCGATATCGCATGCTTAATGGTATAGTGACTTAACTCAAAAAAGACGATTTTTGGGACATCACAAAAGATTAAATTAAATTGATATGATTTATTAATTAGTAATTCTGCTTGTGATTTGAACGTTTGATTAACATTGATTCGATCTCATTAAGAAATAGATAGACATAAGTACGTAACTCAAACCTGACCTCCTATCAATTAATGGGTCGATGTTCCTTTAAGCATGCGATATGTTGATCATCAAAACTAAGCAATATCAGTGCTTAATACACTGTTTCGACCATTTGGATCTGCGTCCTCACCATCACATCGTCATCCCTGCCAGTTTATCTGTGGTTACCGCAGCATATATTCTCCTACCATTCATCTGAGTCATTTGTTATATATAACCCCTTTCTCGGTCATATAATTCTACACGCACTCAGTCTATTTTTATGAAAGGTTATCCGTAAAAATTATTGAATTATAAATTCATGTTGGAAGTGATGTGATGGCATTTTGTCGTAAAATAGGTGTGATTTAAATAATACTGATTTGAATGTACAGTGGATCTAGACGATTACCTTGAAGAACCCATATTAGGTGTTATAGACGTATGTATCAGATGCTTTAGCAAACACGAGTACAAGGAAATGCATTGCTTACAAAAGAATAATCGTTTGAGTAAATGCTCACAAGTGTGTGGTGTGTGATATGTTGGTTGGATTTCCCTTGTTTAAAAATGAAGAGCTTTTTTTAATGTGACACGTCATAATGACTACATCCTATCTGATGGTAAGCAGTCGATGCAGTCCAAAAAACAATGAAAGCGCTTCATACCGTGAAAAAGGCACGGTACAAAGCGCATCCACTCATGACGGCCTGCTAAAATGCCGTTTCACGCCCCGCTTAAAATACCCGGGATCATAGAAAATAGGAAACACATGAGCCGACAGCGAGTTCCAGAGCTTAGTGGTCTTGCTCAGAAACGACTTTCCAAATTTCTTGGTTTGAGTGCTGATAGTCTACACAATATGAGGATGGTTTCTAAAACCAACACGTGTTGTTCGGGAGAGGAAAGGGGAGGGCGGGATGAGATCGAAAAGCTCCTCAGAACACTCGCCATAGCAGTTAGCATAATAAATATAGCAGTTTACTGTCAAAACCTTTTTCCCTCCATTCCAGAACATTTCTGCCCCAATAGCCGTCAGTTCTTCGTGGTTTGTTCCCTGATCACTGCTTCACGAGTTTGCGTGCTTCTTTAAGCTGTTTTATTACATACACATATTTTGTTACGCCTGATGCTTCTAAGGTAGGTAGGTGTACATACTTCCTCTTGATGCGGTCTTGGCACTCGGGACCTTATCATGAAACTATTTTCCAGCCGGTTTAGGGTATTTTAGACCTGTCCTTATTCCAAACCTTATTGAGTTTTGTGAAAATGTCATACGCGGTCTCCTTTAACATTATTATATTGAAAGTAAGTTATGAAAATTCATAAGTTTTCATGCAATCATAAATAAAATCATCAAACAGCTTTTGAAAGCAGATCTTAACGATTCTGTTTGGGTATCTTCTAAAATTAGAAAAGTATGTTAGTTACTCCATCTCGGTTAAAAATAACTATATTACCGGTACAGATTATTGACGGTTACTGTCATTAAGATATATTGGTCGTTTATATCAAATCTTCGGAAAATTTTATATCAAAACGTACCTTCTGATTTAGTTGTTTTATCAATATTTATTTCACAATAATCGTTTGGGGATCGGGGTGTATGCTTTAGGAAGATCTTCCCTTGGGTAGGCCCAAGGGAAGATCTTCCACTGGGCGGATTGACATGCCGGGGGGCTTCGGCCCAACCGATAATGGTTGGACCGGGGGACCGATTATAGATTCAGTAATTCATTCAAATGTACGTTTCATTCATAGCTTGTAATGTGTCGCCATAACAGAAAACATCTCAGAACATCCTTAAGTTTATAAATAACTATCTCAATCCTTTCCGTGGAATCTCTCGTTCTTTCCATCCTTCTATCTCAGTGGTTTCTCACCTTTTCTCTTTCGTTACCCTTATGAACTATGTCACTACTGAAATGCACAATCGGCTTTTCCTTGTAGCCTTTAAATTCAGCATTTCGGACAACATCCTGGGGAGAATAGTAAACAACCAGTTCAATGAGCTCTCGAGGGAAGCTAGGTTTACCCCCGCAGGGGAATAGGATCTATCTTGTCTGTCCCCATCACACATTTATCTATCCAAGTTTCACCACATCATCATAGCAGACTTATAAAGTCCACTGCTGAACATAAGCCTCCAAAACAGATTACATTATACTGGAGGCAAGGTGGTGATCGCAGTTCCAGCCAGTACGTAGGATGACGCTGCTGTGCATCATCTGGTAACAATTTTTTTCGTCGACTCTTACGACTCTTCGTGAGATGAAGGGTGGCACTTTTATAGGGCGGTACCACACAGCCTTGTCCCACATTAATAAAAAATATTACAATCTAGCATGTATTAAAAGCGCTCGTAGCTCCGCGATGCTCGGTGGTAGGAAACGATCACCGAAGTAAGCAGAGTTTACAAAGGTCAGTCCTTGGGTGGGTGACCGTTTGTGTAGCATTTGATATCGAGCTTCCGTGCTTCGGAAGGCACGTTAAGCTGTTGGTCCCGGTTATCACTAAAAGTGGTAATCGTTAAGCCATATTAGAGGCCAAATTAGGCGGCTTGAAAATTTCTAACAGCAAGACGCCAAACACCTGCTTCTGCCAATCCGCACTGGGTCCGCATGGTGGAGTATGACCCAATACCCTCGCACCTTGGTGTGTGAGAGGTGGCTCGTGCACGTTAATAGGCTGGGATGATGTATTAAAAACAATTGTTTCTTTGCCTTCAGGTGCCAATCGACCAGCTCTCACCGCAAACACAAGCGGGCGCGTGACGCTCCCTCCGCGAGCGGGTCGAGCTCGCACTACAGACCAACTGGCGGCGGCTGACGTCCTCGGTTAGTACCTTTCACTTTATATACCATCATCTCAGTCTTAGGGATCCTACCAAGAACTAAGAAGCCCAAGCCAACCTCACCTGCAAGTCGTGCACCTGCCGATCAACGGACGAGGCTCTGCCGAACATAACAGTGTCCGGTAAGCGGCAATAGGCTCGCACCTATTACGTGGGACCAACTATATTATTGACGAAGGGTGGGCGTATAATATGCCTCTGCCTACCCTTTCGAGGAAACAGGCGTGAATGTATGTATGTATTTATCATCTAGGGCGATTTATTGCCCCACTGCTGAGCACATGCCTCCTTCACTCACCAAGGTGAAAGGGATTTCGGTCATTTTCTACCACAAGGACCCAGTGAGGATTGGTAAAGCTGGTTGAAGACTACCTGGCGGCGGCTGATGTTCTTAGTCAGTACTACTCACTTCATTTGTAGCCATGATAGGATCTTCCGTTTATCAAGTCTTCTTTGGTAAAGATCTTCCTTTTCCTTGTCTCTGCTTTATGAACATCACCATCATTATAGAAAGGACGCCTACTGCTGAAAAAAGCCTTCCCCCATTAAACGGGGACTGAATATCTACCATATTCATTTTCAGATTCTCATATATTTACGATACGTTGCATGAATCTGTACGGCTGTCGTTCTCGGTCAGTACCACTCACTTTATTTGTAGCCTTGATATTTATTTATTTATTTATTTATTCAAACACAAAACAAAATGCAACTTATGCTAACAAAGTAAAAACAAATTAAAAAAAATTATAAACTAAGTTACACCTCAAACTATGTGTTCATACATAAAAACCATATTTAAGACGGGTGGATTAGCAATATGTCTTAAGAGTAATAAAATTAAAAATTATTGTCTGTATATTAAAAAGAAAAAAAAGAAAAGAAGAAAAGGATAACAACAAAATTGAATTCAGAGGGATTCAAGTACCTGGCATGAGGAAGCATTTCCCCCATGGAGGATATTTTTGACAGTTTTTCTGAAATGATTCAGTTTTGGTCGAAAAATATCAATATCTTGATGTATTAATGACATTTTGTTATAAGTTCGAGCCATTCGTACCAGTGGGTTAAAATATGATATGTTATTTTTTTGGATACCCAAAACAAAAACATTAGTTGTGTTAGATCTACGGGCACTAAATTTAATATTAAAAGACAATTGGGACAGAAGTTCAGGAGAGTCAATTTCGGAATGCAATATTTTATAAAAATAAACTAAGTCAAAATAAATACGACGATCTTGTAATGTCTGAATTTTGAATTTAGACAGTCTGTGCTTATAGCTAAGACGAAGGTTGGTGCGACCAGGTTGTAGGCGATAACATAGAATTCGAAGAAATTTTTTTTGTACTTGTTCAATAGACTCAACATGCGTATTGTAAAAAGGTGACCATACTGGAGAACCGTATTCTAGTACACTTCTCACAATGCAGTTAAACAGGTACACCACAGTGTTGTGATTCTTAAAATGTTTGGTCGACCTTAATACAAAACCCAGGAGTCGGTTTGCTTTGGCGGTGATATTAGCATAATGTGGCAACAGTAGACCTACTTAAAGTCACACCGTTAATGTCGTAACTATAAAGGATCTTATTTATTTTGTTTGTGAACGATACTACAAAACACTTACTAATATTTAAATATAATAAATTTGTGTCACACCATTCCAATATTAGATTTAAGTCACGTTGTAGAGAGAGACAGTCTTCCGGGCTTGTAATAATGTTAAATACTTTAAGATCGTCAGCGTATAAGAGATAACTACATGACAAATGTTGAACAAGATCGTCGATAAATATTAAAAATAGCAAGGGTCCCAAATGGGACCCCTGGGGTACTCCTGATGTTACTTTAATAGGCGAAGAGATGTATCCCCTTAAAGCTACCAGTTGTGTACGGTTAGATAAATAAGAGCAAATCCAACGGTATAAGTTCCCATGGATGCCATAGTGTGCCAACTTACAACACAGAATCTTGTGATTGACTTTGTCAAAGGCCTTAGCAAAATCAGTATAAATTGAGTCTACTTGTTTACCAGCAGCAAAAGCTTTACAAAGAAAGTTCTTGTATTCTAACAAGTTGCTGATGGTCGACCTATTACGAAAAAAACCATGTTGACTGTCAGATAAATAAGATCAAACATGATTGAAGAGATATAAATACACTAGAGACTCAAAAACTTTTGCAAAACATGAAATAATACTGATAGGCCTATAATTTTCACATTTTGATTTATCCCCCGATTTGTAAATGGGAACAATGTGAGCTGTTTTCCTACGTTTGGGAAATACACCATTACTAAGGGATTTATTATAAATAATAGTCAAGGGTGAGGACAACTGTTTAACACATTTCTTAATAAAAATTGAAGGAACAAGATCATGGCTTTAGTAGGATCTTCCGTTTATCAAGACTTCTTTGGTAAATCTATGGTAAAATCTTCCTTCACCTTGTCTCTGCTTTATGAACATCGCCATCATTATACAAATGACGGCTAGTGCTGAAAAAAGCCTTCCCCACTGAATTGGAACTGAATATCCAGTATAATCATTTTCAGATTCTTATGTAAATACGTTGCATGAATATGGAAGTGTCGTGCTCAGTAGGGGGACTTTTGCAAGGGCTGCGGGACTGTTCGAAAGGGTTAACGCGGCTTCGGGACATAGCAGGCTCAAGAAGGAACATGTATGGTTTTTAGTCAGTAACAGTCTGACACACTTTCCTGCTCCACCCACAGCGGGAGAAGGTCTAAGATGATAATTTGCTGAGACGATTACGATGATATGAGAATTCATTTCATATTTAAAAGAGCATAGCCTGTGAGTTTCTTGCCAGTTCTTCTTACAGAGCGGTGGCTCGGAACTGGCACTTAGATTCACTTACACTTAATTATTTTTTGTTTTTAAATTGTTTTTTTGCATGTAAGTGAATCTAAGCTTCGTGATTTAGTGTAATATTATTTCGATTGTTTTTTTTCATTAGTAATCATAACGTTTTCAAGTACTATGTATAATAGTGATGAAATAAATATTTTTTTTACTTTTACTTTAAGGGCAAATTAAAACAAGTTCTTTTAGCAGATGCAGTCATATTTCTTTTTACTAAAGCCTAAAAAGCGAAAAGTAACATTGAGCTAATAAAGCCCTTTCCCTTTAACAGAATTCCCCTCAACCCCGGCGAAGATTGCGCTCACTCAGCCAAGACAGACAGAGACAGAAGGAAAGGAGACCTAGTGCTTATTCGCTCGACTGCAGCGAAGAGCCGCGCACTGCCACTATACACAGGTAATGAGACAGACATATGTCATCGGACAGCCATATAGAATTTTCAGAAGCGAGACCCCTTGCCTTTAAATTCAGAGGGTCTCGGGTTCTAACTCTGGTGGCGCACCTTTTTTTTTTTTTTAATGTGACACGTCATAATGACTACATCCTGCCTGATGATAAGCAGTCGATGCAGTCCAATAAGAAAATGAAAGCGCTTTATAACGTGAAATAAGCACGCTATAAAGCGCATCCACTCATGACGACCTGCTAAAATGCCGTTTCACGCCCAGCTTAAAAGACCCGGGATCATAGAAAATAGGAAACACATGAGCCGGCAGCGAATTCCTGAGCTTAGTGGTCTTGCTCAGAAACGACCTCCCAAATTTCTTGGTTCGAGTGCTGATATTCTGCAAAGTATGAGGATGCTTTCGAAGACCAGCACGTGTTGTTCGGGAGAGGAAAGGAGAGGGCGGGATGAGATCGAAAAGCTCCTCAGAACACTCGCCGTAGTAGTTCCGGTAAAAGACACTGAGAGATGCAATGTCTCTACGCAGCTGTAGATCCTCGAGTGAGGCACCTATGACTTTTTGTAGTTATGTGTGTAATTATCGCTTGCTTCGTGCCTCGGAAAGCACTCACTTTACACAGGTAATAGTTCTCAGATAATTCAAGTTTTTCTAAACAACAAGGCTGCCTGGAAGTGACATGAATTGCTCCTTTCTTTCTTAAGATATTAGATTGGATATAATCTTAAGATATAAGATGTTGGTAGTTTTAAGAACAACAGCGGTAGACTTCACATTTTGATTTTTTGATTGTATTAGGCTTTAAGGCATCTGAAAAAAGCCGAGATGAGTTTCTTGAGGCATTTCTCTCAATCTCGTTGCCTTTTGGATTCCACGTTAGAGTCACCGACAGACTGACTGACGAACAGTCCCCTCCCCCCTTAACCGCACGAAGCAATAAAAAAAGAAAAAGATAACTCTTACGCGACTTCTCGCTCTACGACAAGCAACCATCCATCACATCAGTTAGGACATGGTTATTATAAAGAGACATCTTAAAAAAACAGTTTTAGTCACCCCTGCTTATATTATCGTTTTTAACATTTAACGTTTTTAAGCGGTGCGTGAAACGGCACTTTAGTAGGGTGCGCTTTGTAGCCCCTTCCGTCTCGCCATAGACCCCCCCAGAAGTCGGCCAGTTACGCCATGGCCGCACACAGAGGTAGGGGGGACGCATGTCATCGCGCCCCGTACAGGAGGTCCCCCCGGTTCTGATCCGGGGGACGTTGGCCGCGGGCGGGGTACCAGAAGCTACAAACCCAGGCACTGGTGCCTCGCCCCTATTCAACAGCGGTGGGCGTCGTCGGAAGTTTTTTAGTGGATAGGACTGTGGTGGTCGCGTCTGCTGCAGTAAGCCCCACACCCCCTCCAGGTCTCCCCATTTGGCCGGGAGACAGTGCGTAAGCAGCATTTTTTTACCGAAGATAAAAAAAAGGGTGCGCTTTGTACCGTGTTTGTTTCACACTATGATGCGCCTTTATTTTGGACTACATCGACTGCTTACCGTCAGGCAGGATATAGTCATTATGACTCGTCACATTAAAAAAAAGCTTCTTGTAGTATTGCAGAACTTGTGGACACGTACACTTGATTGCCGCGGGACAGGCAGTGCTTAGTGTGAGGTCATTAAAAATCGCTGCCTCATATCGAACATTGCTTACGTTACACTCGATTTGTATACATATTATTACGATCATACGATTGTTTTTTTAGTAACAATACATATTTTGTTTCTATGTCCTTAAACACGTCAGCTTAATAACCACGATACAGGCTGCGCCTAGTGTGGTTGTCACCGAAATGTGTAAATAGATATAAGTTGGACTTGAATAAACTTTTTAGTATTATTATTATTATATCTACAAGCAAACTTAAAAGACTTGACCATTTAAACTTGTTCTCCATATTTCAGAGCCCAATCCCTAAGCAAGATGGCGACGCTATCGCTGAAAATCTCGCTGGAAGGTGGGCAGGTGGTAAAGACCATACAGTTTGACCCTTCCACCACGGTCTACGACGCCTGTCGCATCATCAGGGAGAAGATTCTGGAAGCCACCACTAGCGATCGTGAGTATAAAGATATACAGCCTTAAGAATGACCGTGACACCAGAGGCTATCTTGGCACATGCACACACAACTGATAATTTTTTTTTATTTTTATTTTATTCTATTCAGGATACAAACAGTCATTACACATAAAAGTTAATATTAAACATAATTTGCTTAATACTAGACCTACAGATCCCTAAATTATATTATTTCCGAGTGGAAAGCGGTCTGACAACTCGGGCGCATATTACGCTGAAATTGCTAAAAACTATGGGAACGAATAAGTGAGAACCCCGTGACTTGACGTGAGCTCCGTTTAGCGGTGCAGGAGGCCACGCTTCTCGTTTCCACTCGGAAATATGAAAATGTGAATTTTATCTATTACCTAATACAGAGTGAAAAGTGCTTATTTTATGGAATAAATTAAAACGCGTAAACTGATTTGTACTTTTACAAAATTCTGCGTCCCATTGCCTCTAAAGTTCTTATAAAACAAATTTATGTTACTCTAGCTCAATCAATTAGTTTTGTTAACGTTTTTAACAAAAAGTACACATTGTCCCCGCCACCGTCTGTTACCCCGTGGGAAGGTCGCGCATGAGATTGCCGGACTATAGTCTCAATGTGAGCGAAGGCACCATTTGACACGTTTTATACCGCACTATAGTAAAGATTCATTATCATCATTTCAGCCATTTGAAGTCCACTGCTGAACATAGGTCTCCCCAATTGCTTTCATCGTTGATCGATACTGTGCCGCCTGCATCAACCGACTCCTCGCCGCCCTGACCAGATCATCGGTTTATCGCGTAGGGAGCATACTCGAAGCTTCGAGCTAGTAAAGACTAATTTTGGAACGTTTGTCAACAGCGAAAGAATTCGGCTTATTTCTGGCGTCTGAGGAGGACAACAAGAAGGGCATATGGCTGGAAGCCTCCCGGAGCCTCGACTACTACATGCTGCGAAATGGGGACCTGCTGGAGTACAACAAGAAGACCAGGAACCTACGCGTTAGGATGCTTGACGGTAAAACTTAAATATAAAATTCTCGTGTCACAGTTTTCGTTCCCATACTCCTCCGAAACGGCTTGACCGATTCTCATGAAATTTTGCGAGCGTATTGAGTAGGTCTGAGAATCGGCCAACATCTTTTTTTTATCCCCCTAAATGTTAGGGGTAGTCCACCCCTAAATTTTATTTTTGATATTTAGACAAAATTTTTAGTTTTTATTTTTTTATGATACAACATACAGAAATACATAAATCCAAAATTTTCACCCTTCTACGATCAACCCTTATTTTTTAATAGCCATTTTAGTAAATTTATAAGGCAAAACAACGTTTGTTGGGTCAGCTAGTTTTATATATTATAGATTATTTTAGCTAAAAAGAGATTGGTGCCATGATATTTTTCACTCCTTTTTTTGGCATTTTTTCAAACAGTTCCTCAGATTACACCCTATTGTATACGCAATAGAAGACAAACACGGAATATATACTATCCTTGGATACTTATCTTGGACCTATGTAATTGGTGTGAATATAAGGGACATAATAATAATTATTAATACATTACTTTGACGACCGATATGGCACGGAGTATACCTGCACTTCACTCCAGAGGTCGTGGGTTCGATTCCCACACAAGACAAATCTTTGTGTGCATGAACATGAATATTTGTACTGGTCTGGGTGTTTTCCTATGTATTTTAAGTATGTTTATCCGTTCTTTAGTATCCATTACACAAGTTCTTAGTGATACTTATCTTGGAACTAAAGAATTGGTGTGATTGTAAGAGAATATTTATTATTATTAATCCTCTTGTATGCACTTTAACACACTGATAGAAATTATTATTTCAATATTTCCGATGTGCTAATTAATTAAAACAATAGCTGTAAGAGGATATTTACTTATTTAATTAAAATTGTTTGTTTTTTATACAGGAACCGTAAAGACCCTCCTAGTAGACGACAGTCAGATCGTCGCGAACCTGATGGTGGTAATTTGCACCAAGATCGGCATCACCAATTACGACGAATATGGATTGGTAAGTTCATCTTGCATATGTCTCTGGTAGATTGACAAGGCTCTGGCGAACACAAACGTTCCCGATAAGCGGTAATAGGTTCGCTACCTATTTATACCTATAGTTGCTCCTATACTGACGAGGTGTGGGCTTGTAATACCCCTTCGAAAAACAGGCGTGAATTTATGTATGTAAATTTCAGAATGCGCCGTTTTATATAAAAATTAGACAAACTGTGAAAGATCTCTCCAATAGATTACATTTATATGGGTATATTTGCCCATAATCAGCACGCTGGGCAGGCGGGTTGGTGATAGCAGTTCCAGCCAGTACGCAGGATGACTCTGCTGCCCATCATCCGGTAACATTTCTCTTCGTCGACTCTTACGACTCTCCGTGAGATGAGAGGGGGTGGCACTATTCTAGGCCGGTACCACACGGTATAATTATTACTTATATGGCGCATTATTTTTAATCATAAATGCTCCATCTGAGCCCAAATAAAGCTTAAAAACTTCAAAAAAGCGTTTGTATAACTGCACAAGGTAACAACTATACCAAGGTTTATAGTATTGAGAGTCCCTTGTTTTCTTTGAATTTTTAAATATTCATTCATAGTGATGGTAGACCACCTACCAGGTGGTCTGATGATATCAAATATTGTGCGGGCCCCTCCTGGAGCAGGGTCATTAACAACAGGGCAGAGTGGAGACGTATTGGAGAGGCATTTGTCCAACGGAGGACATAAAGGACCTGAAGAAGAAGATTCGTAGTTTGTCAACTGGTCTAGTCTTATTATAAAACGGCGTGTTTTTTTTGTCTATATATAAGATATTGAATTGGATTTTTTATATTTTTACAAATCAAATCTTTTTTTTCTTATCTTCCAGGTTAGAGAGGAACAACGCGATGAGCCAGACCCTTGCGAGAAACCCAACTACGGCACCCTCACGCTGAAGAGGAAACATCACGACAAGGAGCGCGACGCTAAGATGGAACTGCTGCGGAAGAAGCTGCGGACTGATGATGAAGGTACGTGGAACATATCAGCTTAGCCCATTAACGTCCCACTACTGATCACGATCCTCATCTCATACGAATTCAGATCATATTCCTGGAGGTACACGGAGCGACTGTCGTCGGACCTCTGCCACCCAGAGGAAAACATAATTCTATGGTTAAACCAATTTTCAGTATATTAGAAGGCACTGACTTCCTAATAACGACTGCCATAGATGTTCATGACAGTCGGGACCAGCGGCTTAACGTGCTTTCCGAGGCACGGAGCAAGCGATATATTTTTTTGTCTTATAAAAAATGACTTCGTGCGGTTTGCATATTCAGCCAGTGTCAAGTTATAGATATATTAATAACATATAAATATAAGTAAATGTGAATGAGTGGTGATAAAGATGGTAAATGAGATACCCTCCCCTAAGCCCCTTGAGTTCTCAGTAAAGATGTGGGACTATACTGAGATCTCACATGGACTTCTTGAGAGAGTTCGAAAATTGATGTTGCACGGTTTTGTTTCATTAACCAACACTCATGTATGTTCACAAACACTTAACGGTTAATAATCTACCGTTATTACACATTATTGTTCGAAATATTACAAATTTTAGAAAATAAAACAATACTGCTGACATGACGCTTCACTTTCCCGCCAAGAAGTCCCAAGGGATAATTACGCACATAACTTCGAAATGTCAGCGTTCGAACCGGATTAGAAGTCTATGACTCTCGCATCTGAGTTTGAATTTGAGGTCAGTATACCTGCACTTTACTCCAGAGGTCGTGGGTTCGATTCCCACACAGGACAAATCTTTGTGTGCATGAACATGAATATTTGTTCTGGTCTGGGTGTTTTCCTATGTATATTAAGTATGTATGTACAAAAAAAAGTATTAATGTATGTTTATCCATAACACAAGTTGTTAATGATAATTGATCTTGGAACTAAATAATTGGTGTAATTGTCTGAAAATATAGGTATATGTATAATATAAATATCTGATGCCCCTGCCCCTGCTCCCTTCGCGATACAGATAATTTATATATAAATTCTTAGTAAACTGGGTGGAACCAGCAAAGACCCTCCGCGAGCAAGGCATCGACGTGACAGAAACTCTGCTCCTCCGTCGCAAGCTGTTCTTCTCCGA
This sequence comes from Musotima nitidalis, assembly GCA_949126915.1. Lineage (NCBI taxonomy): Eukaryota > Metazoa > Arthropoda > Insecta > Lepidoptera > Crambidae > Musotima > Musotima nitidalis. Next base: position 9,885,592 of record OX421441.1, on the reverse strand, counting down.
CCGCAACGTGGACTCGCGAGATCCTGTCCAGCTCAATTTGCTGTACGTGCAGGCAAGAGACGCTATCTTGGATGGCACGCATCCCATCACACAGGATAAAGGTTAGTCTGTCATCATCACAAAATAAAATAAAATATACTTTATTGTCTTTAAGATCAACAGAATCATTTAGATTCGTCAATTTTTTAACACAAAATGGAAATTACATAATTTTTTTCTTAACAACAATGAAAGAGATATGAGCGTTACCATAATCAAGAAATAAAAGCAAATGGATTCTTCGTCAAGGTTTAAACTATAATAATATTCTCGAATATGCTAAAACTAAATATGGTTAAAGAACTTTTTTATTTTCTCATTAGAATTATATCAAGGTGTGAGGCCAATACCCATCGGGTCATACTCCACCACGCTGACCCAGTGCGGATTGGCGGAGGCAGGTGTATAGCGTTCTGCTGTTAGAATTTATCAAGCCGCCCATGAGGCCTCTAACATGGCTTAACGACTACCATATTTAGTGATAACCGGGACCAACAGCTTAACGTGCCTTCCAAAGCACGGAAGCGCTCGATATCAAATGCCACACAAACGTTCACCCATAAGTGACCTCTGTAAACTCTGCTGAACTTTGGTGATTGTTTCCGACCACCAAGCACCGCAGAGCTACGAGCGCTATGAGCTGCTATTGCTGCTTACGGGGCAATTTAATAAAGTATATTGGAACAAAGTTCCTTATACTTTGTGAAAGGGGGCTAGACGGAAAAAATTCTTAAGAAAAGTTGTCACGACACTTTTTCACGGTCTAGTGGCTAGGATTCCTGGCTTTCACCCAGGAGGCTCGGGTTCGATTCCCGGTACGGGAACTTTTTGTTTCCTCTTTTTGAGCGTTTTATTATTTGATTTATTGTTTTGTTTGTATTTTTTTTTCATAAAATTTTATTACAATTCCTTCACTAATTAATCGATTTTTCGGGAAATTATAGTAGCGCGGGAATTGTTACAAATATATTTTAAATCCATCACTTGCTTACAATGGATTTCCGCAAAGTAACGCCTGAATCAATAAATTACCTCTGAAGTTTTTTTATTTTATATGGGTCCACTGCTCTAACCTCTGCGCTACCAGGAAACCTGTGGAAACGTTGAATCCTTCTTGTACTTCTATATATATGTTTTAAAAACGCGTCGTTACGTCACTATAGATCGCTGCTTTAATTTTGTGACATTTTTTCTTCTGTAGAAAATTACTTATATTTTGTATGTAAATAATTAAAATGTTTATTTCTGTTCAGCTTGCGAATTTGCCGGCATTCAATGTCAGATCCAGTTCGGAGATCACAAGGAAGACAAACACACCACAGGATTCTTAGAGTGAGTTAAGATATACTCTTATGTTATGTTATATTATTCATTATTATTCACATATATTTATTTAATTTACACATAATTTATATTTTTTACAATTATTATATAACAAAAAAGAAAAAAATACAATACTGTAAAAAATATAAAAACGGAGACCGCCGGTCGCGAGGTAACACCCAAACGACTGGCGGCTAGGGCTGCAGAGAGAGAAACCTCCTGACAATGCGCGCCGTATCGAGAAGCACTGCCTTTTGTATCTGACCCTTAACCCAGCTACCTAGCTTGAGCTTCTTAAGATATTGGTCGAAGCTCTTCGCTATCAACCCGTTGACCGTAACCACTATCGGAACAATCGTCGCTGAGTCCACATCCCACATGGCAGAAATCTCGTGGGCCAAGTCCAGATATTTACTTAATTTTTCCTTTTCTGCCTTCACGAGATTTTCGTCATGTGGAACTGTGATGTCAACAACAATTGCCCGGCGCTCTGATCGATCCACCAAAACAATATCAGGCTTATTGGCGAGAATAGTTCTGTCAGTGATGATGGATCGATACCAGTAGAGCAATGCATGACCATTTTCAAGAACTGGCACCGGTTCATATCTATAGTATGGCACTTCAGGTCCGACAAGGCCATATCGAAGAGCAAGTTGCTGATGGATGATCCTGGCTACAAGGTTATGCCTGTGCAAATACTCGCCGTTAGCAAGATGCGAACAACCCGAAACCACATGCCTGAGAGATTCTCCGGGTCGATGACATGCCCGACATATGTCAATAGTTCCATCTCTCAGTATATACTTTCGGTAATTGTTCGTCTTGATAACTTCGTCCATAATTGCACAGACAAACCCTTCAGTTTCCCCAAAGAGGTCCCCAAAACGTAGCCAGTTCACCGAAGAGGAGATATCTACATCTGGGCCTGTAAGGGCCTTGTAGAATCGCCCATGGAGCTCCTTGCTTTTCCATATCTCCTTGCGATCCTGAATGCTTATCGTAAGCGGTTTACGCCAGTTCTCATTAGCTAAATTAAGTGGGGTAAGGTGTTTGTCAACTGCCACAACATCTCGATGCATCACGCAATTCGTGGTAAGGAAAAAATTTCTGAGATTGTACACCTCGCGATTGTGGAGTGTTTTAGCATTTAAAAATCCCCGACCACCAAATTTTCGCGGGATGTACATTCTCATTACCGACGAACGCGGGTGTCGCATGCGATGTGCCGTTAACAGTTGGCGAACCCTGCAATCAATGGCGTCTAGTTCAGTCTGAGTCCACCTTAGTATGCCAAAGGTATAAATGAGCAAGGGCATAACCCAACCATTGAAGGCACGTACCTTGTTACCACCAGACAAAAGACTATTAAGTACTTTTGTAAGACGACCAAAGAAACGTTCCTTCACTGATTGCTTTATGTCCGCATAATTTAAACCCAACGATTCTGACATACCAAGATATTTATAGGTTTCACCTTCAGAGAGAGATCTGAGAGAAATCTCACTAGTAAGTTGTAAATTTGATGAATTCACAACGTTCCCTCGTTGTACTTGCATGACCGCACACTTGTCGATACCAAATTCCATGCCGATGTCGTTGCTGAATATCTGAGTGATATTCACCAATGACACTAGCTCTGAATTTTTGGTCGCGAAAAGTTTTAAGTCATCCATGTAGAGCAAGTGAGAGATAACCTCACCCCCTCTTCGAAGGCGATAGCCTGATCCGGAATTCGTTAGCAAGGTGCTAAGAGGATTCAGAGCCAGGCAGAACCATAAAGGGCTCAGACTGTCGCCTTGAAAAATACCTCGCTCAATTTTAATCTGGTCCTGAGAAGCCGAGAGCTCCCCTCGGGTGCCCAGATGGCAAAGGACTGTGGTCCACTGTCTCATGCAGGATTTAAGGAAAGATCTTAGTTTTGTATCTACTTTATACAGTTTTAAGACCCTCTCCAACCAAACTCTCATTATTATTATTATTATTCGAATACGCTGGTATGGCGTTTTACGAAAACCTGCAAACTGTGCGGGAATCAAATGTTTGGCCTGAATGGGCGCGTTAGTTTTTAAATTGACAGACAAGAGCTCCGTTTCTTTAACTATGTATTTATTTTGAACACTTACAGCCAAACATATATAATAATAAATAAATATTCTTTTGCAATTACACCAATTATTTAGTTCCAAGATAAGTATCATTAAGAACTTGTGTTATGGATACTAAAAAACGGATAAACATATGTAAATACATTCTTAATATACGTAGATAAACACCCAGACCAGAACAAATATTCATGTTCATGCACACAAAGATTGCTCCTATGTGGAAATCGAACCCACGACCTCTCGAGTGAAGTGCAGGTATACTGACCTCCACGCCATATCGGTCGCCATTTATTTAATTTACATTCAACACCAAAGAACATATCGCATGCTTAATGGAATAGTGACTTAACTCAAAGAAGACGATTTTTGGGACATCACAAAAGAAGATCTTCTAAATAATACTGTCCTACTTGTGAGCGCATTAAATTTATACTGATTTATTAATTAGTAATTATGCTTGTGTTTTGAACATTTGATTAACATTGATTCGACCTCAGTAAGAAATAAAAAGACATAAGTACGTAACTCAAACCTGACCTATCTATTAATAATACATATACTGCGTTTACATACATATTTTGACGCTTTCAGGTACTATGTAATAGTTTATGAAATAAAGGGTTTAGAGATTTGTACATTAATAAATAATAATAAATAAAAACGGACAAATACACCAATTATTAAGTTTCAAGATAAGTATCATTAAGAACTTGTGTTATGGATAAACATACTTAAATTGGAGTTAAACATTTTTTTTAAACATATTTATGTTCATGCACATGAAGATTTGTCCTGCGTGGGAATCGAACCGACGACCTTAGGAACGGATTGCGGGTATTCTCGCCACCACGCCATATCAATCGTCAATGGGTCGATGTTATTACAAGTATTCACATCAGTATTTTTTAACTTATTTCTACTTATATTGAGCCAAATTTGAATAAATGACTTTGAATAAAGTTTGACTTAAAATAAATAATTTGAGCTAAAACTTTATCCTCAACAGCCTGAAGGAATTCCTGCCAGCATCCTACATGAAGGTGAAGGGTATTGAGAAGAAAGTGTTCCGGGAACACAAACGCCACTCCGGCCTCAGCGAACTGGACGCCAAGGTCCTCTATACGAAGAGTGCGAGGGACCTCACCACCTATGGGGTCGCGTTCTTCCTGGTCAAGGTACGTGGAGACATGTTCCATCCTACTAATATTATAAATTATAATATTATAAACAAATAACACATTTTTATCAAAAAATCCTTTATATTGTTATACTTAAGCCTCTTTGAGTAATAACTGTTTTTTCCCAGCTAGGGGGTCAAAAAAAAAAACATTTTATTTTAGTAGGTAGCTTTATACTTGCGAGTGCGGAGATTGTAGGTGGTCGGAATTGATAACAGATGTTAAGTAGAATACCGTGACTAAGAACACATTATTAAAGTGTATTCGCCTCAATAGAAACAATAAGAATACTGTAATTAGACAAATTCTTACTTTTAAAATATGTAGTAGTTTATGATAAAAGAAAGTTACTAGTTAGTCTTTAGAAAGGCTAGATTGTAGTGTATATAAGATACCTCCTTTTAAAAAGAAAAGTATTTTGTATAGAAAAACAAAATGTTACGTAGACGAGTTCTTAGTTGGGTGTGCCTTTTGACATCTAGTGCTTCCGTGGTTGGAAAGAATTGACGTCAAAGTTCTTTACACGAAGAGTGTAAGGTATCTCAAAACCTATCGGGTCGCTTGCTTCCTGGTCAAGGTACGTTCTAATGGTCGGAAACTATAACCGTGGTTAAGTAGGCCAGTCTTTACATGGGTGACCGTGGGGTTGGCATGTGAATCGATTAGTAGGTTATATGGGAGTAACTGTATACTAGATTATTACTGCGTACTATACATTTTTTAAGCTATTGCATAGCTTCTATCGCGGGCCTTGAGTACGAATCCAGAAATTCTGTAACGAAAAAAACCTAACACCCCCCACTCCGACCGGCACAGCGGTGATACTTTTTAGTGTTTCCATTTATCGATAAATAGCAGAACTCTTAATGACTTTTTGAAATATCTAACTTGAATTAAATCAACTTAATAAATTAAATAAATAAATAATTGCATAAGTTGATAAAAAATGCTATGCAATAGCTTTACCGCGGCAGTCTCCGAGCGCCACACGTCTTTTTTATTTATTTAGTTAGGCTTAGCTTGCAATGTACGCAGTGCCTACTTATATGGTGTGCACACCACTAGTGTCGGATGATGTCACGCCTATGTAGTTTAACAAAAAGACATTATAACTTGGTTATTCTCTACTTTCATAAACAGAAAAGTTATAAACCTGCTACCAAACTGAAAAAACATTAAAACACATTACAATTTATTAATTTTCCCTTGTTATAAAAAAAATTATCATATAGGTTCCAGTCTAAAAACACAATAATTTTTTTTTATGACTATGTCAATAAACAAAAAGTTAAAAATGTTCTACAAGAGTAAAAAAAACATTAAAATTTAATTTAATATCCATTTCATTGTTACAAACAGGAAAAGATGAAAGGCAAGAACAAGCTGGTGCCTCGTCTACTGGGTGTGACCAAAGACTCAGTGCTGCGACTTGACGAGAAGACCAAGGAGGTTCTGCAGACGTGGCCCCTAACCACCGTGCGACGGTGGTGCGCCAGTCCCAACACTTTCACCCTGGACTTTGGGGACTACAGGTAGCTATTGTCTCATAATGTCTTCAATGTAGCATATACGAGGGCGGCACTGAAAATTTCGGGAAACAATGAAGTGACCCAACATTACTATTTAAAAATGTATTTATTGCTTTTCCAAGTATTCTTCGCGAAATTTGATACATTTTTCAATACGATGGAACCAGTTGTTGAAGCAACCATTCCATTCGGAAGTAGGGGGCTCGAAAATGGTCGTTTTGGAGGCGTTCACAGCTTCTTCAGGTGATGAAAATCTCTGAGCACGCAATTTATTCTTTATTTTAGGGAATGTATAGAAATCATTAGGGCTTAGGTCGGGGCTTTACGGGGGATGGTCTAATAATTCTGTTTCCTTGCTTTAAAAACACTTTTGTTCCGTGCGCGTTGTGAGAACTCGCATTGTCGTGATGGAGGATGATGCGGCGCATTCAGTTCTATTCACGGAGTTCAGAAACAACCTGTGGCAAACAAATGCTAGCATACCCTTCTGCATTAACCGTTCTTTGTCCCTCAAGAGGAATAGCCGCAACATGGCCGGTTTTAAAGACAAACGTGGCCACCCCGTGAACGCACAATTTTTCTTGGCTTTAACTCATTTTCGAACACCCAAACTCGTGACTGATTTTTTGTTTCGGGTTCGTACGCCTATATCCAGGACTCGTCACCTGATATTAAAATTAAAATTAAAAATTCATTTATTCAAGTTTGGCTCAATAGAGCTCTTATGAATGTCATACTTATAAACTAACGCGCCCATTCACTGCGGGCGGGAGCTTGATCGTAAAAGAACGGGCAAGAAAATCGTCAAGGTTGGTTTTTTCTCCCGCCAGTTACAATTAAAATACATAATATTAAAACAATTGTGTTCTGCAGTCACAAGATTTGAAAAAAAAAGGGAGACAGAACTCTTTTTTTACCAATATTAACATAATATACGATATATATATAATATAATATACGATACGATGTTATATACAGCATTTGAGGATCCTGCGTGGAATCTTTCGAGAGTTCTGACGCACCAAGTAATGCGAGCCGCTTTTTGCGCTTCACAGAGCGAATGCGGTATCTATCGGGAAAACAACTTTTTACACCTTTTTTGCAAGATTATTTGTATTTGACTCATGCCAATGTCTAAAGTTGTCTGAATTTCGCGGTATGTCACATGTCGATCTTCCTCAATCAGCTTACGCACAGCATCAACGTTTTCTTGGGTGACTGCAGTTTTTGGACGACCTTGGCGGGGATCATCACTGAGCTTGACACGTCCACGTTGAAATTCAGCAAACAAACAAACTTTGTAATAAAATAAAAATAAAAAATCATTTATTGCTTTAAAGGAATACATTAACATGACAAAATATAAAATTAAAAATAGTCATAATCCTAAAAGCAACTGGAGTAAGCTCAGCTTATGCTGCACAGAGTAGGCTACTCTACGCAGCGCTGGTTTTCAGCACCCCCGTTTCATTAGGTTCGCAACATAGTAGTAAACACGTAGAAAAACAGAAATTACAAGTTAACAATTTAGCAAAAACGAAAAGTAAACACGCCAAAATTAAACTGCAAATAAAAACAAAAACAAACCACAGAATAAAAACAAAAATAAGGATAATAATAATAAATTTCACTTTTCTTAATTTAACAAACAATGATATAAAAATTTAGATGAGTATATGCATGTGTGTGTGTACGTGTGTGTGTGTGTGTGCGTGTGCGCGTGTACGTGTGTGTGTCTGTGTCTGTGTGCGTGCGTGCGTAGTACAAAACAAATTTTGTTCACAGCGATCAGTACTACTCGGTCCAAACCACAGAGGCTGAGCAGATTCTGCAAGTGATAGCAGGATATATAGACATCATAGTTCGAAGACGACGGGCTACTGATCATCTTGGGATCGATGGAGATGACGGGTCTGCCATGCTTGAAGACTCGGTTTCGCCATCCAGGTATCTGCAATTTCTTAAATTACTTTGCATTATTAAAATTTAATTAAGTCACAATATTATTAAAAATATCCAAGTTTAACATGAGTAGCCTTTATGATCGCAGACGAATCTCTGACCTTTGTTTTCTACATAAAATAATTCATAATAAAATAAATTGCAACAATCTTCTACAAAGAGTTCAGCTAAAGGTACCTTATTCTTATCCTAGACATAGAATCGATAAATTATTTCATACGAATTTTTGTAGGACCAATTTGGGTCGTAAATCACCTATTAACAGAATCCTCGATCAGTACAATACTCTCCAAAATCAAGATTCAAATGTTGACATATTTAGTAATAGGTTTGACAACTTTAAAACTATATTAAAAAATACTTTTGTTTGCTCTTAACTTCCCAGTCTTTAAATAATTGTAACACATAGCTATTCTTTGAAATAGTTTACATAGTTTATAGTTAAATATTTATATAAAATACTTTATTATAGTAAATGTTATGTACACCGTAATTGTTAAGTATATCAGATGTAAGCCCATTAAAATAAAAATGTTTTTATAATGTGTAATATGCTTAATGTGGTTGTGCTATATAAATAAATAAAAGTAAAAATAAAAAGTACTTTATGTAATAAACTATTACATAGCACTTGAAAACGTCGATACAAAATAGAAATTAAAAAAAACTAAATATTACTACACTGAAATCACGAAGTTTAGAATCACTTACATGCAAATAAATAAAAATTTGGTGGAGTAAGTGAATCTAATTAGTAATTGATAATGTCAAAATGAAATATATATCATGTAAAAAAAATTATATACAAAAAGAACTTAATGTTAATAATAATAATAATAGATTTATTTATTGCAACACAATATAATAATAATAGTATAATATAACAATTATAGTATAATATAACAATTATGACACTAGTGATTTGACAAATTTAAGAGTACGTTGTCGACTGTACTAGTATAAACTGTGTCACAGTCGACAGGAATAATTCACTGAATTCTTTTACATGAAAAAAAAAACTGTGTAAGTGAATCTAAGTGCCATAAGAAAAACTGGCAAGAAACTCACGGGCTTATGATCCTTGAAATTATCAATCAACATACATACATTCACGCCTGTTTCCCCGAAGGGGTAGGCACCACTAGGCAGGTGCACCACTTGCAGGTGAGGTTGGCTTGGGCTCCTCAGGTCTTGGTAGGATCTTTATACACCTTATATACAATTTTTATTGATATGTAATATTTGTCCACAGGGCCAACATTATCCAACACGACACGTTCAAGTCAGGCAAAGTGAGCACGGAATCCGTCGCCAAACCTGCCGTTCACAGACCAGGAGCTGAAGGTAAGAGATATGCAGCAGGAGACTAGTATTGTTGTTGCGGGACTATTCGCAAGGGTTACCGCGGCCTCGGTACGTAGCAGCTCAAGAAGGAACATGAATGGTTTTTAGTCAGTAGAAATCTAACACATCCTCGCGCTCCACCCTCAGCGGGGGAAGGTCATTTGATGATTTCCCATCCAAGTAGTGTTAATGCAAAAAGATCTATGTGATATACTTTGTGTTACTATGTTTTATGCAGGGATCGGATTATGTAAAGCTATTTTACGTATTGACGTATGGTTATTAAGGTAAGTTGCGGCTTGCAACAATAGCGAACGTGTTTGGCAACTATAACTCGTACGAATTAACTGTGCACCTCGCACTGTGACGTAATTCGGAAGGGTACGTTAGCAAAAAAAAAGAGGATTATGTAAAAAAATAAAATTATCATTTTTTAATATGTTAATCAAAGGTCGTTTTGATGATAAGGCGTCACAATACTAGGTCATTTTACTTTTGACGTTTCGCTATAATTATTGATACATATGCATTGATATGATATAACAGCTTGACAATAAAGAGACGACAAAAATGAGGGCACTAGATGTTTTCATTGCGGTGACATTTTTAATAGTCTAAGATCATTTTGTATGTAATAATAAGTAAATGCGACGCTGCTCCTCCGTGCACACAATTTTATTTCAGATGCATGCAATCGTTAGATGCTATCGCTACTGAGCGCTTACGGCGAATGCGTGAAGCGGGAGAGGGGTCGCATTCCAGCGGGCTGCACAGTTGATTCTAGCGAGTTGTAGCTTGCAGTTTAATAAAAAGTAATAATAGTTTAAAATGGATTATTCTCAAGTCAAAATCTTCATTCAAGTTTGGCTCAAAAGAGCTCTTATGAAGGTCAAAACTTAAAAACTATTGTAAGAGTTAAAGCCTTAACCAACCTTGTGACGTGTATAAAATCAAATAGTGTAATTCCGCGAATCAATGAATTGATAAATAAAAGACGTGTGGCACTCGGAGACTGCCGCGGTAAAGCTATTGCATAGCATTTTTATCAACTTATGCAAATATAATTATTTATTTTTATGTACATTTATATAGATATAATATCATATATACTTCATCTGCGCGGCATTAATGTGTATTACCTATACATAAAAAAAATACGCATGCGCAGTAACGACGATACAACCAAATGCCACCTAAAGGCGGGTTGCTGAACTAAAGAGACAAAAAATAATTAAAAGTTCTGCTATTTATCCATAGATGGAAAAACTAAAAAGTATCACCGCTGTGCCGGTCGGAGTGGGGGGTGTTAGGTTTTTTTCGTTACGGTATTTCTGGATTCGGTCTCCACGCTCAAGGCCCTCGATAGAAGCTTTGCAATAGCTTAATAATTTATCTATCAGCTGGTTAATGGTCGGAGGAGGGTAACAGTGAATCTGTTTTCGTTATGGTCAGTTGGAAATTTTGGGAATGGCCACATTACTAATGTTTGCGGTCAATGAAACGAAGCTTTATCTACAGGGTGTATAGGGATTTTATCAACATCTATGCCATGGCTTACTTAGATATGGCCCAAGCTAACCTCACCTGCAAGTAGTACGCCTGTCAGACAAACGAGGCTCTGGCGAACGTAACAGTTCCCACTAAGCGGCAATAGGCTCGCCACCTATTATTTGGCCAAAAATATTGCACATCGATATTCGATCGCATCTCAAAATATCAGCTCGTATAATTTTAATTATGTATTTTCGAAGCGTTCGTAGCTCCGCGGTGCTCGGTGGTTGGAATCAATCACTGAAGTAAAGCGGAGTTTACAGAGGTCAGTCCTTGGATGGATGACCGTTTGTGTGGCATTTGATATTTTTTTCTTTCGGCTTTCTTGGCGCTTTCGTTGGTCCCGGTTATCACTAAATGTGGTAAACGTTAAACCATGTTAGATGCCTAATTGTGCGGCCTGAAAAATTCTAACAGCAGGACGCCATACACCTGCCTCCGTCAATCCGCACTGAGTCCGCGTGGTGGAGTATGACCCAATACCCTCACACCTTGGTATGTGAGAGGAGGCTCGTGCGCAGTGGGACGTTCATGGGCTGAGATGTGATGTATTTTTGATGTGCTATATTTACCGCCGGGTACTGTAAATACTTATGTTTTTACTACTTTGCTTGTTATCTGTCTATATTGCTTTGTTTTAAGAGTATTAATAGTGAAAATATATATTGTTTTTGCTATATATTGCTGAAAGCGTCAAATTTTATAGTATTTTTTTTTTCAGTACAATTTAAAAATATATTTATAACATAGTATTTTTTTATGTACAGTCTACGCCATACTATATTACGGCGCTTGAGCTCAATACTCTATATCTTTATTGCTTTCCACAAACAGTTGCAATAAAATTTATAATCATTTATTCAAGTTTGTATCAATAGAGCTCTTATGGAGGTCAAACTTAAAATCTAACGCGCCCATTCACTGCGGGCGGGAGCTTGATCGTAAAAGAACGGGCTAGAAAATCGTTAAGTTTAGTTTTTTCTGCCGCCAGTTACAAATACTTAAACTAAAAACATAGTTTACGAAAAAAAAAACTTGTGTTTTGCAGTCACAAAATTTTAAGAAATAAAAATTATACTTGTACTCCTTAGCAAGATGAACATATAATAGGATGTTAATACACATTACAGTTCGTTGTGGACCCTGTCGGGCACGGCAACCGGAAAAGGACGATATATGCTTTAAATTATAATAAAAAACTGGATTTAGGCTGCCTGTCCACTGAAGCGGAGCGGAGAAACGGATAAATATTAACCAATGAGATTTCATAAAATCTCCGCTCCCCTCCTGTCCGCGATTCCTATTGGATAATATTTCTCCGTTTCTCCACTCTGCTGCTCCTCTCCGCTTCAGTGGACAGGCAGCCTTAATGTTGTTAATTTATAATTATTAATTATATTTACGTAACATTTGACGCTATTCAGTTTCATTTTGTTTATTTGTACAAATGTAAAACTTTTTATTTGGATTTTTTTTACTATGTATAGTATAGTATACTAGTTATAGTCACAATGCTTCAGCGGCACTATCCAGCTCCCCTGTCCCATTCTAGGCGCGAAGCCGTTCGCAGTGGGCCACGTGACCGGGGCACAACAGACCACAGTCTCGGGGCAGGCCATTCCGGGACACGCTCCGCCCTCGGTGAGTAGCTTGGTTGTGTTGCATTTAGTTTTGTATTTTTTTTGTTTATTTATTATTTATTTTTTGAGTAAATACAGGTTATGACAACTTATTTATAACATAGTCCCACAAAACTGTGTTATAGGACGATGTTTTTACTAGAAAATATCAACACGTCCGCGGTGATGGAATCCCAATTATGGTTACCGACAATAGACGAGTTATATATATATTTTTTAATGTGACACGTCATGACTACGTCCTGCCTGATGGTAAGCAGTCGATGCAGTCCAAAAAAAATTAAAACGCTTCATAACGTGAAATAAGCACGATATAAAGCGCATCCACGCATGACGGCCAGCTAAAATGGCATTTCACGCCCCGCTTAAAAGACCCGGGATCATAGGAAATAGGAAATACATGTGCCGGCAGCGAATTCCAGAGCTTAGTGGTCTTATATGAGCTATGTTAAGCAATAATGTGTTAACCCACAAAAAAAGCAAAGTTCCTGTTAGCGACATCTAGTAACTCGGGACAACCAAGGTTTTGCCAAGATCGTAGCAAGTGGAAGGATGTGAGAGGCCTGGTGATCTAAGACACAAGCAGACTTTTGCCTAATTTAGACTCCAGGCTCCCGCATTTCACTAAATATTGTTTGTACCTAAATTGTGTCCATTGTGTGTTAGTGTATGTGGAGGAAATTAAATGATTATTATTTATTATTATTCACATATATTTATTTAATTTACACATAATTTATATTTTTTACAATTATTATATAACAAAAAAGAAAAAAAAATACAATACTGGAAAAATATAAAAAACGGAGACCGCCGGTCGCGAGGTAACACCCAAACGACTGGCGGCTAGGGCTGCAGAGAGAGAAACCTCCTGACAATGCGCGCCGTATCGAGAAGCACTGCCTTTTGTATCTGACCCTTAACCCAGCTACCTAGCTTGAGCTTCTTAAGATATTGGTCGAAGCTCTTCGCTATCAACCCGTTGACCGTAACCACTATCGGATCAATCGTCGCTGAGTCCACATCCCACATGGCAGAAATCTCGTGGGCCAAGTCCAGATATTTACTTAATTTTTCCTTTTCTGCCTTCACGAGATTTTCGTCATGTGGAACTGTGATTATTATTATTATTATTAATCTCTGCCCTTACGGGACAGAGGCGTGACATTATGTATGTATGTCATTTAGTGAACTGTATATCTTATTGTTTCACGCTTTCTTTGGATTCTATTCAGTCATCGTGATTGGTTGTGTAGGTACATACTATTGACTTTTAAATAATATTTTATATATTAGTATTGGTAATTGGGTGTATAGGGATACTTTTAACATCTAAAGAGCTCAAGTCTACCTCACCTGCACTTGCACCTGTCGATCAACAGACGAGGCTCTGGCAAATATAAAAGTGCGCGGTAAGCGGCAATAGGCTCGCCACCTATTACGTGGGACCAACTATATAATTGGCGAAGTGTGGGCGTATAATATGCCTCTGCCTACTTCTTCGGGGAAACAGGCCTTAATATGTATATATATATATGTGTAGTGGTATTTTGATAACAAAAAGTCAGCCAAAATCTTTTTATGTCAGTGAACAGACCCTGGGCCCTAAGCTTAAGTCTAGGGCACCGGGATAATGCTGGCATATGATAAATATTATTAATTTGAATGTAACATGTAAGAGGTGATCCATAAATTACGTCACACGAATTCCGTAATTTTTTGACCCCTCTTCCGTCCTTGTCACTGCTGGTCACACTTGTGAGTCTCCCCCCTTAGTGTCATGTCACACATTTTGCAATTGTACAGCAAGAAATGATTACATCAAAATAGCAGTTACAAATTTTTCACAAGACCTGGATTTTGAAATGTGACATCTCCTTGTCACACCATGTCACACTTCGTCAACCACCTGCCTCCCCCTTAACGTGTGACGTGGTTTAAGGATAGCCCCTAATAACTGGAGGACCAGTGAGCAGACCCTGGGTCCTTAGCGTAAATCTAGGGCCATACTGATATGGCATTACCCTGAGGTAATGCTAGGATGAAAAAGATGCTTGTATTGTTGTTTAAAGTTTTAGTGAAGGCATACTTTTGAAATGAATTGCCCATCCAACTTCAAAAGCCTATTAAGATATTTTCAAGCACATTTAATTGTAATTTCACAAATTTGTGTGATATAAATGATTATTTCTGTTGAATATAAAAAATATGTAAAATGAAACGCAAGAAACTACCTAATTCCCAGTAGAAGCATGTTTTGATTAAATACCCAAATACTCATTTATTGGTAATACAACATTACACGTCACAGAAAAAAAACATACATAGTTATTAGAATTATGAAAATTCAATTAAATTACAATATTATTAGGAATTGATAATGTCAAAATAAAAAATGTCAATAACAGTTGAACTAAGAAATATAAATGTAATGAATAAAAATAAACGTTAAATAATTATGTAAATTAAAATAAAGCAAAATGTCATTTCAGATTCCGATTTAATTATATTACATTAACACAATACAATTAAAATTATAAATCTTAAGAATTAATTACTTGGTATTTATAAGAGTTATTGTGTACAGGCAACGCAAGTGCAACAAACCAAAGTAACTTCGGTACTGACTGAACCACAGAGGGCGCTGCTGACTACAATCACCTCTGGGAGGGAGATCATTCGGCGTACTGAGGAGGGATTGGCTATGGTAAGTGGTTTTATTGTTATCTTTATTATGTAAGTATGCTATGACCATACCTGAGGGCATCTCCATCTTGTGGAAAGGCGACATTGGATAATTATTTATTTTATTGCGTTTAATAATGTCGGTACAAAGTTGTGTAGTATTTCAAATTAAGGAAGTTTAGCGGTTAATTTAAATATACTTAACGACAATTTTTTTCAATAAATACTTTTCAGTGTAACTATTTAAAAAATATATACACTCGGCGTCAAACAAATCGCACATCTAAGGAAATCACGTTCAAATGTCATTAACTCTTGATATGCACATGCAGTCGTATTAATTATAGTTTTATTTAAAAGGTTACTTAATTAACTTAATAAAAAACATTATTTTTCATTATCAAATAAAACCTAATGCAACAAATAAAGTGTCACAAAAATTCCAAGGAAATTTTGCTGCTCGGGAGAGTCGCGAGTTGCGCTACCTTTGTGGGTATAAAGGGGTCAACCCGGGGTCAATGTGGCTCACGCATGGCTGGTGCTTGCATTTTGCTCGCGACCACGTCGATTGGACCATTGAGCAATGGGGAGCTGTTCTCTTCTCAGACGAGACACGAGTGTGTCTTTTCTGCAACGACTGACTGACCGACGCTTTAGATACTCCTTTTTATTACCTTTCTTATGATACCCGACACTATCCACTTAATAAAGTTGAAGAAATTGTAAAGAAGATTTTTAAAAGGTGCGATTTCTTTGCCGCCGAGTGTATAATGGCTTTGGTCGGTTATATAGCCATTGTTAAGTAAAATATATAATACTATTATACAATTCAAAGTAAATGAGTATGAGTGTTGATGAAGAAGAGAAATGGTAAATAAGATGTATCTTTAGTCCACAGTAAAGATGTGGTACTATACTGAGATCTCACATGGACTTCTTGAGAGAATTTGAAAAGTGATGTTGCACTTTTTGTTTCTTTTACCAACACTCATGTATGTTCAAAAACACTTAAAGGTTAATAATCCAACGTTATTACACATTAATGTTCGAAATAACACAAATTTTAGAAAATAAAACAAAACAGAAGACATGACTCTTTACTGTCCCTCCAAGAAGTCGTTTGACAGTTAGCGCAATTGTCAGAATGGATTTTAAATAAGAAAAGACTGTTCCTCGAGTCAGCTAGTATTATAATATAATGCTTCCCTCCCAGGAGTCCCTACCGGAGTTGGGTCAGGACGCGGCGTCAGTAAAGTGGAAGCAGGCCACGTTCTCGTCCCGGCGGGAGGCTGTCACCGGACATATAGCCGCCATGAACGCGGCCACGGCTCAAGTCGTTACTCTTACTGCTGGTAAATATAACACATACAATTCTAGGGTGGTGCAACCGTCTCTACTCATAGGTAGTCGAAAAAGTCGACGAATATGAATGTTACCGGATGATGGGCAGCAGCGTCATCCTGCGTACTGGCTGGAACTGCGATCACCCACCCGCCAAACTAGCGCGAATACCAATGTGACTTTACTCAACACATATAAAAGTATAGGGATCCTACCAAAACCTAAGGAGCCCAAGCCAACCTCACATAGGAAAGTGGGCACATGCCGATCAACGAACGAGGCTCTGGCGAACATAACAGTGCCCATAAGCGGCAATAGGCTCGCCACCTATTACGTGGGACCAACTATATAATTCGCGAAGTGTGGGCGTATCATATGCCTCTGCATACCCCTTCGGGGAAACAGGCGTGAATGTATGTATGTATATAAAAGATAAATATAATTCTTGAATCGCGCTAATGAAATTCCTCCAGTTCGTAAACAACACCCAACCATCATCGGTTGGGCCGCAGCCCCAGGGCACATTCATCCGCCTGAAAGATCTTCTCTTTGGTGGTAATACCACTCGCTCCCTATGGATATGGCAAAAATTATGTCAAATTGCAATAAAAGAGTTCAGAGCAATCCACAAACTACTATTAAAACGGTTTAAAGAATAATTACAATCACCATCATCTACTGCTGAACACAGTCCTCAGATTATGGGCCTGATTGCATCCAGTGTAATCCTGCAACCATTATCGGGTCGTCTGTCGATGTTGCTATTACAATTATTAATTAACTATAAGAAATAACTTCAAAAGTACAAATTAAACCTCTCAAATAAAACTGGACCTAAAAGTAGAAGTAAAAGTAAAAAGTTCTTTATTTCATAAACTATTACATAGCACTTCAAAACGTCAAAACAAAATATAAATTTAAAAAAAACTAAATATTACTACACTGAAATCACGAAGATTAGATTCACTTACATGCAAATAAATAAAAATTAGGTGTAAGTGAATCTAAGTGCCAGTTCACTAAACTTATGAATAAACAATCCCCAGGACCAACAGAGGAAGTAGACCACACAGCAGTAGGCGCCGCTATCACCACCATCACTAGCAACCTGCCTGAAGTGACGGCAGGAGTCAAGGTCATGGCGGCCTTGATGGATGACGGCGGAGACCGGCTCCTCGACGCTACTAGGAAACTATGCGGAGCTTTCTCGGAACTGCTGAAGGCCGCTGAACCTGAGGCTAAGGAGGTAATTACTTAACTCTTACCATCATCAGCACAAGGGAGTTGATGAACATGGGCCTACTCTATAGACTTCCAATATGAACCGCCTCTTAAGGACTTTATAAGAATAGGTATAATTTTTATTGACAATTTTTTAATCTCTAGTTAAAATTTATTCTCTGGCTCTCTTTGAGGCTCTGGCGAACATAAAAGTTCCCGAAAAGCGGCTATAGGCACGTGGGACCAACTTTATAATAGTCGAAATGTGGGCGTAAAATATGCCTCTCCCCTCAACCCCCTCTCAATCCCCTCAACCCCTTCGGAGAAAAAGGCGTGATTATATGTATGTAATAATTTATCCGACTGATTTTTTGAAACCGATCATTAATAAATCAGCCATTAAGGGCTATCCATAAATAACGTCACACTTTAAGGGGGTGGGAGGTGGTTGAAAAAGTTTGACAAGAAGGTGGGAGGTATTCAAAATCTAGGTCCTAAACTAATTTAAAACGAATGCTGTTTTATTGTAATTCATCATCATCATCTCAGCCATCTGACGTCCACTGCTGAACATAGGCCTCCCCAATAGATTTCCACATTGAGCGATCCTGAGTCGCCTGCAGACATCGGCTTCCCGCCACTTTGACCAGATCATCGGTCCATCGCGTGGGAGGCCGTCCTAATTAATTTATTGTAATTATTTCCTGCTGTGCAATACAGCAGGAAATTATAAAATATGTGACATCACACTAAAGAGGGGAGAGTCTCACAAATGTAACCAGCTGTGCCAAGGACGGAGGGGGAGACAAGAGATCCTGAAATTCCTGTGACGTTCATCATTTATGGATGAACCCTTAGAAACACAACACATACAGTATGTTTTGTGCTAATTGTTAATTCTATTCCTCTTTATAGTGTTATTTTGTGTATATTCAGTTTACAAATAATGTAATAATTATATTAAATTAGTTGGGTTATTATTTTTCCTAACCCATTAAATACTACCTAAATGATTTCTAATCGTGTTTTCAAAGTTTTAACATGAAACGCTCAGCGCTATCACGATCTAGCTGATTTAAAGATCGGCTAACGACAAAAACTGTTAAAGGAATAAATAATAATGAAAAAACTTAACTCGTAAATATTTAAATTCCAGCCCCGACAGAGTCTTCTAAACGCCGCATCCCGCGTCGGAGAAGCTTCCACCACAGTCCTTCACACCATCACAGACGAAACGGAAGAGGACAAGGAAACACAGGTAACGAGAACCGGCAAGAAGTCGCTGCTATATAGACGACTTAATTACTGCTACGATAGCTTTTATAGAGCATTCTTCAGACAGGAGAGGGATCTTTATAACTGTTGTTACGATAATCATGTTTGTGATAGACATAACGATGATATTGGGGTAGAAGATAACTTTGGTAGGAATATTGTTGAAGGTTTTGAAAGAAATCGACGTAATTTTGATGATAAAAAGCATAGTAATTCTAATGTAAAGTATCGTTTTGATGGTAAAGAAGGTTACGATAAAATAGATATCAGAAAAAATGTTAATGAAACTATAGGTTACGATAATGAAAAGTTTTACGATCCTATCAGTAGTAATAATGGCGATAATTTGTATGATCTTGATAATGTAGGTTACCGAATATCGCGTAATATCAGTCCGGAAAATGATTATGAGCAGTACAATGAAGATTTAGAATTTAAAGACGCGAAAAGCTATGATGATGATGGTATTTATGAAGATGTTGATACCAGTCGCAATTGGAATGTTCTAGATGCTATACAAGAGGAATCTGATAGTGATTACTATAGGAGTTTAGATTACTGCAATGCTATATTCCAAGGGAAACGTAATAATGTGCCCATAGTAGGAGATGTAGAAACACTTCTATCCAATTGTGAGTCTTATTTAAAAGAAGATGACAAAAATAATTTAAATAAACCAGATGATACGCTTAAGTTATACCCAAAAACGATGACTGATAAAATATACAATTTTAAGAAGGATTTCTCCAATCACGATTACGTTAACGTTAATTTTGAGAAAAATAAAAATCACGATTACGAAAACGTAAACTTTGATAGAAAAACTAAAAACCATTTACTTCGCGAGCGTTTTTTTCTTAACGACGGTTCCGTAGACAAAAATACAGTCAACGACAAGTTTAATCATCAAAACGATGGAAAGAAAATCGAATGTCACAGTATTCGTAACGATGTAACAAAAACAGGTCCCAACGTCAAAGTTGCCGGTTCTTTAAACCTCAAATTAGTCAACCTTAATAAATATAACAGAGTTTTAACAACAACAGAGACTTTTATGGAGAAAGCTGAAGCTAGTTTTACTAAAAATCAAATAACTAAAAAAGATAAAGACTTCGAAACATTTGTAAAGAAAAGCGAAAAGTATTACACAACAGAATCGCGTGAGAAAAACACTACAGTTGAATTAAATAACGCAAAAAATATACCTAAAGGAAAGACAGAAGTGCGAATTTTCTATAATCCAACTTTTAAATCAACCGGGAGTCAAAATATTAGAGGATTTTGTCAATATTGTAAAAGAAAATGCCCAAGAACGGAAATGAAATGTTGTCCGAAATGCGTATGTCTGGAGCTGGAGTTGAAAATGATTTGGAATGAGAACTGGTTGAATATACTCGTGATTTTAGGCTTAGTTTTCGTGTTTATGGCGCTTTTGGCGCAGTGTGTCTTGCCTAATGATGTTTGTGATGGACAAACGGGCAACACTACTGATGAAAAGTGTTTTGAAATGTCTTTCAAATGAATGGTTTTTTTCTTCTATTTTTATTAGGAATTTGTGTTTTTTATCGTTTGATTCAAATTTATAAAGGACATATAGGAGCCCATTCATTGCGGACAGTAGCTTGATAGTTGAAAAATCGGGCGAGAAACTCGTCTAAGTTGGTTTTTATTTCTCGCCAGTTACAATAAAGTTATATTACTAATAAGCACTATTTAGATTAATAGTAGACTTTGTTAATTTATCAAAATCATCTGGTTTGTGCATAATAAGTTACACAACATACATGTAATAAAAAAATATTTTGGAAATTTCACCTTATTAAAAAACTAAAAGGATGTGTAATATATTGTGTATGTCACAAATATAAAGCTATATTAGATTTGATGTCTACAGAAACTCATAACTAATTGATGTAATTAGTTATGAGTTTTTGACGACCGATATGGCGTGGTGGCGAGTATACCCGCATTCCACTCCTGAGGTCGTGAGTTCGATTCCCACACAGGACAAATATTTGTGAGTATAAATATGAATATTTGTTCTGGTCTGGGTGTTTTTCTATGTATATTAAGTATGTATTTACAAAAAAATAAATAAAAAGTATTTATGGATGTTTATCCGTTATTTAGTATCCATAACACAAGTTCTTAATGATACTTATCTTGGAACTAAATAATTGGTGTAAGTGTCAGAAATATTTATTATTTATTATTATTTCTTGTCAGTCTTCAAGACAAAATATAAAGTAAAAGACTGTAAAATGACAAATATACATTTGTTAATTATATATTTATTTTGACCAGATACCTGGTTAAGAGTTAATTAGGTTGTATTTTATTCGCTAAATGATAGTTGTCAAAGTCTAAATTCGTTTTGATAAAATTTAGCTCAATAAGTCTCTTATGAGTGTCAACTAAAAGTCTACTGCAAACAGACTTAGTAACGCCTTTCTTAACCATAGATTGATGTGTCCGTCAGACAGCTCCGTGCAATAACTGAAATTCAGCCAGATCAGGTTTGACCAGTGAACAGACCCTGGGCACTAAGCGTATGCCTAAGCACAACCGAGATAATAGTAAAGTAAAAAGTTCTTTATTACATAACACTTGAAAACGTCAAAACACAATATAAATTTTAAAAAAACTAAATATTACTACACTGAATCACGAAGCTTAGATTCACTTACATGCACATAAATTACGTGAATCTATGTCTAAGTGTAGTCTAAGTGTAATCTAAGTGATAAATGCTAGGATTATGATGAGGAGTAGAATAAATAAGACAGTTCAACAAACATTATCTAATATTTAACACAGTAGGAATTTTGCGAGACTCGTTGCCTTCAAAAATAGAGGGTCTCGGGTTCAAACCTATGATGTTTCGAAGTTATGAATACAGTAAGTATTGCTTGCCCCGTGCCTCGGAAAATAGCACCTTAAACCGTTAGTCCCGGCTATCATGAACAACTATGGCAGTCGTTATTAGGAAGTCAGTGCCTTCTAACATCCTGACAACTGGTTTAATTATAGAATGATGTGTTGCGGAGGTCAGACGACAGTTGCTCCATAAGCCAATGAGCAGACCCTGGGCCCTAAGCTTAAGTCTAGGACAACCGGGATAATGCTAGGATATGATGATAACACAGTAAGAATGTAAGGATTCAATTAGTCTGCAAAATTAAAAAAAAAACAGTTGAATCTAGTAAAATATGACCAAATATAAGAGTAATTCGTTAACGCCATTTCGGTGGGTGCTAAGCTTACGAATTAATTTACTATTTACAATTTAGTTTGTGTAACTGTCATAATTACGGTTATAATAAATTAACTATGGTATCTGGTGGTTATTTTGTTACATATTTATTTGTTGTACATTATATTGTTAACATGACTATAAGGCTTACTAATCTAGTCGTAAAATTTAGAAGTTTAAAATAATGTATGACTGCACATATTGAGGCCAGTTTTGTGAAAAATGAATAGGAATAGTATTCAAACCTATAGTAGTCCGTCTAGTCAGTGTCATTTGGTAACATCTAAAGAGCCATGGTACCGTGTGATACCGACCTAGAATAGCCCCCCCCCCCCCCTCTCATCTCACGGGGAGTCGTAAGAGTCGACGAAGAGAAATGTTACCGGATGATGGGCAGCAGCGTCATCCTGCGTACTGGCTGGAACTGCGATCACCAACCCGCCTGCCCAGCGTGATGATTATGGGCAAATATCCCCAATAGAATGTAATCTATTGGCGAGGCTAATGTTCAGAAATTGACTTTATAAAGCTGATATGATAAAGGTGGAGGCTTCACCTATTCTGATATATATGGCGCATAGGGTGCCATCAACTAATGGACTCTGACCATACAAACGTGAACCCTTGCCCGTAAGAGGAACTCTTTGAGATTAATTGTTCAGAAAATCTTTTTTCGGCAGCGCTTCTCGCATCTATAATAGAATTTCCCAGAGCAATCAGAACATTAAGTCCTCTTGACAATTTCAAAAACAAATTATACAAGCTGCTTGTGGTAAAGTGCTATTACAATCTAAATGAGTTTTATAATGACATTTATGACAATTTGATAAGATATCTAAATTATTCATACTTGTATCAGTTGTTTTTCTTTTGTGTTGTATAATATTGTACGCCCATGAGGCAGAACGTGGCTTGAACTAACCATGACATGTAAACCAATAACACCAGTTTAACTCATGTTTCACAATATTATTTTGATTTGATTTAACTAGATGGGTTAGTTTTCTGTTAGTGGGTATATTAACTTATACGAGGGGTTTCTTCGAAAAAGATTTGTAGCAATGTGTTTAATAATATTGTAAATAATAATTACAAAACTTAAGATCAACAGAATCATTTAGATTCTTCAAATTTTTACCAACAAAATAGAAGTACATTTTTTTTTATCAACTATGAAAGAGATTGCACGTAAAGTCAATTTACTTATTTTTTTAATTAAATAAACTTACTTACTTGTACTTACTTTATACATAGCAGTAAAATTAAGTGAGAAGATAGTGTTTTCGGCACCAAATTTAACAGTATTATTCGGTAACAAGTATTATATTATAAATTATTATAAAGTTACAGGGGTCTTGTTTGGGAATATTTCAAATCTTAGCACAATATTATTTTATACAGTTTTAATAGATTGATTTTTTAGTATACAAATAGTTGTATAATAATACTTGATCAACTATGTTATACTCTGTACATACTTATAGATGTTATTAAATTATAATTTTTTAAATTATAAGATTTGAGACGTTGCCAATGTTAGTAAAAAAGTATATCAATAGTTCAAACATGGATTTTATTTTGTATATTGCTTTCAGTTAATAACGCATTGTAATTTTTGCTGTGACAAATTCAGATATCATATATTTTTATAAGTTTGTTGCATCATACGCAAATCTTTCTTTTTGTCTGTATATAGTATTTTGAGTTTATTTTTGTATTGTTTTAAATAGAGATCTGAGTTACTTTTTGTGTTATTTCAAGATGAATACGTACACTTATTATATTTTGTTTTAAAAAGAAAATAAAATTTGATAATGCCAGTTGTTTTTTACAAAATAAATGGGACATGCTTATTCACTAATTTTGACCATAATGCTCAGAGCATACGGTATACAATACTATTAAAAAGTAACTAAGGTATTGGGATTTCGTCTAGTGTGAATGTGGGCATAGGGCTAGCTAGCCACCTCACACCATTTGATAGAATAAAAAAAAATTACACGTTTCATCTGTGCAAAAACTAAATTTACTTCCGTATCCCTAATTAAATGTACCAGGGTCTCCCCCCTTCCCAAATATAAAATGGAATAAAATTTTATTTAGACATAATTACATAAAGACAAAGAACAGAAAACAGTAAATATTTTTTCCAAATAAGTTTTTATATAATATGCCTAAAAGAGACTATACTCAGCATGAGCTGCAGTGGAGGACCACAACAGCGCTGGTCTTCTGTAATAATGTACATAATCTAAATGTGATAATTGAGTGGGATGTTACTGAGAAGTTCTCAATTAATGAATAAATAAATTAAAACCTTTTTTGTAATTTCAAACAAAGATTTGCTATAATTATGAATAAACTAAGTCACTAATATATACATTATTTACTTAATTCACTAATTAACTGTGGCTTTTGGAAATTTAATTACTAAGTTTTTATACTTCTAAACACTGGTGGAGTAATTAAAAATAAGTGTACATATTTTTCACATATACTTACAGGTTGATTATAATTTTAATCTGATTTATTAAAAAGGAATTAATATAATTGGACGTCGTTATGCAAAATGGATCCAACCCACAAAATCTATTTTTTGAGATACTGTCATAAATGTCTTACTTATTAATACAATACTAGACAGGAAGTAGATAACAATACCCAGTATTTAACAGGAAAATTATTAAACTACAGTTAACATATTAAGTTTTTGTGGCTGGATCCATTTTGCATAGCTACGTCCAATTAATGGGATTATGAACAGCCTTAAAGATTTAATTAAGTTTCTAATATACTATAATATTTTGTTATTCTTTTTTTGTGTAATTAATTAATTTAGTTGTGAACGTGATTTGTTACAAATTCAATCCAGTTTTAAGCTTTGCCGAAGTGATTTTTATGAAATGAAAACATTTAGTCGTTTTAACTCTTTTACTAGTAAAGATTTTTTTATTGGTATTCTAGTTAAAAATAAGGTTAATAATTACCTTAATTGGAAACATTTCTACCTCTGACCGTAAAAGTGTTAAAATTTAAACTGTATCATTAAAAATTATTTTGCTAATGAATAATTTAGTACTAGGGTTGAAATCTTGCCAAAGTACTACTCGCTTTAGTTTTATACGGTTAACGGGAATCAGTAATTAAACAATTGTTTTAACTAAATTCAATAAACAAACCTGTGGTTTGTGTGACTTTAATTATGAACTAGAAACGATGTTAATTTTTTTTTATAATCTCGCTAACCGTTCGTGGGTAGACTTGAACTCCTTACCAACTGCCTTTGAACAGACTACTATAATAGTAATAGAAATAATAATTTATATATTTCTTTAACAGGCAGTGTTTGATTAAGATCGGTCATGCACCCTTTTTAACCTTAAACAGTTAAAAAGGCAGAAAAGCAATACAAATTTAATCTGAGTATATGAGCATTATGAAGAATTTGTTAAAACCTTATCGCACTAATAAATATTTTATAGTAAAAGCGAACTTAATGCCACAAGGCATTATCTACCAGTTAACCTTTAGCAGAAAAATAGGGTTAATATAATGAAAGAAAGTAACAAATCTAGTTCACAGTATTATAGATTTGACCTCGGCAGCATATTGACGATATGTGATCGTCGTTATTTTTGTTAATACATTTGCTTTTTGCCACTGAATGGGAGTTTTTATTTACGACTAACTGTCTGAGGTACTGTAAAAAGTAAATGTAGTAGCAAAAATAACTGTAGTTACTAACATTACCTATCAATCAATCAAATCATTTATTTGTTATAAAACATTGTAGGTAAATACAAATGGACGTATTTATGCAAAATGGATCCAATCCACAAATAATTTATTGATTCAGACGTTACTTTGCGGAAATCCATTGTAAGCAAGTGATGGATTAAAAATATCTTTGTAACAATTCCCGCGCTACTATAGAGACTACTCTCGACTCTTGTTTCAGCGTTGGTCGTGAAGACATCGTTGTTCTGAGGCTCCTATCTTACCTGAAGATGCCCTGTGTAAGGGCGAAACACGTGTCGTGTTGAATAGTTTCTCGATTTTTCGGGAAATTTTAGTAGCGCGGGAATTGTTACAAAGACATTTTTAATCCATCACTTGCTTACAATTCACAAAAATGATTTTTTGAGATACTATAAGAAATGTCTAACATATTAAAACAATACTATACAAGAAGTAGATAAACAATACCCAGTATTTAACAGAAATTCGAAAACAAACAGTTTACATATTATGCTATATCAAATTTACTAAAACTCCTGTTTTCTCAAAAGTAAGTTTTTGTGGTTGCATCCGTTTTGCATCACTACGTGGTCTTGAATTAAGTTTAGCTGGATCAGCATGTTTTGTCCCAAGAGACATGCAAGTAGGTATATTAATATCAATAATAATATAGTATGAAACCTCAACATTGGTAATCAATATAAATTAAATACATAGCACGAATGTCAATTAACAATATTGTCAAAGATTAAATGGTCATTATAGTTAGTTAAAATATGTCAAATTATCATAATAATGCCCGGTAAGCGGCAATATGTTTGCCACCTATTACGTGGAACTATATTATTGGCGAAGGGTGGGCGTATAATATGCCTCTACCCCTTCGGGGAAACAGACGTGATTGTATGTATGTATAAATTAAGTCGTTTTTTATGAATATAAATAAATATTATGATTAATAGCTTAGAACTTGGTTACTTCTATTGTTCAGTACAAAATGACAAAGAACAATCAAATTGGAAATGCCCAAATTTTGCGATCTCACATAACTGTCTACCTTAAAAAGATTACAAGTTGGATGAACTTAGCAGTTAACAATTTTTTTAAATTGAGATAAGGAAATGGAAGTTAGAAAAAGATTTACAAGGTGGAAGTACAAGCATGGTCTGATGGCAGTATAGTGACCATAGGTCATCACATTTGTCACAAATAACGTTAGAATTCTGACAGTCCATTACCCTATATGTCCCACACTTGTCACGAATACTCTCTGCGAGTGAAATACGGACGCTCCTTATCCTCAAATGGTAAAAGCTTCCTATGATTATTTTGATACTCTCCCCAATACGACTCCAATGTTTCATTCTTTCTATTAAAATATGTTGGTACGCTTTTCCGTTCAATCCCATCCTTCTTCATGTTGATATAAAGCTTCTCCATCACAGAGAAGAGCTCTGCTTGTGCAGCGTAAATGTCTTCCATTTTAAAAGAAATGACTAAGTAACTGATATAAAATTTGATCTTACTTGATCTCTGCCAACTTCAGCTGCCTGCTATCCTTGATACCTTGATGATTGATATGAAGCACTTGATAACTGATAATGTTCAGCACTACTTTGCACTGCTTTGCACTGGTTAACCCCGAATTCCAAGAGTCAATTCCCGAAACGCGAGGTCCTGCTACTGAGCTCGAAGGACCAAAAAATGTGCGGGGTAGTGCTGGGGTATGATAAAATGATACGAAATGCTTCCTTTGATAACTCTTGTATTCCCGATAAGTTACAATTTATTGATTATGACTAATTAAGTAATGATAAGTGATATGCGAGTCGCGAATGATATCTGATGCCGCCGGACTGATACCTAAAAGTCGCTTCTGGCGAAAAGTGCTAGATCAGGTGTATGGGGGCATTGCACTGAACACGTTAGGATTCTGACAGTCCATAATCCTTTGTCTCCCTTACAGGACATCCTCCTGTCGCTAGCGAAAGCCGTGGCCAACACGACAGCAGCCCTAGTCCTGAAGGCCAAGAACGTGGCGGCGGCGTGCCGCGACGACCAGCCTCTCCAGAACAACATCATAGCGGCCGCCACCAGCTGCGCGCTGGCTACCAGCCAACTGGTCGCCTGTGCTAAGGTAACGACATTTTTAGTTGTTTTTTAAATAATGATTTCGTCCGTTTAGCACATCGAGCGAGTGGCAAGTAAGAGGTATATTAATAATATATAGGGTGTATAGGTATCCTACTAAGACCTAAGGAGCCCAAGCCAACCTCACCTGCAAGTGGTGCACATGCTTATCAACGGACGAGGCTCTGGCGAACATAACATTACCCGGGAAGCGGCAATAGGCTCCCGACGTATTACATGGGGCTAATTATAAATAATTGGTGAAGTGTGGGCGTATAATATGCCTCTGCCTACCCCTTTGGGGAAACAGGCGTGAATGTATGTATGTATATATAAATCATAGTAAATGAGAATGAGTGGTGATAAAGATTGAAAATGGCAAATGAGATGCCCTCCCCTTAACCCCCCTTAAATGCGAGACTTGACAAATGGTCCGTTTTCAGGTGTGTCGTGTTGAATAGTTTCTCGATTTTTCGGGAAATTATAATAGCGCGGTAATTTTCACTAAGACATTTTGAATCCATCACTTGATTAAAAATATGAATGCTTTAAATCTTCTTATAGAGAGCTATGCTCGGAGTGTCTCTACGTGATCGAATCAGAAATGAGGAAATCCGTAGGAGGACTGGAGTGACCGACATAGCGAGGCGAGTTTGCAGGCTGAAGTGGCAATGGGCGGGGCACATAGCTCGAAGAACCGACGACCGATGGGGCGTCAAGGTTCTGCAATGGCGACCGCGAACCGGTAAACGTAGTAGAGGACGGCCTCCCACGCGATGGACCGATGATCTGGTTGCTGGATTCAGGATCGCTCATTGTGGAAATCTATTGGGGAGGCCTATGTTCAGCAGTGGACGTCAGATGGCTGAGATGATGATATAGCCTACATGAAACCGTACCTTAATCTCATACAAGTGAGTGTAGGATATTGCGAGACCTGACCGATGGTCCGTCCCCAGGTGGTGGCCCCGACGCTGCAGAGCGCCGCGTGCCGCGAGCAGGTGGTGGGCGCCGCGCGCGCCGTGGGGGCCGCCGTGGAGCGCCTGCTGGGCGCCGCCCCAGCCGCGCCCGCCGCCCAGCACCAGCTGCCAGACGCGGCCAGGAGACTCACCGCCGAGCTGGACAGGTTGCTGGCTCACTGCAGCCTAGGTGAGCTGTCGTCCCTTATGACTCATTTTGACCCCCCCTCCGTCCTTGTCTCAGCTGGTCATACGTTACCTGAGTTGTGCTACATCTCTCTCCTTCATCAGCTGCGTTTTCTTCATGGCGTAGTTCGTAGGATGTGACCGGAATCTATCTTTCTCAGCTACAATTTTTTCTACATCTTCTTCCTATAACAAAATTATCATCCATAAATTACGTCACACGAATTTTTAACCCCGTCCTTGTCTCACTTGTAAGACTCCCTTCTCCTTAGTGTGATGTCATATATTTTGCAATTGTACAGCAAGAAATGATTACATTAAAACACTAGTTTCAAAATGTTTATAGAATTCACAAAATTTAGGATCCATTCCATCCCCTTGTCACACTTCGTCAACCCCCTCATTAATGTGTCACGTAATTTATGGATAGCCCCTTATTCCTTCCCGAACTACACGTGCTGATCTGAAGGTGTCCCATACAGACACTCTTTGTAAGACCTTTTGAGAACAATAATTGTAGATGTAGGACTGCTGGATGTATCAACGTGGAAAATGGGTAGAGATTTCTCTCCCAGGGTGGATAGGTGTCCTTCCAAGGCCTCAGGGGCTTAAGCCTCACCTGCAAGTGGTGCGCCCGCCGATCAACGGACGAGGCTCTGGCGAACGTAACAGTGCCCGGTAAGCGGCAAGTGTGGACGTATAATATGCCTCTGTCTAACGTCTAACCCCTTCGGGGAAACAGGCGTATGTATGGAACTAAATTACTGGTGTATTCGGAGGAGAAAAATTAATTAACTGGCGACGTTTCCTGTCACCAGAGCGGCACGCGACTCAAGCGACCGTGACGGAGCGGACCGTGGAGAGCGTCCTCAGCGCCTCGGAGCTCGTGAGTGGTGCTGCCCACGCGCACGACATGGTCCGCCACGCGCGCGCACTGGGACAGGCCACGGCGCATCTCATCACCAACATCAAGGTCAGCAGTCTGCCCTCAGCTCCCCAGCTTCCTAGCTCCCCTGCTTACTCGCTCCCCAGATCCCCTGCTTCCTAACTCCCTTTCTCCCCAGCTCTCCTGCTCCCCTGCTCCCTTGCTTCCTAGCTCCCTATCTACTCAGCTCCCCTGTTCCGCAGCTCCCCTGCTTCCTAGCTCCCCATCTACCCAGCTCCCCGTTCCCCAGCTCCCCTGCTTTCTAGCTTATCATCTCCCCAGCTCACCATCTCCCCAGATCCCCTGCTCCCATCTCCCCATCTCCCCATCTCCCCTGCTTCCTAGCTCCGTTGCTCCCCAGCTCCCCTGCTTTCTCGCTCCCCATCTCCCAAGCTCCCCTGCTCCCCAGCCCAGCTGACGCTGAATGTGCACATCGCAAAATATACCCTGGAACAAAACACGTCTATTTATAAAATTGTACGAGAAATAAATATAAACCTAATCGTACCGGGCTTCTTATAGGTTTTTAGAACAGAGGACATTTCTGGCAGTCGATTATTAGGATAAATGGATTTCGGATTGATTCTGTCACACCGCCGAACACATGGAACTCAAGTTTCGGTCTGGTTCGGTTCGCACACAGGACAAATATTTGTGTGCATGAACATGAATATTTGTTCTGATCTGGGTGTTCTCCTATGTATCTGAAGTATGTATTTACTAAAAAAAAAGAAGTATTTATGTATCTTTATCCGTTATTTAGTATCCATAACACAAGTTCTTAATGATACTTATGTTGGAACTAAATAATTGGTGTGATTGTAAAAGAATATTTATTTAAAGTAGGTACACAAAGAAAAAATAGATAACTTGAATAAATGATTTTGACTTTTTTTATATGATATCCGTATACGAAATCCAGCTCGGTTGGGCTGCGTTCGGGAAACTGCGCTATATCTTCTCGTCAAAAATACCTCAGTGTCTTAAGACAAAAGTCTTTAACCAGTGTGTGTTGCCAGTGATGACGTACGGTACTGAGACTTGGTGCCTGACTATGGGCCTCATTAGAAAGCTCAAAGTCGCTCAGCGTGCAATGGAGAGAGCTATGCTCGGAGTGTCCCTACGTGATCGAATCAGAAATGAGGAAATCCGTAGGAGGACTGGAGTGGCCGACATAGCGAGGCGAGTTTGCAGGCTGAAGTGGCAATGGGCGGGGCACATAGCTCGAAGAACCGACGACCGATGGGGCGTCAAGGTTCTGCAATGGCGACCGCGAACCGGTAAACGTAGTAGAGGACGGCCTCCCACGCGATGGACCGATGATCTGGTCAAGGCGGCGGGAAGCCGATGGATGCAGGCGACTCAGGATCGCTCAATGTGGAAATCTATTGGGGAGGCCTATGTTCAGCAGTGGACGTCAGATGGCTGAGATGATGATGATGATGATACGAAATCAACGTATACTCTTCTACATAGTATGCTAATATTGATATTTTTGATTGTAACAGACAGAGGCAGAGAGTCAACCTTCGGAGTCCCAACGCAAGTTGCTAGCCGCTGCCAAACTTCTAGCAGACGCCACCGCGAGAATGGTGGAAGCTGCCAGGCAATGTGCCTCTTCGCCACAGGTATACACACTTACCGTGGCATTATACTAGCTGTTCACACATACTGTCCTAAATGAGTTAAATATACAATCCTTCAAACATACAGGGGCTTCAATTTATCACAGTTTCTTGAGGCATTCTTCTCAATCTCGTTGCCTTTTTGAAAGCCTCGTTAGAGTCACCGACAGAATGACTGACTGACGGACAATCCCCTCCCCCTTTAGAATCACGACAGACTGACTGACATATCCCTCCTATAAGAGTCACCGACAGACAGACTAATCTTGAGAAAAAAACCACAACAGCAGATAAACTGACAAACCTTGACAAATTCTGAAAAATCCATTTGCTTTTATTTCTTGATTATGGTACTGCTCATAATTCCATTGGTGGAAATTCATTTTGTGTTAAAAAAATTGACGAATCTAAGCGATCCTGTTGATCTTAAAGACAATAAAGTATATTTTATTTTAATTCATATAAAAATTTACACTTTACAAACCTGGTTTAACCTTATATCTTGTTTTGTAATAAACCCCATGCTGACAATTACACCAATTATTTAGTTCCATGATAAATATCATTAAGAACTTGTGTTATGGATACTAAATAACGGATAAAATACTTTTTTTTTTTTTTTGTAAATATATACTTTATATTCATAGGAAAACACCCAGACCAGAACAAATATTCATAATTATACACACAAAGATTTGTCCTGTGTGGGAATCGAACCGACGACCTCAGGAGTGGAGTGCGGGTAAACTCGCCACCACGCCATATCGGTCGTCGATATTATGTTATATTACTACTAATTGTAAATAGACAACGGTTAATCAAATGTAACACTGAATGTTTTGTGAACAGGATCGTGAGAAACAGGAGGCCCTCCGCCGAGCAGCCGAGGAGGTGAAGTACATCACGACAGACTACGCGCAGGGACAGGATATCACCGGCTCACAGCTCGCCAGGCTGCAGGTAATGAGATCATCATCATTTCCTAGCGTAATCTTGGTAGTCCCTTTTTTTTAATGGAAATTCATCAAATCACCTTCCCCGCTATAAAATAAAATAAAAATAAAATTTCTGACACTTACACCAATTATTTAGTTCCAAGATAAGTATCATTAAGAACTTGTGTTATGGATACTAAACAACGGATAAACATACATAAATACATTTTTTTATTTGTAAACTAGCTGTTACCCGCGACTTCGTCCGCGTGGAATAGTATCTTTGGGTAGCATTTACAACCCCCTTTTCGCAATAAAAAGTAGCCTATATCCTTTCTCAGGGTCTAGACTATCTGTATACCAAATTTCATTTAAATCCGTTCAGTAGTTTTGGCGTGAAAGAGTAACAGACAGACAGACAGAGTTACTTTCGCATTTATAATATTATTATATTATATATAGTAAGGATACATACTTAATATACGTAGAAAAACACCCAGACCAGAACAAATATTCATATTTATATGGGTGGGTCGCTGTGGGTGGAGCGGGATGGCGTGTCAGACTTCTACTGACTAAAAACCATCCATGTTCCTTCTTGAGCCTGTAACACCAAGGCCGCGGTAACCCCACACTTCGCCAATACGACGGGATCTGTCGCAATCGCCATATATAAAATATAAATAGGTGGCTCGCCTATTGCCGCTTACCGACAACTGTAATGTTAGCCAAAGCCTCGTCCGTTGATCGTTAGTAAAACTTAAAGTATATTGTTTTTGCAGGAGAGTGCCCGCCAATGCGCCTCAGACGCCATTCAGCTCGTAACTTCGGCCGAGAACGCCACCCAATACAACACCAACAGATATTCACAGGTAACTGAAAATGCTCCTTTCAGGATGTTACGAGAGCCTGCTTTTGTGGCTGGAATAATAACAATAATAAATATTCTATTGCAATGCAACCAATTATTTTGTTCCAAGATATCATTAAGAACTTGTGTTATAGATACTACAGATCGAATAAACATACAAGTATATAATTTTACATATCGTTTTTAAATTAAAAATTTAAATACTGCAAATGTATACTTAATATACATAAAAAAACACCCAGACCAGAACAAATATTCATGTTCATGCACACATAGATTTGTCCTGTGTGTCCATTTATTCAAGTTTGGCTCAAAAGAGCTCTTATGAACGTCAAAACCTAAAAACTAGCGCCCCATTCACTGCGGGCGGGAGCTTGATCGTAAAAGAACGGGCAAAAAAATTGTCAAGTGTGGTTTTGTGTCCCGCCAGTTACAAGAAAATGTACTTTGTAGTCAAACAATTGTGTTCTGCAGTCACAAGATTTAAAAGAAAGGAAGACATTGCAATATTAACATAATTACGGATAAACATAGTAGACATGAGCAGACGCGTTACGCTCAACCATATTTTAGGGAGCGTAACGACCCGACGTATGATGCTACCACCGCAGAAACCATATTAACAACAAGTTTGTTTGTCAGGAGACTCTCCTGCAAGAGTGTTCGAACCTGAAGCCGCTGATCCCTCGCCTCTCGGACGCCGCCCAAGTGTCGGCTTCCAAACCTTCGGCCGCGGCACATCTGGACCTGGTCTCCGTCTGCGAATCTACTTTACAGGTAAACTTTACTTTATTTAGTTATTTAAACTCTTTATTGCACATAAATAACAAAACATTACGAATAAAAAGGACATGAACCAAGGCAAACTTATCTCTATAAGAGATTTCTTCCAGCCAACCTCATGAAGAGTTAGATAGATAAAACAAAGATAGGTAAAATATATATTCAAAAAATATTTACAGGTAAACTTTACGATATTTATTTATTTAAACTCTTTATTGCACATAAATCAAAAATAACAAAACATTACAAATAAAAAGGACATGTAGGTGAACTTATCTCTATAAGAGATTTCTTCCAGCTAACCTCATGAGGAGTTAGATAGATAAAACAAGGATAGGTAAAATATATATGCAAAAAATATATATTATTTATATAATAAATACATACATAATATCACGCCTATTTCCCCAAAGGGGTAGGCAGAGGCATATTATACGCCCACACTCGCCAGTTATAAAGGTGGTCCCACGTAATAGGTGGCGAGCCTAATGCCGCTTACCGGGCACTGTTATGTTCGCCAGAGCCTCGTCCGTTGAAGTAAATGATTTTTGATTTTGACATGAACGAAGGGTCTGACTCTCACAACTTGATACGTTGAATACCACCTTTGAGCTAAAATTAATCTTTACTCCAACTAGATAGATAGATTAACTTTTTATTGCAACGAAAGACACACATACATATAAATAAATATTTTCTGACAATCACACCAATTATTTAGTTCCAAGATAAGTATCATTAAGAACTTGTGTTATGGATACTAAACAACGGATAAACATACTTAAATACTTTTTTTTTTTGTAAATACATACTTAATATACATAGGATATATAAAACAATAAAAACAAAATTACAATAATCAAAAAAATATATATAACAACAAAAAAACTAAAAGTAAACCATTCGCATAGTGTGCATGTGTGTCGCAGCGCAGGTTTTTTGCTCTGAGAGAGCAAAACACTGATTTTCAACTACATAGATCCCTCTTAAATAGTTGCAGCAAGGTCATCCCATCAGGGTTAATATGGGGTTGAGATTATGGATCTGTTAATCAGCCAATAATAATATCAGTAGACGACGGCCTCTCAACCAATGTTCCGTTCAAGGCGGCGGGAAGCCGGTGGATTTAGCGACATAAGATCGATCACATTTGGAATTCTTTGTTTAGCAGTGGACTTTAAATGGATTATGTGGTTACCTTTTTTTTTCGGTTGGAAAATCAATGAATGACCGTCTTCCGCTGTGGGTTAAGCGGGAGGGTGTTCCCTTTCGAACAGTCCCGCAGCCCCGGCAAAGGTCCCCCTACAAAGCACGACAATTCCATATTCATGCAACGTTTTTGCATGAGAATCTGAAAATGAATATGGTGGTTATTCAGTTCCTATTTGAAAGCTTTTTTCAGCAGTAGCCGTCATTTGTATAATGATGGCGATGTTCATAAAGCAGAGACAAGGAAAAGGAAGATTTTACCATAGATTTACCAAAGAAGTCTTGATAAACGGAAGATCCTACTAAAGCCATGATCCTATCAAGGCTACAAATAAAGTGAGTGGTACTGACCGAGAACGACAGCCGTACAGATTCATGCAACGTATCGTAAACATATGAGAATCAGAAAATGAATATGGTAGAAAGTTTAACTAAAAAAGTTTAAAGTTAAAAAAAAATTTAAGTTAGTTTTATTTAGTTTTTTTTTTTTTTAGTTTTAATTAATTTTAATTATTTTTTTTAAAGGTTGTGGTTTTAGTTTTTTTTTTTTTAGTTTTTGTTTAACCAAAGCGATATTGTTCCCCAGGCATGTAGCCACACAATAAGCGCGGCCCGCGCCGTCCTCCCCACGGTGGAACAGGCAGGCGCTGCCAGGAACCTCACCGATAACACACACAGACTCACCGCCAGCAGTGCTGCTCTCAGGTATTTTTTATGTGTATTTTAATTATAGCTTCGTGCGTTTAGCACATTTAGCCAGTGTCGAGTAAGAGATATATTAATAACATATAAATTATAGTAAATGAGAATGTGTGGTGATAAAGAAGATAAATAGTAAATGAGATGCCCATAGCCTCTCAGTATAGCCCCACAGAAAGATGTGGGGCTATACTGAGATCTCACATGGACTACTTGAAAGAATATGAAAAATGATGTTGCACTGTTTTGATTCATTTACCAACACTCTATACGTTCACAAACACTAACGATAAATAATCCACCGTTATTACACATTAATGTTCGAAGTATCACAAATTTTAGAAAATAAAACAAAACTGCAGACTTGTCGCTTTACTTTCCCGCCAAGAAATCCTGTTCTCAGGTAATTACAGACATACATTTTTTTTTAATGTGACAAGTCATATAACTACATCCTGTCTGATAGTAAGCAGTCGATGCAGTCCAAAAAAAATTAAAGCGCTTCATACCGTAAAATAAGTAGTAAAATATAAATAAAAAGTAAAATATTGCTATGGAAAGCACGTAAAGCCGTTGGTCCCGGCTGTCATGAACATCCATGGCAGTCGTTATAAGGAAGTCAGTGCCTTCTAATATACTGACAGTTGCTTTAACCATAGAATGATGTTTCCCTCTGGGTTGCGGAGGTCAGTCAGACGGCAGTCGCTCCACGTAATAACTGAAATTCAGTCAAATCTGGTTGAACCAGAGAGTAGACCTGGTCCTAAGCTTAAGTCTAGGGCAACCGGGATAATGCTAGAATATGATGATGACCCTAAAATAAGCACGGTAAAAAGCGCACCCACTCATGACGGCCTGCAATAAAAAACTAGAAATCAAATCATTTATGTCCTATACATACATAATGTCACGCCTCTTTCCCGTAGCGGTAGGCAGAGATCACATCCTTCCACTTGCTACGATCTTGGCACACACTCTTAGCTTCATTAAGAGCTCTATTGAGCCAAACTTAAAGAAATGATTTTGACTGTTAGTTTGTCGATTCAGTTTAAGATAAGATAAGATAAGATAATACTTTATTGTCAAACTGTGTACAATAGGTGTTACAAGGGTAAGGTAAGAAACAACAGTTGCCCATTTCGGACGTACAATATTGATGAATTAATCACTAACACGGTCAAAATATTCATTTAAGTTATAAAAACACTTATCCAATAGCCATTCCTTTAGTCGATTTTTAAAATTATAATTAGACAAATTCTTTAAGTATTGCGGTAATTTATTAAAAATTTTAATTCCAGCAATCAAAGTGCTCTTGTCAAAAATATAACTAGAAGCTAAAACAGGCCTTATGTCATTTTCATATTGTGAACGTATATTAACCTTGTTGGAACTCTTTTTACAAAAACATTAATTATGATTTTTTACAAACACACATATTTCGAGAATATATATACATGTCAATGTGAGATATTTATACTGTCTAAAGATAGGTCTTACAGATTCCATGTGGTCAATTTTATAAATAATTCGTAAACACTTTTTTTGCAATATAAATGTAGAAGTAACGTTAACAGAATTTCCCCAAAATATTACGCCATATGTCAAAAGGGGATATACATAACCATAATATGCATTTTTTGTAACTTCAGTAGAGGTCACATTTGACAGAACTGACAACAGATAACATTTACTTGAAATGCTTTTATTAATTTTATCAATATGTGCCTTCCAGTTTAAATGGGGGTCTATAATAATGCCTAAAAAGTTTGTTTCAGTAACTTGTTGAATCCTCTTGTCATTCATTACGATTTCTAAATCTTGTGCTACTTTCTTATAATTTCTGAATTGCAAAATTTTTGTTTTCTCTAAATTAACATGAAGATTCAAAGATGATAACCATTTTGTAACTAAATTTAAAGTACTCAGAATCAAATTACTAAACTCAGTTTCAGTCAATTTATCCTTAGATATAAATATTGTTGCGTCGTCGGCGAACATGACACATAAATGTTGCACTACTAATGGAAATTCATTGACATAAATTAAAAATAACAAAGGGCCCAGGACGCTGCCCTGAGGGACACCTAGTCCTATATATTGAAAGTCAGATTGATATTTTTTTAATGTTTTGTCATTTTTATCAAAAGCATCCAAAATTGTAGCTTGACATCGATTTGTAAGATAGGATTCCAATAATTTCAAGGCGTTTCCACGAATTCCAATATGTTCCAATTGAGACAGCAGTATTTTATGCACTACACAGTCAAATGCCTTTGACAGATCTAAAAATAAGGCAATACACAGATTTTTCTTGTCGACTTCTGTCCAAATTTTCTTCAGTATTTCAAATATAGCCAGTGTAGTATTTTTATTTTTTTGAAATCCGAATTGATTTTTATTTAGTAGATGAAATTTGTCAAGGAAAGCTTTTAATCTATTACAAATAACTTTTTCAAATAACTTTGCAAAATTTGATAATAGTACAATAGGTCGATAGTTTGCTATGTCAGTTTTTGAACCCTTTTTGTGCAAAGGTTTAACTAGGCCTTTTTTTAACTCTTCAGGGAACACTCCTGTCTCTAGGCTAAGATTAATGATATAAGCAAGCGGTTCTGCTATATACTTAATACTTGCCTTTATTATTGACATTGGAATACCATCAAAACCCGTACTTTTTTTACTGTTGAAACCTTTGACAATTTTTTCAATTTCATGTGTATCTACCGGAGATAAAAAGATGCTATTTAGATTTGATGGAGTCAATGGTGTATATGAAATGTCATTTGAATTTTTAATTGGGTCAATAAGATTTATAAAATAATTATTAATTAATTCGACCATGTCAGTAGGATTGCTAAGTAGCGTGTCATCTTTTTTAATAATGTCAATTGTTTGCTTAATAATATTAGTTTGATTTGTACTACGTTTTATAACTTGCCAACTGGCTTGATTTTTATTTGAGCTTCGTTGTATATAATTTATATTATTCATTTTTTTAGACTGCTTTGTAACTGCTTTAAGAATTTTACAATATTTTTTATATTTCCTTTTTACAAAGTTACACTTAGATTTTCTTGTTTCTATGTGCATGGATCTTTTGTTTTTGCTTGCAGTTATAATCCCTTTTGTTTTCCATTTTTTTGTCTGTCTCAATGTTATTTTTTGTTTTTCCAGAGGTACACACAGTTCATAAATTAGGCTAAATACTCTTATAAATTCGTTATACGCGTCATTGGCATTAGTTTGACTGTAGACTTCATTAAATTTTATCTGTGATATATACTTACAAAATACTTCCTTATACTCTTCAGGGTTTCTTTTATATGTATACCAATACGGTTGGTTAAAACACACGTTCGTGGAGACCGTTATTATTTGACATGTGTGATCCGACAACCCAATGTCTAAAACCTCCGCAGTATATTTCTTGCTATTCGTATATATATTATCAATACATGTTTCTGAGTGACATGTTATCCTAGTGGGGACCTTAATTGAAGGAAGTAGTTTAAAGCTTCTGAACATATTTAAAAATTGCTTACTCTTGTTATTGGCCTCAAGGATATTGATGTTAAAATCACCTGCAATAAACACTTTTTTATAGTTGTTTCTAGTTCTTGCCATTATTTTCCGCAATAAAAGCTCCATATTGACCATAAAAGTATCCAAACAACTATTTGGGGTCCTATATACACAAATAACAAGATGATCTATTCCATTTAACAATATTCCACAACATTCGAAATGGGTTTCTATAGACATGTCTGATATGTACTGCAATTCCTGAAAATTAACCGAATTTTTAACGTAAATTGCAACACCTCCACGTCTTTTACGCTTCCTACAAAAATGTGCTGCCCTAGTGAAACCTTCTACTCTGAGTGAGTCTATTTCGTTTTCCCTTAAAAAAGTCTCACTGCAGCAAAATACATGAATATCTCTTTCGCTTGTCAAAATTTCTAATTGGTCTACTTTAGCTTTTAAACTTTGTACATTTAAGTGTAATATATTTAACTTGTAATTATTTAAATTTTCGTCATTATTCAAGAAAAAACCGAGATGTTTCATTCATTTGACTATTGCAGTTATTTTCTTCTATAGTATGTTTTCCTAATTTGATGTTTTCTTGCCCTGTTCGTTTGAATAGTTCTGGTATAGTACTTTGAAATGTTTTAATTGTCTTTTTATTTTTACAATAATCAACATTTCCGTCGATTAATTTTTTAAAGTAATTTGTTATTTGTTTCTGCACCAAACCGCTATTTATTTTAGAGTTATTAAACTGAAGCTTACTATGTCTACTCTTAGCCTCCCTTTTCACATATGCCGCATATTTGGTTTTATAATCGAGATGTATTATTTCCCTTAACAATAATCTGCTTATGCATAACTTACGATTTTGTCTAGTGTCGTCACTGAATAATGGTACAAAAGTAGTGTGATAAAATCTTGTACAAACAAATCTCAAAATAGAGTTTAATTTTTGAACATTTACAAATCTGTTCTCAAAAACTTCACCTACCAAGACATTTGTATTTGAGAGCAATGACAGATAATAATACAAATACGATCGAAAACTTAGGGGATCGCAGTCATCTGATCCCGCAAAAATAATGACATAGTCATCTTTGGTGAAATCTTTACATAAGGTTTGACATGATTTCAAAATTTCATTTAATGGTGCATTAGGTTTGATTACCGCCGTCACTTGGTATTGGTTTCCAGATAAGTTTTGCAATAATTCTCGAATTCCTCTGCATTTTTGGTTTCCTAAAATAAGAACGTTTCTCAACGGGTCCTTTGGTAACGAATTTTCGATTTTTTTAGAGTCTGCCAGTGAAACACGGTTTTTGTATATCGTTGAATTCAATGTAGACTGTATTCTACCATTCACTTCAATTTCGGGGTCGATTTTTTCAAAATTTTCTTTTTCTTTTGTATTTGTGAGCTCCAATGAATTCAATTTAGAAATGTCCAAGTATTCGTTATTTGTCTCCTCTTCAATGTGTTTTTGTACCGTTTTGCATTTTGTACATATAATGTTATTCGATTCATGTCCATTATTGATAACTTGTCTTTTTAGTGTGCTATTCTCAAGTAATAACTTTTTGATGTCATTTTCAGCCACTTTAAGTTTTGTCTCTAAGTTAAGTATTTTATTTCTTAATTGGTCTAAATTTTCATTCTGACTAAACGTTAATTCATGATCTTCATTTTCAGAATCCTCAGACGAAAGTGATGCGAACGAGTTGTCTGTTGAGATGTTCACAGTGTATTTGGCTCGCTGCGTAACGAAGTTGTCGTGTTCATTATCAGTTGTCAATGTTGATGTTGTACTCGTAGAAGTCGACGGTCCATAATTTATATTGTTTGTTCCTTTTTTACATACTATACAATTCCATGTTTCTTTTTCTTTCATTAGGTAGAATAATTTTTCTGATACGTTAGCACAATCGATGTGAAATGCTTTGCTACAGTTCATACAAGTTAGCATTTGTCTGTCGGTAATTTGTTTACTGCATTTTGAACACAACTTTGCCATATTTATTTCTGGTTATTATTGGCAAATAATATCTTATAATAAATATAAATATTTAATTCATAAAAAATGATGAACGAGACTAAGGTTTGAACCGTAGATGTCTGGGCGGCGTCGCTTTCATTCAGAACGGTCGCTGCACGAGGCTATCGAGTGGTTAAGTTGAATGACGAATAGATGGTACACTTTTTCCTACGGATCACTGTTTCTGTTTGACTTCAAGAACTGTTTTACCGACACAGCTGATCTATAGATCGATGAACTGTTTTATCGACAGTGTTTTGTCGTTGTGAATATAATGATTTGGCACTTTTCTTCAATTATTGATTTTGTTGAATTTGAAACAATATATTTGATGTTTTAAGTGATGTTCACTGATATTCACGGATGAGCACTTCTATAAATACACTGGATCACTGCTTTTTGGTTTGTACACATTTTTATTTTCACTTTATGATAGAACAGATTTTGCCTCTTTTGTTATTTATTTCACTTTTACTTTGTGCGAAAAAATTTATACAACTGGTGAAATATGAAACGAGCTTCCTTTTGAAATGCTAATTGACTTTAAAATATCAATTACTTTATTTTTACGTAAAAATAATACGGAGCTAGATGTTTACTAG
Source organism: Musotima nitidalis (assembly GCA_949126915.1). Taxonomy (NCBI): domain Eukaryota; kingdom Metazoa; phylum Arthropoda; class Insecta; order Lepidoptera; family Crambidae; genus Musotima; species Musotima nitidalis. The sequence continues at coordinate 9,842,915 of OX421441.1, read as the reverse complement.
ATGGGTGGCGCCATCTCTCTCCTCAATAAAATTAAATAAATATTTCTGACACTTACACCAATTATTTAGTTCCAAGATAAGTATAATTAAGAACTTGTGTTATGAATACTAAATAACGGATAAACATACTTAAATACTTTTTTTTTGTAAATACATACTTAATATACATAGGAAAACACCCAAACCAGAACAAATATTCATGTTCATGCATTCTTAGATTTGTCCTGCGTGGGAATCGAACCCACGACCTTAGGAGCGGAGATCGGGTATTCTTGCCACCACGCTATATCGGTCGTCATATTCGCACATCTAGTTCTTTAAAGACACATACACACATTCACGCCTGTTTCCCCGCAGGCAGAGGCATATTATACGCCCACTCTTCGCCAATTATGTAGTTGGTCCCACGTAATAGGTGGCGAGCCTATTGCCGCTTACCGGGCACTGTTATGTTCGCCAGAGCCTCGTCCGTTGATCGGCAGGTGCACCACTTGCAGGTGAGGTAGGCTTGGGCTCCTTAGGTATTGTTAGGATCCTTATACACTAATGTTATTTTGTAAAATATACAGTAGAACGGTTTAAATATATTTTTTGTCATAACTTCATATTCATATTCATTTATTCAAGTTTGGCTTAAAAGAGCTCTTATGAATGTCATACTTAAAAACTAACGCGCCCATTCACTGCGGGCGGGAGCTTGATCGTAAAAGAACGGGCAAGACAATCGTCAAGGTTAGTTTTTTCCCCCGCCACCAGTTCGATAACATACTCGATTTGGTGCTTTGCGTTCTCTATCGATAAGATGACGAATTATAAAAATATATCTTTAAGCTCTTAATGCTTTTATAGGTATATAAGAAAACCTGTAACATAGTTATTTTGGATTTATTGAAATTTACGTCCTTTAAGAATTAGATGTGTGATATGTTCGTGTATGTTTACGTATTCTGTGTGTTGCAGATCTGCAGTGAACCGCGCTCGGATCTCGTGTAAGGGCTTGGAACTGGACGCGGCTGCCGAAATCATCAGGGGTCTCCAGGCCGAGCTGGACGATGTGGAGGAGGCTGCCAGGAACCTGACGCTGCGGCCTCTACCTGGAGAGACGGTCAGTACCACTCTCAGTCACTTGCCGTAGGCTGTGTCCACAGATGTAGATATACAATAGATAACGCAAGTATCACGATTTGTATTGAAACCAAGCGTGTCGACTTTTAACACTTTCGTTTTAACGTCGGTAAAAAAATGCATCTACGCACTGCCTTTCTGCCAAAGGAAAGGGGATGTAGGACTCACCACCGGCAGACGCGACTGCCAGCAGTAATACCCACTAAAAACCTCCGACGACGCCCGCCGCTTGTTGAGATAAAGGCGGGGGCCAGTACCTGGGTTGCAGCTCTGACACCCCGCCCGCGGCCAACGTCCCCCGGACCAAAACCGGGAGGACCTCGAGAGGCGCAGTGGACGCGCCCCTCCTACCTCCTTGTGCGACCATAGCGTGTGTGGCCGACTTCTCGGAGGGTCCACGATAAGGGCGTAGCCTTGCTCCCACTGCAATAGAGACATGGCAGGTCTCTCTTAGTTTGCCCCCCGTTAGTCAGTACTAAGGGCACCCAGAGTCGCCAACATCTGGGTGGATTTTTTTCCGGCCTCATCCCCCCCCCCCCACGCCTTTCGGGGGGGTCACTGCAGATATTTAGTGACGGCATATACAAACTGATTCATCGACACTGATGCGGCTATTGATAAATATTTCTTACGTGAAATCATTCATGTTACAGTATGTAAATTACATGAACAGACGAGCGCGGACTGTAAGTAGCGGCCAACCTCGACGATTGGTCGGGGGGTAAAGGAGGGAAGGAATTGTCCGTCAGTCATTCAGCCTGTCGGTGACTCTAACGAGGTTTTCAAGAAGCAACGAGATTGAGAAGAATGCCTCAAGAAACTCTTCTCGGCTTTTTTCAAATGATTCTTAAGATCTAATACAATTCATCATCATCACAGCCCATTAACGTCCCACTACTGAGCACGAGCCTCCTCTCACATGCCAAGGTGCGAGGGTATTGGGTCATACTCCACAAGTGCGGATTGGCGGAGGCAGGCGTATGGCGTCCTGCTGTTAGAATATTTCAAGCCGCCCATTAGGCCTCTAACATGGCTTAACGACTACCACATTATGTGATAACCGGGACCAACGGCTTAACGTGCCTTCCGAAGCACGGAAGCGCTCGATATCAAATGCCACACAAACGGTCACCCATCCAAGGACTGACCTCTGTAAACTCTGCTGTACTTATGTGATCGTTTCCGACCACCGAGCACCGCAGAGCTACGAGCGCTTCTTAATACAATACAATTAAAGAAATAAAATATTAAGATTACCGCTGTTAAAACTAACAAAATCTAAATGTAATCTAAACTAAGAGAGAAACTTAGTGAGAAGAAATGAGAAGAGGACCCGCCTGGATTTTCTCCAGCTAGTATATTTAGATATATCTATTACGGCTATTGCACTATGAAAGTAATCTATGTTTGTGTTGCTTATTATTGACGTAATGTTCATGCTCACTGCTTAGCAGCCATGTTGTTATTTTTAAATAGTTAAGCCTAAATTGTCTTTTCAGTGAAATGTAAAATTTCTTTAGACAATAAATTCTTTGAACCGAACTAGTTGATGATGAATAATTTGTGTTACAGGAACAATGGGCCAACCGCGCCCTCCACACGGCCTCTCGCTCCGTGGCGTCTGCCAGCGCCCAGCTGGTGGCGGGGCCGCGGCAGCAGGCGGCCTGTCGGGTGCCGCAGCTGGCCGCAGCCCTCACGCAGTTCACGCGAGCCGCCGCCGCCGCTCAGGCCTCGCAGCCCGGCCCTACCAGGCAAGGAACACCACGTGAATTATTATTTAAAATATTTTAAATAATAATAATGTATCATCAGCAAACAATATTATCTCGTGATTTTACTTTATCAAATGTGGCAAATCGTAAATATAAATTAAAATCAAAAACGGGCCGAGAATCGAGCCTTGCGGTACCCCCATTTTTACTACAGAACCCTGAGATCGCTTTCCATTAACTTCAACCCTCTGAATCCTATTACTTAAGTAAGAAGTAAGAAGATCCAATGCGGAGCCTCTTATTCCGTAATAATTGTTGCATTGACATGTTTACGCATTTGTAGTGGTAGTATCCCCTACAAACAGCGCAGGCCAATAACTCTGATCGAGTTACTCGGATCTTACACGCAACGCAATTCATTTTTCTATTCAATTAGATATTTGATTTGTGTAAATAAAACATTTGAGCAGGTAAGCGAAATACGACAAGCGGTTTTGTTACTTAACACAATCAGTATAAGGGTTAGATTTGCCGGCAGCGAGCAGCTGTTCGATCAGCTGACATCAAGTAGGGTACTGTGTGTTAGCGTTGATTCACTTACAGTTAATGGTTATTAGAATCCGTGAGAAATCCTGGGTTCACTTGTAATATTTAGTCACTTAACTTGTCACAATATTATGTATATATATTTCCAATAATTCACAGCTATACACTATAAATTATTTTATCATCAGAGCACACAAGAAAGTGAAGTTACTAGGTAATGTTCGATTACCCTCTTTTTTTTTTTTTTTTTTGACAATTTTGCAGCAGAAGAACGGTTTTAAGATTGTATTTTTGTCGTAACTACGATAACCTTCTCGATTTAGTCACACGGTAATCGTTCTCTATCGAAAAGTTATCGAATTACTAATCTTTAAGCACTCAATGCATCTACGAAAAAGGAAACTTGTCCATTTTAAATTTTTGACATTTGCGTTTTTTTAAGAACTAGACGTGCGATTTGTTCTGGTCTTTTCTATGTATATGTCACCGTAAAATTGTAAATAACGTTAAATTATAATCTATCCCGCGATATTGTAATCTGTCGAAAAATTGTGATCCGAAACAAACTGCTCACAATTTGACGCATTATTTTTAGATAGATTATAATCTATCGAAGACAAACCGTCAGATTGTAAAATGACATGCGAAAGAACGTACCTCGCGCTCTGATTGGTTGAACTTCATGTTTCCCGCTCAGCCGCCAGTCGTCGCCATCTTCGGTTGTTATTAGTCAAATTCATTTGTTGTGAAATGTAAACAAACAGTGTTTTGGTGATTTAAAACAGATTTCGTGTTAAAAATAATAACGCATTGTATTATAATAAGTTGTAGAGAGTGTTACCGGACCTGTGATAACCTAAAGAAGTGCAGTTAAATAATAAATAAGAGAGTGGTTGGCTGGTCTTGATGGCAAAACCAGCCAATCATGGACAGGCTTTAAACAGTTGACATTTTAACGCGCGACAGATTGTGATTTAACGGTTTGTCTTCGATAGATTATAATCTATCTAAAAATAATGCGTTAAATTGTGAGCAGTTTGTTTCGGTTCACAATTTTCCGACAGATTACAATATCGCGGGATAGATTATAATTTAACGTTATTTACAATCTTACGGTGACATATATATTTGTAGCTGAGAGGTATAGAATAATAAGTAACTTTATTTAAAATTTGTTACTGTTTAACACGCACTAGAAGTACATATTCAGATATCCTAAACCAATAAAATTACAATTTAAATAAAAATTGGACTTATTATTCTTTACCTCTCAGCTACAGATATTAAGAATGTATTTACAAAAGAAAGTATGCATATATGTTTATCCGTTGTTTAGTGTCCATAACACAAGTTCTTAATGATACTTACCTTGGAACTAAATAATTGGTATAATTGTCCGATAATATTTACTTATTTCTAGACAACTTACCATATGGCATTAAAGTCAATGTACCTGCACTTCACTCCAGAGGTCGTGGGTTCGATTCCCACACAGGAGAAATCTTTTTTGGGTGTTTCTTATGTATATTAAGTATGTATGTAAGATGTATATCCCTTATTTAGTATTCATAACACAAGTTCCTAATTAAAGTTATCTTGGGACTATATAGTTGGTGTGATTGTAAGGGACATTATTATAATTTTTAAACTGGTCCTCTAATGTCTTGTTTGCACTTAAACACACTGAAAGAACCTTTAATATTTCAGTATTTCTGATGTGCAAATTAATAAACTACAAGTTAATCATAGCATAAATTTTGATCTCTGGCGAACATAACAGTGCCCGGTAAGCGACAATTGACTCGCCCCCTATAACGTGGAACCAACTATATAACAGGCAAAGTGTGGGCGTATGATATGCCTCTGCCGGGGAAACAGGCGTGAATTTATGTATGTATGTATAAATTTTGATGACTCGTCAAGTACTAACCTATACAAATATTTATGTAACCTAATAAAGGCCCCTTGTCAACAGAATAATCTCGTGCGGGCGCCAAGTGCTGACGTCGTCTCTGACCCTGGTGGAGACTGTGAAGCAATACATCAGTACTTCGGAACAGGTCGACAACGCCACGATCGTGTCTATAGCCAACCAGCTCACGCAGGTATGTGGAACTGAGCAATCACCAGTAGACAACTATTACTCTATAGTTTAATATATGCGTTTAGACCTAAGGAGCCAACCTCACCTGCAAGTGGTGCACCTGCCGATCAACGGACGAGGCTCTGGCGAACATAACAGTGTCTGATAAGCGGCAATAGGCTCGCCTACGTGGGACCAACTATATAATAGGCGAAGTGTGGGTGTATAATATGCCTCTGCCTACCTCTTCGGGGAAGCAGGCGTGAATGTATGTATGCGCTTACTGCTAAACATCAGCAGTTAGAGTTGTGTCCAAACTTGGGCACGCCCTGTGTAATAGATCACCAGGGGGCCTACCGCCGAATTCGATGGATTACCGGTAATCCATCTAGATCAAACTTTGTTTTACGTTCATTAATCCGTACCGGGGAATCTGCCGACAGCCACCTCTCATTCATGACCTTCAGTCCATGACAGACCAATAGGTAAATGGAGAACGCCATTTTGTTTCGATTTCCATGAGTTCGGCGATAGGACAGAATCAATTCGAAATCCATTTTGCCTTATAATCGATTGCCATCGAACTCGGCGGTAGGCCCCCTGGCCCTCACCTTACCCGTCTATGAGTATAATTGGACACAAATAAAAAAAGAAAGAAAAATAATTTATTCTGTGACAACATCAAAAGAACAGAGTAGTTCATAAATCTATTTACATTCCGTAAAGAAAAAGTGAGATGTGTGTGTGTGTGTGTTTGCGTGGGTGCGTGGGTGCGTGTGGGTGAGATATTGTGATAGTCGAGTATGCGTGGGGTAAAATACTTAGTAGGAAGTCTATTTGAGTTAACCTGTGTAAGAAACAGGGTTAGCATGCCTTAGAGTTCAATGTAAACGGATACATCAATTATTGTAACACTTAAACTGGGGCCCAAACGTCTAATTTGATAAATTTCAGCTATACGGACTGACAAATCTTGAGAAAACCACAACAGACAAATAAACTGACAAACCTTCACAAATTCTGAGAAAGAACCCATTTGCTTTTACTCCTTTGTTATGTTACCGCTCATATCTCTTTCATTGTTGTTAAAAAAATATATGGAATTTCCATTTTGTGTAAATGTTTGACGAATCTAAATGATCATGTTGATCTTAAAGACAATAAAGTATAGGTATATATCTAAATTTTCTAAGGTTCATCAATGCGTACCGCGGAATCTTCCGAAAGCCATAGATTATTCATGACCTTCCAATCTGTGAATAAATTGTTATTATATATAAATATATTATATAAACACAGATAGAGACTGTCAAACATTACGTCAATCCTTCAAAAAATGTGTTAAAGGAGAACGCCATCTTGTATCGAGTTCCATGTGTTCGGCGGTACGACACAATCAATTCCTAATAAATACCTAGAAATACATTTTGCCTAATAATCTTTTACCAGCAAGTTAGGCGGTAGGGCCACTGGACCTACATTTTGGATGTGGATGTACTATAACAATATGGGGCATATTCCAGGGTCTAGAAAACACAATGGAGGCAGTCCCATCCCACTCGGAGCTGGACGAAGCCATGGAGAACATCAACGAGACTCTGCAGATACTCAACATGGGCGAGTTCCCGCCTTCCAATCGGACTTATGGGTGAGAATTTTATTAAGTATAGAATACATTTATTTATTTGCAAAGAATGTATTAGGTGTTACAAAGTTTTAAGAATCCTATTCAACTTTGGAACTCTCACCCTATTGATATAAGGTTGGCAGAAAGCAAGCCTACTTTTAAAGGGTTGCTCAAGAAATACTTTCTTAAGGAGTTATCATCCGATTGAGTCTACATATCATAATTACTATTAATTTTGTGTATAGGTAAATGTAGTTTATTAATAACACATATTTAATTCTATGTAAGTTTATATGTTTTCTTATTCGTACTGCCTCATAACCCGCTAACCCAAAGGTTAACTGGTAGAGAATGCCTTGCAGCATTAAGTTCGCCTTTTGTACATTTTAATTTTAATTTGTGCGATAAAGTTTAATAAATAAATCCTTGTAAATTCTACCTTAATAGGCGTGCAAATTTACATTGGAACATAAATTACACACACTTATCATCTTAGAATTATTGTACTGAGTAATAACGCTTTTGCAAAAGTAATTCTTTCACAAGCTTTTCAAATTTTGTTAGTGGTTGTTCCTTAATATTATTCGGTAAGTTATTATTCACAAGTGGTGCCATACAAATAACGCTTTTTCTTAATAGTGTAGTTTTATAAGCACCCGTGCTTAAAATATTTTTTTATTGTGATCTAATACTTATTGATCTATTTTTAGTTTCTTCCAAGGTGTTAAACAGATATGAATTAGTTTTTACAAATATACACAATTCTAGTATATAGAGAAATGGGAATGTTAATAATTTATGAGACTGAATCAAAGAAAGAAAAGATCAATCTACCCTTTTAAAAGTCCTAGGTTTGATTCCTAATCGGGCGACCGCAGATGAGCTTGTTTTTTTCTATTTATATAGCATTGTATATATTTTTATGTGGTTCAGTTTTAGAACTTATGACTCAAAAACTATTAAAAATCGTGGTATATACATATGTGTGATTCGGGTATTCCAAGGAGTGCTGTCTTTAAACTTTCGCTTCACACTCCTTTCTGGGACATCCTGTATATTAAGTATGTTTACAAAATAGTATATATTTAGTATGTGAATACCAGTTCTTAATCATACTTAGGGAATTAATGAATTGGGGTGATCTGTGTCTGAACTTTCGCTTTACACTTGTTTCTGGGACACCCTGTATAAAAAGTATGCTTACAAAATGTTTAGGTTAAATAAGTATATATTTAGTATCCAAATACAACTTCCTAATCATACTTCGGCAATTAATTAGGTGAGTTGATCTGTCTCTGAACTTTCATTTACACTTTTTTTCGGACAGCCTGTATATGAAGTGTGATTGCATGTGATTGGAAGAATTTATGACAAAAAAAAAGTATTTTATCTGTTGTCTTCTTCTACAAGCTATGCTTAGTTCGGGCTAGATGAAACTATGTGAGATGTATACGAATATTTCTGAGTTTTAAATTTTGATGTCCATTAATTTTTTTTTTCTTCTTAGGGAACTTCAAACAGAGTTGAACTCCGCAGCGGTGGAACTGAACACGGCATCAGCTGATGTCGTATCAAATGTGGAAAGAACAGAGGAGTTGAGCTACAGCGGCCGCCAGTATACTGCCGCCTTCAGCAGGCTGCTGGGGGCCGGTATGGAGATGGCGGGTCAGGCCGAGGTCAGTATACCTATGTCATCTATCTTTAACAGCCAGAATTTCTAATCTGGAAGTAATTACCCCCACGAGGTTAAAACTGAGATTTAATAAGATGGTTGTTGTATGAAAAGCTCAAATTCCTATCATTATCAACTAAGCCAATTTAACAGTATGTCGCAAAATGTACCCTCGTAGAAAACACGTGTATGTCTAAAATATTACGAGAAATAAAAGTACACTAAAAAAAACTGAATTGCTTTCACTTGCTTATTAAAAAAAAACCTTAACTTACTGGGCTTCTTACAGATTTTTAGAACAGGGGACATTTTAGGTGTATATTAGGGGAAATCAGTACTGACAAAGATTATAAAGGTATCGGAACCACTGTTGTATAGGGATCCTGTTGTAATTTTGCAAATGAATCTTTAGCAAATTCACATTCCGCACTTCATTTACTTGGTCAAATTATCATTTGGCAATTATTTACTTGCTCAAATTATATTTAGTCAATTATACATTAAGCAAATGCTTTATTTAGTAAAAAAATATCTTATTGAAAATCAGATCGGCTGCGTACTTTTTTGCATAACCCTGGGCTTGAGCTTGCCTGAAATAAAAAAGCATATCTCATTAATCATTTATTATAAATAAAGTAAAATACATTAATTTTAAATAATTTACGTAGGCTAGATTAGAACTGCTAGAAAAGTCAAGTAAAAAATCTTAAACAATACAATTATTATTGACATATACACTAACAGTAGTTAGTGTATATTTGCCAAACTATATTTGAATACATAATATTTGATAAAATCAAACATTGCCATGTAATTATTTGCTAAACAATAAATTGCTAAAAATAGTTTTGCTAACTGTAAAATTGCGAAAAAATGGTTTTTGTCTAATGAAAATTTGGGAAACATACTTTGGCAAGTGTCACTTTGGGAAACGTTTTTTGCCACACGTCAGTAAACCGGCAGACCACAGCTAGATCTAAACCTGTACTGTAACCTGTATAAGTAACAGCAGTCATAATTTTAATCATACTTCTCTTCTCTTCCCCCCCCCCCCCCCAGGACCACGAGATGCAAAATCTGATGGTGAACTCTATGAAGTCAGTAACGGTCACCTCATCCAAACTACTCAGCACTGCCAAGACCGTCAGCCAGGTAACTTATTTATTTAATGGGTTTTAAATTTATTTATTTTAAAAAACCAATACAATGTCATTACTGGTCTAGCCAAATGCGACATTTATGGTACTTACTTGGTAACAATAATACTTAACCTACCTACACAAAATAACTTACTTATATTATTCAACAAAAATCACATAAAACATACAACATAAAACTAATAGCATAAAAATTATTAATATATAACCTTATATATATATACCTACCTCACAGTATTATAGAATCATTATCTCAGCCCATTAACGTCCCACTACTGAGCACGAGCCTCCTCTCACATACCAAGGTGCGAGGGTATTGGGTCATACTCCACCACGCGGACCCAGTGCGGATTGTAGGAGGCAGGTGTATGGCGTCCTGCTGTTAGAATTTATCAAGCCGCCCATTAGGTCTCTAACATGGCTTAACGACTACCACATTTAGTGACAACCGGGACCAACGGCTTAACGTGCCTTCCGAAGCACGAAAGCGCTCGATATCAAATGCCACACAAACGGTCACCAAGGACTGACCTCTGTACACTCTGCTGTACTTCGGTGATCGTTTCCGTCCACCGAGCACCGCAGAACTACGAGCGCTTAACCGCTCGCCGTACGTTACTAGAAACTTAAAAAGATTTATTAATATATTTCCGTTGTTTTCAGGATGTGACTCGTCCGAATGCCAAGAACCAGCTAGCAGCCGCGGCTCGAGCGGTCACAGAGAGCATTAATAACTTGGTGAGTGGGCTTCTAATTCATTTTTAGTATACTCATTACTGAATGTCTTTATTGCACTCCATATGTTACAATGTTATTTATAATATCACAGATACAATATGGACCCTGTACATTTGACGACCGATATGGCGTGGAGGTCAGCATACCTACACTTCACTCTAGAGGTCGTGGGTTCGATTCCCACACAGGACAATCTGTATGTGCATGAACATGAATATTTGTTCTGGTCTGGGTGTTTTCCTATGTCTATTAAGTATGTATTTACAAAAAAAAGTATGCTTATCCGTTGTTTAGTATCCATAACACAAGTTCTTAATGATACTTATCTTGGAGCTAAATAATTGGTGTAAATTGTCAGAAAGTATTTATTTATTTATTAATTAATATAAAGTACACAAAAACGCGAAACAAAAAACTAGACCATTTGTATTTAACTACCATGTTTTTAAAGCAAATAATAATATTAATAAAATCAATTTATTTGTCTTCAATTATTCAATATAATAATGGTTACATTGGAGGTACATTTCTTATACAATATATTTAATCTCAGACAAAGCGGCTTGGGACTCAGAAGTCGCAGAAAAACCACGACCCCTTCTATTCTGTCACAACCTTTTCCACACATAGCATTCCTATAAATAATGACATCGTGCAGCAATATATTGCTATTTAAATAATAAATAAGAAAGAAAGAGGACTTCTTGGCGGGAAAGCGAAGCGTCATGTCTGCAGTTTTGTTTTATTTTCTAAAATTTGTGATATTTCTAACATTAATGTGTAATAACGGTGGATTATTAACCGTTAACTGTTTGTGAATATACATGAGTGTTGGTAAATCAAACAAAACAGTGCAACATCACTTTTCAAATTTTCTCTCAAGGAGTCCATGTGAGATCTCAGTATAGTCCCACATCTTTACTGAGGACTCAAGGGGCTTAGGGGAGGGTATCTCATTTACCATTTATCATCTTTATCACCACTCATTCTCATTTACTATGAAATATATATTATTAATATATCACTTACTTGACACTGGCTTAATGTGCTAGACGCACGAAGCCATTATTTAAAATAAGGAAAGAAAGAAAATAATTTATTCTGTGACACATGATACATTGGTTTACAAGAATAAAAATTAATATACACATGTGGCACCGAAAAGGCTTATACTCAGCATATGCCGAGGAGTCACTATGGCTCCGCGGCGCTGGTCTTCCGTTCAAGTCTATATCGAGGGTTCCGTGCTCACCGATAAGTGACAACATCAGATACATAATTTCTGCCGCTTTTTCTTGTGATATTATCAAATAAGTCGATTTCAGAAAAGAAGACTGAAAACTGAGGACTTCTTAATCCAATAAGTAAACCTTATAAGTTTTTTTTCTTTTTAATTAACCGATAAATTCTTTTAAGTACTGTTTTAAGCCCAAAAACACTTATCGGGTTTGAGCACGGAACCCTCGATATATTTGATTGATTGATTGGTTGGTCCTCGTCCCCAGGTGGACGTTTGCACGGAGGCTGCCCCCGGCCAGAAGGAGTGCGCCGCCGCCATCCGGAGCATCGAGAGTTGCCGCCCGCTGCTGGCGGCGCCCGCGCAGCCTCTCAACTCGCACTCGTACTACGGCAGTCTGGAGGCAGTCGTCTCTCACAGCAAGAGGCTGAGTGAGTCACACTATTTACTACTATAATTCTGTCTGTACCACACGGAGACGCAAATACTTGTTAGACTAATATTCTGTCTGTACCACACGGAGACGCAAATACTTGTTAGACTTTATTCGTACTAATATTCTGTCTATACCACACGGAGACGCAAATACTTGTTAGACTTTATTCGTACTAATATTCTGTCTGTAGCACACGGAGACGCAAATACTTATTGACTATTTTCGTACTAATATTCTGTCTGTACAACACACGGAGACGCAAATACTTGTTTGACTTCTAGAATTCCCTGCTCCCGCATGTTTTTTAAGCCCCTGTAGCGTCGAGGCTTTAAGAGGGGCGTAAAACTGCATTTAAAGAATAAGAATAAAGAATAAAATTATTTATTTGGTCCACACAATTAGGTACTTACATTTATTCATGTAGTTTTGAAGGCATAATAATGCCAACAGAAAACAAAGAACCCGAAGAAAAACCCTGATTAGAATACGTAGACCAGTACAAGGTCCCCTTCTCAGCTCGAAGCTATGCATTTGTGCAGGATGTCACGTGTGGTGCGTTTAAACGAGTGCATTGTCCATTTATTCTTAGTTTTGTGAACTATGTCAACCAACCTCGCTTACCAACAGGCGACCTTTATATTTAATAATTTGACGACCGATATGGCGTGGAGGTCGGTATACCTACACTTCACTCCAGAGGTCGTGGGTTCAATTCCCACACAGGACAAATCTTTGTGTGCATGAACATAAATATTTGTTCTGGTCTGGGTGTTTTCTATGTATATTAAGTATCTATTTACAAAAAAAAAGTATTTAAGTATGTTTATCCGTTGTTTAGTATCCATAACTCAAGTTCTTAATGATACTTATCTTGGAACTAAATATTTGGTGTAATTGTCAGAAAATATTTATTTATTTATAATTAATGTTGTTTTAATTTATTCTGAAGCACTTGTAAATATCACTTAAATTTAGGACTTCACTAAATTGGAATCTTTCTTGGTGATAAACTATTTATGGCGAGGTATACCAGGATTGTAACCGTCATGGTATCCCTTCCAGGTGAAGGCATGTCCGGCATGGCGAGCGCGGTGAAACACTCCGACATGGCCAACTTCACGGCGGGAGTGGCGGCCGTGGCGGGCGCCGTTTGTGGCCTGGTCGAGATGGCGGCGCAGGCGGCTTACTTGGTAATATAGCATTCAATCATCATCATAACCTTTTTATTTCTTTTTTGATTTACGTCGGTAACAAAATGCCTTTACCCACTGGCTCCCGGCCAAACGGGGGACCGGGAGGGCAGTGTGAGGCTCACTGCGGCCGAAAAGTTCAGTGACATACACACAGAAACGTACAGTGGAATTATATATATGTAAGATGTTGCCACTATGAAAATTTTTTTTTTATTTTGTGCCAAATGGTACCGGCCTAGAATAGCCCCCCCCCCTCTCGTCTCACGGGGAGTCGTAAGAGTCGACGAAGAGAAATGTTACCGGATGATGGGCAGCAGCGTCATCCTGCGTACTGGCTGGAACTGCGGTCACCAACCCGTCAAACCAGCGTGCTGATTTATTTTTTTAAACTTTATGGCGCAAATTCAAATAAAAATTTACAAAAAGCGAACTTAATGCTGCAAGGCATTCTCTACCAGTTAACCTTTGGGTTAGCAGAAAAGTATGAGGTAGTACGAATAAGAAAACATATAAACTTACATAGAATTAAATATGTGTTATTAATAAACTACATATACCTATACACAAAATTAATAGTAATTATGATATGTAGACTCAATCGGATGATAACTCCTTAAGAAAGTATTTTTTATGGGCTGATTATGGGCAAATAGCCCAATAGACCCAATACCCTCACACCTTGATTTGTGAGAGGAGGCTCGTACTCAGTAGTGGGACGTTAATGGGCTGAAATGATGATGGGCAAATACCTTTAATATAGCCTAAATAAATTTAAATTAACAATAAAACAGAAGCTGTCTTCAAAGGGATACTATTCTATTAAAGACTATATGGCAGATAAAAATGCTTGGGATTAAACTGCCGTTTCATACAGGCTATTCTAATATGAATGACTTGAAAACATAAATATTGTTAGGGTTATGTTATAATGCATTGTATAGCTTCACAGACAAATGAAGATTGTATTTCTAGTACCAAACTAATGGATATATTTAAAAGAGCATAGCCTGTGAGTTTCTTGCCAGTTCTTCTTACAGAGCGGTGGCTCGGAATTGGCACTTATATTCACTTACACTTAATTATTTTTTGTTTTTAAATTGTTTTGTTGTAGTAAGTGAATCTAAGCTTCGTGATTTAGTGTAATATTATTTCGATTGTTCTTTTTTTTCATTTGTAATCATGACGTTTTCAAGTACTATGTATAATAGTTTATGAAATAAATAATTTTTTACTTACTTTTAAATAAATAATAAATATTTCAGACACTCACACCAATTATTTAGTTCCAAGATAAGTATCATTAAGAACTTGTGTTATGGATACTAAATAACGGATAAACATATATAAATACTTTTTTTTTTGTAAATACATACTTAATATACATAGAAAAACACCCAGACCAGAACAAATATTAATATTTATACACACAAATATTTGTCCTGTGTGGGAATCGAACCCACGACCTCAAGAGTGGAATGCGGGTATACACGCCACCACGCCATATCGGTCGTCAAAATTTTACGCCACTTTTACTTATAGTCTATTGTGGATGCTAATGTTCAGCAGTGGACTTTATAAGGCTGACATGATGATTACGAAATTAATATATGATGTGATGTTGCCAACAGGTAGCAGTGTCGGACCCGTCGAGCGTGGCTGGTCGCGCCGGGCTGGTGGACCAGGAGCACTTCGCGCGGGCAGCCGCCGCCATCCAGCACGCCTGCGACAACCTCTCCTCACCGCGCAGCGACCAGCACCAGGTCTGTGTCGACGAGCAGGGGACATCATAACAATAATAATTTTAATATATCCCTACAAAAAGCTGTCATTTTAAATACCTGCAGAATTGTCCGTAAGTTCCTTCAAATAGACGAACATTATTTTACAGGAAATACACACACTCAACATCTACATAAATCTACATAATTATTAATCATAATATTGATATTTATGTATGTATAATATTGATATATATGTATGTAAGTATGCATGGTATATGTAGGTTTTTTTTTTTTAATTTCCTTTTTTAACAAAGATCTTTAACCAAATTTAATCCCGTACCTACAAATTTATACACAACTTCTAGGGTTGGCTGGTAGAGATCTCTTCTAGAGATAAGTCCACCTTTGTACTTTAAGTTTTTAAATACCTTTTGTAAACTACTTATGTTTTATGTGCAATAAAGGATTATTATTATTATTAAAACATGAACACAACACACTGCATTTACTTGGCAGCCGCCCGTAAATATAGTGCAACCAGCTTAGGCTGAGATTTTTCCCAAAGGAGTACTCCAATAATAATAATTTATTTGCTCTAAAAAGTTTTACATGAAATGAACAGTGACCGAGGTCATCTTTTAAGCAAATAATGCCTGTACCAGATTACCTCGCTCTTCCATAGCCTTCCATAGCTACAGGTCATTACGTTTGTGTGTTGTATAATCTGCCTTTGTATGGGGCTTCGCACAGTCTCGTACACGCACTTAATGGACAGACTACCAACACGTCTACTCTCGCCGGTGGCTCTCGTATTTCTCCACGTGGTGCGAACGAGACTGTCAATGTCTGTATGACTAACTGAATGAATGACAGAACGAATGCTTGTACGAATGAACGACTGGATGAATAAATGCATACACTACATGTGTGAAACAATTAGAATGAAACACCGCGAGTTCGATAGCGCACCAACACCAAATCTCTACTACTTTACTACCGAATACATACATATATCACGCCTGTTTCCCCAAAGGGGTAGGCAGGGACGTATTATGCGCCTGCATTTCGCCAATTATATTTTTAGACCCACGTAATAGGTGGCGAGCCTATTGCCGCTTACCGGGCACTTTTATGTTCGCCAGAGCCTCGTTATTTGAAATAAAAGTATTGTTGTTCACTTTAAGAAAGAAAGAAAGAAAATATTTATTCAATACAAGTTGCAAGAAAAAAAATAACAGAAAATAAGTACAAAATAATAAAAACACAAATCAATAACAATAAGAACCCAAATGTAAGAAGTACTTAACTTGTATTGAAAAGGTGCTCACTCAGCAAATTGTCGAACATCAATTATAATTCTTCATAGCGGTTTAACAAGAAGACATCCGGAAATAGTAAGAAATAGGGGTGGGAGACTGAACATGTCGTTTTGCTATACAGCCTAGTTTAAATATAATAATTATAAACATTGTTATATTAACAACAGGGACCTTGGCTTTGGCTCCTTAGGTCTTGTTGGGATTCCTATACACCCTATAATTATTATAATTATATTTTTATTTCTCAGGTGCTATCAGCGGCGACAGTGATAGCCAAACATACATCGTCCCTCTGCAACGCGTGTCGAGTGGCCTCGTCCAAGACTAGCGAGCCCCAAGCCAAGAGGCACTTTGTCCAGGCCGCCAAGGATGTCGCCAACTCCACTGCAGCATTGGTCAAGGAGATCAAGGCTCTGGACTCTGATTATAGTCAGGTAATTAATTGCATAGGGTCTAAGGTTATCCCGGCCTAGAATAGTGCCAGCCCCTCTCATCTCACGGGGAGTCGTAAGAGTCGACGAAGAGAAATGTTACCGGATGATGGGCAGCAGCGTCATATCCTAGCATTATCCCGGTTGCCCTAGACTTAAGCTTAGGGCTCAGGGTCTGCTCACTGGTTCAACCAGATTTGATTGAATTTCAGTTATTACGTGGAGCGACTGCCGTCTGACTGACCTCCGCAAACCAGAGGAAAACATCATTCTATGGCTAAACCAGCTGTCAGTCTGTTAGAAGGCACTGACTTCCTAATAACGACTGCCATAGATGTCCATGACAGCCGGGACCAACGGCTTAACGTGCATTCCGAGGCACAGAGCAAGCGATAATTACGCACATAACTTTGAAAAAGTTATAGGTGCGCCCAGGCAGTTTTGAATCCGAGACCCTTAGAATTTAAAGGCAAGGTGTCTCGCCGCTCTGCATCAGCGTCACCCTGCGTACTGGCTGGAACTGCGATCACCAATCCGCCTGCCCAGCGTGCTGATTATGGGCAAATATACCCAATAGAATGTAATCTATTGGCGAGGCCAATGTTCGGCAGTGGACTTTATAAGACTGACATGATGAACTGAAACCAGGGTATAATTTACTGTTATTTCAATTGATTTTGTGGTGTTCCTATGCATGAGTTTGTGGTGATTGATCAAGTTGGTCCTGACCTGATCATCGGTTAACCACTTCTGATTATTTCAATAAGTCAGCTGTAAGTGGGTAATGTAGCTATTTGAGCAAGATGTCATATAATCAACAACAATTATGTATTTAGTTCCAAGATAAGTATCATTAAGAACTTGTGTTATGGATACTAAACAACGGATAAACATACATAAATACTTTTTTTTGTATACTTAATATACATAGGAAAACACCCAGACCAGAACAAATAAATAAATATTTCTGACACTTACACCAATTATTTAGATCCATGATAAGTATCATTAAGAACTTGTGTTATGGATACTAAATAACGGATATACATGCATAAATACTTTTTTTTGTAAGTACATACTTAATTACATAGGAAAACACCTAGACGAGAACCAATATTCAAATTCATGCACACAAAGATTTGTCGTGTGTGGGAATCTAACCTACGACCTCTGGAGTGAAGTGCAGGTACACTGACCTCCAAACCATATCGGTCGTCATATGTATGCTTCCTTCATATATGTATGTTTCCTTCAGGAAAACCGTGCCCGCTGCGCCGCCGCCACGGGCCCGCTTCAAGAGGCAGTCCGCAGCCTCAAACAGTTCGCAGACAGCCCCGAGTTCTCCACCATCCCCGCCAAGATATCCCCCCAGGCCAGGCATCAGCAACTGCCTTTGCTGCAGTGTGCACAGTCAGTACCTACTTCATGCCCTTTTTTTAATAAAATACTAATCCAGGATCAACAGCCAGCTCCCATCATCTTAGCCAGGTCTCCAGTTTTGGTAATAAGCTTTTTAGATAAGTCCAGCACGTATTTGAGCTTACTAGATTCAAGGTTGCAACTTCAGACAGCTCGCACAAAGTCAATCCAAGATACTTCCCCTTTTTTTTTATTTACGTCGGTAACAAAATGCATTTACGCACTGTCGGGAGACAGGGAGGGATGTTGGGCTCACTGCGGCAGACCTGACCACCGCAGTCCTACCCACTAAAACTCTTCCGACGACGCCCGCCGCTGTTGAAGACAGGGCGGGGGCCAGCACCAGGTATTTCCCCTAAACCAGGCATCAGCAACTGCCTCTGCTGCCGTGTGCACAGTCAGTTCTACTTCACAAACCTTGTCTGTAACTAAAGCAGAATCCACAGCTACCTAGATGGATCCAGCATTTCTATAGATTTGCAGCCTGCTGTTTAGATGGATCCAGCACATCTGTTGCCCCTAGGATGTAGTAGATGGGTCCAGCTCATTTACAAATCCACCACCAGCTGTGTAGATGGGTCTAGGAATTTAGTTTTTTTTTTAATTGAATGAACATATAAATATTATAAAAAGCGTTTATATTAATATTACAAACAGGAATATGTTTATTACTCTATATGAATTAATAAATATATTGTCCATAGGAGCATAATATCAGGGTCCTGCTCGATGCTGGAGTCAGCTAAGGCTCTGGCACTGTCGCCTCAGGAGCGCTCTCAATGGCAGAGCCTCGCCGCGCACAGCAAGACAGTCTCGGACAGTATCAAGGCTCTCGTCACCAACATCAGGTCAGTACATACACACATAAGCTTGCTTGTAGCTTGCTTCTTGCTACAGGTAGTTGAAAGGAATCTAGAACACAATTTATTTATTTAATATAATTGTACATGTCGGCTTACAAGAGCTGTGCATCCAACACACAGGCACTAAATATTACAATGTCAAATTAAAAATACAAAAATAAAATAAGTTTCTTAATTAAATAAAAATTAGAAGCCAACAAACACAAAAAACTAATGCAATGTCAAATTACAAATAAAACATAAAATAAAATAATTTACGAAAATTACAAAAATTAGGTTATTTTAGATTTAAATTAATTAGTCTACTTATGTCAATGTACAGAAGAGAAACTGGGTAATTGCCACCATAATAACTGCTTAGTGGCATGCCGATTAGCGCTCGGGTTTTGTGGTGGAGATTCCACCTATCCAAGAACTGACCTCATTTCAGCCATATGTGCTGAACATTGGCCTCCAAAATAGATTACATTCAGTTGTAGGTGTTTGCCCATAATCAGCACGCCGGGCAGGCGGGTTGGTGATCGCAGTTCCAGCCAGTACGCAGGGTGACGCTGCTGCCCTTCATCTAGATAAACTGACAAATTCTGACAAAGAACCCATTTGCTTTTACTCCTTTATTATGGTACCGCTCATATTTCTTTCATTGTTGTTAAAAAAATATATGGAATTTCCATTTTGTGTAAATGTTTGACGAATCTAAATGATCATGTTGATCTTACAGACAATAAAGTTTTTTTTTTATTTTACTCCCTGTGAGATGAGAGGGGGTGGCACCATTCCAGGCTGGTACTACACGGCATTAAAATCAAAAACTCTTGTAACGTGTAGTTTATATTTGTTTAACAGAGACAAAGCTCCAGGCCAGACCGAGTGCACCAATGGTCTGGAAAGCCTCTCTCGTCTACTGCGGGATCTGGACCAGGCTTCTATACAAGCCGTGGCTCAAGAACTCGAGCCCAGGCAGGCTAACTCCATTCAAGGTATGATATATTAAAACTCTATTTATTAAAGCGAAAGGTCATTCATTCTGCAAGCTTAGCTGCACGCTAGGAGTCTCAAATTTTTCATGATGGGTTTATTTTAAGACATACATGCTCACTTAAACGGGATTTTGGGGATTAAGGGGGTAAAAAGGGGTGGCAAAGTTCATATGAAACTTCTCTAGTTATAATAGTAGGGTTTTAAAATTTCTAGTAACTACTCATTATATAAAGAAACTTTATAAAATAGTACAATAGGGGGTGCAGTTTTTGTACGGAAAATCTTTTACTTTAGCTTTTTAACAGGCAGAGCACGTTGAAAATATTCATTGATTTTCCACCTTAAGTTAAGCGCATAAGGATCAATTTATGGTGGTTATATATTGACCACTGCCTGATAAAGAGTTAAGGTTTTCCTTGGTATGACTTCTCAGGGGACTTTCATTAACATATAATAAATAAATAAATATTTCTGACACTTACACCAATTATTTAGTTCCAAGATAAGTATCATTAAGTACTTATGTTATGGATACTAAACAACGGATAAACATACATACTTTTTTGTTTTGTAAATACATACTTAATATACATAGGAAAATACCCAGACCAGAACAAATATTCATATTAATACACACAAATATTTGTCTTGTGTGGGAATCGAACCCATGACCTCAGGAGTGGAGTGCGGGTATACTCGCCACCACGCCATATCGGTCGTCAAATAGCTAACTACTTTCACACGGGAACGCGATTTTAACACGTTCACGGACAGATTTTTTTTTTACAATTTGTGATATGACACTTAGCCATACAAAATAGTACCACGTCTCAGGACTGATTGCCATATAAAACTGTGTGTAGCGGCAGTAACGGTTAGAGACGTAGAATACCTAAAATGGCACAGAATAATATCTTTCCTATAAATGTAATGGGAAGTGGTCGGCTGTGGACGCAATTCGACTTTTGACGTATTTAAAATATCCGGTCACAGCCGTAGGGCCATGTTATGGGAGTAATGCTGCCGTCTATTAGCTAAAATGCGGCTAACGTACAGTAAGTATTTTTTGAAATTTAAACGCTGCTGTAATACAATAAAGTTTATATTTCAGAAATTACCTCCTGACGCTTAGCGGCTTTCTAGCTAAAGGACGGCAGAATAATTGACGTCTCTCGACGTACTCTCCGTAAAATGGAAATACAAAATAAAAAATGTCACATTCATCTTGAATATCTCACGTAATTAGTATAAATATAAAAATAATCGTCTTACAATCACACTAATTATTTCGTTCCAAGCTAAGTATTATTAAGAACTTGTGTTGTTGATACTTGATAACGGATAAACATACATAAATACATTTTCTGTAAATAAATACTAAATATACATAAAAAAACACCCAGACCAAAACAAATACTCATGTTCATGCACATAAAGATTTGTCTTGTACGGGAATCGATCCCGCGACCTCAGAAGCGGAGTGTATATACTGACCTTCACACCATATCGGTCGTCAGTATATTTTGTAAAGTTAAACTTCTAGTATGTAATTTAATTGTTTACCGCCAGGATACTCTGAACAAGTGGAAAACAGTGCAAGTGAGATGCTGGAGCGGCTGGAACCGCTGCGGCTGGCTGCCAACGGGGAGGCTGAGAATCTGGGGCACTGCGTGGCGCAACTGGTGAGTGGCAATCATTATCATCATCCATCCGAGGATATTTTATCATTATTGTAATCATTATCAAAAAATACAGTATAAGTCATATCATTTCAAATGTAACTAGTAATTTTTTGTGGTGTGACTTACCATTCAACCCATTTAATGAATTAACCCTTTACCGAGCTGTGGTCAATATATGATCACCATAAATTGAACCTTAGAGGGTTGAGTTAAGGTGTAGGGTCCAATGAAAAATTACAACATGTTCTGTTCGGGTCAAAGATTTTTAATTGAAGGAAGTGCTCGTAGGTCCAGGCACCGTGATGGTCGGAAACGATAACCGAAGTAGAGCCGAGTTTACAGAGGTCAGTCCTTGGATGGGTGACCGTTTGTGTGCCATTTGATATCGAGCGCTTCCGTGCTTCGGAAGCCTTATTTAAGCCGTTGGTTCCGTTTATCACTAAATGTGGTAGTCGTTAAGCCATTAAAGGCCTAATGGGCGGCTTGATAAATTCTAACAGCAGGACGCCATACACCTGCCTCCGCCAATCCGCACTGGGTCGGCGTGGTGGAGTATGACCCAATACCCTCGCACCTTGATATGTGAGAGGAGGCTCGTGCTCAGTAGTGGGACGTTAATGGGCTGAGATGATGATGATGAATTGAAGAATACTGAGACTATATTATTGTTCCCCAGGTATCATTTGCGTCAGCGATAGTGACAGGAGCCATTGGTTGCGCGTCCCAACTGCGGGAATGTGGTGTTCAGGGAGCTCTGCTGGGACACGCCAGGACCGTTATAGAGGCAGCCGCGGCATTGTTAGCAGCCGCTGCAGCTGCCGCTGGGAACCCCAGGGTGAGTGGCAATGATATATATAATAAAGCTTATCTTATCAAATCTTTTTTTTTTGATTTACGTCGGTAACTAAATGCATTTACGCACTGTCTCCCGGCCAAAGGGGGGGACCGGGAGAAGTGTGTGGGACTCACCACCGGCAGACACAACCGCCAGCAGTAATACCCACTAAAAATCTTCCGACGACGCCCGCCGCTTGTTGAGAAAGAGGCGGGGGCCAGGACCTGGGTTGCAGCTCTGACACCCCGCCCGCGGCCAACGTCCCCCGGACCAACACCGGGAGGACCTCCTCAGAGAGGCGCAGTGGACGCGCCCCTTCTACCTCCTTGTGCGACCATAGCGTGTGTGGCTGACTTTCCGGAGGGTCCATGGTTAGACAGCAGGGGCCTCCTGTCCCCGCTGCCTAAACCCCTCCTGGCACTGCTTGATGGGCCCTCCGGGCCCGCCCGCTGCGCCCTCTACAGGTCCCTCGTTAGTTTCTCCTCGGTAGTCAGTACTAAGGGCACCCAGAGTCGCCAATCTCTGGGTGTTACCTTTTCCCTAGCGCCTCCTGCGCCCTACCAGGAGATACTCAGCCCCACCACCACGACAAGGTGGAGACCATTCGGGGGGGGGTCTTATCTAATCTTATCTCAAGGGCCACAGACTGTTTGTGGCGCACTTTGACCCTTACGGCATCCCCTTGCCTTTCACTCCAAATCTCCAAATATTGTTGCCATCATCTTAATGACAGTCTTTGCAGATTAGAGCCCATAGTCTCTTGGCTGTGGGTAGGCCACCCCCAGGAGACCCATTTGGCAGCCAGCGAGTCACAGGTACACAGCAGGTGTTCCATAGACTCCTCTTCGTCTCCACATCTATGACATAGCGGTGATTGCACTAGTCGCATCCTGTGGAGCATTTTGTTTGTGGCATAATGCCCTGTTAGAGCCCCAATTATCAGACTGGCTTGATTCCTGCTACCTTCGCAGAGGGCCTTACACCAGCTGCCTCCATACTCCCCGATGAAGGCCTTTGAATACTTAAGCGCTGGTAGCAGCTGCCATTCTAATAGGTGTTTATACATAGGGCTTACCAATCAGCAAGGCTGATCAAGACCACCACTAAGCTTTTAGCGTCCCAGTCGCCGCTGGAAACCCCAGGCATCATCATCGTATCAGCCTTTTAAAGTCCACTGCTGAACATTGGCCTCCCCAATAGATTACATTCTATTGGGGGTATTTGCCCATAATCATCACGCTGGGCAGGCGGGCTGGTGATCGCAGTTCCAGCCAGTACGCAGGATGACGCTGCTGCCCATCATCCGGTAACATTTCTCTTCGTCGACTCTTACGACTCCCGTGAGATGGGAGGGGGTGGCACTACTCTAGGCCATATCATTTAAATATTTATTTACATGAAAATGTAAATAAAGTTTTTCTTGTACGCAGGCAATAAACGCACACGGCGAAGTAGACGCCCAAACGTCGCTTGTCCGAGCGGCTCTGCACGAATTGATGCAGTTCGGTCGAGAGGTCAGCACCCAGCAGGGAGCCGTCGGACCCATCCTGGATTCGCTGGATAGATCCATAGCCATGCTTACTGAGAACAGGTTAGTTAATTATTTAAGAGCTGTGTTAGGGATCCTACCAAGACCTAAGGAGCCCAAGTCAACCTCACCTGCGCGTGGTGCCCCCTGTCGATCAATGGACGAGGCTCTGGCGACATGACAATTGGCAGTATGGTGGCAATAGGCCAACCTATTTACACGGGACCGTAGTTATTATTACGAAAGTATTTTATGGTGAAATAAAATAAAATAAAATATACTTTATTGTCTGTAAGATCAACATGATCATTTAGATTCGTCAAACATTTACACAAAATGGAAATTCCATATATTTTTTTAACAACAATGAAAGAAATATGAGCGGTAACATAACAAAGGAGTAAAAGCAAATGGGTTCATTGTCAGAATTAGTCAGTTTATCTGTCTGTTGTGGTTTTCTCAAGATTTGTCAGTCTGTATCTGTCAGTCAGCCTGTCGTGATTCTAAAGGAGGGAGGGGATTGTTCGTCAGTCAGACAGTCTGTCGGTGACTCTAACGAGGCTTCCAAAAGGCAACGAGGCAGTGGTATATAATGTGGTATGTAACGGGTTTATGTTCCATTACACATGCTACATACATAGATATATAACTTCGATATAAATTGGAAAGTGATTCAGTAGTTTAAGTAGCAGCGGCCTTGACCGCGACGTATAGGTCAGCTGTTCAGTCTATTAATAACTCAAAGAGTAAGCCACATTACTCACTGCGCAATTCTCAAATTGCTGCATTTAAATTGACCACCGATATTGCGCGGTGGCGAAAGTACCCGCACTCCACTTCTAAGGTCGTGGGTTCAATTGCCACACGAACAAATCATTTTGTGCTCATTGTTCTGGACTGGGTGTTTTCTTATGTATAACAAGTATATAATGTCTCTGCTAACCCCAAGGTTGACTGGTAGAGAATGCCTAATGGCATTAAGTTCGCCTTTTGTATATTGTATTTTATGTGTGTGCAATATAGATAAAATAAAAAAATAAATATATATATATATTTACAAAAATAAGTATATGTGTAAATATATAAACATGTATATATGTACATTTTATTCCGTTGTTTAGTATCCATAATACAAACTCTTAGTGATATAAATCTTGGAACTATTTAGTTCCTTGGAGATCAGTATATCTGCATTTCCTCCTGAGGTCGTGGGTTCGATTCTCACGGTACAAATGTTTGTGTGCATGGACATAAATATTGTTGTGGTCTGGGGTTTTTTATGTTAAGAAGAAAGTTTATATATGTTTTTCCGTTTTTTAGCATCCATAAGTTCTTAATAATACCTATGTTGGAACTAAATAATTGATGTAATTTTAAAAGAATTATAGAAACATACATAAATACTTTTTTTGTGCATATATTACTTACATACTTGAAAGTCAAAATTTTGACCGCAAAAGACCGGACAAGAAAATCGTCAAGGCTAGAATTTTCTCCCTTTGAAAAAACCTTACGAGCGGAGTTCAATTACGGTATAGTTTTCCGCGCCGTATGGTATTAACAAATTTTAATAAAGATTCCACTACACAGTGGTTCAAGAGCGCTGCGCCGACGCAGATGTGCGCTGTAGTTGCGTCAACCCGTTTCATCATCACTGCAAACGGAACGGAAAAGTAATGGCAAAAGTTAAATGCGTTTAGTTATTGTTTATTCCTATTTTTCATTTTTAGTATAATTTATTTACATGGTGGCGACTCACTCTCATAATCGGTTCGATTCCCACACAGGAAAAATCTTTCTGTGTATAAATATGAGTATTTGTTCTGGTCTGGGTGTTTTCCTATGTATATTAAGTATGTGTTTACAAAAAAATAAAAATTAACTATATTTATCCGTTGTTTAGTATCCATAACACAAGTTCTTAATGATACTTATCTTGGAACTAAATAATTGGTGTAAGTGTTAGAAATATTTATTAATTTATCAGTAGCCTACATTAATTGCATGCTTAATGGAATAGTGACTTAACTCAAAAAAGACGATTTTTGGGACATTACAAAAGAATATCTTGTAAAGAATGCTTGTCCTACTTGTAAGCGCATTAAATTGATACTGATTTATTAATAGAAAGAAAGAAAATATATTTATTTGGTACACAAACAATTCACAATTACCAACTAAACTTATATACTAACTGGACTGTACCAAAAAGGTCACCGCTCAGCATGTGTCGCAGTATGACCCACATTAATAAGGAATTCTGCTTGTGTTTTGAACGTTTCATTAACATTTATTCGATATCAGTAAGAATTAGAAAGACTGTATAAGTACGTAACTCAAACCTGACCTATCTATTAATGGGTCGATTTTCCTTTAAGCATGCGATTTGTCTACTGTTGGATATAAGCCCCTCCAAGATCACGCCACTGTGCTCGATCTTCAGCTCTTCGTCTTCACATAGCTGGAGGGCGTCCCGGCTACCCCAGCGTATTGCCTTTTTTGTTATTACATACATACAATCACGCCTGTTTCCCCGAACGGGTAGGCAGAGGCGTTATATACGCCCATACTTTGCCAATTATATAGTTAGTCCCAAGTAATAGGTGGCGAGTCTATTGCCGCTTACCGGGCACTGTTATGTTCGCCAGAGCCTCGTTCGTTGATCGGCAGGTGCACCTCTTACAGGTGAGGTTGACTTGGACTCCTTAGGTCTTGGTAGGATCCCTATACACCCTATTTTTGATTTTTCGGATGCAAAATCATTAAATGACCGTCTCCAGCAGTTGATGGAGTAGGAGGGTGTCTCAGACTTTTACTGACTAAAATCCATCTATGTTCCTTCTTCAACCTTCCATGTCTCGGGGTCGCGGTAACCCATTCAAAGTAACTAAATAGCATTTAGTTATTTTACCATAGTAATATAAATCAATTTAAAATTTTACAATAATAAAGCTTATTGTGTCTCATAATTACTTATTTAAAAAAGTATTTTCTTTTAAAACATGACATTTAAAACAATAAAATTAATACTTAATCTCTGTTATATATTTAAATCTTTGTGTACTTTTTTGTTTTAAATTATCAGTCCTACGGCAGATATGAGCAGTCCTCAAATAAACTCTAGTCAAACATAAATAATAATACAAATGTATGTTTGTTACAGAATGTCCCTCATCGGATCATACGATGAAAACGACTCGTTCGTCGACTACCAAGCAAGGATGATCGGAGCTGCCAAGGAGATAGCAAGACTCGCCACTGATATGGTAAGTCTTCATCATCAGAACCCTCTCAGACGTGACTATAGTCACACGTGGTGTTTGACTATGAGAGTAGCGATAACCCAGACCAATACACAGCAAATGCACTCTAAACTAAATAATTAGTGCAAAAACTTTTTTTTTGTAATAATCATTAGCATTCTTTAGTAGGAACCTATATTAGTTAGACCCGTTTATATCAAATTCATTTTCATTTATTAAAGTTTGGCTCAAAAGAGTTCTATGAAGGTCAAAACTTAAAAACTAACGCGCCCATTCACTGCGGGCGGGAGCTTGATCGTAAAAGAACGGACAAGAAAATCGACAAGGTTAGTTACTCGCGCCAGTTACAAGAAAATGTACTAAGTACTAAAACAATTTGACAAGTCTACAAAAACCTGTGTTCTGCTGACTCAAGATTTAAAATAAAAGAAGAAAATAACTAACGTCTAATTATGTTATATACAGACGGCGAAGTCAGCCACAGACCCCAGCCAGCTGGTATCGCTGGGCAGTGAGATGTGCCAGCAGTATTCCAAGCTGGCCATCGACAGCATCGGAGCCGCCGCTACCACTGCCAACGCGGACGTGGCACACAGGTAGGAATTATTTACTGCACAACAAACATACTTCATCATCACTTATCAGCCTTATAAAGTCCACAGCTGAACATTAGCCTCCCCAATAGATTACATTCAATAGGGGGTATTTGCCCATAATCATCACGCTGGGCAGGCGGGTTGATTTTTCTCTTTTAGTTATGGTAATTTCAGCCCATTTACAGCAAGGGCCTCCTCTTAAAACTATGGTGGGAGATCCTGTCCTACTAAAAGGACCCAATGCAGATTGGCCATGGCAGGTGTGTGGCGTTTTATTACAATAATCTAATTTTGCAAGAAGGAAGGGTCCATAATTGTCATGATCATCATCATATCAGCCTTATAAAGTCCACTGCTGACCATTAGCTTCCCAATAGATTACATTCCATTGTGGGTATCTGCCCATAATCACGCTGGGCAGGCGGGGTGGTGATCGCAGTTCCAGCCAGTACACAGGATGACGCTGCTGCCCATCATCCGGTAACATTCCTCTTCGTCGACTCTTACCACTCCCCGTGAGATGAGAGGGGGTGGCCTATTCTAGGCCGGTCCCGAACGAATAATATTACAATGGCAGTACTGTTTGCGCGTAAATCGCTGGCGTACTAGTGTATCGTAAGGCACCATTGCACCCATAACTATTAAATACATTGCCAATTCATCAGGGATATTGCAAAGCCGCGTAACTAGCATTGGATAATTCCGCGTAACTGAAAAAATGTTGCTAATTAAAGTCAATGGGCGTAACTGTCGCAGAGCCCAAATCATGTACATTCAGACTTTTTAAAACAAGAGATAGATACATAATGAATTATGTAATGTGTAAAAATAAAATTAGTTGAAATAAGAAACTTATTAAACTTAATTATTATAAAGCGCTCGTAGCTCTGCGGTGCTCGGTGGTCGGAAACCGACACCGAAGTAAAGCAGAGTTTACAGAGGTCAGTCCTTGGATGGGTGACCGTTTGTGTGGCATTTGATATCGAGCGCTTCCGTGCTTCGGAAGGCACGTTAAGTCGTTGGTCCCGGTTATAACTAATTGTGGTAGTCGGTAAGCCATGTTAAAGGCCTAATGGGCGGCTTGATAAATTCTAACAGCAGGACGCCATACACCTGCCTCCGCCAATCCGCACTGGGTCAGCGTGGTGGAGTATGACCCAATATCCTCACACCTTGGTATGTGAGAGGAGGCTCGTGCTCAGTAGTGGGACGTTCATGGGCTGAGATAATGACAATATTGATTTTCAGTATTCGCGGCGCGGTGGTGGAGTTGGGTGAGAGTATATCGTCTCTGGTTCGAGCCGGGGGCGCCTGTCACGGAGGGGCGTCGGCTCCTGGAGTCAGGGGAGCCTCGCATACCGTCAGCGAGAAGGTCAGTACCTTAACTAGGGTTTATCCAGTGCCTCACAAATGGCCCATCAGCACGATATATTAACGATTACGATTTATATATTTGCTGTGCGAACCTGCCGAACTGTTGAACGCTCAAAATCACCCATTCCGCGGACACTCAACGCACTTAATGCCATCCTGGATGCAGCACCCGACCGTGATTTGTTTGCGGATGGATGGCCTGAGATTTTGTCAGTGTGTCTGAGGTATTGTAACGAAGTTTTATGTGTGAGATTTTAATATTATATTTAACTTTTACTGTTTTTGATAATTAGTGTATTCCGTTCTGATTAAATAAATAAATAAAATCAGGGACCAGGGATCGGAGTAGGTCTTGCGATACGTTATATAAGTATAGATATTCCTGGAAGTATTTTGAAGATTCATTTATATGAGTTTGGCAACATTGTGCATCACTATAAAAAAGCTTCCTTATATCCTTGTCATTAAAACTCAATATAATTTATTCAAATCCCGGGGAAGGTAATCAGAAACATGGAGATGGTCCATATAATGACACAATTCGCACGCTTCTAAGGGTTTACAAAATTAAAATATATATCACGTAATTTGTATTAAAGATTCTTATCAATATATTGAAGTTCCTACCAAGATCTAAGGAGCCCCAGCCAACCTCACCTACCAGTTGTGCACCTGCCGATAAACGGACAAGGCTCTGGCGAAGTTGGCCCGGTAAGCTGCAATAGGCTCGCCACCTATTACGTGGGACCAACAATATAACTGGCGAAATGAGAGCGTACAATATGCTTCTGCGTGATATTATGTATGTATGTACGATTTTTTTTTTCTAATAAAACTATATATGCCATTGTAAATGCAAAAAAAGTAATTAAGAAAGAATACTTCTTACAATGTTCTGTCTCAGTTACTCATAAACATTTCGTCACCTCCACGGCAAACTTACGAAAATATTCTAACTTTAAGTTTGAATATTTTCACACCTATGTAGTACAACATAAAGTGCATTTTTAAAGAGATACGTCAAATTTACAAAAACTGCAAATTCGTAAGTTTACCGTGGAAGTGACGGTTTTATATCATGAGATTTAAAAAAATAACGTGTTTTTTACAAAAATTTTGCCGGAAATAACGAACACAATAAAAACAGATGTGTTTACGGAAACGTGTTGATTTGTTTCTCTAATTTTCGGGAAGTTGCAATCGCGCTGGAAATTTTCATCGAGTTATATATATATTATAATATGGCTGTATTGTATTTGACGACCGACATGGCGTGGAGGTCAGTATACTAACACCTTACTCCAGAGGTCGTGGGTTCGAATTCCACCCAGGACAAATCGTTGTGTGCATGAACATGAATATTTGTTCTGGTCTGGGTGTTTTTCTACGTATATTTCTTTTTTACACCAATTATTTAGTTCCAAGATAAGTATCATTAAGAACTTGTGTTATGGATACTAAACAACGGATAAACATACATAAATACATTTTTTGTTTTTTTTTTAAATACATACTTAATATATAATACATAGAAAAACACCCAGACCAGAACAAATATTCATATTTATACACACAAATATTTGTCCTGTGTGGGAATCGAACCCACGACCTCAGGAGTGGAATGCGGGTATACTCGCCACCACGCCATATCGGTCGTCAAGTCAATTAAGTATGTATTTACATATGTTTATCCGTTGTTTAGTATCCATAACACAAGTTCTTAATGATACTTATTTTGGAACTAAATAATTGGTGTAATTGTCAGAAAATATTACTTTATTGATTGTCCCGTCAGGTGGTGGGCGTGCTCAGCGCGCTCCAGACGTGGTCCCGCGGCACCCAGGCCTGCATCGACGCAGCCTCCACCATCTCCGCCATCATCGGAGACCTGGACACCACCATACTGTTCGCCAGTGCTGGTAAGTCCTGTCTCTCGCTATTGCATAGCTTCTATCGCAGGTCTTGAGCGTGGAGACCGAATCCAGAAATTCCGTAACGAAATAAACCTAACACCCCCCACTCCGACCGGCACAGCGGTGATACTTTTTAGTTTTTCCATTTATCGATAAACAGCAGAACTTTTAATGACTTTTTAAAAAAACGCTTGTCTCTTTAGTTCAGCAACCCGCCTTTAGGTGGCATTGGTTGTATCGGTTTTACTGCGCATGCGTGATCCCCTTCTTCGCCCCGCGATCTGGTTACTCATGCCTCCTTAGAGTTTCAAGTTTTGCTTAGAAAAAATACTGCATAAATAAAATAAAAATGGTATACAATAGCTTTACCGCGGCAGTCTCCGAGTGCCACACGTCTTTTTTTAATTGACGTTCTATGCTGTATCTGTCGAATTTGTCTTGTCAATGCTAGATTAACTTGTAAAAAGCATTATGTGACTAAGCGTTATTAAAATCGGAAAGGAGTTTATTAGCAAATAATATTTATTAATTACTAACTATAACTAACTTCCAACCTGCCGATCAACGGACGAGGCTCTGGCGAACGTAACAGTTCCCGGTAAGCGGCAATACGATCGCCACCTATTACGTGGGACCAATAATATAATTGGCGAAGTGTGGGCGTAAATCATGCCTCTGCCTACCCCTTCGGTGAAACAGGCGTGATATTATGAATGTATGTATACATCATAAGGTGTCACATTAAAAAAAAAAAGTAAAATTTTTTGAAAAGATTTTGTGTTAGAGACCGGATCACAAACGATTAAATAAAAATAATATTATGCATATTAAGGGACATTTAAATGTTATTAATTACAGCAATTCAACTATTTATTTATATGTAAAGGTACCCTCCACTCGGAGAAAGAGACAGACACGTTCTCGGACCACCGCGAGAGCATCCTGAAGACAGCCAAGACACTGGTGGAAGACACCAAGACCCTCGTTGGGGGAGCAGCCGGCACCCAGGATCAACTCGCCAGCGCCGCTAACAGTGCCGTCGGTACCATTGGTGAGTACCATGCACAGTACATACTAGACACTGCCTTCGGTGCCACTCTTCATCTTTCTCTTTTCCACCAGGGTGTTCTGTAAAATGGAAGTCTGGGAAGTGGTCATTTGAGTGTAGGAAAAAGAAAGAAGTCTGCTGGAGCCATATCTGGTGAATATGGGGGTTGCTCGATAATATTTGTTAAAGGTTTGAAAAAAAGTTATCTTGTGCGAAGGTGTGTTATCGTGGTGCAAAATCCAAGAATTTTCTTTTCACAAATCTGGATTTTTTCGTCGAATTTGTCTTCTTAAACTCCGCATAACGCTCAAATAATATTCTTTATGTAACGTTTGACCTTCCGGCTAGAATTTCGAGTGCACAACGCCGCGATAGTCAAAGAAAACAGTCAACATGACTTTGATTTTTGATCGACTTTGACGTGTTTTGACGTGACAACGTCTTATAAATTGGTTTGCCGGGTGACACTTCAAGAAACTGCGTTACGCTCCGCTCACGTTATGCGATCACAATGAGAGCGAGTGAGAGGCACGCGTCCCTTCCACTCGGGCATGGTTAGCCCGCCTAAGAGCGAGAGAGACAGACATAAAAAGTGAAAGCCACGCGTCCCTTCCACTCGAGCACAGTTAGCCCGCCTAAGAGCGAGAGATTCTTTGTATAAATTAATGTTTTAAATATAATTCTTTGTATAAATAAATGTTTTAAATTGTTACTATTATTTCATCCTTCTTCCTACTTTACGAATAAATATTCACATTAAAATTATTTTACCACTCAAAGTCGTTGTCACGTAAAACTTTCGCCCGTATACCGACTTTACAGGCAACTAATATTTTTTTTTCGGATTTGGTTCAGTTGGAAGGCGCCATTCCGAAACTTGTTGACTAGTTTGCATGTCACACTCGTAAACCCTCGTCTTGTCACCAGGAACAACGTGTTTCATGAATGCTGGGTCGGTATTGACTCGTTTTAGCATGTCCTCAGCTTATTAATAAAGGAAGGTCATTAGTTGAGCTCCCTCTAGTTCCCCACGTTCATGCAGCGTGTCCCTTCCAGTGCATATTTGCGAGATAGTGATCCAAGGAGCCATGTCTCTTTAGCTAGTCTCCTTTCACATTGGTTTTATACGAGATAAATAAAGCAAGTTAAATAGTGAGAAGTGGTTACGCCTTTGCTTACTCTTCGTCATTAGTTAGGAGGAGGGGAACTAGAGGGTTCCCATATTGCAGTGCAACTGGCCGAGATGTGTCAATTGGGGAGAGGTGGTCAGGTCTCTGCTTAGTTTGTCACTAGTTAAGATTCTCCTAGTTCCCCACGTTCATGCAGCGTGTTTCTTCCAGTGCATTCTTTAGCTAGTCTTATTAATAAAGGAAGGTCATTAGTTGAGCTCCCTCAAGTTCCCCACGTTCATTCAGCGTGTTCCTTCCAGTGCAACTGTGCGAGATAGTGAAGCAGGGTGCCATGTCTCTTTAGCTAGTCTTCTTTCGCATTGGTTTCATACGAGATAATAAAGCAAGTTCAATTGGAGAGAGATGGTTACTCTGTCATTAGTTGAGTCCATGTCTCTTTAGCTAGTCTCCTTTCAATTCATACGAGATAATAAAGCAAGTTCAATTGGAGAAAGGGGGGTTAGACCCTTGCTTACTCTGTCATTAGTTGAGCTCCCTCTAGTTCCCCACGTTCATGCAGCGTGTTCCTTCCAGTGCACTCTTTAGCTAGTCTTATTAATATAGGAAGGTCATTAGTTGAGCTCCTGTTCCTTCCAGTGCAACTGTGCGAGATAGTGATCCAAGGAGCCATGTCTCTTTAGCTAGTCTTCTTTCACATTGGCTTTATAGAGATAATAAAGGACGGTCATTAGTTAAGCTCCCTCTAGTTCCCCACGTTCATGCAGCGTGTTCCTTCCAGTGCATCTTTGCGAGATAGTGATCCAAGGAGCCATGTCTCTTTAGCTAGTCTTCTTTCACATTGGCTTTATAGAGATAATAAAGGACGGTCATTAGTTAAGCTCCCTCTAGTTCCCCACGTTCATGCAGCGTGTTCCTTCCAGTGCAACTGTGCGAGATAGTGAAGCAGGGCGCCATGTTTCTTTAGCTAGTCTTCTTTCACATTGGCTTTATAGAGATAATATAGGACGGTCATTAGTTGAGCTCCCTCTAGTTCCCCACGATCATGTAGCGTGTTTCTTCCAGTGCATTCTTTAGCTAGTCTTATTAATATAGGACGGTCATTAGTTGAGTCCCCTCTAGTTCCCCTATGTTCATGCAGCGTGTTCCTTCCAGTACAACTGTGCGAGATAGTGAAGCAGGGCGCCATGTCTCTTTAGCTAGTCTTCTTTCACATTGGCTTTATAGAGATAATAAAGGACGGTCATTAGTTAAGCTCCCTCTAGTTCCCCACGTTCATGCAGCGTGTTCCTTCCAGTGCATCTTTGCGAGATAGTGATCCAAGGAGCCATGTCTCTTTAGCTAGTCTTCTTTCACATTGGCTTTATAGAGATAATAAAGGACGGTCATTAGTTAAGCTCCCTCTAGTTCCCCACGTTCATGCAGCGTGTTCCTTCCAGTGCAACTGTGCGAGATAGTGAAGCAGGGCGCCATGTTTCTTTAGCTAGTCTTCTTTCACATTGGCTTTATAGAGATAATATAGGACGGTCATTAGTTAAGCTCCCTCTAGTTCCCCACGTTCATGCAGCGTGTTCCTTCCAGTGCAACTGTGCGAGATAGTGAAGCAGGGCGCCATGTCTCTTTAGCTAGTCTCCTTTCAATTCATACGAGATAATAAAGCAAGTTCAATTGGAGAAAGGGGGGTTAGACCCTTGCTTACTCTGTCATTAGTTGAGCTCCCTCTAGTTCCCCACGTTCATGCAGCGTGTTCCTTCCAGTGCACTCTTTAGCTAGTCTTATTAATATAGGAAGGTCATTAGTTGAGTTCCTGTTCCTTCCAGTGCAACTGTGCGAGATAGTGAAGCAGGGCGCCATGTCCCTCGGAGCCGGCAGCGCCGAGTCGCAGGTGCTGCTGCTGCACGCGGCGCGCGACGTGGCGGGCGCGCTGCGGGACCTGGCCGCCGCCACCACGGCCGCCTCCGGCAAGCACCACCACCATCCAGACATGCCGCGCCTCAAGCACGCCGCCAAGGTACCGCCACCCGCCACCGCCCGTCACCACCACACGCGGACACGGGGACACACACCAACCAAAACACACACACACACTCACACACCAACTCACCGACACACCAACACACCAACTCACCGACACACCAACTCACCAACTCACCGACACACCAACTCATCGACACACCAACTCACCGACCCACCAACTCACCGACACAAAAACTCACCGACACACCAACTCACCGACACACCAACTCACCGACCCACCAACTCACCGACACAAAAACTCACCGACACACCAACTCACCGACACACCAACTCACCGACACACCAACTCACCGACACACCAACTCACCGACACAAAAACTCACCGACACACCAACTCACCGACACACCAACTCAACGACACACCAACTCACCGACACACCAACTCACCGACACACCAACTCACCGACACACCAACTCACCGACACACCAACTCACCGACACACCAACTCACCGACCCACCAACTCACCGACACAAAAACTCACCGACACACCAACTCACCGACACACCAACTCACCGACACACCAACTTACCGATACACCAACACACTCACACATCAACTAACATACTACCGCACCACACGTGTATTTGTTCATTCACATGTCTTTAGCAAATTGATTAT
This sequence comes from Musotima nitidalis, assembly GCA_949126915.1. Taxonomy (NCBI): domain Eukaryota; kingdom Metazoa; phylum Arthropoda; class Insecta; order Lepidoptera; family Crambidae; genus Musotima; species Musotima nitidalis. Next base: position 9,806,632 of record OX421441.1, on the reverse strand, counting down.
AATACAATGAAATATATAATTAAATATAACACCAACACTAACAAATATCGCATGCTTAAAGGAACATCGACCCATTAATAGATAGGTCATGTTTGAGTTACGTACTTATATAGTCTTTCTAATCTTACTAAGATCGGATCAATGTTAAACAAACGTTCAAAACACAAGCATAGTTACTAATTAATAAATAAATATCAATTTAATGTTTTTCCAAGTAGACCAAGTATTCTTTAGAAAATCTTCTTTTGTGATGTCCCAAAAATCGTCTTTTTTGATTCTATTCACTTTTCCATTAAGCATACGATATATACTTCCACACGTGTATATTGTATATATACATGTATTTAACAAAAAGATTATAAAACAATAAAATATTATATTAACACTAACACATATATACTTTCACACATATATATTTATGTCTTTAGCAAATAAATTATAATATAATATAAAATAATACTATATTTCATTACATAACAACAATATATAGTATATGAAAGATATAGTATTCGACAACAAAAAACATTATACGTACGCACGCTCGTATTCGTACACGCTTCAATACTAGACAACGTGCCTCATATAATAAAAAATAAAAGATTTATAATTTTTATTTTTAAATAGATTTACCTATCTAAAGAAAAAAATCTGACAAGAAATGAGCATTAGGTTTACTTTTGAACGACACAACTGATGGACTCTCGCGTAATGGGAGGGAAGACTGTTCCACATTCGTACAGCACGGGCCGAGCAGGAGTTACGAAAAAATTTCGTGTTAGAAGGAGGGGAAACAATTATTACCTTACTTCTAAACGATATTTTACCGATATGATGTTAAATTTCATGCCATATTAAAATCACTATTATACACAAAACGACATGCATTTGACATATAATTTCAGTAACATACACATTTAGTTAAAAAATATTTCCAAATGAGAACATGGTAAGTCGCTCTATCTGTTAGAATATTCACAGCACAAGATTTTTGAAGCAAATTAAATTATACATTTAAAATATAATTTGCTAAAATCTACACAGGTAATGTATATTCTACTGACATTGCATTTGGTAAAAGATAATGTTTTGTAAATACGAAATACTACTAAACGGCAAATTGAACTTTACTGTAGCTATTTATTCACAATATTTAAATTTAATAATAACCATACTTAATGATATAATTGAATTGAACATATTTTTTATTTTTTTAAAGTCGCCTCACACAATTGTGTTGTACATATTCATACTTTCTTATTTTATTAAAAAATTTATAGTTTAATTTTTAATTTAACCCAGATAAGCCTGAAACTAAAATTTTCTGAAAATTTTGAAAAAAGTTACATTATTTAGTTTATTAGATCTTATGCAACATAAAAAAAATTATGAAAAAAAAATTAAGTGTAAGGCTTTCAGGGAAACAGCCGTCCTATATGTAGGACAGTAGGATAATAAGAGGAAATAAAAGACCATTTATGACAAAACAGAATGTAATCAAAAAGTATAGTTTATTAGATAACTATTGATTATATTACCCATTGTTATATGTAATTTACTAGATTAACACTATTTATGAATGATATGTTTCAAAACACTTGACACACACTCCAACATCACATTTCTTGCAACGTGTCAAACATTTTTTGTGACATTGACGACAGTGTGTTTGCTTCGATTGAGGAATAACCAAATGATTCATTTGGTCTTTACGACTATCAGCATGTTCATGATGGGAGGGTCGGCTAGGCCCTCTTTTGGCATTTTTTCTGTTTGATTCAATCAAAGCAATTGCTACCCTTCTGCGAAAGCCAAGATGATCCAGTTTTCCATGATTTATTTTATATAACTGCCATGCATTATGTTCGGCAAGATCAATCATGTGTGTGAGCAACGGCATGTACCATTTCTTACCTCGTATACCAATTCGGTAATGTGAAATATTTTCATCAGACCGATCCACTCCTCCCATATATTTGTTATAGATGGACACCATATGTGGTTCTTCTATGACAATGTTTCTCTTTTCACTTTGTGAGAAGCGTTTGGCAGATTGTTTAGGATTTATTCCTACAGCATTAGAAGCAATACTGAATATATTATTGTCATGCCATTTAGCAATAATGAACGCGTTGTCATGTGTCGTTCTGTAATCGACAGCACCACGTTCCTTTTTTTTCAGTAACTTCGATGTAATCAGAGGACAACTAGATGTCCTGTTTTCTCGAACTGTCCCAGTGCAACGAAGGCCTTTCTTTGTTATCTCTTCCAGCAAGGGCGTCCCAGTAAAAAAATTATCAAAAACTACGTGGTAAGGAAGGTCGAAGCCACGTGAAATCAGCACATCGCAAAAAGTGAGAACAACGCTTGCACCCAGCCCCAATTCTTTATATATTGGATTGCACATAGTTGTAGCACCTTGGTATGGTTCCATCCATAAAACATACCCTAACCGTGTAGCACCAACCCAAGCTTTGAACCCGTACCTAATAGGTTTACCTTTTATGTGCTGTTTGCAGCCATGTCTACCATAGTAGGGGATCATGGCCTCATCTACACTGTAATGCTCTTCAAGAGGAGAAAACTCTAAGAACTTTTTATTTAGAAGTGTAACTAGGGGGCGTACTTTTGTGTATTTGTCTTGCAAATCCAGATTATCATTGACATGAAGGTGGCGAAAAATAAAGTCAAATCTATCCCTAGGCATAGCCGAGCTGATCAATTCATTCTTTGTATCAGGGGAGTTTTCCCAATACATTCTTCTACGGGGGAGCCATGAATAACCACTAACCAACAATATGCCGATGAAACATTTCATATCTTCAGTGGTTATGTCTCCAGGCAAATTCTTTTTGACAGCATATTTATTGCTCTCTGACACCAACAACGAAATAACATCTTCATCTAAGAAGTTTTCAAACCACTCAATTGGGCGCTTATCTTGGCAAGCGCCTTGAACATCTGGCCAATTTACGGGATTTTTTGCCAAGTCCCGTTTTCTCCATGCGTAGGTACGCCTACGTTTAGTTCGACCTGTAGAATCAGAAGGTTCTTCTTCTGTATCACTCACCATAATCTGCCCTTGAATCATTACTTCAGCCGGTTGAAGCAGAATGTTTCGTGGCAAATTATTCAAAGTTACATTATCTTCTTCACCCGAATCTTCGTCAGTGAGACAGTCAGGATCAACAGGAGGAGGTAGAATACATATCAGTCGTTCTCTATAATCTTCTTCATTATCAGAAACATTTTCTAAAGCATCTAAAATTTCATGCGCAGCTAACGGTCTGTAAAGAAAAAGTTGTATTATGGTACTAAAATCATGTATATTATCCTACTGTCCTATATATAGTACGCTAGTATTTGTAACAAGTTATACGTAATTTATTTATATTATTTTGCTAGAATATTTATTTAGTACAAAAGTTAAGGTTATCAACTAGATATTAACACAGAAAAAAACAACTCACGAGTAAAATATAACTTTTTATACATACCTGTCATTTGCCATGTCTGCAACGCACTTTTATTACACACTTATAAGGTAAAATATAAGGTAAAAACTGTTAAAATAACTGTCTTTTTATTTTTTCTAATAAAGCTGACACGTTTCTTACTGCAATTCATAAGACTAAATAATCTTAGATAAAGAGGGTATTCTGATATATTTTTTTATTTCTACTGTCCTAAATATAGGACAGTAGGCTTATCTGGGTTAATAAATTAGTTTAAAAAACTTATAAGTTTTAGTTAATATATCAAAGTTGCATATCGCAATTATGTTGTGTACATATCCATTTGTATTAAATTGTGTGTTTGTGTCAATATTGGACTTTAAAATGACCGAATTATTGTAGCGGCTGGCAGATACCACAAAGCGCTGGAGTCTCCCGACTCACACCGTCCCGAGGCTTGCCAAGCGCCGCTCCCTGACCAGACCCGACTATACCGACGACTCAGAGACAGACATATTCCAATCAGACCAGGAGGAAGAACTTCTCAAGCTCTTAGACTATTCCAGTCAAGATGACGATGTCTCACCTTCTATATTCCACGATAATTGTGAAGAAATCATTGCTTACATCGAAAAACATATTTACTATGCAGCAAATAGAGTCATCAATGATGACAGTAATAATAGATATAACGATGCAGCTAGAAACAGTTTAATAGATATGGATTTTAGAGTATTGAAGTATGGAGAAAATATATTCTTAGGTGAAGTTAAAAAGTTTGTCGATACTGTTGTTGAAATCGGCAATAAAGTTAAACCAAAGAGGCAAGTAAACGTTCTATATAGGCTTAAAGCTAACAATGATTTGGATACTGAAATGAATAGATTGTCTCAAGTTATTGATGATATGGATTTAGAGATTACTGAAAATGTTACCGTTACAACGGTGACGACAACGAAAACGGTAGTTCCACCAAAAAGTCCAAAAACAGTTGAATTAAAACTTTCAAGTCCTGTGTTCAAAGTCGAAAAAGTAAAACCAGTAGATTTGACTAATTTGGATTTGACTAATGAACGTAATAAATCACCTGTAAGCCCAGAACAAACACCTATAAGCCCAGAACAAACACCTAAAGATGAAAGTAAAATGATTATAGTGAAACCGGAAATGAAAACAAAAGTAAAATTAGAGTTGTGGAAGATGTTTAATGATGATTCAGAGCTTTGGAAAGCAATAGCCAAAAGAAATCTTGAGAAAATGAATGAAACCAGACGCGAATTAGAGAAATTCAGTAATGAACTCGTACTAGGAGATTATGAGACAGAAAGAGTGAAGTTTGAAAACGAAAAGGCTACTTTACAGTCGTTCATCGATGATGTCGATCAATCTAAGGCTGTGAAAAAGGATTTGGAGTACGATGAAAAATATGAAAACATGATACTGAAATTGATTGAGTTTGCTAAAAAAGATTTCATTTACAAAGGTTTCGATCCCCTTATAGAACAATTAAAACATCTTTCGAATATATCTATAGAAAAGCGTAAAAAGAAAGTAAACATACAGGATATAATCAATGTTTACACACAAATAGATATTACAAAATACACTTACGAAGAACTATGTCTTCTAGAAAAGTATTACAAAGAAATAATAAGAAACTACAAAAAGGAAAGCATTGATAAAGAGAATACGCTCCCTAGAAACAATAGACATCCTAGTTTAGACAGAGAGATTAATTCCAAATCTGCACCGCCATCTTACAATAAAAACGTAATACTTAACGTACATTCTAGCCAAAACCTGACAAAAAATCTCAATTCATATTCAAACACGATCACGCGCAATGGTGATACATTAAAAAGATCCAAAACTAAAGACGAGAAATCGAGACACAATTTGGAAATATTCGACTTGACACAAACATATCCTTTAGAATATTACGCAAACAATTGGTGGTCGATTTACGAAAGCATTATTAAGAGTCGCGAACAGCAGTTTGGTTCTTTGGATAACTGGTGGAACTATTATGAGACAATTTTAAATAAGGATGGTAAAATAATTAATGATAATAGAAGTAATAATGTTATGAGTACACATGCGATGGTAACACAGAGAAGTAGGTCGCGTCCTAAGAGTCGTTTGGAAGAGCAGATGAGAATGTTGGATGAGGTGAAGAGTCAAGAGTTTCGAGAGACGCAGGATGAACGCAGGAGCGACGATCATTCGGTCAGATTTGCGACATCAGATTGCTGTCCTAACCACCTGCACCCGGAATGGTGTTAGCTTGCCACGGTTGTTGGACGATCATCTTTGGTTCATTGTTTAATATCGCGGTTTGGTGTTGTTTCAAAGTTTTCTTACAACTTAATATAATTTTTTGATAGTTTTATAGCTAAATGTATATCTGGATTTTTGAAATGGTTAATCTTAAGTCATTTAAATTTTTTATTACGAGCAAGTAGTTTCAAATAAGTCCTTTTTAAAACTAAGAATTACGCTAAGCTTTGTAGCTAATGGTAATGTGTTTTAAAAAGTACATTATGATAATTGCTATATTACGCATTTTGTTTTAAAATTTTAATTTAGTACTGTTACTTGTAATATCATTTATATTTCGCGAAACCTTTAAAACATCATCAAACATTACATACGCCATTTAAAGAACAGCTAAAAATGTGTTTAGATCAATGTAGTGTTTGTGTGGCATGGTCCCTAATACCGCAGATCAAGGGAAGCAATACAGAGGGGTCCGACAATGCCTCCTTGCGCGTTCTGACAATGTCTAGAAGTTCAGCGCGAGATGTATGTCGTCGACAACTGTATTTCACCTTGTACTGTGCTAATAAAGCCCACTAAACACATTTTCTTGTTCAGCCAATCGTCGTTCACTCTCAGTAAGCTAGCTTCAGTCATCAGTCGAATAACATTCATTCGAAACCACAAGCTTTCATTTAAATCACCGCTATAAAGTCCAATATTGACAATTATTATTGTTAAACTTTTATTTATATCGTTCTATCTATTTCTATTGTCATTTGATCCGAAATCAACCTCAATATATTAATATTCTTTTATTTTTTACTATTCTTATATTCAGTTACAAAATTTATAATTGAGTTTTCTGATATATTGTGTTTAATAAATCTTATTATCATTCTGAAAGCTTATGGGTTTCCCGCTGTAGCATGATGCTTTACTGTCAATCGCATTGGGTTTTTTTTCTTTTGTCTGAATCCTGATCTAGTTGGCAACCCTAAGCTTTGAATATTGTTAATAAATCATTGTCGAGTGTTCTAATAAGTGGTTCCCTTCACTTTAAAGTCAGCTGGGGAAAGCAATACGGTCCATACTACTGATGCTTCTCTTCTGATACTACTGAGTACTGTATTATTAATTATATTTTTAGTTTTCCATTTCATTCATTTCAAAAGCCGAGCTTCTTCATCTATCAGAGTTTCACTGGATTGTACTAAATTATCAATCGGTTTTTCAAAATTTTTAATGGGGATTTTGCACTTTTCCAAATCATAATCTTTTCCTCTAAATTTGCAATGGGGCTTAGGTGATTATTTCCTAAATATGTATCACTGGATTTTATTAAGTTTGCAATCTATTCTAAATTTTCAATGGGGCTTTGGCTATTATTTTCCAAATGGGATTAAGTTTCACAACACTTGTCAAAATTTTCTCGAAATCTGCGTTTAAAGGCAATGGAAAATGTCACCATCTTATTTCGTTATGATCTCCCTTACAGCTATTTATTTGTCTCTGACTGGCTTACAGCCTTCGAACTGCTTTTGTAAGTTTGATGACACAGTCTTTTATTGTTTGAAGTTTCAGCTGCAACTAATAGCCTTCTTTTAACCTGCTTCTTCTTAAGCCTTACGTCAAGTGGCTTAAACGGTTGAAAGAAATCGTAGCAGCAGACAATAAAACCATTTATGTCACTTGCTGATCCGACAGACCGTTGTCCTGTCTTATTAAGATTCTTTGTGTCCATTGCGCTAACTGTCAAACGACTGACAGCAATGTCAAACGACTGACAGCAATGTCAAACGACTGACAGCAATGTCAAACGACTGACAGCAATGTCAAACGCCATGGTTACAATGAAAAGTTTGTATTGGCAGATTTTTTATAGGGTAGTTAAGTTTTCAAAACTTTTCTCTTATCTCTAATTTTAATGCCGGGCTGAGTTTTGAATCTAAACCATCCAGCCCGCCACCCAAACGCATATAAAAAACATTCAAATCGTTCTATCCGTTGGAGGAATTCAGTGACATACACACGTACAGTAGAATTACAAATATATAGACAGGAAATCTTAATAAAATTCCAGTCTTGAAGACGTCTGGAATAGAAAGCTGAGTTTGCGATCATAATAAATCAATTATTAAGAACTTTAAACGCGGATTATCTATTTTTTCCTAACTACCCTCTTTTAATTCTCTATCACTCCCCGATTGCTTTCTACTCGGCTGTGATTTTTAAATCAGTAGATAATATGTGTTTGTTTGATTTGCAGGTGATGGTAACAAACGTGACCTCTCTGCTGAAGACTGTGAAGGCGGTGGAGGATGAGCATACGAGAGGAACCAGGGCTCTGGAGTCTACCATTGAAGCCATCACACAGGAGATGGAGGTATGGGGTTGATAAATAATAATAAATATTTCTGACACTTACACCAATTATTTACCTCCAAGATAAGTATCATTAAGAACTTCTGTTATGGATACTAAATAACGGATAATACTATACTTAATATACATAGAAAAACACCCAGAACAGAATATATATTCATATTTATACACACAAATATTAGTCCTGTATGGGAATCGAACCTACGACCTCAGGAGTGGAGTGCGGGTATACTCGCCACCACGCCATATCGGCCGGTGATGTTTTGTAGGAATTGTTACTGGGTTACGATAGTTGCTCTGTGAGGTTATTTATTTATTAGGTACATGCATTAAAAACAATATATAGTGACAACAGACAGTGAGAAACAGAGGCAGTAGATGCAGACAGCTTGAGATCAATCGATGTGGAGGTCTCACTTTAGCAGTGGACTGAGATGTATTTTTATAGTCTAGCAGAATATCAGAGTGGTGATAAAAGCGACTCCCACCCTCTAGTCTTTTGTAACTCTTTTTTTCTTTTAAGTAATGACTTTGGGCGTTTAGCACATACTGAGATCTCACATGGACTTCTTGAGAGAATTAGAAAAGTGATATTGCACTGTTTTGTTTGATTGGTAAATCAAACACTCATTGAATGTACGTTCACAACCACTTAACGGTTTATAATCCACCGTTATTACACATTAATATTAGAAATATCACAAATTATAGAAAATAAAACAAAACTGCAGAAATGACGCTTCACTTTCCCGCCAACAAGTCCTTTTGTAACTAATTTAAAAAGAGGAGGATTTTTTTAAAATAATTATTTCCCAGAACTTTTGACTGGGTGAAGCGATTTTTCGATAGAGGATGAACTCGTGTATCAAATTATCTTTTTTACACTTTTGTTCTAGATATTTTATTTAATTTGGTTTTAAACAATTTAATGTTATATACCAGGTGTTATTATCCCCAACGCCGCCCCGCAACACCGCCACGGCCGAAGAGCTGGTTCGTTCCACGCGGCAAATGACGGCTGCCACGGCGAAGGCAGTAGCCGCCGGCAATGCGAACCGGCAGGACGCTCTCACCGCAGCGGCCAACCTGGGGAGACGAGCCGTCACAGACCTGCTGCCCACCTGCAAGGTAACGTGGCACATATCGACGGCAGAAAGCGGGATTGTTGATGAAATAACTTTTTATCATACGCACGTATGTAAAAAAACGGCCAAGTGCGAGTCGGACTCGCGAACGAAAGGTTTCGTACAATTATACATAATGTCATGCCTCTTTTCCGTAGGGGTAGGCAGAGATCACATCCTTCCACTTGCTACGACCTTGGCACACACTCTTAGCTTCATTCACACTCATTAACCTCCTCATACACGCCCGTCGGTTTAGGGTACTTTTGACCTGCCCTTTCTCCAAAATTTTCTGAATTTGGTCATGGAAGGTCTTCGTGGTGTGAACGTGGTCTTCCCCACCCAACATCCATCATAAACCACTTTCATTAGTCTACTTTCTTTCATCCTCTCAACACGACCAAACCATCTAAACCCACCTTTCTCAATTCTTGTCACTATATTTTCTTCTACACCAGCTTCAACCCTTATCACTTCATTCCTAATCCTATCACTCAATTTCACACTTAGAATATTTCTGAGTGCTCTCATCTCTACTGCATTAATCTTACTCTCATGTTTCTTCTGCCATAACCAACATTCGCTTCCATACATTAGTGTAGGTACCAACACACCTCTATGAACTGTCAGACGTGCCTTTTCGGACACTTTTTTGACTGCTTACAAAGGCGTGAAGTGCCCCATTCAACATGTACACATACCATTATGTTAATGCTTAGTTCGAAATTGTATATCATAAGGGGCTATCCATAAATTACGTCTCACATTAATGGGCTGGTTGACGAAGTGTGACATGGTGTGACAAGGGGATGGGAGGGATCCTAAATTTCGTGACGCCACATTTCAAAATCCAGGTCCTATAAACATTTTGGAACTGCTGTTTTAATGTAATCATTTCTTGCTGTACAATTAAAAAATATGTGACATCACACTAAGGAGGAGGGAGTCTCACAAGGGTGACCAGCTGTGACAAGGACGGAAGCGGGGTCAAAGGTTCACGAAATTCGTGTGACGTAATTTATGGATGATCTCTAAAGGGTTATGGTCACTAACGAGGGCTTATTCAAAGCATCTACCTGTTGTCAATATCAATATCGAGCCAAATGAGCAAAAAATTTACGTTTGTTGTATTGGAGCCCCTTTAAATATTAATTTTATTCTCTTTTTTTAGTATTCAGTATTTAGGGTGTACAGGGATCCTACCATCACCTCCATCCATAAGATCATGCCTGTTTTCCCGAGGCATATTATACGCCTACATTTCGCCAATATAATGAATGAATGAACACTTTATTGTACACTAAAAATAAAAAAAGTAATAATATCACATAAACAAATATATGGTACAATGGGCGGCCTTATTGCTAACAGCAATTTCTTCCAGGCAACCTTAGGATGGACAGGAAACAATGAATAAAAAATAATGAGATAAAAAAAATATACCAATAGTCACGCGAAATAGGTGGCCTTTTGCCGCTTACGTTACGTCAATAAATATGATGATTAAATTTGTAAATTTTCTCTATACAGGCAGCGGCATACACGGCGGAGACTGAGGAGATCCGAACTCGTACCATCGAGGCAGGAGCTGCTGCCGCCGCCGCCTTTAGAGCTCTCCTGGCGGCCGTACTGGCGGGAGACAAACATCAGGTGAGCGAAGCGATGGCTCAGGCGAACAACCATATCAATGGTTAAGAATCAATAATGTCTATCTCAAAAAAGTCAACTTTACAGTAAATAAAAAAAACATTTCTTTGCTTTAGTCAATAAGTTTACAGAAATGTTTAAATTGATAAAAAAGTAAATAAATGCTAGAAATACTGTTAATATTGAGATGGCTGTTTGCACAAAATATGCCAAATTAAACTTTAAATGTATCAATTTAAAAAAGTAAAAACAGCCAAAATTGAGATAGACACTATCGATTCGTAACCGTCGATATCACAGATATAGATAGACCTAGATAACGCAAGAGCAACTACTTCGCGTGCCCAGCTTACGAACAAAAATCGTAAGCGGCCACTTTCGCGCTCAGTCTGCATCGGTGTGCCGCGCTAGTCGGACGTCAGTAAAAAAATATAAAATGGTTAATTGCTCAGTTATAAATTGTAAAAACTGTACAAATGCGAGGAGAAAAAATAAAGGAAATGTTTCCTTCCATCGGTAAGTCATTTTGTGATTAATATTATGCATATTTAATATTAAAATCAATTATTTTTGATCTAATACCCTCTGTAATACCAAATTTGAGAAAAAACATAGGTCATCAAACGTTAACTGCATATTCGTGTTACATTGCGGCTTTTACTAGAAGCGGTTGATGCGACGTTTTGTTTTAACAAGTGATGAATATCGCAGCAAGTGATACTATCGTATATCGCATCGGTTTTGTAGTACAGGGGCTTTTATCATTTTTCTGTCAGTTTTTGCGATTAGTGCTGTTCATCGTAGGCAACACAAATCGATTCTCAAGAATCGATTTCGGAAACAGAGAAATGATTTTGTATTTTATAGGTACTAATTATGTAGACAATTTTAGTAAATAATCGTAACGTTTAGTGTTTGTTTTTTAGTTTTCCACATGAACCCAATTTAAAAGAAAAATGGATTGAGGCGACGGGAAAGAAAGATTGGTTCCCAACAAAGCATAGCACTATTTGTTCAATACATTTTGAGGAAGCATGCTTTGTTGAAGGGAAAAAGCAACGAATAGTAACAAAAGCAGCATATCCGACTATTGATGTACTGATCTCATTACTCTGTCACAAAATCGATTAATTAATCGATTTAAACGATTCTTAATAATTATTTACTGTATACAATTACTCAATAAATAGATGTATTCGTACGGTAATTGAAAATTGAGAAATGGTATATACAAAGGCGATCTTTATTCAAAATTGAGATTAAAAAGTACCCTTTTTCATCTCAATTTTGAATAAAGATCGATTCGAAAAGCAACGAGATCCCACCGAATCTCGTTGCTTTTGTAAACACTAGAACTAAATTGAATATAAGGTATTTCAATCGAATATTCACGTATTTATAATGGTAAACTTACTTGAAATTTTGGCAAAGGTATCCAAAAACGATGTGTGACCGTCGACGGAACGCGCACGAACACACAACCTCTCAATACGAAAACTTTCAGCGCACTGCTGGCTGGGTCAGCGCTTGCGCTAGGCGGGGGGTGGGGCGAAACGGGTGCCGCACGCGGCGGCGTCTTTGAATCGAGTTTATTTTCCCATCACTAAATAGTGCTTGTGACGTCATAGTAGGTAGTCAAAAAATGGCACGCTTGGTTTTCATACAAATCGTGATACTTGCGTTATCTAGGTCTATCTATATCTGTGGTCGATATGTAGTTATTATGTACTAAATGTCGTGTAGTGTAAATTATACTTAGTATTTTATTTTATTGTTTTGTGTTATTTGTTTTCAAAAAAGGTTATTTGTATTTAAGCTTTTTTTCTGTTTTTATTTCAACATAAATTTTAATAAAATATGTTTTACAAAAACGAGTCTGAAAACCGATATGGGGTGAAGGTCAGTTTACTTAAACTTCGTTCCTGAGGTCGTGGGATCGATTCCCACAGATGACATGTAGTTTTTTGCATTAATACCAATATTTATCTTAATATGAGTATTTTATATGTATATATATATAGTATACCTGCACTTCACTCCAGAGGTCGTGGGTTCGATTCCCACACAGGACAAATCTTTGTGTGCATGAACATGAATATTTTTTCTGGTCTGGGTGTTTTCCTATATATATTAAGTATATATTTACAAAAAAAGTATTTATGTATGTTTATCCGTTATTTAGTATCCATAACACAAGTTCTTAATGATACTTATCTTGGAACTAAATAATTGGTGTGATTGTAATTGAATATTTATTTATTTTATTTATTTATTTATATTAACTTTGTCTAACTAACTCACTTTCTATCCTTTTATGTGTTTTGTCTACTATTGTTTTGACGAGTATACTCGCACTTTGCTCGTGAGATCGTGGGTTCGATTCCCACACAGACAAATCTTTGTGTACACAAACATGAATATTTATTTTCTATGTATATTAAGTATGCATTTACAAAAAAATATATACATATATTTATCCGGTCGTTAGTACGCACAAGTTCATCTGAATGATACTTATCTTGGAATTAAATAATTGGTGTTATTGTAACAGAATTATTTATTTATCATAATGATTATTCCAGTTCCCCGAGCTGTCTCGTCGTGTCGCTCACACCGTGGCCGACATTATCGCGGTGGCCGAAACACTCAAAGGTAAACACAATAGTTTATGTTAAATTATTATGTGGTCTGAGAAAAACAACTTGATCTGGTAAAATGCACGCCGTACTTCATTCACGGAACTTAAGATAGGTACAGACAGTGCGTGACAGAGAACAAAATATATACATATTATATTAAGTCACGCCTCTTTCCCGTAGCGGTAGGCAGAGTCACATCCTTCCACTTGCTACGATCTTGGCACACACTCTTAGCTTCATTCACACTCATTAACCTCCTCATACACGCCCGTCGGTTTAGGGTACTTTTGACCTGCCACAAAATATATGCAGCGAACATAACAATAGTACAGACAACATTGAGAAACTAATAATGGTTGCGTTCTCATTATTCAACAGATTTGATAAACAAAAAAAATGTGAGCTAACACAATTTTAAAAAAAAAAAATTAAATCTTGCTTTTATATCAGGTTCAGAATGGGTAGACCCTGAAGACCCGACAGTGATAGCTGAGAGCGAGCTGCTAGGCGCGGCGGCCTCAATAGACGCAGCGGCTAGAAAGCTAGACGCACTAAGACCTAGGAAACCAGTCACACAGGTATGATTTAGATTTACTTGTAGGTAATTTATTTAAGTTCTAAGTAATGAAGAAGATTGATGACAATATGAAGTTACAGATAGTCAATTTACATTTCTCCCTATTTACTCATTTCATATGTAAATTAAACAACTCGCACCTTGACAAGAATAGTGACACTAACCAAAAAAGCATTTTTTTCAGTAGAAGCATTTAAAAGTTTTACCAAACAGTAATTATGAGTTTTGCACCAGAGATTATAGAAAACCGATATCATGTTAGATTTTTATAGAAGAGAGCATTAAACGCGACCGTAATGTACTTTTTTTTTTTTGAAAAAGTGTTTTTGAATAACAATTTTATTCGAAAAACTTTTTTTAGTGACGTTATACCACTGATGAAAATGTTCAACATTTCTTATTTAATGACAGCCAACCGACACAATAACAATACATAAAATTTAATATTGTAAAAAATAAACTGTTTTTATTTATAAAATAAATTTATTTCAAAGTTCAATACAAAATACTTAAACATTAACTTGTTTGCCATGGCAACGGCTAGGATAATCACATTTTTATTAATATTTTCAGACTTAAATTTTTGTAACAAAACTTCAACTAACTTAGGTGATAATAATGAACATAAAAATTGTATTAACAGGTCATGTTAAAGATAAACACTAAAATTAAGGGTCGTGTTTTATATGTAAAATGCTTTTTTGCATCAACTAGCCCAAAAAATAAAGTAGGTAGTCCTAAAAACAAAATAACTATCAAAATAGTAAAAAAGTTAGTAACAATATCACAATCATTGTGTAATTACTACATATAAATTGTACTTAACTAATTGAGATCAAGAATATTACTTTATCACAATGAATAAACTTATTCTTTAAGGATTCTATCAAAATAGGAAGAAACGTAATAATTAGGAATGAGATTTTGATCAATCAACGATTTGATGTCGTTTTTCTTTCTTTCAGCCCAAGGAAGCTTAGCTGCATAAAGAGGTATCAACAGATTGTTGGCATTAGGAACTTGGTTCCTATTACCTGCCTGTTGCCTACGAGTAGCTACCCTATTAGCTTCTAGTCTAATCTCTTTAAAATTATTTTCTAAATAAGATTTCTTATAAAATATTTTGACTGTAGCAGGTTCATTTAAATCTTTCACCATTTTTATGATTTTAATATCACCTAACTTAACCTTTACTCCTTCTGTATTCTTTGAAAATGTATTGTTTTCAGCAAGACTTTTAATGTCATAAAAGTCACGATGACTCATCGGATTAACGATGTATGCGTTTCCTTTTTTTCTTGCGTTCTTTATTGCTGAAATATATTGGTCTGAGTTAATCATTCAATCAAATACTTCAAATTTATTAACACGAAGAGTGCGGCTAAATAAAAAATGACAGAATGTCTTTCCAATATAGCAATTTAAAAAAAATAAAATACCTTAATACACGACGCTTAACAAAATGTGACGGTGCTCGTATTAAAGTTAATTCGTACTTACGAACTATGGTCAATCCAAATCGCCTTTAACCAAATAATGTCACTATGGAATACACCGGACGAAACCGTTTTTGTTAACTTCACAGTCACGAATGAAAAAATGGCGGTCTGTCATAACAGATCGTATCAACATTGTCGATAAAGCAGTTCGACACTAACGCCATCTACCGATAAATATTATAGTTACAAAGATTGGTGTCTTTGGAAAAAAATAGTTTCTACGGGCGCTGAGAGATGGCACTGTTAACAGAAAAACACAATTTTTCGTATAGTGACGGTCTTCTTATCAATGTGCGAACTTGTGAATAATATTTGAACAAGTAGTGGAGAATGTTGAACAAGTTGTGAAAAAATTTTGACCAAGTTATGGAGAATATTAAACAAGTTGTGAACATATTGTGGGGAATATTGAACAAATTGTGAAGAATATTGAACAAGTCGTGAAAAACATTGAACAAGTCATGAAGAATGAAGATATGAGCAATGCCACACGTCGCTGAGATATGTTTGATATTCTTGGTTGTTATTTTGCATCACCCGAGAATCGAACATATTACACAGTGCGTGTGGCTATTTCGTCGCGGCCAAGAAGATTCTAGAAATAAGAAAACTTTGGATGAAGATTTGTGGTATGTGTCTTTACAGACAAATGAAGATTATAATAAAGTAATTGTTAATTTTAAATATATAAGATTATATGGCAGATAAAAATGCTTGGTAATAAACTGCCGTTTCATACAGGCTTTTTTAATATGAATGACTTAAAACATGAATAATGTTAATGTTATATTATATTGCATTGTATAGCTTCACAGACAAATGAAGATTGTAATGCAAGTACCAAACCAATGGACATATTTAAAAGAGCATAGCCTGTGAGTTTCTTGCCAGTTCTTCTTACAGAGCGGTAGCTCGAAACTGGCACTTAGATTCACTTACACTTAAACATTATTTGTTTGTATTTGTTTTTGCATATAAGTGAATCTAAGCTTAGTGATTTCAGTGTCATCATATATCGATTGTTTTTATATTAAATTTTGACGCTTTTAAGTACTACGTAATAGTTTATGAAATAAAACAGTGTAAAGTTTTTTTGAAGTAGGTAAATTCAATTTATGATATGTCTGAACATTTTAAATCAAACAAAATTATATTGTTAACAATTTGTAGTTAATGTTGTACTAGCGGCCTTGTATATAAACCTTCCTCTTGAATCACTCTATTTATTAGAAAAAACCGCATCAAAATCTGTTGCGTAGTTTTAAATATCTAACTGTTTGTGACCGCTTCAAAAAAGAGGTTGAAACTAGATGTCGCTGTACGTATTTACATCGCGCAAACGTTTGACTTATCGGAACATATAAGTCTCCATACAATGTTTAGTTCTTCATTTTGACGACCGATATAGCGTGGAGGTCAGTATACCTACACTTCACTCCAAAGGTCGTGGGTTCGATTCCCACACAAGACAAATCTTTGTGTGCATGAACATGAATATTTGTTCTGGTCTGGGTGTTTTCCTATGTATATTAAGTATGTGTTTACCAAAAAAAAAGTATTTAAGTATGTTTATCTGTTGTTTAGTATCCATAACACAAGTTCTTAATGATACTTATCTTGAAACTAAATATTTGGTGTGATTGTAAGAGAATATTTATTTATTAATTTCATCAATAGATGGCGGTGTACGTTATTACATCGCGCAAGCATATGTATTTTATTATAATGTAAAGTATTCTTTCAAATACATTAATTTCACTCTTATGGACAGACAGAGTTAAGGACTTTGTTTTTTACTGTGTACTGATAATATACTATACGATGCTGCCTACCTCTTAGGGGAAACAGGCGTGATAGTATAGATAGATAAAAAATACTTTATTGTACACCATATTAAAAGAAAACAAATTAACGACCGATATGGCATGGTGGCGAGTATACCCGCACTCCACTCCAGAGGTCTTGGGTTCGATTCCCACACAGGACAAATCTTTGTGTGTATAAATATTAATATTTGTTCTGGTCTGGGTGTGTATGTATATTAAATATGTATTTACAAAAAAAAAAAAAATATTTATGTATGTTTTTCCGTTATTTAGTATCCATAACACAAGTTCTTAATGATACTTAACTTGGGACTAAATAATTGGTGTAAGTGTCAGAATATTTATTTAAATATAAATAAATATTAAGCATAAAAGTGATACAATTGGCGGCCTTATCGCTTACAGCGATTTCTTCCAGACAACCTTACAATGGAGAGTGATTATAATTAAAAGAAAACCTTTTAGTATGTATGTCTTGTCGAGTTGAATGAACTGTAATGTTGGTTGCAGGAGACTGATGAGACGTTGAACTTCGACGAGATGATCCTGGAGGCTGCCAAGTCCATCATAGCGGCCACTTCTGCTCTCGTCAGGGCTGCTTCATCAGCTCAGAGGGAGCTTATAGACCAGGTAATTTGGGAAGTCGTTTCTGAGCAAGACCACTAAGCTAAGGCATTCGCTGCCGGCTCATGTGTTACCTATTTCCTATGATCCCGGGTCTTTTAAGCGGGGCGTGAAACGGCATTTTAGCAGGCCGTCATAAGTGGAGGCGCTTTGTACCGTGCTTATTTCACGGTATGAAGCGCTTTTTTGGACTGCATCGACTTCTTACCATCAGGCAGGATGTAGTCATTATGACGTATCCAATAAAAAAAATGGGTATAATGTCTTAACACGGGGTTATGTATAACCAGAAGTATCTTCATTGGTTTTAAATGAATTAAAAACGGATATTAACAAATATACATTATTGGTTTTACATACAGTCTGACATACACTGGCATACAGTCTGATGGTAAGCAGTCGATGAGACCTCCCAAATAGATTACATTCTATTGGGGGTGTTTGCCCATAATCAGCACACTGGGCAGATCTAGGGTTGGTGACCGCAGTTTAAGCCAGTACGCAGGATGACGCTGCTGGAGCTTCTGTGGACAGATATAATGAATAGTTGTTAATTTCCCCAGGGTAAGGTGGCCCGGCGCCCCACGGCCTCCTCAGACGACGGCCAGTGGTCGGAAGGCCTGGTCTCGGCGGCCCGGCTAGTGGCTGCGGCAGCCCACGCCCTGGTGGAAGCAGCCAACGCGCTGGTCCAGGGAGCAGCCTCCGAGGAGAGACTTATCTCCAGCGCCAGGCAGGTGGCCGCCTCTACTGCGCAGCTGCTGGTGGCTTGCAAGGTTAGTGGGAGCTATTACTAGTTACAGCTATTACTACTGGTTTGAAAATTTGTATGCTACAAAGTGGCATTGAGCCCAATCAGCCCACCTGATGAAAATTGACTCTTACCCGTTTCAGACGATTTAAAGACGTTTATTTTATTCATCATCTCAGCCATCTGACGTCCACTGCTGAACATAGGCCTCCCCAATAGATTACCATATTGAGAGATCCTGAGTCGCCTGCATCCACCGGCTTCCCGCCGCTTTGACCAGACCATCGGTCCATCGGGTGGGAGATACGTTTGAATCTGCACGCTTTATCAGTCTTCAGTTCTTCGTGCTATGTTTATTGGATTAATATTTGTGAATATATATTTTTTAAATCAAAATGCAAAAATATAGATATATAATCAGAATGGATGATATAAATAACTTTTCTGTACATTTAAGTTGCTTCGAAGAAATTGCTTTAAGCGATAAGGCCGCCCATTGTATATACCTACCTATTTAATTTTCTTTTTTTTATGTGTAATCTTTATCATGGTATACAATAAAGATTAAATTTCAAGTTTTATTTTATTTAAATTATTATTTTTTATAATTACATATTTATAAATAACAATATAAATAACTTTCCTGTCAATTTAAGGTTGCCTCGAAGATATCGCTTTAAGCGATAAGGCCGCCCATTGTATTTACCTACCTATTTAGTTTTCTTTATTTTATGTGTTTTCTTTATTGAGGTGTACAATGAAGAGTAAATTTAAATAAAATAAATAAATAAGTAAATAAGTAAATTTCCTATTTCCTATGATCCCGGGTCTTTTAAGCGGGGCGTGAAACGGCATTTTAGCAGGCCGTAATGAGTGGATGCGCTTTATAGCGTGCTTATTTTACGTTATATAGCGCTTTTATTTTCCTATTGGACTGCATCGACTGCTTATCATCAGGCAGGATGTAGTCCTTATGACGTGTCACATTAAAAAAATAATTTCAAGCTTTTTTTTTTAAAATCATTGAATTATTCGTGTTATTATTGAATAAGGACCCTAAGACTCCAGCTTTTTCCAGTCTTCTCTTATTGTAGCCATTCTTTGCCATAGTGGTGCTGCAATCTTTGTTATGTCTTCCGACCAACGTTTTCTTTGTCTTCCTTCTGTTTCTTTTTGTTTGAAATCATTGATTATTGATAGGCCTTTGTGTCGCAAAACACGCCAACAACAACAATTAGCTAGCATGTTATTTCAACATACATACTTACAACATACTTATATATTGTGAAAGTTGGCAATAAAGGCTAATAAATAAAAAAAAGGGACCCTAAGAGTAATGATGTCTTAGGGTCTTAGCCTGTCGTTTTATTTGTCGTGTCATATTTGACGACCGATATGGCGTGGTGACGAGTATACCCGCATTCCACTCCTGAGGTCGTGGGTTCGATTCCCACACAGGACAAATATTTGTGTGTATAAATATGAATATTTGTTCTGGTCTGGGTGTTTTGCTAGGTATATTAAGTATGTATTTACAAAAAAAAAAAGTATTTATGTATGTTTATCCGTTATTTAGTATCCATAACACAAGTTCTTAATGATACTTATCTTGGAACTAAATAATTGGTGTAAATGTCTGGAATATTTATTTATTTTATTTATATTTGTCTTATTTGTAGCCTTATTTGTCGTGTCCAGGTAAAGGCTGATCCCTCCTCGGAGTCGACCCGGCGCCTGCAGACGGCTGGAGCCGCCGTCATCCGCTCCACGGACGGACTGGTCCGAGCAGCCCGGGACGCCATCCACACCGAGGACGAACGCAGTCTCGTGCTCAACCGGCGGATGGTGGGGGGGATCGCTCAGGAGATCGACGCAAGGTAACCCGCCAGCCACATAAACCTACCTAACCTTGAGAAGCGCTCGGAGCTCTGTGATGCTCGGTGGTCGGAAACGATCACCGAAGTACAGCAGAGTTTACAGAGGTCAGTCCTTGGATGGGTGACCGTTTGGGTGGCATTTGATATCGGGCGCTTCCGTGCTTCGGAAGGCACGTTAAGCCGTTGGTCCCGGTTATCACTAAATGTGGTAGTCGTTAAGCCATGTTAGAGGCCTAATGGGCGGCTTGATAAATTCTATCAGCAGTACGCCATACACCTGCCTCCGCCAATCCGCATTGGGTCCGCGTGGTGGAGTATGACCCAATACCCTCACACCTCGATATTGTGAGAGGAGGCTCGTGCTCAGTAGTGGGACGTTAATGGGTTGTGTTGATGATGATGATATAAACCTC
Source organism: Musotima nitidalis (assembly GCA_949126915.1). NCBI lineage: Eukaryota > Metazoa > Arthropoda > Insecta > Lepidoptera > Crambidae > Musotima > Musotima nitidalis. The sequence continues at coordinate 9,785,565 of OX421441.1, read as the reverse complement.
CAACTCGCACGAATCAACTGTGCACCCCGCTGGAATGCGATCCCTCTCCCGCTTCATGCATTCGCCGTAAGCGCTCAGTAGCGATAGCATCTAACGATTGCATGCATCTGAAATAAAATTGTGTGCACGGAGGAGCAGCGTCGCATTTACTTATTATTACATACAAAATGATCTTAGACTATCAAAAATGTCACCGCAATGAAAACATCTAGTGCCCTCATTTTTGTCGTCTCTTTATTGTCAAGCTTTTATATCATATCAATCCATATGTATCAATTTTATAGCGAAACATCATGAGTAAAATGACCTAGTATTGTGACGCCTTATCATCAAAACGACCTTTTATTAACATATTAAAAAATTATAATTTTATTTTTTAACATAATTCTCTTTTTTTTTGCTAACGTGACTTCCAAATTACGTCACAGTGCGAGGTGCACAGTTAATTCGTACGAGTTGTACATAACGTCGTTGAAGTTCTAACACCACGTGAGTCACTTTTCGGCTATTTTGACATTTTGATGCCATTCGCTAGAGAATCAGAAGACACATCGTTTCGGTCAATCTGAAACACGTATCGGCCAATAGAAACTCGTGAATTTAAAATAAATAATAATAAATATTTCTGACAATTACACCAATTATTTAGTTCCAAGATCAGTATCATTAAGAACTTGTGTTATGGATACTAAATAACGGATAAACATACATAAACACTTTTTTTTTATAACAAAATACTTAATATACATAGAAAAACACCCAGAACAGAACAAATATTCATGTTCATGCACACAAAGATTTGTCCTGCGTGGGAATCAAACCCACGACCTTGGAGCGGAGAGCGGGTATACTCGCCACCACGCCATATCGGTCGTCATAAATCAAAATAATTATATTTTTAATTTTATTTTTTTATTTTAGCTGTTTTTCAAATAAAAAGTTAATGAGACTACATTAAATAGAACTGTAATTAAGTATACACAAACAGTAAATTCATATTACTAAAGTATATTATTATTATTTTGTATACATCTATACAAAATTATGCATTTTTTTCTCTCTCCTGAAAAGTTGCCATTTTTGACTTCCGTGGTGTTAGAACTTCGACGATGTAAGCTATATTATTAATTGATTTAGATAGATAGATAAATATACTCTTTATTGACCAAGAAACTTTAAAACTACAGATTACAAAAAAAAAAAATAAAGCCAATCAAGGTGGTCTTATCGCTAAAATCTCTTCCAGACAACCCGATTTAGTTTAGTGATCCTTACTAAAAGTACAATAATAATAATAATTAATCATAATTTATTTCTATATAATAACTAGCCTAATTACATTATTTTATGAACATAAATTGGATTTGTAATGCAGTTAATTAAATAAATAAATATTTCTGACAATTACACCAATTATTTAGTTCCATGATATTATTAAGAACTTTTGTTATGGATCTGAATAACGGATAAACATACTTAAATACTTTTTTTTTGTAAATAAATACTTTATATACATAGGAATTACATAAAATGCTGTATATGTTTGTCCAGGCGCGGTCGCATGTTAAAATTTTGGAGAGGGTTATTAATAATAAAATGATAAACTTATCCAGTAAATTAGAGTGTTTTGCCTAAAACTCAATTTTATTGATTTATTTTTTACAATTTTGTTATGTGACAGGTTCGATTTTGGAGGGATTAATGTCCTATGTGACTCCTCTCCTTCCCCTCCCCCTCCCTCTTCAGACCGCACGCTTTGTTTGTCTAAAATTAACCTGTGTATGTTTTTCTGACAGATCGGAAGTGCTCCGCATTGAGAAGGAACTGGAAGAGGCCCGTGGTCGTCTCACAGCTATCCGACAGGCGAAATACAAGCTGCGGGCAGACGAAACAGACACAGACTCAGACGCGCGCGGCTATTGGAGCGATAACAACGGACAACAGAGGTAAGGGGCGTGAATTCGTGAGGTATTTTCGAGCCATATAGCGATGTCCCCGGTGCCGGTGTTGCAAACATTCAAGCAACGGTACGATGTACGGTGGTATAAAAAAAATACAAATACAAGCTCATCAAGCTAGAATAATTATTGTATAATTATAGTTTAAGAAAAGTGTATTTCATGATTCCTAAGAAGTGATATATTTATCAATAATTGGAACGAAGTTCCTTATAGCGTGAAAGGGGGCTAGACGGAAAAAAATCTTAAGAAAAGTTGTCACGACACTTTTTCACGGTCTAGTGGCTAGGATTCCTGGCTTTCACCCAGGAGGCTCGGGCACGGGAACTTTTTGTTTCCTCTTTTTAAGCGTTTTATTATTAGATTTTTTTTTGACGTGACAACGTCTTAAATTAGGTTGCGGCTGGGAGTCACTTATGAAAAAGTGTAACGCTCGGTAACGTTACGATGAGTCACCGAACGAGAGAGAGGCCCGGCGAATGCCTTGCGTCTCTCTCCCACTCAACTATGATCGGTCTGCCGCGCGCGCAGCACTAGAGAATTAGGCGCATTATATTTCTATAGTTAAAATTTGTGCAATTCTTATTTTCATTCAATTCCTTGTTCCTATTGTGCAATTTAATTATATTCATATCAATAAATATTCTACCGAGAAAAAGACGTTGTCACGTAAAATCTTCGCCCGTAAAAACGACTTTACAGGCAACCATTTTTTTTTCATAAAATTTTATTACAATTCCTTCACTAATTAATCGAAAGGAACTTCGTTCCGTCCGGATGTCCCTTGACACATCTAATTTTTTTTTTATTTTGTCAAGTGCCATTTTTTAATTAAATAAAGGAGCTAATCAAATTATTTCAAAATGTAATAAATTTGATTATTATATCTTTATTTTCATAAAATTTAATATCCCAAATTACTAACGTAACGTGTTTTCTATAAAACTCAGTGGGTTTAGGCGGAGAATGTCAGGAGGAATAAAATAATGTTTTTTTTTTTTCATTTATTTCTCATAATAACATAGTACATATATAAAACTTAAGTATTGTTATCGCCAAACTGCATGACAGTTTGTTGGCGACGTACGCTCCCAATTTTATGGTATACATTTTAAACAAAAACATTAATTAATTGGTACTTAAACTTATCTATAGCTAAACAATTCATTTCGGAACATCTTTTTGCGACATAAAGTTCTGTAACTTTACTTATTAACTATACTTGTCAGTATGAATGTACATAATTTTTATCGCAACTAATATAAATGTCTTATCCATTAGTCCAAATCAACATATCCAAAAATCAAATACCGATACCATAAGATTTGTCGACCGATATGGCGTGGTGGCGAGTATATCCGCACTCCACTCCTGAGGTCGTGGGTTTGATTCCCACTCAGGACTAATATTTGTGTGTATAAATATGAATATTTGTTCTGGTCTGTATGTTTTCATATGTATATTAAAATAAATATAAATATTTCTGACACTTACACCAATTATTTAGTTCCAAGATAAGTATCATTAAGAACTTGTGTTGTGGATACTAAACAACGGATAAACATACATAAATACTATTTTTTTTGTAAATACATACTTAATATACATAGGAAAACACCCAGACCAGAACAAATACTCATATTTATAGACACAAATATTTTTCCTGTGTGGGAATCGAACCCACGACCTCAGGAGTGGAATGCGGGTATACTCGCCACCACGCCATATCGGTCGTCCAATATATTATAAAGTATGTGGGTCAAAATACTTTTTAATACCTAATCCGAGAATATGATTTTCACTTTTTTTTGAAAATTAAAATAATTACTTTGTTATTTTTTTATGAAGATATAGATATGTGGTAGTACGATATATAGTATACCTACCTCTGCAGCGCTAGTTTTAATGATTTAACTGTATTTGTGGCATTTAATATATGAAGGTGCTCAAAAATTAAACAACTACGTTACTTTTTAACAATTTTTTTTAAAAATAATATTGTACGTTGAGAGACTCATTAATAAATCAGATTTGAACTGTAATGCTTATGTTAACCTCCTATAAAGTAAAATCACAGAAATAATCAGTTACACAGAATATTCTTATAAATCTAGATTACTGCGTTACCAATGTTGAATTTTAGATCTTAAACTTTTCCATTAGTGACAAAGAAATACTTTAAATTAATTCTAATTGACGACACAATATTCGTCTTTTAATGTCATAACACGTACGTATGAATTTGGACATTTTTAATAATTAGAATCCTATGTATTATTGAAAATACAATAATAATCAGAGGGACACAAAAGTAACGCAGTAGTAAGCCTAGTAACATAGTAGTAATTTCTTATATAGAATACTTTGTACTTTCTATAGAGATCAGAATAATACTAAAATTTTAACAAATTTAACTTTTTATGACTTGACATAAGATAAAGTATCTTAAATAACATCAAAGAAAACAAAGCTTAGCTAATTCAATATAAAATATAACGTTTACCCTCGTCAATATTTGTTAGGAACCATTGAATTACTAGAAAATCAACCTTATAAACTAATGAGGAACTTTCGATTCAGTCTTATTTTTCAAAAACGTTTAATGGCTTATCAAAGTTATAGTATACCCTTTTACCTTTCACGAGAATTTTAGGGTTAGGGACAATTTCTACGATGTTTTCGTAAGGTTCGTAAGAAATATCAGTAGATACTGCTCTGAATCTTTTGCCAGTATTATCAATTGTCTTGTAAAACATAATTTTGACGTCTCCTTCTTCATCCACTTTAGTTTTAGCAACACCTAGGTAAGTGTAATGTTTGTCTTTTACAGAAGACACTTTAACTAAAACATGGACACCGTCATAAATCTTTGTAGGATGAACGTTTTCCTTTTCAATTTGCTGCATTTCTTTCATATTAGAAACTGATGGTTGGCTACAGCTTGCTAAGGGCATGTCGTCAGAGTTGGAAGATGAGGAATAAACCGTATTGTAAAATGTTTTTCTAGGTACAGCAACGATATTAGAAATGTCATTTAGGAATAATTCCTCATCCAATCTATCCAATAGAATGTCTTTGTTAAATGGGTCAATGACGAGAGCAGGAACAGGATGATATGTTTTAGGATTCATGCAAGAACAAAATCCCCTTTGGCAAAAACAACTGAGGTCTCTGTATTGAAGTTCACCGACGGTGTCAGTAAAAACTTGATGTACTTGCATTGTACCCTGAAGGGGCACTAGGATTTTAGGTAGTGCTTTTTCAACGTTTTGAATGTCACTGTCAGTCACTAAGTACAAACGGACCTTGCTCAACTCCTTTAAAGTGTAAAAAAAATCTTCTGCATTAGAAATATCTGAACCAGCAGCAACTTTTTCATCTGCAGTGCGTTTGAGATAGCCACCAACACCATCAGCGGCCCCTTTCCCGTGCCCTGCTTCAAAGAAATTCCATGTTACGCGAATAATGTTGTATTCGCTGAATATTCGGTGACTTATGAAATAAAAGTTTTGCTTCTGTCGGTACTGAGTAGCTGGTCCATCAGAGAAAAAGTGAATTGTTGTTATGTGAGGATTGTTGAGTTGTATGTCGCTAATTATTGGATGTAGGTGTGCCCAAATAGAGGCAGGGTTATGGGAATTATTTGAAGAAATAGTACAAAATGAATTTACAGATGGCTTGTTATGTCCTTCAGGTTTCATGTACATAACTCCAGTATGTAAGGTTACTTGTTTTCGTGACCCTCCAAAATGATGAGACTGCACTTCTTCAAAAAGTTTACAGTTATAGTTTTCGCTAAAGTCGATGTGCAGAACGATTTCGTTATTTTTCAAATTATCTATAGCAGCTCGATACATCTTATATTGTACTTTAATGTTGTAAATATGTTTCTTTAATTGCACCAAAGCTTGTTTGAAGTTCTCTATTAATTCTGCAACTGTCCCTTCAACTATTTCCTTTACGTTTTTAGTAACTTTAATTTTTTTTTCAGATTTTTCTATTGTTTCCGATTTCCTTATCCACTGATCCCATTTCACTAATCTGAGATTTTCTGTTGTTTCCCTATAACGTATCTGTTTTGTCTTACAGTCTTTACAATTGCCAGTCATGCAATCTCGGTTATATGTCGAACATACTGTGCTAGCGATGAGGTCGTTCATGTTTGTGTGAGCAAATACCTTGGTTTTGTGGAGAGCATTTATCATATACTGCGCATTAGTATGTATCTTGCATAGGCAAGTCTCTCTTCCAGCAATTGAAGGTGGTTTTATGTAAAATGGTCTATTTTTTACGAAATATGAATAGGAACATCTCAGTTCTGGATTTTCTCTTTTGAATGAACAAAATAGATTTTTCATTGTGTCTAGTAAATATCGCTTCTGCATTTTTAACTTTTTTCTTGTTACAGTTTCTCGCTTTCCAGCCGTAGCTCTAGAAACATCGTCGCAAACAAAATAGTTTTTAATATTGTCAACCAGATGGATCTTCTTTAAGGAATCGGTCTGACCTGTTATCACTTTCATCTGATCAATGCCCAAAGTCTCGCGTACAATAGCAATCTTCATTTTAGACTTAGATATGCTCTCTCTTTGAAAAATTTGTTTCAACGCTTTTTTCTCTTTCACTGACTTCAAGCTTTTGTAGTGATCTTTGATGGCATTAGATAACGTTGCATATTTATTTTGATTCAGCTTATTTACTTGTTCCGTGTCTTTGATTGAAGTTTTAGCTCGTTGGTATCTCTTTTTGTATTTACTAAACCTTCTTTTCATCTTTTCCAGTTCTTCTTGCAATTTAATATTTTTTCTGTACACTGCAGATCGATCTCTTCGAATTTGTCTTCGACCTCTAGACCTCGGTGATACTGGAGTTCCTGGCCGTGGGCTGGACGGCGGTGTAATGTCCATAATTTGTTGAGCAGTCTTTTGACGTTCTCGTCGTTTTTTATTCGCATTCTTCCATTTACGCTTTGCACTTCTATGTTCGCGCTCTGTCATGTCTTTCACAAGTTTTTTATTTGCGTGGTACCTTTCGAGATGTTTTTTTTTTGCTTCGGCATTTTTTGCAGGGTCCAGTTTTAACTTCTGTCTGTAACGACGTTGTTTTTCTGCGTTCGTCAACGCCATTTAGTGCAGAAGCTTCTTTCTGAGAAATAAAGATACAATATATGGGTATTACGGTTTTAATAAGGTATTAATAACGTTAAAAACAACTGCGTTACTGATGCGACTACTGCGTTACTTTTTTTCAGTAACGCAGTGTAGCGGTTACGCAGTTGTAAATATTCGACTATCTTGTAAAATTATCATAAAACAAAATAACAAAATGTAAATAGTTTAAAATTGCCTGATCTAATACACAACTAACTGCCTATGAAAATAATAATAATGTAAAAATTGTCGGTACTTACCTTTCGACAGCGGTAACTCAGCGGCCACACAATAAACACACGCACCTCTCTCAACGACTGCGACGCCACTAATCCGGCTAACGTACTTCCCCCGCGCAGTTGTTGTCATTTGATGTACAAGTTACAACAAGTCAAATCCATTTAAATGCAAGAAAACGTAATACATTCACTTTTAGGTTTATTTTCATACAGCAACGCAAGGTAGTTACGGTTTTAGTCTTTGTTGGGGACACAAACTAAAGTATTATTTTTTTAATTAAATATTTAATGTAAAAAAAATCTATAAGCATTGTATTAAGGTCCAAAGCTGACATTTTTATAGTGGTGCTTAAAATTAAACGCCATCTAGGAAATATTATGAGAAATTGTTCAGTATACCTCAGACACGTGTTCAAGGACAACAGGATTTAGTACGAAGAACTACTGCGTTACTAAGAAAGTCAACGTTGTTACCGTAATTTTCAAATAAATAATTTATTTTTTATGTTCAAATCTTAGTTTTTGTGTTAGACAATAATGTTATATTTGAAACTTAGTATGTCATTTTAACAAATTTGTACTATTTTCCCATAAAGTAAATTTTCATTCCAAAGGACTAGTTTTTAGGCATCTAAAAATATTTTGGCCCATGTATGTACAAAAAAAAATTATCCATAACACAAGTTCTTAATGATATCTTGGAACTAAATAATTGGTGTAAGTGTCTGAAATATTTATTTATAAGATATACCAAACCTGTGTTTTTCGTTCATTAATATTTAGTCCTTCATATATCCTTATAAAGTTGATTTTAAATTACTATTTCTTTCCTAGGTTGAAATCACCGACAAACAGTTTCGCAAATACAACCTACAGCCCAAACAGCACGGCCTATTCTCACTTGCAGAACACTACCAATCTATCGCAGAACATTTCCAACCTCTCACAGTCGATCCACGGCAACTCAGACGCGTACAACCAATCTCAGACCCAAAACTCCTACAACCAGACACAAAACAACTATAACCAGATGCAAAGCAGCTACACACAGAGTCAAAGTGGTCACAATCAGACGGAAAGTGGTCACAGTTTGGGTCAAAGTGGTCACAGTTTGGGTCAAAGTGGTCACAGTGGTCAAAATCAAACACAAAGTGCGTATAGCCATACCCCAACGTCTCCGGGACATAGCAACGGCTACAGTACATACCAGAGGGAGGAGAAATATTTGCAAAGTCCCACATTCTCAAGCTTCAGACCTCAAGAGGACAGTCCCAAGCAGAATTATGAAGGATTCACGACCCGGTGAGTTTTTTTAATTGTGTTTTTGTAGGTAATATATTATAGATATAAATGTGTTGTACTTACTAGTGCTCAAACACTGTCGTTAATAATATTTTTCAACTATTTTCTAACAATGAAGCATTTGCTTAGAAAAATCCTGTTTTTATTTAAAAGTTATTTAGCGATAATGTAACAATTCCTAAATTGTTACACTTTGCTACATTACTAACACTCTGTGGAATTTTGTTAGATTACCAACACTCTGTTGAATTCTGTTAGATTTCTAACACTCTGTTTAGTTCTGCTAGATTCCTATTGTTATGTTCACTATTTTAGATTCTTAACAATCTGTTATATTGTGCTAGTTTCCTGATACAATTAAAAAAATCCTATCATTTGTTAGTTAGTTACTATAACATGTTAGTCTTCGAAAATATTTGATCAAACATTATGAACAGCAATGTGAGAGCGTCTTAAAAGTACAAATTCAGATTTTTTTTTAAATAACTTATGGTATAAAATTATTAAATTTTTTCACTTATAATAACACTTTTGATTAATCAATAGTCTTCATTTTAACTAGGTTAGGCTGCCAAGTTAAAAATAATCTGCGGCACTTAAGTTGAACAAAAATTGCTGTGCTGTTAATCGTAGTCAAAAGAAAGAAAGAAAGGGACGGGATTGTCTTAACGAGCGATGCGCCGCGGCGTGGCTATAGTTACGCCCCCTTCCCCCCATGCCGCACTTTGATTGAGACCCAGCAATGTATTACCAAGCATCCAAGGGCATTGTTCAACTTATGCGCCCCGAATTGTACCTTAAATTTACAACGCTACCTCACTAATATCTTATCTATATCTTATTACAGCTTCGATTTTTTATTAATTAATATTTTTCTCTCTTTTTCACGCCTCTGGATTTGGTATAGATAATACCTATGTATAAAACTAATATTAATTATAATTATAGCGTATAAAACATACCTGTGCCTTCATTAATAACTTATGAAATGTGCCTACGATTTTAAATTTTTACTAATTTAATGAAACATTATTGAAAGAAATATTACAAAATGTTATTTAAAAAAAATTATACATTCAAAAAGGTTTGTAAGAGAATTTAACTATTAAAGAGATGTTTTATTGAATTGTGTAATTAAATGTGCCTAAAAATTTTAAAATAAATAAATAAACGTTGTTAAGTATACATTTTAAGTTATAATATTTAAGTGTGAAGTAAGCTAGTACATAAGTATAGCCTCAATGCGCATGGCTTTTATTTCCAACTGTTGTGCTCACAAATATTTCTGAATACTTACGTGTTTCAAATGCTATATACCTTTAAACCCATTTACCAAGATTTGTCCCGTGCGGTAATTGAACCCGAGACCTCAGGAGCGGAGTGCGGGTATACTAGCTAGTATATTGGTCGTCAATTATAAGAAATCTTTAATTAGAAGTTATTTATACAATACTTTCTTAAGACTTCTCACTTGGCATTAAGTTGCGAATCATTCTATTGATTATAGCATTTGAAATATGTAGAATATGTCTAAATACTAGGTCTTGATTATTAAGCCTTTAAATATTACACCGAACAAACAATATAACTTCTATTAACTCTGATTCTTATTAAACCATATTTCTTATGAGAATCACGCTTCAAATTATAGTGAATATCAAAGTTGAGATCTTAACACAAATACTACAGTGTGATTTCATTTTCTGAACCTACTGTCAAAAAATCTCATCTTAGTATTTCTGTAAAATAAAGCTATGTATAATAAATGCTTATAATCAAGTCCTTGTAAAAAGTTAAATTTCAATGTTCTATAAATATAATGAGATACAAACTGTTAATTAAAATAATACAATGTACTCGGTAATACGAGAAACTTTTGCAGGGAAGTGACCATAGACATAAATATACAATATATAACAGAAATGCACGTACTTTGCGTGTGCAAACCCCGACCAATCGTCGAGGTTGGCCGCTAATTACCTCCGCGCGCGTCTGTTGATGTTTTTTAAATACTGTAAGGCTGTTTAGGCATACTGTTAGCGGCCGACTGAGTTTGCGGGGCGTACCGATTTAGTACGCCTTTCCATATATTTGAAATGGAGTGTCCACAGTCTGCTAGTTTTGCGCTCACTATACGCAGTTTGCAGCGTCGGTCTCTTAGTCTTGCAACTCAGTCGGCCGCTAGCAGTTTGCCTATTGGGGACACGGCGTAACATGCACGGTTCCACGTATAAAATATTTACCTTCAGCGGCATCATTGTCGATGAATCAGTTCGGATTTCCCTTCACTAATTATCGGCAGTGACGTCAAAGTAGGTGTTAAAAAGTCGACACGCTTAGTTACAATGCAAATCGTGATACCCGCGTTATCTATTGTATATTTATATATGTAGAAGTGACGTATTGATTTTATCGGATTATAGAGTTACTGCCTTAGACCCCTTATATACAAAAAAATGTTTGGTACAAGTTTCAACAGGTAGCAATTTGTACGCGCCAGTTATTACGCAATATTTCGGATTACAAGGTACTTCTGTTTAAACACTTCTAAACCGTTTTAGGCAGTACTCATCAATACTTCAATCCTACAAACTCGATCGTACGACCCTGCCCTGCAACACGTTTGTCGAATTACCGGAGGTTAATTGTAATACGACAAATTACAGCTCTAATATATAATGCAAAAGAGCGTATCGCAGTACATTGAGTGTAATTTCTATCATGTTACACTCAATGGTAAAGACCACTGCTTACCATCAGGACGACGTTCCATAAACATTTAAACTGTGCACGTTAAGCCGTTGGTCCCGGGGGCATGTCAAAGTCATTGGCTTCCAATATACTGACAGCAGGTTTGACCATGGAATGATGTTTCCCCCTGGGCTGCAGTCAGACAGCAGTAATAGGTAGTAAGCGTTATATATTTGGTAACATTCGATGTGCCATAAAGACGCGCGTCACGACAACGAAAGGGAGTAAGAGACACTATTCTCTACTGTCAAAGTGTAAGGGCGTGTTCCCATGTATATGGTGTTTTGGATTCTACCATTTAACGCTGGCTGTGCTTTACATTCTATTGCTGTTTTCTATCACACTACGTTTATGCAGCAAAACCAGCAAATTTAGTCCTGCATTCGCTATGGAAATCTTATTTTCATGTACAGTATCTCGTAACATTGTAGCTGTTGCATTTGTGAAACGTGGTCCTTGATGTGCTATGCGTCTACAACAATCAATAGAATCCTAAATCTTCAAAACCTCTTCACCGCAGACCGGTTAGACAGAATAACGTTTCTATTCATCTCTCACCCTACTATTGTAGTTAATAACTCAAATATTTCCAATTGCAGACAAAATACAGCGTTCAATGACAGAACGATGATAAATAAGTAAGTCGTCCATAAAGCAGTTCGGGGATAGCTAATGATACGATTATAGAGTACTAGCAGCGCCCTGCGGTTTTACCCGCGTGGTCCCCGTTCCCGTGGAAATATCGGGATAAAGAGTGTCCTATATGTTAGTCCAGGACTGCAGCTACACACGTACAAAGTGTCATCACAATCGCTCCAGTAGTTTTTGCGTGAAAGAATAACAAACATCCATCCACGCATACAAACTTTCACGTCTATAATATTAGTAGGATTCTCAACTTTGTTTCAGTCGCTTAGGGTTAAAAATAGATAATTTTATATGTACAACAGTATAGCAAGCGACAAGTATATAAAATAAAAAATGTAGATATTAGCTGTTGCATAGATACACAGTGTTTCATATTAGTGTCAAAAATTTATAAAAGTATGTAAACTGACAACATCGTATTTTTGCATAAAATAAAACTTGGCCAGTTTTTGTATAGTCAACAAATATTAGATTTTTCATATTTTACGACATAATAGATGAGATTTGCTCTGAAATCACAAATTTATTTCTGTACATATACAGATGTTCAGTAACAAACTTTTTAGTATAATACAATAAAGTTTTAACAATAAGAGTTAAATTAAAATGAATATTTGAATACGCGTATTTAACCTACCTTAAAATGCCAACTGCATTAATTTGTTATATATATATTTATTTAAGGAATATAGGATATCAGCTATCACATCATCTCTTATAAAAATCCAAACTTAATTGACTCAAATCAACTGAGTGCCGTTTATATAATCGTATCAATAGTTATTCACGCTTCCTAAGCTTATTCCCATTATACTTTGTACAAAGCGTGGCCTATCCTGCCGCCGCATTTCTCAGTCCGTATTATCGTTCTGTACATATTTATATGCTGTTTTTATGTGTGTTTGACCTTTTATATAACCTTTTGATTATTGAGGCTATATGCCAAAAATCATCGAGGTAGTCCAATTTTCAATGTTTTTCTATAACAAACTAATGTTTTACTGATTGCACCCAATTTCTAGTAAATGTTTATAAAAGTTATATATTCTATATAATAAACATATGTGCCTACTTTTATTGACATTTATGACATAATATTAATAATAATAATAAACTACCGAACTAATAGAATAATTCTTATTTAAACTCCTAGTAATCTTATTCTCAAATAACTTTTGAATGTTATTAGATAATAACTTAGTTTTGCCTATTTAATTTAATCTACTTATATTTATTTTTAATCCTTTAATTTGTTATTTGATGGACATTGACAATAACGCATAATTAAATCTTCAAAACGTGTTGTATCAATATTTATAGATCTTTAAAGTTTTTTAAGTTACTTCGTCTTTAAATGCTAAATTACTGACAGATACATTTTTACTGTGTCTTGGATGTCGTTCAACGTATAAGCGATGTGTTACGTGAGGTTTCACATCTGAAATAATCCGGTGAATTTTGAACTTGATGGTTACTATGCTGAACTATTCGTAAATAGGAATCAAATTAATAAAAACGTATTGAATGCGTCCATCAAATAACCGTACTGTAGCTACCAAAACTAATGACGACTTTATCTTCGCTAACCTGCATGGGGTAGTGGCAGCATGGACGAGAGCGTAGTGGTGAAGTGTTTGCGATTGCCCGAAGTCAGAAGAGCCGAATTAGTAGGAGCCAAGCCGCCCCCGCCGCCCCGGAGGGCCTCCCTGTTAAAGTACGACGAGTAGTGGATTATCAGTGGGTTCGTTACGCCTTTTCACACGGGGGTAGGCCATTTTGTGGGTTTGTGGCGGTATTTGATGGTTGTCGGAACTTTTTATGATCTGCCCATTTTTGGTGGGCACAATTCATTCTACAACTATGTAAAGTGTAGCAAAGTTTGCATAAAGCACAGAGATCTACTAAATTAATCGCGTCAAATGATTAGAGCCTTTCGCCTACATTGAGACTAGACAAGACTCAGTTATCTCTTAGTGAAATCAATATATCATCTATGTAAGCCCATACCTTAATATTGTCTTTAGTGGTTTCATATATTCATTCACCATAAAATTGTGGTGTTCTTCATAGATTTACTTCATTGCTATCTGTATGTGAGTTGTGCTTATTTAGACTTTCTTGCTTACTGGTCTGTTCTGACCAATCTACTGTTTTTTCTAACTGAAAAAATACTCTTTCAGTAGTAATATATTATTCTCTAAAACATATATTCCCTCAATGTGCAAAAAGTAATTATGTAGTGCACAAAATAAAGGAGTTCTTAACAAACTTCATGCCGCCACCAACATTCACTATTCATTATTATCATTCAAAATTAAATATTAAACTCTTTGAAATACATTCAGCGACACAATATCACTATGATTACAATCTTTTGCAACTTTCTTCTATAATATTTTATTGACTTTCTTTTAGCTGAATCATAACTTTCCCTTTAAAAGTAATGTCACTAATGCATGGACTGGGCTGGTCTTCATAATTTCTTTTTTAAAACAATAAAATAAAAACATAATTATTTATATTTTCAATATGGGAAAATGAGAAGTTAATAAAGAATAATAGACTAATCGAACAGTAACATTTTCAGTTACGAGACTCGTCTTTACGACACTCCGCGTCCAGTCAACGATTATAAAAAGGAGGAACACAGACATTATGAGTCAAGCCAATATACCAAAGAGCAAAAATTTGGATATGACGCACCCAAATCTTCCCCAATGAGCCCTAAGTTCAACGCTAGAGAGTTAAAATTCGACGATAAACCAGAACACATATATTCTTCACTTAAAAAACCAAACATTTCGCAAGATGGCGTTGGACAAACGTTCTCCGAACATCAAGTTTCCACCGAAGCAATCCCGGGTGGTACAAAACACTCGGAGTTCACAACCAAAAGCGAATCCTATCAGAGCTATCCTAAAACAGAATTCTCAAAAATAGAAACAAGATCTGAAGTCAAATCGCCCTTCGCAACATCAACTCCGGCAAAACTAGAATCTTATCAAGATTATCCAAAAACGTCAACAGAACTAGTCACAGCGGCTACTCCAGATTACGATAGGATTTCTTCACCTTACGGTAAAGAGGTCCATAGCTATGGAGGACCAAACTACATGGAGGAAACTACTACAGAAGTAAAGGAGATACCTAACGGTACGCAGAAAGTTACCACAACTAAAATCTACAGCTCATCGCCAGTCAACATTACTAGCACTAATACAAAATACGAACCAATTAAGCTGGAAGGTATTGATGAACTATCGAAATCTTTCGATAACGATTCAAGATACAGTACTCTGGATTCTAGATTCAATACTTTGGAGTCAAAATTGAGCTCTGATACCAGCCGCTCTTTTATGAGACCTTCCGAGTTTCAATCATCTGACTACCAAAGTACGGTCAAAGTGAAGTCGCCGGCTGAGTTGAGCAAGGAAATCGATAGCATAGACAAAAAGTTGTCTAAACAAACTATTACGTCGGAAACTATAGAGAGAAAATCAGTTATGACTAGCTCACACAAGTCGGAGACCAGCTCCACGGTGACGAAGAAGTTTGGTAACTTTTAAAAGGTCAGCTACGTTTTATTAGTCAACAGTAGTAAAGTGCCTACATTATACTGACGGACAAAGGGATGTGTTAAAAGTACAGAACAAATTTTTAAAAAGAATTATATTGTCTGCTTACTGACATGGTTTGATTAAATAACGCCCGTGCAGAAAGCTTATAGCGAGTTTCATATTTAGAAAAGGCAGTAATCATTTGTTACCGAAAAAATCCGCGTAGATTACCGAAAAATGCATTGCAATTTTTATTCAAAATAATATTGCCAGGTTTTGCAGTAAGTAGAAGATACGACATTTTTTGTTGTTTTGTAAATGTAACATTTTTTTAAACAAAATGTTTTATGTTACTAAATATGTTTACTGTTGAAAAGTGTTATGATTAACTAGTATAATTAAGTTTCTTTGACCGTCAGTATGATAAAACAGCTACTGTTTTGCTGCCTGTACTTTAGTAGCGTGAGTGCGCTTAAATAACGCTTTGCATTTTGTTTTGTCGTTTGTAGAATGTGTCTTATTAACTTTAAGAATAAATAAATAAAAAACGATGTGCCGATATTAGTAGATAAGAATATTTATTAGATATTATTTAAAAATAAAAAATAGTATTTTTGTGATTTTTTGTCTCGATAATGTTGATGTCTTAATTTTTTAAATTATGTTATTTTTGACAGCTAATCAGTTTTCACCATTTTTTATTTTAAAGTGTCTTGTAATTAAAATGTATTATAATTTTTATAATGATGATTTTTTTACTTTTATGACATGCGGTGCTAAATATTTTTCTCTTTTTCGTTTTTAAATAAAAAGCATGATAACAATTTTATAAATAAATTATATTAAACACGCAGAGTGCCTATACAAAGAGTAAATATAATATTTATAATGTAATTTTGTTTCGGTTTTAATAATTCTATTAGAGTTGCCGTTTTGAGAGTTTTTATAATTACTATTGGATATATTGTTTTATTCGTTTAGGTTTATAATGGCCAATGTTCAAAATCACATATATTACAGAAAGTTTACCAAAAGTATTAACTAAATTGTTTCAATCAAAAATCAATCAATCATCCGAGACATTCTCACACCAGTACAGTGATTTTGGGCAATTGGACATTTTGCAAGTGAACCTTTTTATTGTCAGGAGTTAAAAAGAACATGCCGTTTCAGTGGTTTGAGCATGAATTTTATATGCATCTTCTGACGAATCACCAAGTGCTAACCCGTCCGCGGGTCCTTATATTTGAGGCCTTCCTTAATATAAAATAGTATTATATGTTTATACTTGTTCTATTAGTCAGCAGGGAGTAGTATAGCACTTGAATGTTTAGTTACATACAGATTTTCAAGGTCCCGGTTATCACTATATGTGGTAGTCGTTCAGCCAATTAAAGGGCCTATTGGGTGCCTTTAAAAGAAATAGTAGGACCCTACATCAGCTATTGCCAATCCGCACTGGGTCTTGAGGCTCGTGCTCAGTAGTGAGACGTTATCTGAAATGACAATCGTAACTCTTGATACCTTGTAATAAGTTTTAATATGTATTACAGTACAATAGTGTTATGCTGTTTGTAGGCTCCTTTATACAATATTTTGATAAAAAAAACCTTAGATCTGTATTAATACCGCACTTAACTGGAGATAACTGTACGTAAATGAACGTAGGCTTGCTTATTATTACAAAACCATACAGTTTAAAAACAGGTGGTCTTCAGCCTTACATAGTAACTGCTGAACATCAATCTCCACATTAGATAACATTTTGGAGGTATTTGCCCATAATCACCACCCTGGCAGGTGGGCTGGTGATCGCGGTCCCAGCCAGTACGCAGGATATCGTTTTGGCCTAAGTAATTTAAAAAATCTGTTTGTAACTAAATAGTGTCACTATTTCGCCGAATGTGCCATTAAGAAATGTATTTATTTGATAATGTGCCTTTGACGTTAATTATTAAACCGTATAAGAAAAACATTTAAAGCATTAAAAGGTTTAATTCAAATTAAGATTATATATACTTTATACGGATATATTGTAGTCTTTTCCGTCTTGTTGAAGGGCGATCTGGGTCATTTAATGCTTTAATATACTATGTGTGAAGTTAAAATAATGTAATTTATTCGTTTCTACAGTTAACTAACTTTTGACCACGGCTTCGCCCGCGTGATCTTAATTTTAACATACATGGGTTAAATTATAAT
Source organism: Musotima nitidalis (assembly GCA_949126915.1). Classification (NCBI taxonomy): domain Eukaryota; kingdom Metazoa; phylum Arthropoda; class Insecta; order Lepidoptera; family Crambidae; genus Musotima; species Musotima nitidalis. Next base: position 9,767,758 of record OX421441.1, on the reverse strand, counting down.
TTTAAAATACTCCAGTTCTCCCTTCAAAGGTCTAAAACTATAATAATATACAACATAGTGTAAAAGTATAATAATATATATGTTTTAATATATTAACAAGTCACACAAAGCGGTGAGTGTTTGACTTTTATAATATAATATAGCTATACCAATATTTTGGTATATATTTTAGATTAAAAACTAACATACATTTTTTTTAAACAATGTTGAAATATTGTATATACAAATTATATACAATTGTATACATGTTCATTTGTATAGTTACAAAATAGTGCCATCGCAAGTCAAATTTTGACATAACTTTGTAAATAGACGTATTTTGATTTAAGATTGTCTTATAAGGTCGTCTGGTGCATATACTGACTTAAAACTAAAATGTAATAATTACATTAACATAACATAATATGAATGTTTGTATGTGTAACATTTTTTTGGTATTAATCTATAGACTTATCAATTTTAATCCTCTGTATTGGTATAAGTACCTTGTTTGTTTAATAATATTAATGTAAACGTTATTTTCTAAAATTTTGGAAAAAAATATTATTTGCTCTATGGTTTCTAGAATATTCCAGAAATTTGCTAAGATTAATAGTTATTTTACATATACCATACGGAGGAAGTATTTTCGTAGCTTCAGATGAAATATTCTTGTATTGAAAATTATAATCTTGAGGCGACGATTACTTAATTACAATTAAAATGTAACATTAAAAAACTTAACATACTGACGGCTTTATAAAAAAGAACTAACGCAGCTATCTAGTATGTGTTAGTACAATTATTTCTTTTTTTTTTGTAGCTCTTTAGTAAAGGTGACTACGACTGAAGTAGCCTGAAAATTGGAGGAGTATAAAAAAGTTTAATAAAACCGCCATTGTAACATTACGGTAAATTACGATTAATTTACGGAATATTTTGGTATGAATTAAAAGTATTGGATATGTAATAAAATCCATTAAACTAAGTATAGAAGGAGACTTATCTACTTATTATTGTTGTTTCTGGCAATGCAATGCTTATAATTTACTGCCTCTTCAATTATTAGCAGATATTTGCCTGAAATACCAAAAAATATTGCAAATTAACCGTATATTACCGTTTTATTTTAACTGAGAGCAACTAGAAGTTAGTATAGTGCCTTATGCAGCTTATACAAATTGTATGAATAAATATAATACATTATATTCGATGCCCAATAAAGGGATACGTCCACTGAAGGTAATGTAACACCAATTATATTAGCAGTAGTGTATTAAGTAACACATATATGTAACATAGTGTATTATCATCATCCCAGCGTTATCCCGGTCGCCTTATGGGCCCGGGGTCCGCTTTCCTATGTCTTTTCCTCCACTTCGCACTAGCGCGCTTATTGGCATTGCATACGATGGCAAGACATCCCTTTCCGGGCCTGCCTAATCTGCCATATTACACATAATGTATATTTAATTAATTAAATGAATTCATTTATTTTCTTTTTACATTTGTTTCAATAACGTATCATCTTTAAATTCCTTGAAAGTAAACATATGCTACTTTTGTGAAAGACTGGTCTGAACACGTCTACGAGGATAATTTGGTTACAAATAACAGTGAAGAGTTATAATATACTATATTGTACATTATCTCATCTACAACTAGCGGCCGCGCGCGACTTCGTCCGCTTAACCAACATATAAGCATCCTCTTGAATCACTCTATCTATTAAGAAAAAGGGCATTAAAGTTCTTGCATAGTTTTAAAGAAATAGGGACAGACAGAGGAAAGCGACTTTGTTTTATGCTATGTAGTGACTAAGTAAAATGTCGTATGTGTTACTTAATACTTTTGTACGATAAAAAATATTAATAACTACACATGTATGGATATTATATACAATATCTTTATTAATATTTATTAAAAGTCTAGTATTAAGAAATTATTTAACAGATTTTCTTTATTGTTATGACTATGGCAACTTTTCGGTGTTGCTTTATTATAATTGGGCTAAACGTGTCTTAATGTGCTGTAATCTTAATTAATTACGAGAAATGTAATAATTAATTATGAAAAATGTATTCTCTAATTGTCTAATAAATTTATAGATATAATATTAATGCAATTTTGATATTTATATTCAAGCTATGTGTAAGAAATGCTATTATATATTGTAGGAGAATATAGTTATGTCGTCAAAATAAGAAACCAAAAATAAAATTACTAATCATTTAATGTTTTTAAGTAATTGATTTGAAATAATCGATTTATCATTAATTTTGTTAATGTGTTTTGGAAATTTTATTCAGTGCGTTGCCACTTAATATTTTTTTTAGTTTTTTTTTGGGGCATTTTACGTTTCTCATGACTATCTCTACTGTAATTGTATGGAATAAACTTTGACTAATATATTGTGTTGTTTCATTTTACTGTTCCTTCATCATCATCATCTCAGCCCATTAACGTCCCACTACTGAGCACGAGCCTCCTCTCACACATCAAGGTGTGAGGGTATTGAGTCATACTCCACCACGCTGACCCAGTCCGGATTGGCGGAGGCAGGTGTATGGCGTCCTGCTGTTAGAATTTATCAAGCCACCCATTAGGCCTCTAACATGGCTTAACGACTACCACATTTAGTGATAACCGGGACCAACGGCTTAACGTGCCTTCCGAAACACGGTAACGCTTGATAACAAATGTCACAAACGGTCACCCATTCAAGGACTGACCTTTGTAAACTCTGCTGTACATCGGTGATCGTTTCTGACCAACGCAGAGCTACGAGCGCTTCTGTTCCTTGGTGGTCAGAAAACTAATAGATTTGATATTTGAGTTATCGAAGGAAATAATATGGATAATTATCTGTGTTCGGAGTGTAGATATTTTTTATATGTGCGAGATATTGTATAAATATGGTCACTCCCGGACTGCCGAAATTAGCCTTAAATAAGGAGATCAGGTAAGATAGTCTATATTTTGCATGGAACTGATGAAGCTGAAGTTGCATTACATTTTATATATCATTTATTAGGCCAACCAACAAGTAAAAAAGAAAATACAGAAACTTAAGTGTGTGTGCTGAGTTTCACTTTAATTAGAGGTTGTCATTCCATGCAACGAGGGCCAAAAAATTTAACCACTACAATAATATTAATCATTTATTTCAGAATAATAATTTCCATAGCATAACAAAAATATAAATACGGTTGAAACAGATACATTAAATAAAATCAAATAAAAATCGTCAAAAAGTTAAGTAATATAATGTAATAGGCTCATCTAACTAGCACAGTCGTCCAATCGTGGCTGATAGGACACTCGCACTTGCCACTCACAGCTCTCAAGATACTTTTGCGGTTGCCGCAAAAGTATTGTCTATGTTCATCATAGCCAATACTTTTTTGCGCATAATACTATACTACTACTACTGTGAAAAGTTTCCATCGATCCTACATTTAATTCACTTGAATATCCGATTGTGGTCAATAAGCAGAAATAAATCTGCGTACTCCGATTACTGATTATATCGATAAAGTTATGAGAGAGATATGAGAAAACGGTATTAGATCTTCTCAGTCATAAGTCTACTATGTTATCGTTAAGTATTTGACGAATCTAAATGATCCTGTTGATCTTAAAGACAATCAAGAATATTTCATTTTATTACCCTATTGTTGTAAATTATATCTTTCGTAAGACCAAAAATATTTATGGTTTGCAGCACATTTCATCACTATAATATTATTTTGTTAAAATTCTTTTTCCTATAGCTTGAGTATAAGTCATGCTCGCTTAAATGTCTTTGCGGCGGTGGCGTCATGCGTCAGGTCGTTACGTTCCCTAAAATATCTCCATGGTTGTGGCGAGGTGAAAAACGCCTTCAACTCCGTAGGCAGGGGTGAACCGTAAATGATGATGATCGATGACCGTGAATGATCACCGTAACAATCTTTTGCATTCTGCCGTCGGTTGTCAGCAGGGCGACCCTCTGGGACCAGCTATTTTCTCAGTGGCAATCCACCAAATAAATTGTACTCTAAATTCAAAATTTAACGTATGGTATCTCGATGACGGAACTCTAGGAGGAAACTCAAGTTTAGTTCTCGGGGACCTACGAAATTTTATAAATCAGTTTGGCGCTATTGGTTTAGAATTAAATTTCTCAAAGTATGAACTGTAGGTAGGTACATTTCAAACACCGTGGCCCCGGACCGTAGAGCTCAAATAATTTCTGATTTCAATCTTCTGGCTCCCAATATCAAAATTCTGACCAACAAATCATAGTTTTTATTAGGCGCACCGATTCTTGATAGAACAGAATAAATCTTTGTAACAACAGTGTACCCGTTGCGGGCGTGCAATTTATATAACTTACAAATAGTTACTTGATATTATTCGTAAAAAAATATTCATTTCAAGTATAAAATGGTTTATTGCAATTCGGGCTTTTATAAACGATGTTATAGAAAAATTCAATTCTAGTTCAGACTGTCTCTTCCAAATTAACTCTCACATAGCGTTTTCCGCAATTCGCTATTGTCTTTTCGTTTCAAAATTTACATACGATCTCCGATGCTTTCAACTCTGAGGATTTTCATCTTTATTATCAACATAAGAAGATCCGATTAGAAGTACATTAATCAAAATTCTAAATTGTCCCATGAATGACCACTCCTCTTCGGCTTCCCCTCCTGTACGCTTCGAGGGCCTAGGTGTAAGAAATGTTACCAGCGTGGCACTGCCGGCATTTTTGTCTTCTGCTCATAGCAGGCACAATTTCTTCCAGAAGATTAGAAACCCATCTTTGGGTTCCGTAGAGTTGTCGTGCAGGGTAGATGCCATAAACGCCTGGCAATCCATTTTTCCAAATTCTGACATCCCTTTATTGCCATAGTCTCGGAGACACTGGGACGAGCCCTTTTGCAAACGAATTTTTGATGGACTTTTACTAACTTCTTACGTGAAGTTATAGGAGGAGATATCGCTCGTCTCACTGCAGTCTCCGAGAGAGAGTCAGGTCACTGGCTCCAGGAATTACCGTCTGCAAATGTCGGTACCTTGTTGGACGGGCCGTCTCTCACTATAACGGTTTTCCTCCGCCTTGGCGCCAGGGTTGTCCACCTTCACCGTTGTGTTTGTGGGGAGGCCATTGACGAGCTTGGAGTCCAGGCGTGCACTTCATTTTGCATGCTTATTATTTGGAGTCATAAAGAAGGAATCGCTGCCTTATTTGTATGAGAAGCGAATTACTTTTTCCCTGCGAAGGGCGAGGTCTGCTTTTTGCTTAATTCGTGTTAGGCACAACACGACAGCGTTTCGGGGCAGCTTCCGCTATTCTGCCACTAAATGCTGGAACAACATTCCGCCTCCTATTAGAAACTGTCTCACTGTTGGATCTTTCCGTTGCAATTATAGAAAATATTTATTGAACAAACAAAAATGGCTATGAATTTGTATGTGCTCGTCATCGGTTGTGCTGTCCTCTCAGTGCTGCAAGCTTATGTCTTATTTGTATGCTACTGTAACTTTGTGTATGTATTGTGTTTTACAATATAAGGAATGAATGTGTCATAGCAGTGCTCTCACAAACGGTATCTACGGAAGACCAGGGGGCCTACCGCCGAGTTCGATGGCAATCGTTTATAAGGCAAAATGGATTTCAAATTAATTCTGTCGTACCGCCGAACTCATGGAAATCGAAACAAAATGGCGTTCTCCATTTACCTATTGGTCTGTCACGGACTGAAGGTCGTGAATGAGAGGTGGCTGTCGGCAGATTCCCCGGTACGGATTAATAAACGCAAAACAAAGTTTGATCTAGATGGATTACCGGTAATCCATCGAATTCGGCGGTAGGCCCTCAGCGTCGAGGCGTTTTTGTGACACCTCGGCTTTATGCTGATTAAATATAATGTATCTGTTTTCTTTTGATGTTGTCACAGAATAAATTCTTTTTTTTTCTTTCTAACAGAATTATTTAATCTATTTCGTTGGGGTAAACCAACAATAGCACTCCCGAGCATGGTAGGTGTCTGTCATGTGGCCGACTGAAGCACACAGCCAAAACTCCTAAGCAGTAGGCTAGGTATACGATGGGCGAAGGCATTTTACTCATCGTGAATGTCAAGATGGCGGGATTTTTGTGCTCCAGTGGAATAATAAAAAAGCATAACTAGAAGAACCCGCATGAGGTTCGATTTATGCTTATTTATTTTAATTTTAATTGCGATCTCTTGGTAGGTTTGCCTGTAAATGAGGGAACCAGAATGAGGGGTCCAGTCTCTCAGTCAATCAGTGAATGCTGAAGACAGGCCTCTCCAATTAATTTCCACGTTCATAGATTTTGAGCCGTCTAGGCCTGATTTTCGAATGGGTGTCAGTTGTGGCATACTTATTTATATTTAATATATTTAATAATTTTCAAATTCAATACATTTTCCTTTGATAAATTGAAGACAGTGCTGGCAGTACTGGTACCTTTAGATCTTGTTTTGTATTTAAGACGTTTAAGTAGAAAGTATTTAAGTGTTATAACACAAAAATTTTAACATGAACATGCATTAATAAAAAACGCCATTACAAAACCTTGTCTATTGATTGCCTTAAGTGAAACACTTCTTAGACATAGTTTTAATTTAAACACGGGCTGGCGCTTGATTAGGACGCGTTTAACCTTAAACCGTTGAAATTTTCGTGTATCGCTGCTGGTTTTTAGTCGAAATAAACACCGTTAACCATGGATTTAGCCTTATCGATATGGAAGATTTAGATTATATATGCATACTTGTCGTGACACTCACATAAAATGCACACGAATTAAACCGAGTGACCCTCGAGGTGGGGATTGCATTTAAATTGTAGGTAACGTTTATTAACCCACATTTTTCACAATAATAAATTGTCCCATTGTTTTTGAATTCAATTAATTTACAGATTTTTATTTATCTATATACCGAAGGATGAGAGTTGACAACTGTGACGCTCTATTACGCTTATTATTTAGAAGTTGATATTTTATACTCCTAACATGACCGTTTGTAGACTTAATCTTTTTTATGTATTTAAACAACTTATTTCACTAAAATGTCTCATTTTTTAATATGCGGAGTATTCATATTTTATAATAATAAACTCAGTTAAGTCGAACATGATTTGCTTAACACGGAGTGTGAAAGAATGAATGAAAGCCCACTGAATGAACGTATCGCTTAGACGCGGTTTTAACTAAACGCTTGCTAAGCAGTCCTTTTTAGGCATATTATATTTAAACTTATGTGTAAAAATTGTTTACTGATATGATTTCTGTTCTTTGTTTCTATGTATTTATGTCTAAATAAAATGTTATATCATTTCAGTGTTTTGTAATAGAGCAAGTCAAAAATAAGTACCTTTAACATCGTTTAAATGTCTAAGTAGTGTTTAAGGATTTTTTGTAATAACACTGTAAATGTTTATAGTAACAATTAAAATATTTCAAATATCTCGAACCTATAAAGAAGACTTTATCCGCCATAATAACGGCCCAGTATTCTACTCCAATCCACGACTGGTGGGGCGTTAAGGTTCTTCAATCGCGACCACAAACCAGCAAACGTAGTAGAGTACGGCCGCGTAGAGTATACGGTAGACTGATGATCTGATCAAGGCGGCGGGAAGCCGATGGATGTAGGCGGCACAAGATCGATCAACGTGAAAACCTATTGGGACATGTTTAGCAGTGGACTTCAAATTGCTGAAATGAGGTTGATTCTGCTCCAAACAATATAAAAGGTCAAGAGGATATAATTATTATTAATAAAACATCAAATATCTTTGCATTGCGTGTAATGACATAAAATAACATACAAAAATCAGTCTGCAAAAGTTTGCTTTAAGAATTGTTACACCCACTCATTCCAACCAACCAACTTTCATCCAATCACATAATGTCCATTTCGTAAAATGTAAGAAAATAGGGATAATTGGGAAATAGAGCGGTCTATTTCCCAAATTTTACGAGAAATATCAGTAAATTCAAAAAACTATTGTTTTTACTTGGTTGTATAACAATTACCTAAACCTATTGTGCTTCTTTTAGAATTTTGCATAATGGACATTCGGTGACTGAACTCAACTTTTATTGCAGTGTATTTCAATAAGAACCTCATCTTTCGATTCTCGATTTTAATACAGGTAATAAATAGAGCAAAACATTAGGAACATAATGTTTTTTTCTAATTTATTAGGAATGTCTAACGTCCTAGCCAATTTAACGAAATACAACACAAAATATAGGTAGTTACATAAAAAATATACTAATTTAATATTCGAAAGAATACTATTTGCTTTTCAGATCCTCGATCTAAGAATTACAATAGAATCATATTTTATGAGAATGTATTGCAATTGTTACAATCCAAAAATAGTTAAAAGTGTATACTGAGAGATTACGTGGATATATTAAGTATTCACATGAAAATGGTGCTGTTTAATTGCGACTGGGGATTTTATAAAATCAAATACGATGTTATTAGTTAATGAGACGTTTCAGTTTGAGGTTATACCAAATTTTATTTGTATGGCATGTTTTTTTTTAATATTATTTATTTGTCATGGCAATACTTCATGAATACACAAGCACAATCACTAGGAATCACTAACTTCACAGATTACAACATTTCTATTATAACATTTTACATATCCAATTCTACGAACGACACTTAATTGCAAAAAATCAAGTAAATTATCTCAAAATATTATAATGTACTATCCAACATGTGTGGGATGATTTTCTAGAACAATATCTGAATTCTGACAACATCTTTTTTATAAACAATTAAAAAGAAATTTACATAAATGTCTTCTTTATTTACATAAGGCGCTTCTGTAGCGCTAATAATTCCGCTGTACTAGGATGTCGTGTCGAAAACGATCACCGAAGTGAAGCAGAGTTCCTTGGATGGGTGACCATTTGTATAGCATTCAAGTTATAAGGTTACAAAAATATTATTATCTTATCATTTTAGTAAAAAATATAAATAAAACGCACATGGTATTAAATCAATAAAATAATATTATGTGACTGAAATCAGCACCAACCAGTCTTGAAACTATTTAATATTCGACTGTTCTATAATGAAAAAACTATTTTATTTAAATGAGAGAATTATACAGCAAAAATAAGTAGGACATCTTTCATAGTAAGAAAATGAGCACACAAATACCTTAAATTAATGCAAAAATTTTCAACAAAACGTAAAATATATTCTGTCTTTTTTAAAATGGAGTAATAAAAAAGGAATAACTTGTTGTTATATTAAACAAATTAATTTCACAAACAATTTTCTATAAAAAAAATTAAAAAAATGATTTTTTTGTAACATAGTTACAATTTTTGAAAAAAGTTATAGCAAATTCCCTACATACACTTATTTTTGACTAAGCATTACGAACACAACTGTATGAAATTAAAATAACTTTTTGTATAATAATTCATCTACAATTCTCGATATACAATTTTACGTTATATAAAGTACACCACCTACTTTAATAAACATTCATTTTTAAATGTTAAACATTAATTTAAATCATCTAACATTTTGCTAACATATTTCTATCATATTAACCAAGCATATTTACTATAAAATTCTGTTATTTCAAGATTGCCGAAAATATTGCCTAAGGGTGTTATTAGACCAATCGATCAATCGTCGATCGACGGCATCGATCGATGGCAGAAAGGATTAGTAGACGTCGATCGATTTTTTCTATCACACCAATCGATCGATGGTAGAATGGATTAGTAGGTAGACGCCGCCGTAATAATAGTACGAGCAACATCGTGCTGGCCAACAACAACGCGTCCTCTTGTGAATCCATTTGGAAAAACACTGACGGAACATAGCTTAAAACGATCAACGTCGACTGATGCCATCGACCCGAAATCTATCGATTGGTTAGTCGAACGGTATCCGTCGATCAATTAAAGCTATTAGACCAGTCGATCGACATCGATCGACGTTGATCGATGCCGTCGATCGACGATTGATCGATTGGTCTAATAACACCCTAAAGGTAACTATTTAAAACATATACTATTTAAAATACTATAGTTACAGTCTGATACTAATCGAAAACCCCTGTTTGAGAAATTTGTGTAAACTACAGTATAGGGATCCTCGGAGCCCAAGCCAACCTTACCTGCAAGTGGTGCACCTTTTTTTTTTTTTTACGTCCTAAAAATGCCTTTACGCATTCTTCGCCATAATGGGGTCGTGACAGGGATATGTGGGACTCGCCGCCCCGGAAGATGGAAGTGGGGGCGGAATACCCACTAAATCACGGGAACGTGGTTACAATCTTCCGTGACCCCTACAAGTGGTGCACCTGCCGATCAACGGACGAGGCTTTGGCGAACATAACAGGGCCCGACAAGCGGCAATAGACTCACCAACTATTACGTGGGACCAACTATATAATAGGCGAAGTGTGGGCAAATAATATGCCTCTGCCTACCCCTTTGGACAAACAGGCGTGAATTTATGTATGTAAACTACAGTCCCAGAAACTTATCTGAAAACTTAACTTAAACTCTATTGCGCTACCCTACGTGTATACTTCTTATCATGTCCTGTCCATCCCAAGGTTGCCTGGAAGATATTGCTGTGAGCAATAAGGCCGCCCATTGTACAATTAATTTTACTGTAATTTATTTTTTCAATTGCTGTATTTCTCTTTATTTTGGTGTACAATAAAGTGTTCATTCATACATTCTTATCTGACACGGTGTTCGAAATTCGAATTAAACGTAAAACTGTGGAATTTGTATTTAGCAGCATAACTAAATTTGACAACAGCGATACTGACACTTTGTTTTTTTTATTACTTGTGTCCTGAAATGTCACTGTCGAAACATGGGGGTATATTATGCCTCTGGCTACCCTTAGGGGAAACAGGCGCGGTTAAATGTATTCATATTTTTTGTCCGTACAATATTGTAAAGGCAATTTTTTTACATTTTTTCATAACAGAATTTTAATTTAAGTATGCTAGGCGATCAGGAACGCTTATGTGCTTACTAACGAATCTTTCCAACTAACCATACAAAACATACTGCTAGTTACATACTAACATACAGACATATATTATTGTGCATTGGTTTACTTATTATACATAGTTTTTTTAATAAATATTATTTAAAATAAACTTTACCGGCCTGTTTGAAGAGTTTAATGTGTCATTTTATTATAAATTCAAAATATCTAAAGCGTTTATTATTAGCGCTTTTGACTTTATGCTCATAAACGGCAGCGAAGATAAATACTTGATTATATAAAAAAAAAACACAAAAAAAATAAAGAAAAAAAATGTATGTTGTGATACGTGCTGAAGCTATCAAATTTACTGGGCATATGGGACATAAAGGATGAGGATTTTCCTAAAATGAGGTTGTAATAATTAAAGGCAGGAGTATCATTTACTATAAAGTTAACAAACTATTTAGTAATTGTTATAATCCTTATCCATGTATATTAAGCATGTATTTACAAAAAAAAAAAAAAAAAGTATTTATGTATGTTTATCCGTTATTTAGTATCCATAACACAAGTTCTTAATGATACTTATCTTGGAACTAAATAATTGGTGTAAGTGTCTGAAATATTTATTTATTTATAAAACAAAAAAGTTTTTTTTAAAAAGTCGTTATTTTACTAAACTTTTAAATGTGTCATTGTTTGACTTAGGATGGCTCGCTCAACAAAAAAACCAACGTAATTGTTTAGTGCTAAATCTATTTTAAACATCGTTCTGTCCTTCTCACCTTCAAACAAATGGGTGTTATTTAACGTGTCTTCAAAATTAATAAATTGCCAACCTAACCTAACCTTTTTGTACATCAAAAATACTGATTGAGCACCTAATCACCTATTAGATGCTCACTCAGTATTTTTGATGATCAAAAAAGCTTTTTTTAGAGGTTTAGTTTATTATATTCCCAAACAAATTACTGCAATGCAATATCATTTAAAAACAAAATAAGCTTCAATTAAATTAAGATCTAATGTGCAAGCCGGCCTAAGATTGCTATACTTTAATTTAATTAGGTACACAATTGAAGATACATTAATTTACTGGCAAGAAGCGATTTTATTTATATGGCAACACTCAAAGTTTTTACTAAAATATCCTAATACTTTTTTTAGATTAATTATTCATTATGTCTATATATTTGTGGTCGTTTTGAAGCGTAGTGAAAGATTATATTATAGTATAAGATTATTTGATGTGGTTACTGTTTTAATGTTTTTTTTTGTTGGTTTTTTATTGATATGTCTATAAAATGTGATCTATTTCATACCATGTGTAAGTTATTAAGGTAAAAAATATTTTTAAATAAACCAGCTGAAAGTAAATTTCAAATCCTCACTGATTAGTCTGATTACGAAAATAATGTAACAGACTGACGGACAAGCACAGATATATTAGTCTGATTACGAAAATAATGTAACAGACTGACGGACAAATATCGGTATGAATTTAGTAGGCGTCCTTTATAATACGTCATTTTACAAAAAGTGTTTATACAGAACTAAAAAAGAAAAAAGATAGTTAAAATTGTTCATTGACTTTCCAACCTAACTAAACTGCATAAGGTTTATTTTACGGTGGCATAAGTTTTTGCAATAAATAAACAATGAGTCTAGACGTTTCGTAAAATGTCAAATTCTAGTATTTGCCTACAACACATATGCCAATAATATTATGATTTATAAATAGTTTTTGTTTTAACGCACTCTGTAATAGTAAAATCGCACATCCTCTAAAAAAGTGTCATAACACAAAAAAAGTGATTTTATGAAAATTAAGATTTACGATTTTTTATTTATTTTTTGTCGTCTTGTGAATTAGGAACTGTAATTAATTTTGTTTTTATGTGTTATATTGCTTTAAATTTTATTTAACTTTATGACAGTAACACAAAAATAAAAGAAAAAATTAAACGTTTCTTTATTATTACTTCGTTATCGACTTTTTTTGTGTTATAACACTTTTTTAGAGGATGTGCGAAATGATATACGTTGATTGGAATATTATTTTAAAGGAATGTTTCTTTGAAGTCTACTTAGTAATCCTTAATAAAGTAACTTTAAAGTACCCACTTTTACTAATGTTTGTTGCTTATTATTTATCTATTTATAATTTTACACTTATATTTATCAATACTAATGTCACAGTCAAATCTTAAATAGGACCTCGTCAGTTGTTTTGATCGATTTAAAAGCAATTTTGACTGATATTTGCAGTTAAAACTCGTTTTGTCCGTTTATGAGTTTTGACTGTGACATTCTAATTAATATTTTCTCATATTCGTTGTATTTATATACATATTGTTATATATTCACTAATTCGGTTCACACAATTTATATTTTAAGCTGTACATATATTAAGCAAAAAAATATTCTACTATTTTATAATATTAAAATCCTTACTTACCACTTGAATTAACATCTAAATAATTATTTACAGTACATGGCAACACTATTTATTTATAACATCTATTTATTGTACTATATTTAACTATTTAAATTATATCTTTTCTATATTTCTACTGCCTATTAGATTAAAAAAATATTTTTTTTATATTAAGGAAAACTTACAAAATAAACTTTTTTTTTTTAATAGTGTATTTGGAACCCAAATAACAAGGAATATTTAGTATTGCTTTAGATCTAAAGATTATCACAGGATTATAAAATGAAAATGAAAAAAAAAATACGTGGATGAAAATTAAATACAGGCTGTTCTAGAAATCTAGGTCAAACCTATGTTATAACTCAAATCCATTTTGAGTTAGTTCTCAGTAAAAAATAGATAAAAGTTATTTGGAAATGGTTTTAATTACTTATGTTTTAAGATGTGTATCAAAAACTGTAACACGGTTAGGTCAAATTGAAATATTTACTTTTGAAAGAATGTATTTTAAAAAATCATTTAAAAAAATGTATTAACAAAAAAATTTTTTTTTTAGAAATTTCACAAAATGAATTCGCAAAAATTTTGTAAAGACAACCATTTAGAGAAACATTCTTAAATTCAATAATTAAAAATATTTTTCTTTCATGAGTGTTTTTTATACTTACTTACATATTTTAACACACATGCAACCTTAAAGTAAAAAGCAGAATAAGTATTTACTTAAGTAAATTAAGGATTCATTTTTCCTATTTTTTTTAAAAGTAAAATATGTACTCAATAATATTTATGCTGCAAAATATTTTATTTTATTGTTGCCGAGGTTATGAAATACCCAATTAATTTTTTAAAAGGTCATTTAAACACAAACCTTGCATATATAATAGTATTTAAGAACTCTATTAAAAATATTACTTATGAAATACAATACTAGCATAACTGCATTGAAAAAAATCACCCTATATAAGATTCTTTTCACTCATAACGTAAAGAAAGATATTTTAAACTTATTATAATAATTATAGAATCTACTTCTTGGCGGGAAAATAAAGCGTCTGCAGTTTTATTTTATTTTCTGAAATTTGTAATATTTCAATACTCAATACCTTATTGCGTTCCACAATATAAATTTTTAAACATCAATGTGTATTAACGGTGGATTATTAACCGTTAAGTGATTGTGAACATACATGAGTGTTGGTAAATTAAACAAAACAGTGCAACATCACTTTTCAAATTCTTTCAAGAAGTCCATTTGAGATCTCAGTACAGTCCCACATCTTTACTGAGGACTCAAGGGGTTTAGGGGGAGGGCATCTCATTTACCATTTATCATCTTTATCACCACTCATTCTCATTTACTATAATTTAAATAATATGAATATATATTTTGCTTCACACTAGCTAAATGTGCTAAACGCACGACGCCATTTAAAAGGAAAAATAATAATTATAGATCAAATCCGCGGCACATAAGTTAAACAATGTCCTTGCATGCTAGGTTACACATTTTCGGGTGTCAATCGAAGTGCGACAGGGAGGGGGGGGGCGTAACTATAGCAACGCGGCGACACATCGCTTACTTTCTGTCTCTTTCTTACTTGTGCCTACGACTTTCTAGCTTGTTCAACTTATGTGCCCTAAAAATATAAGTTTGATAGTTTTCGTGCAACTTTTACATACAAAGTGATCATGACAGATTTTAAAATATTGTTTTAAGTTAAATTATAGCTTAATCGCTAGCGAAATACCGTGAAGGAGTAATAGATGGACCTTATGGTGTTAAAAAAATATTCTAAGTCTTTGAGTTAACCTTTTTACGGGCATAACATATTGAAAATTGGTTTTGCACCTTAACTAAACTCCATAAGGTTTAATTTACCAAAGGTATATGTTTAACACTATCTTGCAAAGGGTTAACTGTGATGGTGAAAGGAATAATATTACCTGCTTTATCATTATCCTGCCCTGCTACTAGTTCATATGTGGTAGTCGCAGCATATCTCTAGTTTAGTCTAATAATGTCAGATTCAATAAATGCCAGAATTTACGACGCTTTTTATGAAGGTAAAAAAAACCCCAAGCTAGCGACTAGTTTTATATTATCACAAGTCAAATATTTATATTGCAATGAAATCATGCATTTAAATTGAGTTTATTATTTTTTAGAAAGCTTTCTTAAAAATCTGACATTTCAGAAATCTGACATTTCAAGAATCTGACATTTCTAGAATCTGACATTATCCCCTCCTCGATTATATGATCCTTTCAAACACCATTTTCCTCTTTCCTATAATCATCACCATCACCCCAAGGAAGATCACAACTGAATATATGCCTCTCTCATAAATTTTAAGCGTGACCTATTGTAGGCGGCCTACAACCATCGTTAATCTTTGACTTTTATCAGATCGTCGTTTTACCTATTACACAACCTGCTCAGGGTAAAACGCTAGGGATCAAACTATTTTACATTAGAGGTACATTTAAAGCATTTACTATCGCTTATTAGCATCGAACTGTTTCACTATTTCTGGTATAGCATTCGGCTCGACGGGTACCAGAGTCCCAAGTTCCTTTAAATTGCGCACGTAGCTTAACTTGCGAAAGAATTTTGAGCTGAAAAATAAAGTATAGTTTTATTAAAAGAATAATCTATAAAAAAAAACTTTTTATAATTACACTAATTATTGAATTCCAGATAAGAATCATCACCGATGACGACCGATATAGCAACTATATCCGCAATCCGCTGCTAAGGTCGTGGGTTCGATTCTCATATAGGACAAATCTTTATGTGCATAAACATGAATATTTGTTCAGGTCTGGGTGTTTTCCTATGTATATTAAGTATGTATTTATCCGTTATTTAGTACCCATAACACAAATTCTTAATGATACCTTGTCTAAGATCTAAATAATTGGTGTAATTGCCAAAAGTATAAGCAAACAAGAGTACTGAAACAACTGAAATAATAGGCAGAAGTCGACATAATATTTAGTAAAAAGTTCAATTTGATGCTTTAAATATTTAAAAAATCTTCTTCTATAAAATATTTGTATACTTGTCCCAGCAAAGGCTCGATATATAAAATAAAGTAATAAATTGTTTTTATATAAAACGAAAATAAATGGTTGTAATTTGTGTACATGTTTATGTGTGTATGCGAGTGTGTGTTTGTGTGTGGGTGTGTTTGTGTTTTGTTTATGTGTTAGTATAATCGGATGGAAGGTACTTACCTAACGAATGGTTTGGTGATGACCACGAAGGACTTAAGCCAGAAAGTGGGATGCACCAGGAACAAGTGTTTTAGGCTTTTTCTTAATCTGCAATAAAAGTAATAATAAAATTTGTTTAAAGCAATCTGAGTTCATGTTTAGTTTTTTTTTTTTAATGTGACACGTCATAATGACTACATCCTGTCTGATGATAAGCAGTCGATGCAGTCCAATAAGAAAATGAAATGAAAAAGCACGCTATAAAGCGCATCCACTCATGACGGCCTGCTAAAATGCCGTTTCACGCCCCGCTTAAAAGATCCGGGATCATAGGAAATAGGAAACACATGAGCCGGCAGCGAATTCCAGAGCTTAGTGGTCTTGCTCAGAAACGACCTCCCAAATTTCTTGATTCGAGTGCTGATATTCTGCACAGTATGATGATAGTTTCGAAGACCAGCACGTGTGCGGCCGATAAGTTTTAGTTACAAAACGTTTTTAGTCACAAAATGGCATTTTAGCAGGACGCTGAGTGGGTGAGTCTTATTTCACGGTATAAAGCGATTTGATTTTTTTGGACTCAATCGACTGCTTACCATCAGGCACGATGTAGTCATTATGACGTGAAGAAATATCATTAATAACATTTTAGTGCAACCAACCCAGCGTGGTAATTATGAAATTATAGAATGTAAGAATATAATCTTTTCGGGTTTATATTTCCGTGCTTCGGAAGTGCCTTCCGAAGCCGTTAAGCCGTTGGTTTCAGTTATTTTTAAATGTGGTAGGCGTTAAGCCATCCCCCCCTACTGGTCTCCACCTTGTCGTGGTGGGGGGGCTGAGTACCTCCCGTATTAGGGCGCAGGAGGCGCTAGGAAAAAGGTAACACCCAGAGTTTGGCGACTCTGGGTGCCCTTAGTACTGACTACCGGGGGGGGAAACTAAGAGGGACCTGTGGAGGGCGCAGCGGGCGGGACAGGAGGGCCCGTCAAGTAGCGCCAGGAGAGTCTTTGGCAGCGGGGGCAGGGGGCCCCTGCTGTCTAGCCATGGACCCTCCGGAAAGTCAGCCACACACGTTATGGTCGCACAAGGAGGTAGAAGGGGCGCGTCCACTGCGTCTCTCTGAGGAGATCCTCCCGGTGTTGGTCCGGGGGACGTTGGCCGCAGGCGGGGGGTCAGAGCTGCAACCCAGGTACTGGCCCCCGCCTCTTTCTCAACAAGCAGCGGGCGTCGTCGGAAGATTTTTAGTGGGTATTACTGCTGGTCGTGTCGGTGGTGAGTCCCACACCCCCTTTCTGTCCCCCTTTGGCCGGAAGGCAGTGCGTAAATGCATTTTGTTACCGACGTACCCCTATACATCATATTATTTAACAGTTTAATAAAACAAAAGTCGAAGATTTACGTCTTTCAAGAACTAGACGTGCAATATGTTATTATTCAATGAAGAGATTTGTAAATACCTGCGGTCAATAAGCTTGTAGCACTCATGCAGCCAGGTGAAGCTGGGCATCCGCCGGGGTCCCGCGCTGCCGTGGAGGTAGACCAGCACGTACTCGTCCGTCACCAGCCTCTCCAGGGTCCAGATCACGTAGCTGGATCAGGTCGAGGGAATGAAATGTAAAAGGTTGTAAAAGGTTGGATTATCAGATATAAAGTATTTATGAAAAACAATTTTTTTGTAGTAAGTGGTATATTTTGGTAGAAAATAAGCATACTTTCGTAGAAACGTAATAGGTGAAAGAAAAAATATTTGTAGAAAGAAATTTTTTGTATGTTTTGGTAGAAATTAGTATATTTCGGTAGAAAATAAGCATATAATATATGTGATAGGTGAAATTTTGGATATTTTGGTAGAAATGTCTAAACATTCAGTAGAAATGTAGTATATTTAAGTATAACAGCGTTTTATTACGCTGGGCCATGTAGATTAGATAAGTATAATAGATTATGGGAACAAGGTTCTTTTAATCAGATGGGAGGATATTTTAGTAGGTCGTCAGGTCTGGAAGACTCCTGAGCGAATTGTAAAGGAAATATTTAATTCCCCACATTTTTATACATATTAAATTAATATACCACTAAAGCCATTCGTGAGTATATTTTGTCTTTTTACGAAATATTGAAGATGGGTGCATTTAGTAGAATAGTAGTAGGAATTAAGTAAAAAAATAGTATATTATAGTAGAAATTAGTATATTTTAGTAGTTATACATAGAGGATTTATATTAGAGGATACAGTTAAAAAGAGATTTTCATATGATAAGTGTTGTATAATACTTACAGAAACAAATTGTCCATCACATATCTATAATCCGGCCTCGCTGCGTCAGGTAGATGACAGGCACTGAAGACCAGAACTGCCGCCCCGGTACCATCATACCCACCGTGGGAGATCACGCGTTTGAAAGGTTCTATTACCTGCAGGGGACATTTTATCGTAATGTAAGTGAAGGTCACCAAGGACTGAAGATAATTATTAAAAATAATATTTTTTTTGAAAGGGAAAAAGGAACTCACGCCTGTTTCCCCTGAAGGGGTAGGCTGAGGCATATCATACGCCCACACTTCGCCAATTATGTAGGTGGCGAGCCTATTGCCGCTTAACAGACACTGTTATGTTCGCCAGAGCCTCGTCCGTTGATCGGCAGGTGCACCACTTGCAGGTGAGGTTGGCTTGGTCTTCATACACCTTCAACTAGTGTTCTAGAAGCGGCGATAGCCCAGTGGCCCTTTGCCTTTAAATTCAGAGGGTCTCGGGTTCAAACCCTGGCGCACCAATGACTTTTCGAAGCTATGTACGTAATTATCGCTTGCTTCATTCCTCGGAAAGCACGTTAAGACGTTGGTCCCGGCTTTCATGAATATCTATGCCTCTGCCCTACCCATTGTATGTCTACCATATTGTATGTCTGTATGTGGTGGAAGTCCTTACCTTCATGTCACACAAGACCTTGGACTGAGGCACGCTGACCCATCCCCTCTCGTTGTGGCTCTCCTCGGCCGCTGAGTATTCTGGGATGACGTCGCTGGACTCACTCGCTGTATTTGTTGATTTACTTCTGGAAAGTGAAAATTATTAAGAAAATTTAATAAAATTTCCATGGTGCGCGAAAAATATGACAGTTTTCCTCATAAGTTTTTAATAATAATATCTTATTAAATTACCTTTTTACATACATAATGTCACGCCTCTTTTAGCGGTAGGCAGAGATCACATCCTTCCACTTGCTACGATCTTGGCACATACTCTTAGCGTCATTCACACTCATTAACCTCCTCATACACGCCCGTCGGTTTAGGGTACTTTTGACCTGCTCTTTCTCCAAAATCTTCTGGACTTGTTCTTGGAAGGTCTTACGGGTCTTCCCCTCCCAACACTTCCATTCACTTGTCCATCATAAATCACTTTCGTTAATCTACTTTCATTAATCTCAACATGACCAAACAATCTAAGCATACCTTTCTCAATTCTTGTCACTATATCTTCTTTTACACCAGCTTCGACCCTTATCACTTCATTCCTAATCCTATCTAATAGAATATATGAATCATCATCTCAGCCTATTAACGTCCCACTACTAAGCACGAGCCTCCTCTCACATACCAAGGTGTGAGGGTATTGGGTCATACTCCACCACGCGGACCCAGTGCGGATCGGCGGAGGCAGGTGTATGGCGTCCTGCTTTTAGAATTTTTCAAGCCGCCCAATTAGGCTTTTAACATGGCTTAACGACTACCACATTTAGTAATAACCGGGACCAACGGCTTAACGTGCCTTCCGAAGCACGGAAGCGCTCGATATCAAATACCACACAAACGGTCACCCATCCAAGGACTGACCTCTGTAAACTCTACTGTACTTCGATGATCGTTTCCGACCACCTAGCACCGCAGAGCTATGAGCGCTTCAAATATATTAATGCTCTTATTAGAAATCATCTTTTGGGGACCCTTTATATATCTTTAAATATTCACTGTGTGTATTCTGTATGTTAGGTTTTCAAAAATAATTAAATTAATGTATTATAATTTTGTGATTGCATTGCTTTTATTGTTTCAAACTGCAATTTGCACATTTTCATCAATATACGTTTCTGAACGAATGCTTCCAGGAGAACGTTACCGGTAGTGACGTAGTTATGTAAACAGTCTACTTTGTAAAGAGCAATCCACTTTGGGACATTCTGATTTTGGTACCCGAGCTTATCGGACGTACAGTTGTTAACTTTATATTTGTTAGTCTAAGTATGGTCTTCGGAAATATAGAGTGAAGCTGAAAGCATCGGTACAACAGATACAGACTGACAAATCTTGAGAAAACCACAACAGACAGATAAACTGACAAATTCTGACATAGAACCCATTTGCTTTTACTCCTTTATTATGTTACCGCTCATATTTCTTTCATTGTTGTTAAATATATATATGGAATTTCCATGTTTGACGAATCTAAATGATCATGTTGATCTTAAAGACAATAAAGTATATTTTATTTTATTTTTTTATTTTGGTGTTATTATTTCTGCTACCCATGTGTTCCTAAAGAGTAGAGGTGTTTCTACATGTATCATTGTATGTTTCATTTATTTTTTCTTTATTTTTCATATAACTAATTGATAATTTAAAAGAGTATATATAGCCTGTGAGTTTCTTGTCAGTTCTTCTTACAGAGCGGTGGCTCGGAACTGGCACTTAGATTCACTTACACTTTATTTACATTTTTTGCATGTAAGTGGATCTAAGCTTCGTGATTTCAGTGTAGTAATATTTGACGACCAATATGGCGTGGTAGCGAGTATACCCGCACTCCACTCCTGAGGTCGTGGATTCGATTCCCACACATGACAAATATTTGTGTGTATAAATATGAATATTTGTTCTGGTCTGGGTGTTTTTCTATGTATATTAAGTATGTATTAAAAAAAAAAACAAAATATGTATTTATGTATGTTTATCCGTTGTTTAGTATCCATAACACCAGTTCTTCATGATACTTATCTTGGAACTAAATATCATATATAGTATAAGTGTCAGAAATATTTATTTATTATTATAATTTATTTATTTTCTTATATATTATAAATTTTATTTTGACGTTTTCAAGTGCTAGTTTATGAAATAAATAACTTTAACTTTAATCCTTCCTTAGTTGCTATGCCCTTGCAGGGTCTTGCTTGCCTTCTTCTTATATATATATAAACAAAAACCTTCTAATGCAGCGTCTCTTACCCCTTAGTATCGTCATCATCGCTGATCTCGGCATCAGGTTGAGGGTCTGGCGGAGGCGGTTCCTCCTCAGACTCCATGGAGCAAGCGCTGACGCTGTCCAGGCTACAGCGGTCTTCTTCAGGCGGCTGTTTAGAAATCATTTTATACTTTACATTATCATTATATCACCCTTTAAACGTTCACTGAAGATGGTACTCGGGACTGCCGCGGTAAGGCTATTGCATAGCATTTTTTATCAACTTATGCAATTATATATGAATGAATAAATGAAATAGATTTATTTGCTTTGATTTTGCGTGCTTACATAAAGGTCTTATACAGGTTAGTTGTATCGTCAAAATCTACTTATATTTAAGTGTGCAAATGTTAAAATATATTTTGATTGAATGTAAAGATACAATTATTCAATAAATTAAAATATCACTGACCGATTATCATTACATAAAATTATCGTTTCTACATTCTAAAAAGTAAAGATTGACATGGTTAGCCTGAAAGTAGTCCTTAATTGAATATACTACACATACACAAAATATACATAAATACGTAGATTATGTGTTGGTAATAAGTACATTTATATTCATCATCATCATCATCACAGCCCATTAACGTCCCACTACTGAGCACGAGCCTCCTCACACAAATCAAGGTGTGAGGGTATTGGGTCATACTCCACCACGCTGACCCAGTGCGGATTGGCGGAGGCAGGTGTATGGCGTCCTGCTGTTAGAATTTTTCAAGCTGCCCATGAGGCCTCTAACATGGCTTAACGACTACCACATTTAGTGATAACCTAATATAACATTTATATTGGTAACACTGTATATTCTTTATGACACACACTCTTTATGGTTTGTGACACCATGGTAGACAAGAAGGCATTGTATAATTTCTGAAATAAAAGTATTTATTATAACAAGTGTTATTCTTCATATTAACAATTATTAATTTATTTTATTTATGCCGTATTTTTTCTAGGCAAAACTTGGAACTCTAAGCAGGCATGACTCACCAGATTGCTGGGCGAATAAGGGGATTACGCATGCGCAGTAACGCCGATACAACCAATACCACCTAAAGGCGGATTGCGGAACTAAAGAGTTCTGCTATTTATCGATAGATTGAAAAACTAAAAAGTATCACCGCTGTGCCGGTCGGAGAGGGGGTGTTAGGTTTTTTCGTTATGGAATTTCTGGATTCGGTCTCCACGCTCAAGGCCCGCGATAGAAGCTATGCAATAGCTTAATAAATGTTTATTCTCACGATTGTTTTACAATGTATCCATAAAATAATATAATCTACCTATCTAATACAAAATTTAAATACATTTGACAATTGCAAGCAATGTAGGTAGTAGGAAATAGCTAACATACTATAATGGAATCTTATATTGGCACAGTGTAGTTAAATAACACAATATGGAAAGAAAACCAATTGTCTCAGGGAGGCAATTCCTACTTTAAATCTATGAAAAAAGCACTGATGCTGTTCAAACTAATTAAATAATAACAGTTTATTTAATTAGCTTGTTTAGTTTATTTAATTCGCACTATAAACTTTTGACAAAGTCCAACTTGTTAGTATTACTTTAACAGCTTAAACGCCCAGCCGAAAATACTAGTTTGCTCATAGTTGGCCCATAGGCCATGGCAGCCACCATATGTCCGACAACCCTTTTGTTATTTTTCAATCGGCCCATTGATAAAACAAACTGGCAGATAAACGGTGTCTGCCATGGCGTTTAACGTGTTAAAAAACCATAAAAATCTGATTTCGTGTTATATGATACCGCAACTATTGTACGCCCATGAGGAAGACCGCAGCTAGATCTAAACCTGTACTGTAACACCTATCCTGTAACCTGTGTTCGCAAAAAACGATTTTGATTGATAAGTTTATTTTTTTCAATTTATACCTTTACATTTTTTATCACAGTTATGAAGTAGATAAATTAAATTAGGCATTAAAGAAGTATTTATAAAGCAAAATGAATTCAATTGCAAAATAAACAATATATTCTAATTTTACTTTATATTAATTACTAATGTTGCTATTATGGTCATTATTATATCTACTTGCATATAATTTTTGCATGCTGATCCAGCTATTTTAACTCAAGACCAGTTGTAACTATGTATATAACTACAATGTTTTTATAGCAAATAAATAATTGATCGATTGATTTTCAAGTTTTTTTTTTTAAGTAATTCAGGTCAAGAATTCTTAAAAATTCAGAAATAAAAACTCGGTAACTTTAAAGAATCGCGAACAATACATGGAAATGATTAGGGTACCATAGAGTGTTCTTTCTAGACTTGCGCTTGACCCTCCTTTCTCATCCTGTACATAATGATGAAAAATTAAAAATCATGTGGCAGAAACCATTACTCAACGATCTGAAATTATCGTCGCATAACTCGAGCAATGTATGTGTATTGTGAAACCAGTTAACAATCGTCTGATCCCACGCTCATGTTTGTAAACTAACGCAAAAAAAACGTCGCTATGTGGGTTATGGCAGTTTATCGATATGAGTGTTTGGTATGTCATTACTAATATCGCAAAGCCTAAAGACCAGTCTCAAAAGAGTGCATTTAAATTCAATTAAAATCTTTTTATTCCATAAACTATTACATAGTACTCGAAAACGTCAAAATTAAATATAAATACAATAAACAATCGAAATATGATTACACTAAAATCACTAAGCTTAGATACACTTACATGCAACAAAACAATTAAAAAAATATATTTAAGTGTAAGTGAATCTAAGTGCCAGTTCCGAGCCTTCGCCCTGTAAGAAAACTGGCAAGAAACTCATAGGTTATGCTCTTTTAAATTATCAATTGGTTAGTTACAATCTTTATTTGTCTGTGAAGCTATATAATGCAATTTAATATATATACATACATTAACGCCTGTTTCCCCGAAGGGGTAGGCAGAGGCATATTATACGCCCACACTTTTACGCTACGCCAATTATATAGTTGGTCCCATGTAGCGTCTCAAGCGTAGTGTAGGATGCCATTCTGCGACTAATCCTGGTAAGGTTACAGGTTACAGTCGATTGACTATTTTGCTGACTACTTTGGCTATTTTGTTGACTATTTAAATAAAAACTTACCGATAGAACATTTCCTGGTTCAAGCTACGCACGAAAAAAAATACAATAAGTAAAGATATTAATATTTAACGATTAAAATTCATGCATGTATTGTTTTATTATATTCACACGATTATGGTAAATAATAGCGATATATAGTTACAACGTGTAGAATGCGCAGACATTGGCTTTTGTCAAGGGCAAATCATCCAAGCAGCCTTATAAATTGCACTGCTAAATATTGACCTCCCCAATAGATTACATTCTATTGGGGGTATTTGCTCATAACCAGCACGCTGGGCAGGCGGGTTGGAGATCGCAGTTCCAGCCAGTACGCAGGATGACGCTGCTGCACATCATCCGGTAACATTCCTCTTTATCGACTCTCCGTGAGATGAGAGGGGGTGGCTCTATTCTTGACCAGGTACCAAGGACAAAAAATTTTGTGATATGAAAAAACTGTAACAATGTCTCACCAACTGAATCCTCCTCCTGGCTGACCCTGGACTTTTGGACGGTTTGTGTCTGAGAACGACACTCCCGGAGTAAGGATCCAGGAGTGCTTGGTAGCTGGATCGGTCGCCCTGCGTGGAAGATGAGAGGACGTCCGGGGAGTTCAGGTCCTGGGGGCATAAGAGAAGTATTAAAAGAACGGCCAAGTGCGAATCGGACTTGCGGACAAAGGGTTCTGTATCATTATCTATAAAAATGTTATGGTTGGCAATCTTTGAAAAATGATAGACCAATGGTTAAACCGATAGACTGCAATCCCGAGGGTCTCGGATTTATAGTATGATCGATTGACGTCTGCTCCGTACCTCGAAATGCACGTTGGTGATCCCAGCTGTCATGAACGTCTAAGGGGTTAATAGGAAGTCAGTGTCTTCTAATATTCTGACAACTGGTTTGACCATAGAATGATGTTTTCCTTTAGGTTGTGGAGGTCTGATGGCAGTCGCTAACATGTAATCAAATCTGGTTAAACCAGTGAGTAGACTCTGAACCCTTCTTTTTATTATCGTCGGTAAAAAAATGCTGTTTATGCACTGCTTCCCGGCCAATGGGGGACCGAAAAAGGGGGGGGGGACTCACTACCGGCAGATGCGACTGCAAGCAGTAATAATTCCAACAAAAAATCTTCCAACGACGCTCGCCGCTTGTTGAAAAAAAGGCAGAGGCCAGTACCTGGGTTGCAGCGTCTGACACCCTGCCTGCGGCCAACATCCCACGGACCAAAACCGGGAGGACCTCCTCAGAGAGGCGCAGTGGATGCGCCCCTCCTACCTCCTTGTGCGACTATAGCGTGTGTGGCCGACTTCTCGAAGGGTCTATGGTTAGACAGCAGGGGCCCCTCCCCCCGCTGCCTAAGACCCTCTTGGCGACACTTGACGGGCCCCTCTGGCCCTCCACAGGTTCCTTTAAGTTTCGCCCCGGTAGTCAGTACTAAGAGTACCCAAAGGCTACCTTTGGATGTTACCTTTTCCCTAGCGCCCTCTGCGCCCTACCGGGAGGTACTCAGCCCCCCCACCACGCCAAGGTGGAAACCAGTCGAAGATGACTCTGGGCCTTGGGTTAAGTCTGGGACAACCGGGATTGTGCTAGGATATAATGATGAACGACTGGTTCCCAATAGGCAGAATGTTGTCATTATGACATGTCACATCTGAAAAAGTAACTTACATTGTGTAGTCCTATACTGCTTGACATCTCAATAGGCAACTCGAAGTTGGGAATCGCGCGGAGGTGTGATGGTGACTCACACCAATCAGCAACCTAAAACGGATAAATATACAATCCAATCAATCAAATCCAGATCAATCCAATGTAGACAGTCTCAGACTCGTTCGAAAATATAAAGATTTTTACTTGAATCGTGAAGTTGTACCATCCAAATATTCACTTAGACGCAAAAACAAGCTAGTTATACCAGCCACACGTCTCAAACTAAGCTCTTCAAGCACTTGCAGTATGTCTGTAAAAATCTATAACAATTTACCACATTCTCTACAAAACGAGCAAAGTGATGTAGCATTCATGAATCAATTAAAACAAATTTTGATTAATGGATGTTATTATGATGTTACGGAATATTTAACCGCCAAGATTAATATATGTTTGTGATTTTTGGAGATAGTTAGTGGAATTAAAAAAGTTAAATGATGTAAGTTTCTGTTTTAACAAGTCTTATTAATGTTAATTTTTTATTTGTTTTAAGTATTTTTGATTGCAACTCCCCTTTCTTCAGTCTTAAAGTTGCGTACCCGACAGGGTCCATAAAATTGGTTCTAAAATTGTATAACACCTATGTACACATTATGGTTTAGCAATAAATAATTTGTATTTGTATCTGACTTTTTGTAGTTATGTGCGTAATTATCGCTTGCTCCGTGCCTCGGAAAGCACGTTAAGCCGTTGGCCCCTTATGAACATCTATGGCAGTCGTCATTAGGAAGTCAATGCCATCTAATATAATGGTAGCTGGTTTAATCATGGGTGATGTTTCCCTCTGGGTTGGTGAGGTCAGAAGGCAGACGCGTGTAGTAACTGACATTTAGCCTAATCTGGTTTGACAAGTTGTTGAATCATACAATTACTGATAAAAAACTGTACATCAAATTGAACCTAGGATTAGCTGGACAATGTCTTAGGCGCTGGTTTTCAGCTGGGTCGTTTTGGATGCAGTGCAGGACATCAATTGCAAATATTTGACGAATCTAAATGATCCTAAAGTATATTTTTTTTATTTTATTTAGTCATACCTCTCACCTTGGTTCATTTAAGGTATTGCTAGGGTTAATCTACTTAAAACTCTACTTATTAAGCAACAGAATTACTCACCCCAGAATGCTGCAACTCAGTCTCAGGAATATTAATATTAAAGCTGGATTTTGGCGTAGATTGACTAGAAAGCTTGTTCCTCTCAATAATATCTCGTATGGCACCACCTTGCACATCATTCAGACCTTTCTGCGCCGTTCCATTAACGTCCTTCTTCAAATCATTGAAATTGGGCACGATCTTCCTTCTTTCAACTCTCTCCTTTCTTGAAACGTTTTCTGGTGTATCCAAAACTGATTCTAAAATATCACTGTCTGCCGTTACGAAGTTTTCACTGAAATACAGGTTGTTTTTAGATGTGTTTCTTTGTGGATTGTAGAAATAATCACTGGTATCGCCGTTTTTCTCATCCTCAATGCTGGAGAGGCTTAAATCTTTCTCGTCATCGATTCTAGGAACCTTTTTAGGAATTACATCTGGATAGTTTTCTTCGGGAACCCCCAAACCCATCAGTGGATGGTTGGTTGTTGATATTAACGTTGAACTGAATTTGGGAGGACTTATCCCTAGATTTTTTGGATTATTTTCTTCTTCCAAATCTAGTTTTAAGTTAGCCATTTTTGTTATAAGACTGTCGTTCCATTCCTCTTTCAGATTATTCTTCGAATGATGGTTATTTTCTGGATCAATCAGTCTTAAGACTTCATTTTCTGGATTCTGAAGGCGCAGCACGTTTTGATCCTGGTTGTCATCGAAATCTGATGAGAGTACTGAGTTCGGAGTGCCCTGGGATCTGAAAGACTCAGAACCAGTGTCCATTTTCTCATCTGATGACTGTGAGAGGACCTCCTCCTCTGTCACGCGGGGTAGCTTGAATTGGCTGGGAAATAAAATATTGGAGTTTTATAGGGTAGTGGTTTCGAACCTTTCCTAGATAATCATCAATTCAGCCACCACATGTCCATCACTGAACATAGACCTCCTAATAGACTTCACTAATAAATAATAACAGGAGTGTTACACTTTCACGCTAAAACCACGACAAATTTGATACATATTTATACTCATAGTTTTAACCCCAATTCATGGTAATTGTATCCAAAAAATGAAATTAAGCTAAAAATGTGTGCCAAGATCGTAGCAAGTAAAAAGATGTGATCTCTGCCTACCCCTACGGGAAAGAGGCGTGACATTATGTATGTATGTATCCCAAAAAACTTGAAGTAGATACGTTTGTTACTCTTTCGCGCTCAAAACTATGGTATACATATATCTGTTGTTTTTGGGAATTGAACCTATCTATAGTTGATAAAGATAAAGATAAAGATAATTTATTTGTCAAAATACAGTACATTAAGGTGTTACATAAATATTAGCATCTTGCATTCTACCATTACTGGTGTACAAATATTGATCTTATAAACTAACAAAATAAAATGAACAAAGCTATTGGTCAACAAAAAAAAAAAAAAATAACATTACATCTTATCCCTTAAATATTCACTAACAGCGTAATAACATTTTTCTATTAGTTTAGAATATAATTTTTGTTTAAATATTACAATTGTTTCCTTTTTATAGTCATTTGGTAATTTATTATAAATTCGAATAGCCATACAATATGAATTCTTACTGAACATGCTAGTGCGTTGATTAGGTACAGAAATTTTATAATTATTCCTACTATTTTTATTAGTACAAGATTTTTCAAATAGTTTTTGATTTTTATAGACAAATACACACATTTCATAAATATACAAACAAGGTAGAGGAAGAATATTATATTTTTTAAATAATGGCACGCAGCTGTCCAAATAATCAGCACCACTTAAAGATCTAACACATTTTTTTTGTGCTCTGAAGGCTCTACCTAAGTCAACAGAGTTACCCCAGATCACTATTCCGTAGCGCAAGATGGAGGAAACATAACCATGATAGGCACAAAGAGTCGCCTTGATTGTAGCTACCTGTTTAAGTCTGTTAAGTACATATACATATCTGTCTAATTTGGAGCAAATGTTTTCTATGTGATGTTTCCAAGTACAATATTGATCTATAGTTATACCTAAAAAAGTCGTTGATTCAACCCTTTCTACGATTGTTTTGTTTTGAATAATATCTATTTTTGGCGGATGACTATTGTATGTTTTAAATTGAATAACTTTTGTTTTATTTATATTAATGCTCAAATTATTATCATCAAGCCATTTAATTACACTATTTAAACTTTCATTTATTTCATCATTATATGTATTTTTATTTTCACAGTTTATCAAGAGAGTCGTGTCATCTGCATATAACACACATTTGTACTTTGTGGACTCCGGTAAATCATTGATATACAAAAGAAATAGCAGAGGGCCCAAAACACTGCCCTGCGGTACACCACAGCCATTTAATTTGTATTCAGATCGCTCAATAGTTTTTTGAAGACTTGTTGTATGCGTTATTTCTACACATTGATATCTATTGGATAGATAGCTCTCAATCCATTTTTGTGCATTCCCTCTGATTGTTGAGCGAAACGTGCTGGCTAAAATGGCTGGTTCATGCGTCAGACTTGTGAACCGGTGCCGCCAGTGGGGACTAGTCTGCTCAAGTCTACTATATTTATTCGTAATTATCTCCGTACAGCTAAAAACAATTATTTTTTAAATATTGTGACTGCAGAACACAGGTTTTTAAAGACTTTATAAATTTTTTTACTAATAAGTACATTATCTTGTAACTGGCTGGAGATAAAAACTGACCTTGACAATTTTCTTGCCTGTTCTTTTACGATCAAGCTCCCGCCCGCAGTAAATGGGCGCGCTAGTTTTTAAGTTTTGACGTTCATAAGAGCTCTTTTGAGCCAAAGTTAAATAAATAATAAATAAATTGTTTGACTACAAGATAACCGATAGAATACTTAAAACCTTTTATTTGTACATACTTATGCACTTATAAAACATAAAAAGCATTCAAAACCACGACAAATACTCATGTTTATGCACACGATTACTTGTTCAGTGTGGGAATCGAACCCACGACCTTAGGAGCGAAGTTCAAGTGTACTGACTATCTACATCTGTTGCTATAAGGACCAAAATCGCACGTTATTAGACGAGTCGTTTTCTCAATTGCCAATAACATTACATACTCAATTACTCAGGTGCTTTGTACACGCATCAACTTAAAACGGTTCCGTATAATATTTTTTTTACAGATTATACACACGTATATACACCTGTTTCCCCGAAGAAGTAGGCAGAAACAAAAATACGCCCACACTTCGCCACGTGTTTGTTGGTCCCACGTAATAGGTGGCGAGCCTATTGCCGCTTACCGGGAACTTTTATGTTCGCTAGAGCCTTGTCCGTTTATCGGCAGGTGCACCACTTGCAGGTGAGGTTGGCTTGGGCTTCTTAGATGTTGGTAGAATCCCTATACACCATATATTTTAATATTTACAGATTATTAACAATTAGAATAGGTTTGGGTGCATATCTGTTAAATTAAATGTGTACAGTGATCCTGGGAGTGGTGTTTGTTGGTTTATAATGACAGAATTTTAATAAAATATGTTCTGTTGTGGTAAATTTGAAATAGTTTTACTGATCATGTCGAGATAATCACTGGCATATAGCTAAGTTTATAAGTAGTAACTTGGACTTACTGTCGTAAGGTCGGTCGCAAGCAAAATAAGAAATAAATAAATATTTTCTAACAATCACACCCATTATTTTAGTTCCAAGATAAGTATCATTAAGAACTTGTGTTATGGATACTAAATAACGGATAAACATACATAAATACTTTTTTTTTTTGTAAATACATACTTAAGATACATAGGAGAACACCCAGACCAGAACAAATATTCATGTTCATGCACACAAAGATTTGTCCTGTGTGGGAATCGAACCCATACAATCGTTTATAATGACAGAATTTTAATAAAATATGTTCTGTTGTGGTAAATTTAAAATAGTTTTGCTGATTATGTCGAGATAATCACTGGCATATAGCTGAGTTTATAAGTAGTAACTTGGATTACTTTTGAACCCATAAAATATTACAGTACTGTCGTAAGTGCGGTCGCAAGCAAAATAAGAAATAAATAAATATTTTCTAACAATCACACCCATTATTTTAGTTCCAAGATCAGTATAATTAAGAACTTGTGATATGGATACTAAATAACGGATAAACATACAAAATACAATTTTTTTTGTGAATAAATACTTAATATACATAGGGAAACACCCAGACCAGAACAACTATTCATGTTTATGCACACAAATATTTGTCCTGTGTGGGAATCGAACCCACGACCATGAAGGAGAGCGGGTATACTCGCCACCACGCCATATCGGTCGTCGAAATCTATTTATTTTTGAGAAATCAATGAAAAATGGATTTCACCTTACGAACAAGGAACCCTAATTGACAATATCGAAATAGTTACGCAATTAACAACATGTGTAGTGAGAACGATACACCATACACTATCACTTTCACTTTTATTACCAGTCCATTTGTTTCGATTTTTTTAACAAGCAAGATATTATGGGTCTCAATTTTTATTAGCCTCATCTAGGTCCTCAGTGGTATGCAAAAACAATTATTTATTAGAAAAAAATCAACTCCTGCGCAGTGTAAGAATCAAACCTATGATCTTTTGAAAAAAAAAAAATATATGTACTTTCTTGTCTTTAAGATCAACAGGATCATTTAGATTCGTCAAATTTTTACACACAAAATTTTTCTTAACAACAATGAAAGAGATATATGAACGGTACTATAATCAGGAAATAAACGCAAATGGATTCTTTGTCAAGGTTTGTCAGTTTATCTGTCTGTTGTGGTTTTTTTCTCAAGATTTGTCAGCCTGTCAGTTACTCTTATAAGGGAGATCTGTCAGTCTGCCTGTCATGATTCTAAAGGGGGAGGGGATTGTCCGTCAGTCAGTCTGTAGGTGACTCTAACGAGGTTCCAAAAAGGCAACGAGATTGAGAAGAATGCCTCAAGAAACTCATAGCCAGTCATAGTTATTTTTTTAACATCCAATCACGCCTGTTTTGCTAGGCTTCTGATAATCATCGACATTCACCGACCCGTTAACTCTTAACTTTCAGAATACCTAGTATCTAGCTCAGAGGGAGCTACTTAAACTTCCTGACAATAATTAGGAACTATTTATTCAGTTCATAGCTCTTAACTTTCACCCATTTATGAAGGCAGTGATAATACTTTATGAAAGACCTACTATCCTCAATTGTTTGTACATGTTTATCACCCGACTTCGCCTATTTAGCAACATCCTAGTAATGTTTTTAATGCGTATGTATAATTGTAAGTGTGTATAGTTTCTGGGTGTATAGGCCATTTTCTTAGAAAAATATTTTATATAAGGGTATCCAATTTTTTTTTTAATATACTTTTGTATAAAAAGCCTTTACGCACTGTCTCCCGGGTAAAGGGGGACCGAAAGGGGAGAGTGGGGCTCACTGCCGGCATACGCGACTGCCAGCAGTAATATCCACTAAAAACCTGCGTACACAACGATGGTTTTAGCACTCTACCGCGCGTACTTCTTGACTCTCTACAAGTTGTTTAAAATTCTTCATCTATGTCCCTATCTGTCCTTCTCCCCCTTCTGGGGCGGACAACTACACGTACGCCTTCGGACTTCGGTGCCTTCCGGTCGTTCCGTGCGCCGCTTCTTGGCGGTACCACTGGCTACTTTATGCTTCCATTTCTTCGCCTTCATTTGGCACTTCTTCGCCTCTCTCTAGCCCACTCCGAATCCTGTGCTATCTTCGGGCGTAAGTCTGTAGCAGCTTGAAGTTTACCTCCGATCCCACGAGGTCGTGATAGTAAACCGGGCTTTTGTCACCGACGTACAAACAAAAAAAATGGTTCGCAGTAGACAGGTCCCCACAATGGGGAGAACATGATAATGAACAGGATCTTGATTTTTAAAATATGTCGGGGTCAAGCGACGTTTGTGGCAGAGCTTAACGCGGAGCTGCGGACGTACTCCAAAGCATTTCAGCCATAATAACCCTTCAGGTTGGTATATGCCATGGGTTGGAGATGGATTCACATGTGCATCATCATATTATTACAGTGAACACCGGGTCATACGCTTGACACTTTATCAAGAGAATACTCCTTGAAGATAAATTTCCTTTCTTATTGAATTATACGGCGCCCTTCCTCCTCTCTCCTACACTATGCTGTGCCCGACAGGGTCCACAAATGTACCAAATTGTAATATTTACCACCTTATAAAACCACTGTGGCGTTTGATGTTTTCAAGTACATGTAATAGTTTATGAAATAAAAGTTTTTGAAGTTTGAAGTGGAACGCAATAAAGAAAATAAACGCGCACTAATCCCAAAATTTCCTTCTTTCCTTCCTTTAATTAGAAAATATGATTTTCTCTGCTAAAACTAGTACGTTAAGTTAAAGTAGTTAACAATATTAATTTATATATAATAACAATAAGAGACTGTGACCCACAAACCAGTCAAACGGTTTTGTGGGATATGTTTTTGACGTGACAACGTCTTATAAATTGGTTTGCCGGGTGACACTTCAAGAAACTGCGTTACGCTCCGCTCACGTTATGCGGTCACAATGAGAGCGAGTGAGAGGCACGCGTCCCTTTCACTCGGGCATGGTTAGCCCGCCTAAGAGCGAGAGAGAAAGACATAAATATAATTCTTTGTATAAATAAATGTTTTAAATTGTTACTATTATTTCATCCTTCTTCCTACTGTACGAATGAATATTCACATTAAAATTATTTTACCACTCAAAGTCGTTGTCACGTAAAACTTTCGCCCGTATACCGAATTTACAGGCAACCAATTTTTATATAACTTGTATTATTTAAAGGAAATAAACGTTTTATCTATCTTAATTTGTACAACAAAGCAAACTGCAATGTTGTATTTTAAGACTCATCCCTATATTTTTTAATTTAAAAATGCAACCAGCTGCAGAATAGCGAGACATCATTGCAAGCTGATGTTGCCTAATACGCACACACAATATTATAAAAGCAGCTGTTATCCAAATTGTATAGAAGATCATAAGTTACCAAACTCAATGTAAGAGCTTAGTTTACCCATATTCAAAAGAACAGTATATTTATGGCTGAAAATTAAATGTTTTTATTCAGCTGCAGAATATTTTAATACCAAAATTGATATTATATGATTTATTCATTATTGAGTGTATAGGGATCTTACCAAGACCTGAGATGCCCAAGCCAACTTTACCTGCAAGTGTTTCACCTGCCGATCATCGGACGAGGCTCTGGCGAACATAACAGTGACCGAAAAGCGGCAATAGGCTCGCCACCTATTACGTGTGTAACAACTGTATAAATGGCGAAGTGTGGGCGTATAATTTGCCTCTGCCTACCGGGGGAACAGGCGTGAATGTATGTATTCGTCATTTTGACATGAATTTTATTTCATTATGATTATTACAATCACTATAAATTCCACTTATTTTATATTGACATTTACACACCCTGCGTTTGGCAATATAGATGTTATATTACATAACATAACAACCACATGTTACTCTATTTTATGTGAATAAATTTATTTTATTTCATTTCCATAATATTTTCTAAAAATCACACCAATTATTTAGTTCCAACATATCGAGCCCTCACCGCCAGTTTGTCGTAAGCGACAACTGCTAACTTTTACAGAAGATTTTTCTTTAATTTTTATCTTATTATTAATACTTTATTAATTATGTCTAGGTAGTTGCTAATTCCCATTTTTGCCATTTTAACGATTTATAAGTATGGTTTTCTTTTAAAAATTGATGTGTAATTTAATTATAATTTGCATGCCACCGTTGTTGGCTGAATGAGAGGAGCTTTATTTTATTGTACAAGAACTGTAATGTACCTCAATCAAGTGCAAATAAAGTATTCTATTCTATAAATTTTGTTTTATATAATAGTTAAAAAGTAAAACATATTTATATATGTGCACTGATTTTAGACATTAAACACCTTCATATATTTAATATCTGACTATGTATTTCTGCCACAGACCAAGGTCTAATCACCCGCACCTTGGTCTGTGGGGGACTGGTCTGTGGGGGACCTCATTCAAAATTAGTCAACATGAATAAATTGTTAACTTTTAAAGTGTATCCCTCCCTTTTACTTTTTAAAATATATACATATAATCCACACTTAATTATATTATTATAATAATTAATCCATCACTTGCTTATAATCACAACTGTTTCCCCAGAGGCATATTAGTTGCCCACATTTCGCCAATTATGTTTATGGTCCCATGTAATAGGTGGCGAGCCTATTGCCGCTTACCGGGAACTTTAATGTTTGCCAGACCCTCTTTTGTTGATCGGTAGGTGAACCACTTGAAGGTGAGGTTGGCTTGGGTTTCTTAGGTCTTGGTAGAAACCGCATACACCCTTTTTGTAATTCCATTTGTTTTGTATTAATGTTATGGCAATGTGTATCAAAAATCATAAACAGTAATTAGTTTTGTTAAAAACACATATTTTTTATACTGATAAATAATAACTAGACTAATGGGTATACTAGTATATTTAGGATTTGGTTATAAATTTTATTCCAAAAGTAAGCCAGAGTAAAAAAATTGTTTTAAGTGTATATGTAAATGACATAATATAGTAATGTTGGGAGGTAGTCTATAAAAATTACAGCATTCCAAGCGTTATGAGCTATTTACAGCTCCCATACATACTATATTTACAGACAATTAAGTCAAACAACACTAAATAAAGTATAGAAACGGTTAAATATATATTTATATACATTTCATACCTAAAAATGCTTTTTATTTTTAACGAAACTTAAAACCATTCAATAGAGATTACAATATTATTGAACAAAGTGGAAAATATAGCTCATTTTATGACAATAACATTTTAAGACAGAAAATCGTGCTATTTTCCTAAATGTGAACAATACAAATTTGAAAAATTCTATTGTTATTTTGGTAAGAATATTGCGAAAGAATACGCCTTAAATATAAATACATACCTCATATCCAGTTTTTGCAATGCCTCATAACAAAACACTAAATCATATTCTAACTTCAACGAATTAAACCAATCGCGGTTTAAATTTTAATGAAATACTAACATTATTTTTCACATCCACCCACCGTTTCGATATTCTGAATTCTGATTGATTGAAGGAATGGAGTGTCAAATAACGTTTTGTTATTGTTATTGTGTTACAATAAAATTATGTCAAATGTAATAGATTGCGTTTTATTGTCGATGTTTTAATGTAGAACACAGAACCATTGAAGTATTCAATTGATTAATTAAGTAAATAAATAATAATGTTAATGTCTTACAATAATCAAATTATTTATTGTAATTATACAAAAACACAATGAACATAGGAGCTTCACCTGTAGAAAGGAACATTCTTCATTAGTGTATCGTAAAAACATAAGAAGGGTAAAATATAAAAAAATTATTACAAGTATCATTAAGCATTTTTCAAGCAATAAACGTTTGTGTTGCTAATAATAGTTCTTACTGACCTTATGAGAGGGGTAAATTGCATAGTGATTTTGAAAATTTTGCTTTTAAATTCAGTGTATCATGCAATTATTACACTATGAGCATTTGAATGAAACGTTTTACTTGGAAAAAATAAAATTCTATGAATGTTAGCAAATCAATGAAAGCAATCGGTTAACAGTAACACTGGAACAACAACAATGAGTTTCTTAGAATATTCTTTATCGATTGCAAGCTCGGTGCATATGAATTGCCCCTTCTCATTCCGTGCTCACAAGTGAAAACAGTACATTGAAGTGTATCAGTGACTATTATTATTATTATTGTGAAAATATGAGTCATCCAAATTGTAAGTACTCTCTGATTTACAATGCTATACATTATTAAGTTATTTTTTTTAACATGTTAAGCAGATTTAAAGCAGAGTAAACTGAGAAATTCCAACTTAAAACCGATAGAAACATTGATCAGAACATAAATTTTAGTGATTTTTAACTTATCATACATAAACTATTTTTAATTTTTTTTCGTTGTTACTAGTAATGGTCACTAAATTTTCGTCGTTACTAATACATTTAAATAAGATACGACTAAAGTTTAAACTTCAAGTGTATGTACCTATTACTTTTAATGCAGTCCATCAAAAATGTCACAACTTATTGTTTATTTTTTAAGATAACCATTTTGTTTGGCAATCGCAACGGAAATCAGTAAAAAATTTACATAATACTACGACTGTTCCGTATCCACGGATATCATACGGCTCCGTTAAAAAAAATAATAAACATTTCAAACAGTATTAGTAGCTGGAAAATCGATGATTTCAACCAGAAGACATTTGGGTTTCGTAGAAGGTGGTTAGTGTCTAATAAAGTAAACCATTGTTCCAGATTCAATAAATATATTAAAAATGCAGTTCGGTGCACTGATATTTTTAGTTTATTTTATGCCAGCAACTTTTGCTGAAGACGTGAGCTGTAAGTTCAATTTTAATAAATTTGTTCTAAATGTTTTGATGTACTTTTAATGAAATTTCTTACTAAAACTACTTGGTGCAATATTTTACAGACCAAGCTTGTGTAGATAAATACTCTCGCAAAGGATACCAGCCCTGGCAAGAATGGTCGGACCATTACACTTGTCACCGGTACAGATGTGAAATTCGTGATGGAAAATATTTTATAGCCGCTGTTGGGTAAGATTTGTTGGGCAAAACTGATGAGTATCTCATTAACTAAGTTGTATAAGAGTTATAACTATAACTAACTTATTAATTACAGATGTAGAAAACCAAAGATTCCTGAAAATGCTTTAGAGTGTCACGAGTACATTGAAGATGAAAACGTTGGTAAGTATTTTTTGATGTAATTTATTGTCTTAATTAATTGAAGAGATTATAAATTAACTTATATTTTACAGAATTCCCAACTTGTTGTGCTCGTTTGAGATGTGTAGTAGAACTTAACGGCGAAAGGATTGTACAAACACGAGGACAGCCTGGTGAACTTTTCCCTGACAAGTGAGTAGCCTCTTAAATGCTTAATAATATGAGTATTTACATTACAAAATTAATTAATATACAATAATAATTAATCTCGCTTCTTTAGACCATGGAAGGGCCAACAGAACGAGCCAAACCCAGCGGTAGTGGGCATGGGAGCTGTACAGCAAAACACAGTTGGAGGTGAACCTCAAAGTCAGCCAGCCCCTGGTATATTCAACAGCCGTGGTGCAGGCAAGCAAGACATTAAACTTTTACTGGGTTAAAATGAAGTGATGATGACTGTGTAGAGATATTTATTTTTCCCTATATTTGAAGTTTAAAACAAGTTGTGAATTGTTTGAAAATATATGCAATATAGAATATTTCAGTCAGTTTCTCTGAAATCCTGCTGTTAAAAATGCCAATCTAAGACCCCACTTCACAAACTACACAAGTTAGTACTTTTGCAAATATCATTGCAAAGGTTGGACCGAATTGCCTTTTTAATAATGTCATATTAAAAATGATTGATTTGGCATAGTAATTTATAGTGTTTAAACCTTTGATGATTGTTTGTTTTTTATTTTACTGTGTGGTGTTATTTAATACAGATGTTTGGTTTTGGATTCTCTGGATGAGTCTCATAATTTTCATGTTTTATTAATAGCCAACGATATTCCCGACAGCGGATGGCAACGATATTAACGGAAGAAGATATGTAGACCCTTACCCAGCACAACAAATGCAAGACTCACCCAGAAAGAAGCGATCAACAGTTTATCCACTCTTCGGTAGGGGCTTGTCCAAGGAATCAGGACCTTACCAGTCACATCATATCAAAATTCACGGATATTCTCCTGAAAGATACACTTCTTATTTCACAAATGGAGTCAAAGGCTTGTCTGGAAGCCAGAAAATGCATTGAAATACTGATATTTTTAAATTACTTTTTCCTTCCAACAATTACATCACGTAAAATGTTTGAAAATTATGTAACTAAACTTCTTATTTTTGCACAATAGAATGTAAATCAATGCAATTGCTTTACTTGTTATTTTTTATTAAGAATCGTGTTAAACAAAACACTAGTTTGTCGTTATTAAAATAAATTTGTTAAAAAATCAATTCCATATTTAATTTACTTATTTCTATGTATTATTTATATGAACAACTATAGACATATTATCCAACATATTTTTGTAAATTAACCACGATTAAACAATTATATTTCAACTACAGGAAATAAAAAAGTATTACTCATTTGATACAATTTTTATAAAGAAAGGAAGACAGTTTTCTTTGAAAAAGAAATGTAAAACATAGAAAAATCAATAAATTATGAACATTGAAATCGAGTTTAAACTAAAACTAAAGCTCTATTTGGAATGTATAATTGAAATGATATGTAAAAATTATGAGTAACAAATTCATAAAACATGAAAAGTAATTGAATACAGTGACACTACTTGACTAGTAAATAATTGAACTCAATTGAACAAACTACAGCGCTTCACTATTTAAACAAAAAAATAAACTTGTCAGTGTCAATTTCTCTTGCCAATTGTCAAATCAGATTCTAGATAATGAAAACAGATTACATGAAAATCTTAAAATAATATGGGATAACTAAATTAAACTCTCTGAAATAATGTAAATTTGTAAACAGTGTAATATTAATGAATTTATAACTTAAAAAGCAGTTATTTACCCTGGAAATACCTTACAGTTCACTTTAATAATATTCATAATAATGTTCTAGCTAAAAATCTTTACTGCCAGTAATTTTCGTTTAAAAAGTGAAATTTAATGAAAATGGTTGAACCGGAGAAACCGTTTGCGTGTAGTACACCGGAGTGTGGCATGACGTTCACGAACGAAGACCATTTGAACGTCCATACAAGAAAACATGATATGAGTTTGCAACTTGGATTTGATCAAAAAGCTGCGTTTGTTGGTAAACAAATTGTTTTTTCTAATACTTGGCCTTACATATTCATGTCCCTTTAAAATCGGCTCCTGTACTTGGTTATCCCACCATGTCTGGTGAACATATAAATTCTAGGCAGCAAAATCGCTACTGATTACTTGGGACCAATAATACAATTGCAAAATGTAAGCAGATAGTATGCCTCTGTTTGCTTCTTAAAGGAAGCAGCTGTGTTGGTATGTATATACTATTATTGAGGCCCTCCTATTTATAAGGTGAGGCTTATAGCTGTGACATAGTCACTGATTACTGCAGTTATTGAACACAAATACAAAATACTTTATTTGCCCAAATATGTGTAACAAAATATGGTAGTACAATAAGGTCATTTGACCAAGTCTCAACACATTTACAATTTTGTGGTATGCAAATGTCAGTTTGATGATTCCTCATTAAATGTTATAATTATTAATAATCAAAAGTAAGTTGTATAAAATTTTAATTACAAAAAAATGGGGTAAGTACCTATTAACAATTAATCTTAAAGAGTATCTATAAAAAAACCACTTCATTTGTTCAGATCAAATTTGTAAAGTTTTAAACTAAGTTATTGTTATGAAATATTTTTATATAGTATCCCACTTAAATAGGTGAAGTTTATTAAGTCTTTTTATGACAATGTTCTGTTCCCTATACCCTATGACCCTAAGCTTTATTAGTTTCTCCAAAATCAAGCAGTGCACCTTACTGTTTTAAAAAAAAAAAACATTTTTGTTACTCTCACACTTTTCTGTCCTATTTTTCCAAGAAATCGGATAAGGATTTAAAGCTGTGACCTCTGAAGACTTCCAGAGTAACTGTGGAGCTGGAGCCATGGTTTTTAATTATAGCACAAAGTGGCACTTAAGCATGCAGCCCATCTGATAGAGAGTGGTCACTGCAGCTTATAGACACTTGAAGGAGGACATACAGCACCACAGCGGTGGGTGTTGTCTAAAGTTTTTTAGTGGGTAGGACTGCTGGTGGTCGCGTCTGCCGCTGTTAGCCCCACACTCCCCTCTCGGTGCCCCCATTGGCCAAGAGGCAATGTGTAAAAAATAAAAGTAAATACAACACCACAAGCATTACTAATTGCAGACCTATAAAAACCGTTAAACACCCTTTTTAAGCCCCATTCACTGCACCTAGATTGTCATGTCTGAAGACCTAATCCCTTAAGATATTTGAATGGAACACAAACTAACACCACACATCAGATGATTGCCTCCATCCTTGGTTGAAGCACCCATACATTTTTTCACATTTTTAACCTAGCAAAATCACAATTCAGTTGAATTCGATTCTTTTATTGGTTTTTAAGTTTAGTTAATAGCATCTCTCAGCCTGTACATGGTTTATCTAGATTACTTTCTTTTTTTTTTAAAGTTATTTTCTTCTTTTATTTTAAATCGTGTGACTGCAGAACACGGGTTTTTGTAGATTTGTCAAATATCATGAT
Organism: Musotima nitidalis; assembly: GCA_949126915.1. Lineage (NCBI taxonomy): Eukaryota > Metazoa > Arthropoda > Insecta > Lepidoptera > Crambidae > Musotima > Musotima nitidalis. The sequence continues at coordinate 9,725,543 of OX421441.1, read as the reverse complement.
AATGCTCTAATGTTTTCTTATTTATTTGATTTTTTGTTAAAGCTGTATTATTATATATTTTTAACAATTTGTATGTTTAAGTGGTGTTTTGCTTGTTTTATATATGCAAAATTTATATGTTGAAATGTTTAACTTTGGTGTGCATAGTTTCAAGTTTGTCCTCCTTACGAAGTATTTGTAGGCTTGTACGGAAGACCAGCGCCGCGCGGGCCATAGTGACCCCTCGGCATATGCTGAGTATAAGCCATTTCGGTGCCACATGTGTCTATTAATTTTTATTTATGTAAACCAATGTGTCAATATTATGTGTCACGGATTTTTTTTTTATTTTTTCCTAATTATTTCGTTCTAATTTAGATGTAATATTAGTTATTTATTTATACATGAATACATTTTTAATTTATATGAAAAATAAACATTCAGACCAGAACAATACACATTTATGCACACAGATTTGTTCTGTGTGATAATTGAACCCATCACTATATGGGCCAAATGCAGGCATACTGACCTTAGCACCGTATAAGTTTTAAAATGTCAATGGTTTTTGTACTTGTGCAATTAAGATTATAAAATGTATTTTCGTGTATTTACGTGTGTACATTGTACGTCACTCCTCCTTAACGACTGGACTGATTTAATCGATTTAATAAAACTAATTATTAAATATCACAATTTTCTGTGAATATAAACTTCATTCTAACCATGGCGTTTGACATTGCTGTCAAAAATAATCCATAAAAACCGTCTGTCGTGTCAGCTAGTATATTTAAGCAACTTGTAACTCGAAAACGCCAAATTTGTTATGGTTGGTTTATTCGTCCGGACTGCTATTTTACTTATAAATACAAATGCTTGTGAGTATGATGTTAGTTACTCTTTTACGTAAAAACTACTGAACGAACTCGAATGAAATTTAGCAAATAGATAGTGTACAGCCTAGTTAAATAAAGGAATATTTTTTATCCCGATATTTCCGCGCGAACGGCTACCACGCGGGTGACCTCGAAGGGCGCTGCTAGTAGGATAATAGTTAATTTAATTAATTTCAGTAAATATTTATCTTAATATCCTTAAAAGGTAAATCTTTTCGATGTCATGCAACCTGTACGTGTCCTGTGTATTGTTTTGTCTTTATTATGTTGTGTGATGTTGAAATAAATAATTTTTCATTTCATTTTCATTCATTGACTGTTCAGTGAAACCAAGGTCATTTAGTTTATGATTTATTTCTTATACCGTTCCTTGTACACTCCCCAGCTGATCAGACTCCAACGCCAACGAGGTTTATCAGAAACTGTGAGGAAGTGGGCCTGTTCCAAGACCTTCAGAATGTCAATCCCTTTGAGGAGGGGTTCAAGAGAGCTATGGAGACGTGCAAGTAAGTTATTTTGATATTTTTTTTGTGCAAGAGACCTCATTTAATTTTATACTCGTTGCCTTTTGGAAGCCTCGTTAGAGTCACCGACAGACTGACTGACTGACGGACAATCCCCTCCCCCCTTTAGAATCAGAACAGGCTGATTAACCATTTTTTTTAAATTTACGTCGGTAACAGAATGTTTTTACGCTCTGCCCACAGGCCAAAGGGGTTATCTTATCTTATCGCGGGGGCCACAGACTGACCGTGGCGCACTTTGACCCTTAAGTCGGATCTTTTGATCCCCTTGCCTTTCACTCCAAGTCTCCAAATAATCGGTACCCAAAGGGGTTACGAGAGGGGTGTGTGGGACTCACCACCGGCAGACGCGACCGCTAACACCTAATACCCACTAAAATCTTTCGACAACCCCTGACGCCCTCCACAGGTCTTTCATAGTTTCCTTACCCTATAGTCAGTACTAACCAGAGTCGTCGACTTCTGGGTGTTTTCCTTGTGCCCTCCTCCACCCTACCGGGAGGTACTCAGCACCACCATCTGCAAGTTAGGTTAGGGGCTATCCATAAATTACGTCACACGTTGAGAGGGTTGGGGGAGGTTGACAAAGTGTGACATGGTGTGACAAGGGGAGTGGGAGGGATTCTAAATTTCGTGAAGTCACATTTTAAAATCCAGGTTCTATTAAAAATTGAAGAACTGCTGTTTTAATGTAATTATTTCTTGCTGTATAATTGCAAAATATGTAAGCAAGTGATGGATAAATTATGCAAAATATGTGACATCACACTATGGAGGAGGGAGTCTCACAAGTGTGACCAGCTGTGACAAGGGCGGAGGGGGGGTCAAAACTTCACGAAATTCGTGTGACGTAATTTGACCCTTTAGCTCAAGTTTGAGACCAGTCCGGGGAAGAGGGTCTGCTCACTGGTTTAACCAGATATGCCTGAATTTCAGTTATTCCACAAAATGAGTCCCGTCTGATCTCCGCAACCCAGAGAGAAACATCATTCAGTGGTTAGACCAGCACCTAAGTGATAGATGCTTGCTACATAAAGATTTTTTAATTTATTTATAAAAATCTGTTTTCCAGGCATGGTCTCCTATCCCTTGAGGGTACGGTGCCATCATCGTTATCCGACGACCTCCACACTCCACAGATGGTCTTCCCATTGGATCCTGTCGACGCAACATTATATACTACAGCTAATAACCATAAAAACATTACAATTAGCAGGCAAGTGGTTTTTCAGTTCGTATTTTAAGAATGCCATGTGTTACCTGAATAGTGCTACCTCTCATCTCACGGGAGTCGTAAGAGTCGACGAAGAGAAATGTTACCGGATGATGGGCAGCAGCGTCATCCTGCGTACTGGCTGGAACTGCGATCACCAACCCGCCTGCCCAGCGTGCTGATTATGGGCAAATACCCCCAATAGAATGTAATCTATTGGGGAGGCTAATGTTCAGCAGAAGCAACTTCTGCCGTGAAGGTGTATAAGAACTCCGCGCTTAAGGTCGTGCATGAACTTGAATATTTATTCTGGTTTGGTGTTTCCTATACATATTAATATATAAGAATTTTTATTAAAAAAAAAAATTATAAATATTATTTATACGATATTAAATATTGTAACACAAGTTCTTAATGAAATTTATCTTGAAACTAAATAATTGGTGTGATGGTAAGATAATTATTACTATTTACTAAATAACAATACATATTTTTTTTATTTTTTATTCTTAAGTAATTTTTGTGCCTATGGGCCTCATTAGAAAGCTCAAAGTCGCTCAGCGTGCAATGGAGAGAGCTATGCTCGGAGTGTCCCTACGTGATCGAATCACAAATGAGGAAATCCGTAGGAGGACTGGAGTGACCGACATAGCGAGGTGAGTTTGCAGGCTGAAGTGGCAGTGGGCGGGGAACATAGCTCGAAGAACCGACGACCGATGGGGCGTCAAGGTTCTGCAATGGCGACCGCGAACCGGTAAACGTAGTAGAGGATGGCCTCCCACGCGATGGACCGATGATCTGGTCAGGGCGGCGGGAAGCCGATGGATGCAGGCGACTCAGGATAGCTCAATGTGGAAATCTATTGGGGAGGCCTATGTTCAGCAGTGGACGTCGGATGGTTGAGATGATGATGATGAATTTTTGTAAATAGTAAATAGTAAAAATTTTATTCGCATAAGAACATGGTGTTAAAGGATGTTACAGTTTAGTGAGCACATGTCTTGCCAAAGTTTTAGCATGCAAACATTGATAAGTACCTAACTATATCTAAAATAATTACAATCATATTAATTTGATAACATTCATACAAACAATATGTCAAACAAAAAAATAATAATAATAAAATCGAAACAAATCAACATAATTAACTTACTAAAATAGGTAATGTCATGTTGATTAATTAGTTTCATTAAAATTACGGTCCATGAATACTTTTATGTCATAAATCTTTTTCTCAATAAGCCATTTATACAGTTTAGATTTAAAAAGATTAAAGTTCAGATTTCTTATGTCATTAGGTATTTTATTGTATATCCAAACACACATGGTTACACAATTCTTTTTATATTTGTCTGATTTTGGGATGACACTTAGGACGAGTCTATCAGGGTCTCTTTTAAGTCTAGTATTTGTATCTCTAGCCTTCATAAATAAATAATTATGTTTCTTTACAAAGCAACAAATCTCGAATATATACAAAGCAGGTAGAGGTAGCAAGCCAAGGCTCAAAAAAGCTTCTTTACAAGATTCACGAGGCGGGATCCCAAGCATAGCTCGGATACATTTTTTCTGGGCTATAAATATTCTGTGCCTATCAGTACTGTTCCCCCATAGTACAATCCCATAACGTAATAGAGATGCCACATACGCGTGATAAGTAGTAACAACGGCTTGTCTGTTAGTAACTTTCCTCATTTTGCCGAGAGCGTAGACGAAACTATTGACCCTGCTGCACAAGTTGTCTATGTGTGACTGCCAGTTTAAATCCTGGTCAATGCTAACGCCCAGAAATTTGGTATGAGTGATTTCTTTTATTTTGTCAATATTAAGTCTAAAATTGTATTGCGTATGTTTTGATTTATTAAATTGTATGAAGTTAGATTTATTTAGGTTTAATTTGAGACAATTTGATTCAAGCCATTCAGTAATGTTGTCAATAGTTTTATTGATTTCGAGTTCATGGTCATATATAGAATTGTATTTTTTTTTCTCAGAGGTCACTATTATTGATATGTCATCAGCAAATAGAATACATTTATGATTTGTTGCTTCCGTGATATCATTTATATATAATATAAATAACAGCGGACCCAGTACACTTCCCTGGGGAATGCCACGTGTATTATTTTTGTAGCTAGATACACATGGGGTTAGTTCGTCTTTAATTATTTTATTAACGACAACACACTGAGAACGATTAGCCAAATAGGACGATATCCACTGCACCACGTGTCCTCTTATTCCCACCGATTCCAATTTTTGTAGCAGCAGATTATGGTTAACCAGATCGAAGGCTTTCGACAAGTCGAAGAACAAACCCGTTGTTAAGTGACCAGCATTTATACTTGTCAACACTGTGCTCACAAGAGTAAATATTGCCAGTGTCGTTGATTTTTTCTTTTGAAAGCCGAATTGTTCTTTTTTAATTATATTAAACGTATTGCAATAGTTCAGCAGTCGCTTGTACATGCACTTCTCGAACACTTTTGACAAGACGGGTATCAGCGTAATTGGCCGGTAATTGTCAATGTCATTCTTTTTGCCTTTTTTATAAAGTGGCTTAACAATAGATACTTTCAACAACTCAGGGAAAGTACCTAATGAGAACGAGAGATTGATTAAATATGTCAGAATAGGGACTAGTTCCTCTACACATGCTTTAATAATTTTTGTACTAACTCCATCGTAGCCCTCGGACGTGGTACTAGTTAAACTCATTATTTCTTTTTTGACCTCCTGTTCAGCCATGGGAATTAGAAACATTGAATTGGTTACTATCGAAATATTTTTTATCCTTTGTGTGGTAGGCGTATGGGCATTAATATTAGTATTAGTCAATTCTATAAAGTAATCGTTAAAAGCCGAAGCTATGTCAAAAGGATTTGTCAGGATTTGATTCTTAGTTATTAGTTCAGGAATGTCATCGTCATTGTTTAAGTTACAGATTTCATTTTTAATAACTGTCCATGCTGCTTTACATTTATTTTTACTTTTATTTATAAATTTCATGTTTGAATTCTTTTTCGAGTAGTTAATGCATTTTTTTAGTATTTTTGAATATTTCTGGTATTTGTTTTTATTTGTAACTGTTTTATTTTTATAATACGTACAACGAAGTGTTCTTTTTGTTATACAGCTGTTTTTGAGGCCTCTACTTATCCAGTTTTGTTTATTTTTATTAATACTATTGACCCTAATTTTTACTACTGGGAAGCAGAGGCTATAAAATAAACCCAAGGTTTCGTGAAACTTAGCAAATGCGCTGTTTAGATCAGTTTCTAAGTATACCTCTGACCAAGAAATGTTTGTGCCTGTGTATTTTGTTTTTTTTTTTATACCTGTTTAGTTATTTATCTAGTGTGTATTTAGAATAAGTGAATGCCGTGTTCGGCTATAATCGGAGTACAGGTTTAGTTATATACTATTTAGTTTATAGAAACAATATCATTATTAATTTGTATTCTGTTGCTGTAATAAATATACTTATTAAAAAAAAAATTTCAGATCATCTAGTGACGAATCTGGCACAATAAAAGAATATGAAACAACAACTATATCGAAACTAACAAATAAAGTTACTACAATAAGCAGATTAGTAAACAAACATGATTTACTTGAAAAAACACATCCTGTAGACGAAGTTATAACTTTAAAAACAGATGACAATCTAAAACATAACGAAAGATCTGTCTCGTTTACAAATAACGTTATACAAATCCACAATAACATAGAAATAAGGAAAGATAACGTTATCAACGTTGAAACAACAAAAACTATTCCCGCTAGCGTTGTTCATTACGATACAGTTATTAAAGATGCAAATAGTGTTATAACTAAAGATGTGTTATTAGCTAACGCTAATAAAACACACGTAGACACTCAATTACCACCGATAATGAGTCAGAAATCTATAGATCATGTCGTTAACAGCTTGACATCTGATGTTTGTCAGGATATATTACATAAAAAAGATAATATAAGTCAAAAAAATCGTAAATTTCCAAATCAACCAGTTTTCAGTAATCCTATAGTCACTAAAGATGTTACTAATACTGACAAAGTAACTAATAACGATGAACCAAATCCTACTGAAGATTACGAAGTGATAATTAAATTGCCTAATGGAAAGCAATTCAGAATGGTAGCGGCTGATGAAAAAGTACCTGAAGAAGTGACTAATGCAAAAACTACTAAAGAGAAACTAAAAATTGCAATTAACAAAAAAGTTTCGCAAAATAATGCTAAGTCAAGTTTACATACGTTTGCTCCGAAAGTTATTAATACAATACCGTCAAATATAAAGCTACATGATCTAAATAATATGACTGCAGTTCAGAAAATTATGCCCATAACAGCTGGAACTTTAATACCAGTAACATTGGTAAATCCACCACAAATTATACCCAAACTACCTATAGCAGCGTTTAATGTTATAAGTAACAGTAAACCAGGTCAAGAATATAAGACAGACAGAAAAACAGAACTTAAGAAGACAGTTAAAAGAAAAACTAATACAGTTTTAGATAGTAAAAAGAAATTAGTGAACGATAATGTTAATAACGATAAAAGTAAGAGAAGAAAGAGTGATTGTGTAATTGTTAGTGATGTTGACAGTCCAGAGCCTAAAAAGAAGTCTAGAGAAGATTTAGATAGCAGAATGGCTGCTTCAAGACGATACAGGTATGCATAGTGGCACATTAACGGGTCCCAATCGAAGTGCGGCATTGGGGGGAGAGGGGGGGGGGTCACCATACTTAATCATATAACAATATGCTGTGCGGGCGTAAAATCGCTAGCGCTCTGATGTATCGTATGATGACCGATATGGCGTGGTGCGATATGGCTGAAGCGCTCGTAGCTCTGCGGTCTCGGTGGTCGGAAACGATCACGAATGTACAGCAGAGTTTACAGAGGTCAGTCCTTGGATGGGTGACCGTTTGTGTGGCATTTGATATCGAGCGCTACCGTGCTTCGGAAGGCACGTTAAGCCGTTGGTCCCGGTTATCACTAAATGTGGTAGTCGTTAAGCCATGTTAGAGGCCTAATGGGCGGCTTGAAAAATTCTAACAGCAGGACGCCATACACCTGCCTCCGCCAATCCGCACTGGGTCCGCATGGTGGAGTATGACCCAATACCCTCGCACCTTGGTATGTGAGAGGAGGCTCGTGCTCAGTAGTGGGACGTTAATGGGCTGTGATGATAATGGCGTGGTGGCGAGAATACCCGCTCTCCGCTGCTATGTCGTGGGTTCGATTCCCACACAGGACAAATCTTTGTGAACATGAATATGTGTTCTGGGTTGGGTGTTTCCTATGTATATTAACTTTGTATGTACAAAAAAAACTGAAAGTATTTAAGTATGTCTACCCGTTATTTAGTATCCATAACACAAGTTCTTAATGATACTTATCTTGGAACTAAATAATTAGTGTTATTGTTGGAAAATGTTTATTTATTGTACCTGCGCAGACGACCACAATTTTTGTCCAACTAACGTTCCGTTTACTATAGGTTGATATACTGTAGACCTACCAGTTTCCGTTCCAGTGAAGTGTTTGCTCCTAAATTTAAGTAATGAAGCCAAGCTTGAATTGATAAATTTCTGAAGCTTATCAGACAAAAGCAAACTATTGTACAAAAAATGCATTATTTGAGGTTTATAGAGACTTTAGGAGTCCTTTCCAACGTCACCTACGCATGGTACCCCTTTTTTTGTTTTACGTCGGTAACAAAATGCATTTACGCACTGCCTTCCGGCCAAAGGGGGACCGAAAGGGGGTGTGGGACTCACCACCGGCAGAAACGACCGCCAAGTAATACCCACTAAAAATCTACCGACGACGCCCGCCGCTTGTTGAGAAAGAGACGGGGGCCAGTACCTGGGTTGCAGCTTCTGACACCCCGCCCGCGGCCAACGTCCCCCGGACCAAAACCGGGAGGACCTCCTCAGAGAGGCGCAGTGGACGCGCCCCTCCTACCTCCTTGTGCGACCATAGCGTGTGTGACTGACTTCCCGGAGGGTCCATGGTGAGACAGCAGGGGCCCCCTGCCCCCACTGCCTAGACTCTCCTGGCGCTGCTTGAAGGGCCCTCCTGGCCCGCCCGCTGCGCCCTCCACAGGTCCCTCTTAGTTTCCCCCCCGGTAGTCAGTACTAAGGGCACCCAAAGTCGTCGGTCTCTGGGTGTTACCTTTTCCCTAGCGCCTCCTGCGCCCTACCGGGAGGTACTCAGTCCCCCCACCACGACAAGGTGGAGACCAGTCGGGGGAGGCGCATGGTACCCCTGTCGATCAAGGACAAGGCTCTGGCAACCTTACAGTGGTAGGTAAGCAGCAAATAGGCGAGCCACCTATTACGTGGGATTAAATATATAGTCGATAAATCAACAATAGCAATAACTTAAGCTTAGAGCCCAGGGTCTGCTCACTGGTTCAACCAGATTTTACTGAATGTCAGTTATTACGTGGAGCGACTGCGTCTGACCTCCGCAAACCAGAGGGAAACATCATTCTATGGTTAAACCAGCTGTCAGTCTGTTAGAAGGCACTGACTTCCCAATACGACTGCCATAGATGTTCATGACAGCCCGGAGCAAGCGATAACTAAGCACATAACTTCGAAAAGTCATTGATGCGTCACCAGGGTTTGAACCCGAGATCCTCTAAATTTAAAGGCAAGGGGTCTCGCCACTGTGCTATCGCCGCTTTAACAATAGTAAAAAGTGCTCGTATAATATGCGCCTGCCTACCCTTTCGCAGAAACAGGCGTGATTCTATTATTATCATCAGGTCTGCTGACTGTTCTCACCAGATTTGGCTGATTCCAGTTATTACAGGAAGCGTCTGCTGTCTGGCCTCTGCAACCCAGAGGGAAACACCGTTCTATGGTTAAAACACCTTTCAGGATATTAGAAGGCCCTGACTTCCTTATGCCATAGATGTTCATGACAGCAGGAACCAACGGCTTAACGGATAATTACAGACATCGTATCAGTCTCATTTAGTCCACTGCTGAACATTGGCCTCCCCAATAGATTACATTATATTGTAGGTATTTGCCCATAATCAGCACGCTGGGCAGGCGGGTTGGTGATCGCAGTTCCAGCCAGTACGCAGCTGACCATCATCCGATAACATTCCTCTTCGTCAACTCTTACTACTCCCCGTGAGATGAGAGGGGGTTCTATTCTAGGCTGGTCATAGAAATTTAACCCAAGACCCTTTGAATTGTACATAACCATTTCACCATCGGGCTGTTGCTACCTTCGGCAAATCCATTTTGTAATACAATATTATTCCAGGGTAAGATTAAAAGAGACTATGGAGAAACAGGTAAATGAGATAAAACGTCTGCAAGAAGCCAATCAGAGGCTGGTGGCTCAACAAGATCAGGTGAAACAGCTTCGGCAGGATAATCAGAGATTAGCAGCTGAGAAAGTGCTGCTAGAGATACTTATCAATGAGCACTTGAAGAAATGCCCTTCAGCAGCTGATGACTTTAGTGAGTATATCTTCATCATTAACATCATCTAAGCGACATGACGACCGATATGAGTTATATTACACATACATACATACATAAATCATAAATATATACATAATAGGTTGGGGAAAAAGTCTTTTCGTGTTTTTGTATGAAAAGTCAAGACATTTTTTTCAAAGTTTATTTACATTTATTTACAATATATATGTACCGTTTTGTTGAATAACTTTCTGCCATTTTGTGGGCAGAGACATTATCCCGTTACTGTAGAAACTTTGGGACTTCTGATCAAAAAAACGGGACAAATAGTTTTGGCAGTCCTCTCTTGAGGTCAACCTTACAGAACCTAAAGAATTCTGCAGAGACCGAAACAGGTGAAAATCTGAAGGCGCAAGGTCAGGGCTATATGGTGGATGCACTAGGACCTCCCAGTCGAACTCTCTTAATTTTTGCTGAGTGGCTAAAGATGTGTGTGGTCTAGCGTTATCGTGATGAAAGACCACACCCTTCCTGTTGATCAATTCCGGCCGTTTTCTCTCGACTGCTTCCTTTAATCTCATCAGTTGCTGGCAGTAAAGATCAGAATCGATGGTTTTGCCGGGCGGTAAAAGCTCATAATAAACAATGCCCTTCCAATCCCACCATACACACAGCATCACCTTATTTCGTGTTAGGCCAGGTTTGGCCACAGTCTGTGAAGCCTGGCCAACTTTCGACCACGACCTTTTTCGCACGTTCTTGTCGTACGTGATCCACTTTTCATCGCCAGTTATCAATCTCTTCAAAAACGGCTCGGTTTCATTACGTCTCAATAATGAATCGCAAATGAGTACACGGTTCATTAAGTTTCTTTGAGTGAGCTCGTGTGGCACCCAAATATCGAGCTTTTTTGTATAACCAGCTTTCTTCAAATGGGTCAAAACTGTTTTGTGGTCAATTCCCAGTTCTTCAGCTACATCGTAACTACTAATATGCCGATCGTGCTCCACTCTTTCAAAAATGGCGTCCATTTTATTCGTAACAGGGCGACCAGAGCGAGGTGCATCTTTAACATCAAAATTTCCGGACTGAAAACGTTTGAACCAAATTTGTGCTACTCTTACTGACACTGCATCAGGTCCATAAACATCACAAATTTTTTTCACTGCTTGAGTTGCATTTTTGCCTTTTTTATAATAAAATTTTAAAAGTTATCGAATTTCTTCATTAGATTCACTCATTTTTACGGAGAGAAAAACAAATGAAAAATAGCGGGAAATAACTTTTTTTTATTTTTTTCTTTTCTTTATAATGGAACCTTTTTAATGTTACCAAAACCAGCCAGACACAAATAGTACAGTCAAAAAAATTTTATAATAAGTTTATACCTACGTTATGCGAAAAGACTTTTTCCCCGACCTAATATATAAATACGTACATACACACATACATAAATATATACATACATATTTTCTTAAGGCATTATTCTCAATGTCTTTGCCTTTTGGAAGCATCTTTAGAGCCACAGATAGTCTGACAAATCTTGAGAAAAAACCACAACAGACCGATAAAGTGACAAGATAAAAATAAAATAAAACATTCTTTATTGTCTTTAAGATCAACATGATCATTTAGATTCGTCAAACATTTAAACACAAAATCCGATATATTTTTTAAACAACAATGAAATAAATATGAGCGGTACCATAATAAAGACACAAAAGCAAATGGGTTTTTTGTCAGAATTTGTCAAGGTTTGTCAGTTTATCTGTCTGTTGTGGTTTTTCTCAAGATTTGTCAGTCTGTCGGTGATCCTTATCGGGGGTATTTGTCGGTGATCCTTATCGGGGGTATCTGTCAGTCAGCCTGTCGTGATTTTAAAGGAGGGAGGGGATTGTCCGTCAGTCAGTCAATCTGTCGGTGACTCTAACGAGGCTTCCAAAAGGCAACGAGATTGAGAAGAATGCCTCAAGAAAATCTCAGACAAACCTTGACAAAGAATCCATCTTAAAAAATCTAAACCTACTAGGCTTCAATAATTTATTGATTCAGGCGTTACTTTGCGGAAATCCATTGTAAGCAAGTGATGAATTAAAAATATCTTTGTAACAATTCCCGCGCTACTATAGTTTCTCGATTTTTCGGGACATCGTAAGACATCGTTGTTCTGAGGCAGGTAAGATAGGATACCTGAAGATGCCCTGTGTTAGGGCGAAACACGTGTCGTGTTGAATAGTTTCTCGATTTTTCGGGAAATTATAGTAGCGCGGAAATTGTTTCAAAGATATTTTTAATCCATCACTTGCCTACTAGGCTTCTTTTAAATTTTTAGAACGTTGGGCATTTTTCACACTTTCATTCGGACACTTCTAGGCTTTCTTTCATCATAATCATCACTGACCGATATAGCTTTCATCACCACCATCACGCTATCGACACCTCGATTTAATTTCATATTGTCAAAATTCAAAACTTTTTATTTCATAATCTATTACATAGTACTTGAAAACGTCAAAACTATAACAAATATAAAAAAACAATCAAAATATAATTACACTGAAATCACGAAGCTTAGATTCACTTGCGACCAAACAATTAAAAAAACAAAAAATATTTAAGTGTAAGTGAATCTAAGTGCCAGTTCCGAGCCACCGCTCTGTAAGAAGAACTGGCAAGAAACTCACAGGCTATGCTCTTTTAAATTATCGATTGGTTAGTTACAATCTTCATTTGTCTGTGACGCTATACAATGCAATATAATATAACATCAACATTATTCATGTTTTAAGTCATTCATATTAGAATAGCCTGTATGGAACGGGAGTTTAATCCCAAGCTGTCATTTCTTATTCCAGCAGCGGTAGGCAGAGATCACATCCTTCCACTTGCTACGATCTTGGCACACACTCTTAGCTTCATTCACACCCATTAACCTTCTCATACACGCCCGTCGGTTTAGGGTCAAAAACCTGCCCTTTCTCCAAAACCTTCTGGATTAAAATGTAAACATTTAATTTTATTTTGTTCCAGGAAAATTACAGGATGACATGGGTGTTACATAAACAGGTTGTTAGATTAAGTGATCGTTATCCTAGCACTATCCCGGTTGCCCTAGACTTAAGCTTAGGGCCCAGGGTCTGCTCACTGGTTCAACCAGAACTGATTAAATTTCAATCAGCTTGCTACATTAAGTGTTAGCAAAAAAAATAAGCTAAAATAACTTTGTTCTAATTCAGGAATTTGGCTGATTTTCAGTAATTACTCAGAACGGTTGCCGTCTGACCTCCGCAACCCAGAGGGAAACATCATTGTTTATCTAAAGAAAAAAAGATTTTATATGGAAACAACACTGTTATGTTGCTCTGTTATAAATTTAAAAAAAATGGTTTTAGACAACCGTCTAGCATAGGGTAGGATGTGTCTGATGAATATAAAGGAATACAGAATCCATATTGAAAGGGTGATGAGCTGATGAGTTTACAAAACACCTCCTACTTTTTTTTGATCGTAAATCATCAAAAAACCCACCTCCCGCTGTGGGTAGAATGGAAGGGTCAGACTTTTACTGACTAAAAACCATACATGTTCCTTCTTGAGCCTGCTGAGTCCCGAGGCCGCGGTAACCCTTTGGAACAGTCCCCCAACCCCGCCCTGACATCCTTCTGCTTCACTCACAGCGGGAGATGGACATTTGAGGATCATACACCCGAAAAGACAATGAGATTGTAATTCAAGTACCAAACCAATGGATAAATTCAGAAGAGCTTAGCCTGTGAGTTTCTTGCCAGTTCTTTATACAGTGCGGTGGCTCGGACCTGGCACTTAGATTCACTTACACTTAAATATTTTTTGTTTTTAAATTGTTTTGTTGCATGTAAGTGAATCTAAGCTTCGTGATTTCAGTGTAATAATATTTCGATTGTTTTTATATTTAATTTTGACGTTTTCAAGTACTATGTTAATATATAATATTTGGTTATTTTTAGACTGATAGCAAACTAATATTTAAAAAAAAAAATTAAAATGTTTCCTCTTGTATTTGTTATTTTCTATGGACATAAGCCAAGTAATGCTGAATAACTTTCACTCCAGCTCTCCTACGGATTTCCTAACTCCTGATTCCATCACGTAGCACACTCTGAGCATAGCTCTCTCCATTGCATACTAAGCGACTTCTTTAAAGTACCTTCAGTTCCCTTATACTGTGCAGTATATTAGCATACCATACATTTACGCCTGTATCAGCATACATACATTCACGCCTGTTTCCGCGAAGGGGTAGGCAGAGGCATATTAAAAGTAAAAGTAAAGTAAAAGTAAAAAAAATATTTATTTCATAAACTATTATACATAGTACTTGAAAATGTCATAATAAAAATTGAAAAAAAAAGTGTAGGTAAGTGAATCTAAGTGCCAGTTCCGAGCCACCGCTCTGTAAGAAGAACTGGCAAGAAACTCACAGGCTATGCTCTTTTAAATATATCCATTGGTTTGGTACTTGAATTACAATCTTCATTTGTCTGTGACGCTATACAATGCAATATAATATAACATTAACAATATTCATGTTTTAAGTTATTCATACTAAAATAGCCTGTACGAAACGGCAGTTTAATCCCAACCATTATACGCCCACACTTCGACAATTATTTAGTTGGTCCCACGTAATAGGTGGCGAGCCTATTGCCGCTTACCGGGCACATGTTCGCCAGAGCCTCGTCCGTTGATCGGCAGGTGCACCACTTGCAGGTGAGGTTGGCTTGGGCTCCTTAGGTCCTCGTAGGATCCCTATACACCTTCTATATATCAGCACTCGACCCGAACAATTGGTAAGGCGTTCCTGAGTAGGACCAAACTATTCGGCTTAGAATTCTGTGCCGCATGTGTTTTCAAGCTCCTATAGGGGCTATCCATAAATTACGTCACACGTTAAGGGGACATCCATTAATTACGTAAGTCTAACATAGGGGAGGGGGGGGGGTCCGGCCACATCTCACCAAAACTCACCAAGGGGGAGGCGGGGGTCTATAAAAATGTCACGTCAACTTTTTAAGTCAGAGAATATAAATTTTTATACCACATTAAAATTTTGTATTACAATATCAGTAGTACTGATTCAGTACCGTTCATCATTCGTTATAGTGCACCTTAAACGTGGTATCATTATTCTCCTCTTATTTCTCTGAAAAATGTAGTACATAGAAGACAAATCAAATAAATTAAATTATTTAAAAAATATTGGGTAAATCTCACGTGAGGGGGGGGGGTCCGACCACATCTCACCAAATCTCACCAAGGGGGAGGGGGGAGTCCAAATTTTTTAAAAAACACCTCACGTAATTAATGGACGTCCCCTAAGGAGGCGGGAGGGGGTTGACGAAGTGTGACATGGTGTGACAAGAGGGTGGGAGGTATCCAAAATTTGGTGAAGTCACATTTCAAAATCTAGGTCCTAAATTAATTTGAAACGATTGCCGTTTTATTGTAATTATTACTTACTGTACAAATGCAAAATATGAGACATCACACTCGAGAGGGGGGAGTCTCACAAGTGTGAACAGCTGTGACAAGGACGGAGGGGGGGTGGGGGGGGGTCAAAAGATCATGGAACGCTCCAACATTTTTCGGTCACCATGTCAAGTCACATTAAAAAAAGCTTAAGAACTGACGTTAAGTTAAGTTTCAGAGTTCTATATTTACAAGTTATATTTTAGTAATAATCATATTTATACATTCATAATGTTTTATACTCGGCCGAAGTTATTATTAACTGATAAAGTTATCATTTTATTTTGATTACCTAAATCTTTGTATATCGATCTCATTTATATGTAAAGTAATTTATTGTTGACAATGCTTTATATTTTTAAGGAATATTATTTAATTTTAATAAATTTTAATTATGATGTAAATGATAATAAAATGTCAATTATTAATATAAGTCACAACTGTCGTATGTAATTAAGAGAGAAATAAATTATTTTATAGTATTTAATTGTTGTTTTTTTTATAAATATATTTCATAATCACATAATTGCTAACAAACAGCTATTAACATCACAGCCTTATAAAGTCTGCTGAACATTGGCCTTCTCAATAAATTACATTCAATTGAGTTTATGTGCCCATAATCAGCACGCTGAGCAGGCGCCAGGTGGGTTTGTGATAGCAGTTCCAGCCAGTACGCAGGATGACGCTTCTGCCCATTCTGGTAGGATTTCTTACGACTGCCTGTGAGATACTCATTAATACTCAATGTCAATACTCAATTCTTCTTTCCTTCTTCTCTTCTTCTTTTCTTTTTCTTCTCTTCTTCTTCTTTTCTCCTTCTTCTTTATCTTTCTCTTCTTTATTGCACTCCATATGTCACAAAGATGTTATTTATAATATCACACAGATGAGAGGTGGTGGGACACTATCTTAGCAAGGTATCTACCACACGGCAAAGCGAAATATGTTCTATCACCTTGTAAGCATAATAATGTTATTTAGAAAAACATACTTTACAAAGAAAATATTTAAAAAGCAAAACAATGTATAAAAATATTGTATAATTATAGCACTTCAACAATTTGACAAAAACAATTTGTTTTTAAGTCAAAAAAAACTTATTTTGTCAATAATATATAGGTGTATAGGGATCCTATCAACATCCAAGGAGCCCAAGCCAATCTCACCTGCAAGTGGTACACCTTTTTTTTTTTCTTTTTTTTTTATCGTCGGTAAAAAAATGCTGTTTACGCACTGTCTCCCGGCCAATGGGGGGACCGGGAGGGGAGTTTGGGGCTCACTGCGGCAGATGCGAACACCGCAGTCCTACCCACTAAAAAACTTCCGACGACGCCCACCGCTGTTTAAAAAGGGGGCAGGGGGCCAGTGCCTGGGTTTGTAGCTTCTGGCACCCCGCCCGCGGCCAACGTCCCCCGGATCAGAACCGGGAGGACCTCCTCAGAGAAGCGCAGTGTGTCGCGCCCCTCCTACGTCCTTGTGCGGCTATGGCTGTAACTGGCCGACTTCTGGGAGGGTCTATAGCTAGATGGAAGGGGCCCCCTGCCCCAGCCACCTAAGACCCTCCAGGCGCGGCTGGACGGGCCCTCCTTGCCCGCCTGCTGCGCCAACGGCGTAGCCGGAGAGAGAGCGGATCCCGCTCCCTTTCCCGCTCCGCGGCCTCCTTCTGCGTCATCACCACTTCGCAGAAGGAGGCAATCGCCTCCCACGCCGTCTCGCTGTCGACCATCATGATGGTCGGCAGCGAGAGAGCGACTCCACCCAGGGCCGCGGTAAGCGTCGCCCGCGGCCCCGCCCACGCTGGGCACTCCACCAAAGTGTGATGCGCAGTGTCGACTGCGCAGTCACAGTGGTGGCAGCACCGGGTCGATTCCCCCTCGGCGACGTCACACAGATACTTCCCGAAACAACCGTGCCCGGAAAGCACCTGCGTGAGCCGGAAGGACATCGACCCCCACCGACGGCCGACCCATCGCTCCAAGATGGGCCCGACCGCCTCGAGGATACGGCGCCTCGAACCTTCGGCTTAAGTGGTACACCTGCCGATGAACAGACGAGGATCTGGCGAATATAAAATTTCCGGTAAGCGGCAACAGGCTCGCCACCTATTACGTGGGACCAACAATGTGATTGGCGAAGTGTGGGCGGGCGTATAATATGCCTCAGCCTACCCCTTCGTGGAAACGGTCGTGATGGCTGGTTCATGCGTCATACTCGTGAACGAGTGCTGCTTGTGGGGATTGGTCTGCTCTTGTCTATTATTTTTATTAGTAATTAAAAATGTTGCTAACTGAAGAAAAGTTATTATTATATTTTTATTTAAATCTAATTAATGCACATTATACAGGTGGGAATTCGTTTTTGATTAGGAACGCATAGTATTGTTCGAATGATTACATAAATGTTAAGACGGAATTGCTGTAAATGATATTATTCAAAAAACCAAATATATTTGTGGTTTGCAGCACATTTCATCAATATAATGTTATTTTGTTAAAATTATTTTATCCTGTAGCTTGAGTATGTCATGCTCACTTAAATGTTTAAGTGGAGGCGGACCCATTGCGGATTGGCGGAAGCAAGTGTATGGCGTCCTGCTGTTAGAATTTTTAAGCCGCCCATTAGGCCTCTAACATGGCTTAACGACTACCACACTTAGTGATAACCGGGACCAACGGCTTAACGTGCCTTCCGAAGCACGGAAGCGCTCGATATCAAATGCCACACAAACGGTCACCCATTCAAGGACTGACCTCTGTAAACTCTGCTGTATTTTGGTGATCGTTTCCGACCACCGAGAAATGTTTCACCTTCAAAACCTTCAATGTTTGTCTACTATGTTTACTTAGTCGTAATCATGCTCATATAACTTTAAAAAGAGTTATTTTTGTCTTTTATCTTCTTGTGACTGCAGAACACAGGTTTTTGTAGACTTGTGAAATTGTTTTACTACTAAATTCATTTTCTTGTAACTGGCGGGAGATAATACTAACCTTGACGATGTTCTTGCCCGTTCTTTTACGACCAAGCTCCCGCCCGCAGTGAATGGGCGCACTAGTTTTTAAGTTTTGACCTTCATAAGAGCTCTTTTGAGCTAAACTTGAAAAAAAATTTTTTTGACTTTGACTATAGTTATGAATTTGAAATAAGGATGCTACTAAAACCATAATATGAAAAAACAAATTGCTTTATTGATAAAAAAGATGAAACAACACAAAACAAACAATAAAACCACAAAACATACAAAGCACAAATGTTAAAACGTCACTAAATAAAACATCTGGGGTAATATACACGGGAAAAACATCTCGGTACTGTGTCTGTACAATATTTTCTTCTCCTACATTTCCACACTCTTTCTGAGCAGTCGCACTTGCGTCTAATGTCTACTCTATCATCGTCAACATTATCTTCATCAGATTCTTCTACAGAATGTTGTGGTTCTATAAATCTTGATCTAGTACCAACGCGAGCCGTTGATGCAGGAAGCCCAGTTGGAGATGGATTACTAGAACCTACAATCAATCCTTTAACAGAATAACCCAAATCAGTCTCAATGCACCCGGAATTAAAATTACCTTGGGATCGGTTTGGATTTGATTGCGCTTGAGTATGGCTTGCAGGGTATTGATAAGACGTTTGCATTGCATGTTCTCTTGACATAGCTCTGGGTCTATCCATTTGTATGGATTCAGGAGAAATTAGAGGTGATATCGCACTGGGCCCTACTTGTTGAATATTATCTGCTTGGTTGTTATAAGGACAGCATGCTCCCTCTTGCAGATCTAGGCGCCGGTTTCCACTGGTGTGTCTTTGTGGAAAAGGTTGTATGTTATTGTAGTTTGGATGAGGTTTTGGCTGATTTAAACTTGGTTCTTGGTAAGCATTGTATTCGTAGTCAGTGTTATTTCTATTTGATACTAAATTTGTTCTTCTAGATTGTGGATAGGTTTTATTAGGTGCAAAAGATGAACTTGCCGGTTCTTCTCCTTTAAAATCCGCATAACTTAACGAGTTCTGTTCACGTCTCCTTTTTATTCTATTAGTTAGTTCATCCACCATGTAGTTTATATTAAGATCGTTTACTTGCTCAAGTTCAGCATCTTTTTCTAAGTAGTTGGATATTTCGTGTTTCAAATTAATTTCTAAGAGTAAAGATGGATCACCCAAAGCAACTATTTGATTTTCGATTTCGCACAGTCGCTTAGCTAAAATCTCTCGCAATCTCTTCCGTACAAGATCATTTGATTCACTGTATACTGGTTTAACTGGTAGGAATTTGTACCAATCTTCTATTTCTTCTTCAAGCTGTATTCTGTGTGCTTCTTCTTTTAAACATTCCTTCTCTGGTATTGGAACACTATGTAATACTTCAAATGCATGTTTACATAACTGAGCGGAGTTAATTGAGCGAAAATCAATACCATGTCGCAATTTTGTACTTTCCGCTAACTCTTCGAGTCTCCTCATTAAGCGTTGTCTGTAAACGTTTGCCTTCATAGGGTCTTCCTCTTTATATTTTGTATAAAGAATGTAAGCATCAGCTGTTCGAACGACAAAACCATGCTGTAGTTGATCAGACATTTTTTTATAACAATCTGCTAGTTTTTGACGATCAAATCTATTTAAGAGTTTTTCTCGAAAATTTAGTTTATCTGTTAGAGAGTGCACATATTTCAGCATCAAGAGAACATTATTCAATATCTTGCTTTTCCATGTCTCTCTCATTGCTTGCATTTCGGATGTTTGTGGTAAACAATCAAGCATTGCATCAACTTTTTCTTCCATTACTAGTTCAAATGTATAATAATCGTTTTTGATATCTGGATTTGCTTGCAGCATAAAATATGATTTCCAAACACCATTATAAATTGCAGTTCTTGCCATGTCCACAAGATTACTCCGTTCAGATGTTGATGTTTCTAGGGGTAGTTCTTCAATGAGAGACTTAAATAGTTCGCTAAAATATTGATAAGTTTCAGACATGGACATTCCTTGAGGGAGTCTATTTAGTTGTTCTAGCAAAGTGTTCGTTTGATTGTGCAGGAATAATTCAATGTTTGGTTCTGCTCTTAAGACATCTGGTTCAGTTTCGTTTCTCTGATGTTCCAAAGGCCCTTTAGATCCAGCTATCATCATGGGGATACTTATTGTCGCCATGTTACGAATATTAAAACCTGATGGATTGCTATAATGTCCAGCTTTTGAATCATTTACTACACAAGATTTATTTGCGATGTCATCATTAATATTGGTACACTGAAGCATTTCGGATTGACTAAATATTTCATTTATCACCTTGGTACTAGTGGTTTGTTGGGTGTTATGTGTTTTATTTACACTTTGATTTTGATTTATTAACACAGGAACTCGAATACTTCTTATTTTATTCATTAGGTCAGCTGCGCATTTGAGGGCCATCGAATCATCGTTAACAATCAATTTATTCATCCATTTAAATATTTGATATCTCATTTGTTCTTTTTCGCAATCAGAACTGCTTTTACTTGCCGGATTAAGTCTCAAATATTTTTGTCTTTCAATAATATCTACAGCTAAGTCGTTTACAACAATTTCTCTAAATCCTCTGTCATGAATCTTAGGTGTTTCCAAATCCTTGAGCCAATCATCGATCTGTTCCACTAACTGTTTGAAGTAAATTTCAGTACCATCTTCAATCTGATTTGTGCAGTCAGATAAGTTTTCACTGGGCTTAGAAATACAGTTTTCATTGGTTTTGTTTTGTATAGAGATGGCATCTTTGTCGTCTCGTTTCATCAAATCGACTTTTGTCAAATATAATTTCAGGTTCATTACATTGTGTGAAATAATTTCAGGATCTTGTATTGGATGTAATAGCTCTTCCATAGTATTTATTATTTCAGTAGAAGGGTCAGAATGTCTACTGCATAAGTTGTATGCTAAATTGCCCATTACTCGTTCTAGACTTTGTTTCTTGTTTATATCTGCGTTTCTATACAATAGTAAAGTCTTTAACCAATCATTTAAAATAACTTTCATGTCACATTCTTTCAGCAGAGCTCTGAGCATAAATATTCGTATGTCATCTAATAATTTATCTTTGTACTTATAAAGTACTTGTTTGGGTTCCTGCACAAAACTTATATTGTATTTCAACCAATTAGTTATAATGTGACTCATTTTAAAATTACACTTGTATTCTTTTTTAGTATTCCATAGCTGCAGAGCCAAATTATCAATATTATTGGTTTGGGTTTTATATTTCCAAATACCAGCACTTTGTCCATTTTCCAACCATTGGCAAATTATATTTCGTAATATCTTAAGCTGCTGTCTATCTTCTCTGTTTAATTTACTAAGAACATCGTTAGCTTCTGTAACTTGCCTTTGTGTGGGCTCCTTGCCCATTTGAAATAATGGTATACTCTGTAATCTTATTGATAGTTTTGACACATGTTGAAAAATTTCCAAATGTTGACCTAATTCGATCTTGTTAGCCCATTGAAATATTTGATATTCGAGATGCCTCAGTTCATATTCTCTATCACTCTTAGGACCCAAATTCGTTTTCAAATACATACATCTTTGTACGATATCTTCTGCTAAATGATTTAATGCAGTTTTTTTAGAAATGACGCTATGAAAATTATTTAAATGTAAATCTTCTAACCAATTTTCAATTTCTTTAATTATCAGATTTTTATAATTCGTATACTGGTCTGTGTTTTTTATAAATTTGATTTGCTCAAACTGCTTATTAGAAATGTTTAATCCATTGGAGTTATTTTCGTAAGTGGTTGTTTTTGAATTAAGCAAAATTCGGTCATTAAAGTGTAAAAACAATTTAGAGGCATGATATTCAGCTTTGTGATTAGGAATTCCACCAATGTTGAATAAAATGTTAGAAATCTTTACTTCAGCACTTTCATCTGGTTCTAATTTCTCGACATTTAACATTATATCTTTCAATACGTCTACGAGTTCTTCTTCAAGCAATAATAACCGCTTTGTGCTAATAGATGTCAAAGTTTCCTTCATAATTCTGGAAATTTCATTCGAAACAAATGTTTTGATAACTTGTAGCGAGTCTTGACAGTAGATTTGAGTACTTTTATTATTGCTATGCAAAATAGTATAACCGTTGTAAATACTACTTAATTCGTTGAATAAGCAAGATGCATATTCCTCTAAGACATGTGATTTACATTTACTACTAATTTGTAAAGGAAGTTCTTCTGAATAAAACACCACTTCCATAGGCTGAGATACTTTATTTAATTACTGCCACCTTTCTATAGAAGCTGATGTGACAAAACGATGACGCGATGTATCTACGCATAGTGACATCTAGCGGCAGTTTTACAAACTAATATTTGATATCGTTACTGCATTTTAAATATACGTAACGCCGTCTAGTAGCAATTATGTAAACTAAAACTAATAAATAAATGTAATTAACTAGATTGAACATTCCGCCCACCATGGACAGAATGTACATATTTCCGCCCACCATGAACTACCCTTCTAAAACCTAGTGGACTGTATTTTCAATATAACAAGTGATCATTATTCACGGTGGCTAGAAACTATAAAATAATTTTTGTTAAAATTACAAAATCTCTAAAGTTGATAAGACTATAACTAAAAACGAATAGCTGAATATAATAATAAAAAGTAAATGACAGGTACTATTCCAAAGATTTCAATTACTGACAGGCAATACACACAATTTTACAACGGGGCGTTTTATTATGCTACCCTTACATTTCAAACTCACAACCCTCGTAACGTCGTCCAAACCTTTGTGTTTTTCAGTAATAATACCTAAGAGCCATTTTGCCGGAGGAAGATCGTCTTCCTTAACAAGAACCACTGTCCCAACGTTTGGTTCTGGTGTTTTATGAGCCCATTTATAACGATGCAAGAACTGTGTTAGGTATTCACTAGACCACCGGCGCCAGAAGTTTTGTAGCATCCTTTGTGTTAGCTGCCACCGCTTTAAACAAGAAACTGGTGAGCTTTCGTAACTGCTGTCTGGCACCAATATCAATGGTTCGCCGATAAGGAAATGTCCTGGGGTGAGAGGTACTGGGTCCTGTGAGTTAACACTCATTTGGGACAACGGTCTGGAGTTAAGACACGCTTCAATTTGGTACAGTAAAGTGCTGATTTCTTCAAAAGTCAATGTCGCGGTTCCCAGCACTCGTCTCAGATGGTGTTTCGTGGATTTTATTCCAGCCTCCCATAGTCCACCGAAATGTGGTGCATGTGGTGGAATAAAATGCCATGTTGTGCCGTTAGTAGCCAAACTCTCCGCAATCTCTATTGCGAAGGTTGATCTTTCCTGAACCCATAAGGACCTAAGCTCGCGTGCTGCGCCCACAAAATTAGTTCCATTATCACTGAAAAGATCAGCGCAATGACCTCGTCTAGATACAAAACGTCTAAACGCAGCAAGAAAACCCTGTGATGATAGGTCACTCACAGCCTCCAAATGAACGGCTCTCGTAGCCATACAGATGAATAAACAAATATAGCCTTTATATGATCGATGACCTCTCCCTTTTGTTGCTCGAATTTGAATAGGGCCAGCGTAATCTACCCCGCTCTGATGAAATGGACGGATTGGTGTTACACGAGCAGGTGGTAATTGTCCCATAAGCTGATGTCTTGCTTCTGCTGCGTAACGCACACACCTAACACACTTCCGAACAAAAGATTTAGTCTGGTTTTTGATGTCTAAAATCCAATACATTGATCGTATGAAGTTTACCATCAATTGAGGCCCACCGTGCAAGGTTTTATCGTGAGCGTTAGCTATAATTAAGTTAGTCAAATGACATTTTGCCGGCAAGATTACTGGATGTCGTTTATCCATACCGATGTCAGCTCTATCAAGCCTACCGCCAACTCTCAAGATGTTTTCGTAGTCCAGAAAGGGAGTTAATGAGGTGAGTTTACTTTTATTATTAATTGTTCCTTTCATTTTAATATCATTGATTTCTTGAGAGAAGTGTTCAATTTGACATGTTCTAATATAAATATGCAATACTTGAGTTAATTCACTATTTGTTACCCACCCAGGAAATGTTTCCCCTGATATCTTCAATTTACTTATAAACCTTCGGCAATAGGCCATAACTCTCTGCAATCTTCGCAAGGATGAAAATCTGGCCCACAAAGAATTTTGGTCTACAGGTATCGTATGATATACCTTCACATTCCTTTCCTCTAAATTTGTGTCATCAGTATGTTTCGTTATATAATTTATACTTGAATTCCTCAACCAGATCGGTCCAGTTTTCCATAACGGAAGTGATGCACACTCTGATGGTCGCACACCCCTAGACGCATAATCTGCTGGATTATCACTCGATATTACATGTGACCATTGATCTCTATCCAGGATATTTAAAATTTCAGACACTCGGTTCGCGACAAAGGTTTTCCAGCGACTTGGGTGACGGCTTAACCAAGCTAATACAACTGTAGAGTCCGTCCAAGCATGTAAGTTATCCTTTGTAACCTTTAACACTTCTGCGACTTCTCTTAATAGCTTGGCCAATAGTACGGCTCCGCATAACTCCAGCCGCGGAATAGAGACCTGTTTTATTGGTGCTACTTTCGTCTTACAGGTTATGAGATGAACATGCACATTTTCAGATTCATCTAACACGCGCGCATACACCACAGCGGCGTAGGCATCGTTGGAAGCATCGCTGAAACCATGCAATTCTAGAGTAAGGTTTTTCTGAGTAAGTCCGATCCATCTCGGTAAACGAAATTTGGTAAGTGCTATAAGTTCTACGCGGTAAGTAATCCAATCGTTTAGTAATTTTGATGGTAGCTCTTCATCCCAACCCATTCCTTCCAGCCATAACCGTTGAATAAATATTTTTGCTTTCACTATAGTTGGAGCTATCCATCCCATAGGATCAAACAGTTTTGCAATATCACTAATAACCTTTCTTTTTGTTACAGGTTCGCAGATTGGCGGGAGCTGCACGGCGTATTCGAATTCATCAGTTCGTCGATTCCAAGTCAGGCCGAGTATTTTTATTAATTCATCTGATTTTAGTTCCAGATTATCTTCTATTGCATTATTCGTTACACTTATTGCTTTCAATAACTTCTCACTATTGCTTGACCATTTTTGTAGTTCAAAGCCTCCTTTGTTTAATACATCGCCAATTTCTACAAATATTTGTTTGCCTTCGGCGATAGTTTGACAGCCAGTCAATAAATCATCCATATAAAAATCGTTCAAAATTTTATCGTAAACTAAAGGAGAATTTTTTCCTTCGTCGTGAGCTACCTGATGCAGAGTTCTAACTGCCAAATAAGGCGCGGCGGCAGTACCAAACGTTACCCTCAACAAACGCAAGTGCTGAAGTTCTTCGTTACAAGTAGCCCTCCATACTAATCGTTGGTAATCTATATCATTTTTATCTACCTTTATTTGCCGGTACATTTTAACGATGTCGGCTACTAGACATATAGGATGAAGTCTCCACCTCATCACTATATGGCGTAGATCCGACTGTAAAGTGGGGCCTACCATTAGTTCGCTGTTTAGTGATACGCCATTATTATCACGACACGAGGCATCGAAGACTACTCGAAGCTTTGTGGTAGTTTTATTAGTTCTGATCACCGCATGGTGAGGTAAATAAACGCTGTCTGATTTATTGATCTCATTTGGTGGTATTATTTCCATATGGCCTAACTTCAAATATTCTGAAATTACATCGGAGTACTGCGTTCTTACGTCGGGTGATTTCAATAAACGTTTTTCCAATGACAAAAACCTTCTGGTAGCTATGTCACGAGAATTTCCATATTTGCAAGTCGGTTCGATATTTTTGAATGGTAGGTTAACTATATACCGACCCAATGAGTCTCTCATGGTAGTTTGCTTAAACAAATCTTCACACCGTTGCTCTTCTAATGTGAATTCTTTTCGTAATGAAAAATTCTCAGATTCTATATCCCAAAACTTTTTTAGATCGAATTCTTCATTACTAACATCCGAATGGAGGATGACTGTAGTATGGCAACTAGTGGTATGTGTTTTGTTACTGTTGTTGATCTCGCCAGATAAAATCCAACCAAACCGTGTGTTCTGGGCAATAAGTGTTCCTCGTGGGTCTCTCATGAAACCTTCGCATAGTATCTGACAATATACCTCTGCTCCTAACAATAAGTCGATTTTATTTGGTATGTTAAAGTCTGGATCGGCTAACGTCATTCGTGGTATGTTTGGCCATAACTTTGTAATAAATGTTCTTTCTGGGAGGAATGACGTTAGCTTGTTGAGTACATGAGCCTTGACTTGAATAGTGAACGTTGGATCTTGCATTGATTTTAGTTTAATATTAACAATATGTTTGGAATTCAGTGATGTACTACTATCACCTCCTACCCCCGTAATGACACTATTGGTTTGTATTTTCTTCAGTCCAAGTAGTTGAACTGCGGCCTCCGTGATAAAGGATGCCTGCGATCCCTGATCCAATAAAGATCTTAGTGTCATATGAGATCCATTGTTCGTTTCAGCCTTGACCAAAGCTGTCGCTAACAAAACTTGATTCTTGTTATTTGAGAAACAAGTGGTAACTTGACTTTCTACGATCTCGCCTAATGTTGTTGCTGTTGCCGCAACAATATTGTCATCACTGACTGGTAAGCTAACTTCAGGATTGTCCAGTGATACGTTAGTATTGTTTACATGTAATAATGAATGGTGTTTTCTTTTGCAGATTTTGCATCTGGTGGACAAATGACAAGATACAACTGAATGATTTGGGCCTAAGCAGTTGTAACACAAGTTTGAAGTTTGGACAAAATTACGACGGGCGGAAGAGTTCTCTTTTGCGAATTTTTTACAATTTCCCAACTTATGATCGGTATCAGAACAATAGGAACATAAGACTGAATTTTTATTGTTTATTTTATTTACAACATGATGTGAATGAGTACTTTTTGTTACTTTAGGGTTTAAAAATTCTAATGCCCTAAACCTATGCTCTGTAAATTCTAGAAATTGTTTTAAAGTTGGTAATTCATTAGTAAGATCACAAATTTTTGCCTCCCATTGTTTGCGTGATTCAGCGTCTAATTTCGATGACAAAATATAAATAACTATGACATCCCAATTGTCGACATTCACACCTACATTTTTCAAAGCATTAAGGCATTCGTTAGTGGTGTCATAAAGTTCTTTGAGAGCATTTGACGATTCACTAACAATATTTTTTTGACAAAAAAACTTTTTTAAAATACAATTTGTTACATATTTTTTATTATTAAACCTATGTTCTAATAATTGCCAACACACGGAGTAGTTTTCACTTGATATCGGTAGGTGCCGTAGGAGCTGTTCTGCTTCACCTGTTAAATAACTTTTTAAGTAATGAAGTTTCTGCACTTCTTGTAAGGCTCTATTGCTGTGAATGAGGGATATATACAGGTCTCGGAAAGTTGTCCACTCCGAATATTTCCCAGAAAATGTTGGTATTGCAATTCTAGGTAACTTAACTCCCATCAAACCCACGTCACCATGTGATTCGGTCACATTTTGTGTCTGACCGCTGCTACATTTCTTTAACCGTTCCTTTAGTTCAGTTTTATACTCCGTATACAAGTCCTCAACTAGGCTATAAGTATCTTTACAATTGTATTCAGATTCTTCAAATTCGCGTTTGCTAAGTCCACAAATTAATTTTTGATGTGTTGCCTCAAATGTAAACCAATGCTTTTCTATAATTTCAATTCTTGTCTCAATGTAGGATGTAGTTACTCTTTCCTTTGGGGATTTTTTAAAGTTAATAAATGCTCTATGAATTTGTTTGTAAATATCTTCTTGTACCCTTATTAAAGATTCCATTTGAAATATCTTTCAGTAAATTATTTTCTACTACCAAAATTTTAATTTAAAATTTTACAAGTCCAGTAAACCAAATTTTTCTAAGTCCAGTATGGGCGAAATTTTTCTAAGTGTTTGAGAATCTGACACTTAGGTGAAATCGGGCATGGATTCCCCGTTCAAACCACAAATTCAGTAAATTTTTTACAAGTCCAGGCAACCGCAAGATTTTTCTAAGTTAATTCTTTATATGTTATAAGGTCTATTTTTGCTTGAACTTTTCTACTATATAATGTTCCGAATGTACTTACAGTTTTTTATTTTTCACCCATACAACTGCTTAACTTCGCTCACTGCTTAAGATTCCCTTTGTTTGTTTCCACCAGATGGCGCCACCGTCGCTAGTTCCAGGTCCAGATTTCTTAATCCGGCTCGAATGATCATGAATAAAACACCACTTCCATAGGCTGAGATACTTTATTTAATTACTGCCACCTTTCTATAGAAGCTGATGTGACAAAACGATGACGCGATGTATCTACGCATAGTGACATCTAGCGGCAGTTTTACAAACTAATATTTGATATCGTTACTGCATTTTAAATATACGTAACGCCGTCTAGTAGCAATTATGTAAACTAAAACTAATAAATAAATGTAATTAACTAGATTGAACATCTTCTAATAAATCTCGGATAACTTGTTTCACACTCTGACTGTTTTTGATTTTTTTAGGTTCCAGATATGGTTTAAGGTGTTTTATTATATGTGACAAAATTTCGTCTTTGCTTACCAATCTATCTAAATAATCTTTTTTCTTCATGGGAACTTTGCTTAGCCAGTTTCTTACAATATGTTTTATGTTATATTCCTCATTATCTTTCTCATATTCACTGCGGTATATTTTAACTGAGTACTGGTTTCTTGTGGGTTTCAAAAACATACTTTTCAGTTTTCGGATAATATTATCCGGTAGTTCTTTGTGATATTTTTTAGGAAAAGAACTATGATTTTTTCTAAAAAAGGTTTTAAGCTTTTCTCGTATCTTTTCTTCTTCTTCAGGTTTATTAAGGTTTCTTGCAAGTCTCTTCATCTTGAGATTCCAAAATTCTTTAGAAACTTCATCGGTATAAACTTTTTTTATCCATTGTAACAGTTCGTTGGAAAAATCATTTTTGTTTGCTGAGTTTTCATGGGATGTCGTGTGGTAATTTAATTCCGCAAATGCATTGTCCGTATACGCTGTATGCGTTAAACTTACACATGTTTGAACTGTTTTTCTGTGTTTCTCTATTTCTTGATGTAATTCCTAAAACAAAAGCAATCTGGATATAATTCTGCTCACTCCTAGAGATAGATCTCGTGTTTTTGATAAATGAAATTGAATATACTCACTTCTTTAGAAAGCTTAGGTTTTGTATCAAGCTTTACAAGCTCACGAACTGTAAAAGAAATAAACGATCTCATGAAAATGAAAAATGTTATGTAGTGCGAAAATTGTTTTTTATTATTGGTCTTATAAAACAGTATTTTGTTTAACGTAAACAACAAACACATTTCAAATATTATAATTCCCTAGTAAACGTTTTAAAACTTAATGTCAAGAAATTGAATGTTAATATTTTAATAATAATACGGACAATTGTACGGTAGGGGTCCGTAACATTCAGGGTCATCATCAAAGGCGCCGTAAGCATAACAGGGAGGAGGTTTTCGACACCGCATGGGTCTTCTTCTCATGCAACGGCATTTTTCTTCATCTACCTCATTTCCCTCATCATCATCATCATCATCATCAAGATCCAAACGTCTTCTTGCCATATCGCTTTGACCACTCTTTTGACGTCTTATCTTCTTTCTATCAAGTCTTGGAGGCACTCTATCACTAATTAATTGTTGAGGAGTAGAAAACCCTTGTGGTTGACCATAACTGGTTGCGTTTTCGTTATAATTCCGATTTATATCATTACTTCGGACCCGGCTTCTCTGTATAGATTGATGTTCATTCTGGTAAAATCTTTCCTGTTCTAAAGCAGAGGGAGACCTTCTATTTATATTTCTATCAGTTTCCAGGTATTCCTCTGCATGTCTTGGATACTGTAGTCGTTCATTTCTATTATTTTCTGTATATTGATGATTGTTTCTTTCAAATGGTGGAATTGCGGTATTGTAGTTATCGTTGTATTCAAGTTGAGTAGGTGCCATTGGTTGTTGAAAAGAACGATTATTTAAATATCCTTGGCCGGATGTCATCGGAAATGATGCATTTGTGGGTCGATATTCGTTCTGATCCTCTACGGCGTAGCGAGGGGCACATGGTATTTGATAAGTTGGTGGTAGTGTTGTTGAAGGATTCTCAAATTGTATTTGGTGTTCAATATTTACTGGATTTCTTCTTGGTACAAAAGGTGGTTGTGTTGGCTGGTAAGGGTGACTATAATCATTATTAATATTGTCAGCTTGGTTATAGCTCGGTAATTTAGTTTCTTCAAGACTTAAAAACTCATCGACGTCTTGATTTGGGTGATTGCGATATCTAAGCGGTGGGTCATGTTTTATAATATAACTAGGCTTATTCAATAAAAGTAGTCTGTTAGAGATGTCAGGAGATATGGAGTTTGACGCAGTTTGGTTGCGCACGGCTTCAATCGATTGACTGTTTATTCTTTGACTCTGATCTTGGCAACATTTTTTTAAAGGTAAAGAGGATATGACGGGTCTATTATTCCCTTCTTGAGTTGAAAAAGTTGAAATTATAGGTCTGTTATTTACATCTTGTGGAGGTGGCTTAGGTGAGTAGCATTGAATAGAACTGTTTGACAGAGGCGGTTGTCGTGTTAAAGACATGTCATTATCAGTTGGGGGTTTGTGTCTTTGCGGCTGTGTGCATAAACTTTCATTCTTATCCAAATTATCAATTTTATTGCTACAATTCGTCAATGAAGCTTCAGGGGGCACAGGAAGCTTATGGTCAACAGGAATATTTTGCACTGGCTTAGGTTTAGGTAAACTCTCTGCCATAGAGAAAAATTCATTTGACGGTATTGAGTTTGCATCGAAACGTCTGCAAGCGTTTGGAGATGTGTCAACTTCACCATCTTTTATTATAAAACTTGACTGTTCAACCAGAGCGGGTCTGTCAGGCATTTCAGAGAAACTCGAGCACAACGGCATTTGTATACTGAATTCGTAATATCCAACTGAATCCAAAAAGTTAACAGCTTTTCTTGAACTATTATTACAATCTTGGTCCTTGTTTTTTAACCTATTCGTAAGCTCTTGTGCTAAAGAGTCAATAGTTAAATCGTTTTTTGATTCCAAGGGCATTTTTTCTAATATCAAAGAAATTTCATTTTTCAATGCATCCTTTCCAGGAGAATCGGAGTTATTCAAATCGTTTTGATGTTCTAAAACTATCTTAACTAAATCATTTCTAAGATTATCAGGTACAAATTTACTAGATTCCTTATTTCCATTACTCATCGGTAAGTCAGTTAGCCAATGCTGTACTTCTTTAACTATTTGTATCTTATTAGCTTCATCATCCAAAGTTTCCTCGGGAGGCAAAGATACTTTATGTAGTGCATTCAAAATACTATGTAATAATAAATCCGAATCGATATCTTTTAGCTCCTTTTGATGAGTTTTCTTTATACTTGCTACGAAAGAATGGGCTTTGTCTATTAATTTCTTTCTGTACACTTCAGCTCTCTTATGATCACTTTCTTGAAACTTTACACATAATATATAGTTATCGACAATGTTTTCAATTTGTAAGCTGTCAAGAGCATTGGGTGTATGATTTTTTCTGCTGACACTATTGCCTCCTTCTGGAATATGCTGTAAAACGTTTTCTGTCAGCTTCTGTCTAAAATTAGCAGGAGCTATAGAATTTTTAACCGTGTCTATAGTATTTGTTGCTTTTTGAATAAGTTTAGTCTTAAGTGATATTCGTTTGGAGTTTAACTCAGAACTTTCTGGAAAGCAGTCTAACAATTCGTCTAGTTCATTGTCTAAAGCATCTTCGTAGTAAAAATTGTTCTCAAATGTAAGAGGGTGAAGTTTAAGCTTTGTTATAGCTTGCCAAATCCCGTTATAAAGTCCTTGCCTAGCCTTTTCAGCTATAGCAGCCTCTTTTGGCGTAGTAGATGTAATAGGTATTTCCTGTACCCAATTTTTCAAAAAGTCATCAAATTGATCGTTTAACTGCTTCAAAGACACTGAAGAATGGTCAGCCTGTGTAGATCCTGTGTTGTTACAGCATGAAGAAGGTGAGATCTTGCTGTTCTCCGTAGAATGGTTATGTGTTTTTGTCTTTAACAGTCCATTGCCTTGTACTTTACATGGATGAGCACATACAGTTTCTAAGAAATTGCTTTCGCTGATATCATACTGCGTGTGATTTACCTTTGGGAAATCAAAATGTTTTGAACATTGTGGAATTGAAATACTTCTTATTCTCTGCATTAGGGCAGGTGCATGTGACAGCATTTCTAAATTATTCTCCTGGCAAAGATTACTTGTCCATTTGAATATTTGATATCTCAAATATTCTAGTTCGGCTTCCTCAGTGTTCTTATAGCCGCAATTGATCTCCAAATATTTGTGACGATCTACTATGTCTCTTGCTAAGTTCAATTTTGCTTCTTCTACAGCTGATTGTTCTTTTACGTGCACATTCTCAAGTAACCATTCTTCAACTTGTTGCTGTACTTGGTTTGAATAAGTTTTCAAATTACCATTTGTATCTGACTTATAAAGTTGCGGTTTATTAGGACTTATCGTAGGCGTATCTCCCAAACTTTTGCTTTCATTTTGCATACATATAACATAATTTGAGTTAAAAGTAGTACCAGGATTGTACGTATAATTTTTACATGTTTTATTAACATCGAATATTCTCTTGATATTGACTAATATCTGACTCGTAAATAATCTTGCTTGGTTTTCTGGGAATTCTTCAACTGTCGATAATAATGATAGAATACAGTTTGTAAGATTTTCATCGCTATTATAATAAGCAGCTGTGATCGAGTCACTTATGATTTTAACCATTTCCTTTTCTACGTGCAATATTTTATATCTTACAAACACAGGTACACGTAGTTCATGTAAAACATATAATATAATCCTTTTGATGTTGTTTTTATGTAGAAATCTTCTGTTTTTGATCTTAAAACGAACAGGTTTCTCTTTTCTAAAGCAAATGTTCTTTCTATGTTGACTTACGTTGCTTTTCTTTGCTACCATATTTTCTAGGTATCGTAAATAAGCCTGATCATAATCTATGTTTACATTTACACCTGACAATATGTTTGTAATTATAGGCATAATACGTGTATTTCTGTCACAAACTGTGCTGCTATGTATATGACTCATATTTGTACCAGTTACTTTTTCTTTATTTCTATAATGAATTTTATAAGTTTTGCCTTTTAGTGATGAACGTCTCGTATCCTTTCTAGCTTTGGTAATGTCCTTTCTTTTCATTATGTTCTGCAGTTTAACTTCTGTTTTGTCTAACTCCGAAAATTTACAAATCAAATCAACAATTTCATTTGCTATAGTGTCTCTATCCATTCGAATATTATCAGACAACAGCCAAATGTAATCCAATATCTTCTTAACTTCACTTTTGACAATTTCTCTGTTACGCGCTTTATTAAAATTCTTCGCAACCTTTACCAAATTTTGGCATATCTGCTTCAAAATCTTAAGTCTCAAAGCATAGAGCTCCGGTATAGTTTCATAGCCCACCAATACGTTTTGAAATATCTTTAAGATTTCATTGTCTAGATATTTACCTTTGTGTATGTTCTCATTAGATTTTGATGGATTTCCCAAATACGTCTTGTTTGAGCTATACTCTGTTTTGTTTACTTCAATGTTGCTGGATGGTGCTGTATTTATCATCTCATCGCTTCTAATGTTCACATAGGGAGAAGAAGTATCTATATTATCTTCAGTTGTTGGACCTTGTATGTCAATGTATCGACTCTCGTGTTCGCTCGCTATTGGTGACATAGCAACTGCTACCTAAAAGAAAATTCAAACTTGTTCAAATATTATTGGTTTTTATAATCAATAATTCTTGATTATTGGAGTATCTATATTTTAGTTAGGTTTCATCTATCTTTACAATAGGACTTGACGAAACTTTGTTAGGGCCAAGAACAAAAATTATGTAACACTATATTTATTTTTGAAAATTTAATCTATTTTTTAAACTAGAAATTACAAAATCATATGTATTAATATAATTTTAAATCAGTTAAAAATTACCGAAGTTAAAAAATAACCTTAAAGGTCCGCAACGTTACGAGACCGCGAATATGCTCGCAAGACTTTATACAATGTATGTCAATGTGTTTAAGTATATTTTCTATTAGTATCTTTTATGTCAATATGTATCCACTACTAGTTTGAAATTACCAACATTTTACTATGTGATGTGTAATAAATAGGACCCTATAAAATATTGTGGACAAATCTATCTAGATTTTTGTGCAACAGAGTTCTTACAGTCCGTTTTAATGTTGGGATCTTTGGTGTTGTAATGACTTCCTTGGAAACCATATCTGCGGCAGCTGTAATAAAAAACATATTTATTGACATTAAATTTTGTTTCTATTTCTTCTACCCTCCTAATGTTTAGCATGCTATGGAGAGAGATATGCTCTGAGTGTGACAGAGATGTGATAGGATCAAAAGTGAGGAAATCCATTGGAGAACTGGAATGACAAACATAGCAAGATGTATTTGCAGACTGAAATGATGATGATGACACAACCACCAGTAATCAAATTAAGGTTCAGGGGGTATTTAATATGTATCCATGTTAAGTATTTGTTACATTATTTTTAATCCATACCTTGCACTTCCTTACATTCGGAGTTGCATTCCTGTAAAATTTATACATCCACAAATTAATAGTAATTCTGTTTGTTGAAAAGATCTTGTTATTATTTATGCAATGCCTCAATTACCTAACTACAATACTTTCTCACCGATAAAATAGATGGTTGATAAACACAGTTTTGCAACCCATAACGGTGTCTTAAATCTGAGTATGCTGGTTGGCTATGTGGCTGAAAATAAGTGGAAATTTGCATAAGTTAAAAAAATATACTTTATCATCTTGACCCTTTCACGTCCAACTAATGTGCAGTGGTGTCGGCCTAGAATAGTACCTGCTCCTCTCACCTTACGGGGAGACGTAAGAGTCATACTGCGTACTAGTTAGATATGGATGTACTTTATTGGGGAGGCCAATGTTCAGCAGTGGACCTTATAAGGGAAATGGGAAATTATATTCGAGAAATGGGTGAACAAGTCGTTGAATGTCAAAATCAAAATCAGAATCATTTATTCAAGTTTGGCTCAATAAAGCTCGCCCATTCACTGCGGGCGGGAGCTTGATCGTAAAAGAACGAGCAGGAAAATCGTCAATGTTATTTTTTCTCCCTGAAGTTATAAGCAAAAGTATTTAATATTAAGACAATTTGATAAGTCTACAAAATCTTGTGTTCTGCAGTCACTAGATTTTAAAGAAAGGTAGAAATTAACCTATTTTTAGCAAGGTGAACGTAATTACGAAAAAACATAATAGTCATGAGCAGACCAGTCCCCACTTGCGGCACCCGTTCACGAGTATGATTCATAAAACAGCCTTCGTTTCGTTCAACCATACTTTAGGTAACGTAACGACCCGGCGCATGACGTCATCATCGCAGACCCATTGAAGTGCGAATGACTTACTTACTCAAGCTACAGGATTAAATAATCAAGATATTACCCACGGAGAATTTTATTTATGGAAATTGAATATATAAAATTGGCCATCTATCATTCTGCTTCCTGGCTCATTATTGTTTGTCTGCAATATATAGGCGTACATTAATAATCATACAAATAACTTACTGGCGTAGTATTTCGTTTATCCCTTGTTTTTCTAACACCATCTTTTGATTTGCCTTCAACGTTCCAGCGTCTATGATCAGGCCCTTCACAGCAATCGGACCATCTGGCTCTGGCCTCTCTTGTAGGACATCTCTCTAAATCATATCTATCTGTAGCTACATTGTCATATAAACTATTTCTTTCTCTATTGCTATTCGCAGTATCGTAGTTACTATTATTATTAGCTAAACTTCTTTGCGACATTCTATCTGGAGTGATTTGGCTACTGTTTTCGATATTGTTGCTGCCTGCTCGTGTTGGGGATAAACATTTGCTTTGATTTGATTTTGATTCTGAAATGTGTACAATATATATTACTCATTGCGAGACTAGGTCGAGGTCAGGCCATGGATGCGCACTTCAGGAGGCAGTTTAATACTTTGCCAAATCCAACAATAGGGCGACTGCGTTTGAAAATCCGCACTGGGTCAGCTTGGTGGAATATGACCTGAACCGCTCAAATGTTTGTGAGACGAGGCCTGAGCCAAGTGGTGATATGTTTTTGGGCTGAGATGATAATAATGATTTTTACCAGTAACTGATGAAATGAAAGGACAGTAAAAATAATGGCATGGATATAGTCTTTATTTGATAAGAGACAACTAGAGCATGTGGTGAGAAGAATAATGGGTTGGAAGAGCGATAACGAGATGGGTTAAGTGTTAGAATAATTTTTGATATGATCAAAAAGGGGTGTGAATCGATAACAAAAAACTGGTGATGTATAGAAAAAACAGTGGAGACCACGGCTTCTGAAGCGTTGTGTAGGACGCCCTCCAGCTAGGTGGAGCGACGATATATAAACGGCAGCGGTTGGACACGAAGAACTAAATGAATGAATGAAAGATAGGCTGGTGATGGTGACAAATAAACAAACTGCACATACGATTTTTGGCCTGCGTGTAAGTAATCAGTTTCTCCACTAGCTCGACAGACCGTCCTATTGATATGTTCGGATACTTCCTCAAAGATTCAGCGAAGGTGTCTGGTTCCCTAGATTGTTTCTGGATGCACTTTGGACCTTGAAATAGAAACAATCGAAAACAAGGCGTTAATTGAGCACATATAGAGCCAAAACAATAGAACCTTTGGACGTGGTTCTAAGGCGAGCAATGAGAATTGTCGAGGCAATAAAGTCATTGAAGAGATTTTTCCTCCTTGTGTATATTCTACCACTTTTACAATCGAGTTTGATCAGAGCAGCTGTCTAAGATGGTGCCGACGGCCTCTTTCGATTATCACGCCGCTAGTTATCGGCAGGGAATTCATCCTTACACCTCAGAAATCATAGGAGCGTGTATGGTACGTTCAGAGATACTTTCTTCCGCGTACCCTTATGTTGGCATGAGCTCCCTGAAATCTTTCCCCAAGAGATAACGGCATGCGGCTCTGCAAAAAGGGCGTCAAATACATATAGAAGCATGCAATAAAACAGAATTGGCAACGGCTGGTGATGCTCCTGGCATTTTATATATATATATTGTGGTGTTTACCTTCCGTTTGGTAGACCGCATTGAGGGCACTCAAGCATGCGGCTCAAGGTGTGGTACAGCATTCACAGAGGGTAATTTTTGATTAGTAGTTATTACGAGTTTACCTTTATCAGTCCACGATTTTCCGGGACGATTTCCAATGGATCTGCTTGGAGTATAGGATCCACCACTTCCTGTACCGCCGACTTCAAAATTGTTCTGTCCTGAAATTGTATCATCATCATGATCTCAGTCGTGTTTGTCGCATCGATTGTTAATGGCTCGCAATCTCTCACCATTTGAAACAAGTCATCTAGAAACCTCTGTGCTATTAGTGACATTTGCTGCAACTATTTATAAACTTAGATGACTTTTAAAATTTTCACTCTCGAGCAGCGTTGTTTGTTGTACAAGACTTAAGTGCGATCGAGTGTAGAGTATTGTTCCCATCTTTTGGACGGTTCTGCTCAATACCTCCTCGACGCACTTGACAGACTGCAACGGCGAGCGGTTCGCATTATAGGGGATGCTGAGGTAACAGCCTCACTCGAGGATCTACAGCTGCGAAGAGACATTGCATGTCTAAGTGTTTTCTACCGAAACTACTATGGCGAGTGTTCTGAGGAGCTTTTCGGTTTCATCCCGCCCTCTCATTTCCTCTCTCGAACAACACGTGCTGGTCTTAGAAACCATCCTCATACTGTGCAGACTATCAGGACTCGAACCAAGAAATTTGGGTGGTCGTTTCTGAGCAAGACCACTAAGCTCTGGAATTCGCTGCCGGCTCATGTGGTTCCTATTTCCACATCGACTGCATCGACTGCTTATCATCAGGCAGGATGTAGTCATTATGACGTGTCAGATTAAAAAAAAATGATGTAGCACGACTTCTACCAATCTTAAAAGGGATATGATATAAGCGAGTGCTTATGTAATAAGTATAGTATCAGCTCATCCCATAAGCGTCCTACTGCTAACCACAAACCATATTCCAATATGACCTAAAACCTACGAGAGTTGACCACGCAAATTGGCGTAGGCAGGAGTGTGGCGTGCTGCTGTTAGAAAGTGATTATATCAAGGTTAACGACGCTAATCGCCGTATCTTTAGGGCAAACTTGACTGATGATGATGATAAAACTCACCTCGGTTCACATCAGGTCGTTGTGGAGGAAACTCAGTCAGCAGTAGTTCCGGCGGTGATGACGTTTCGTTCTGACAGTGTGTGACCTGACAAAAAGACAAGGTTAAGAATTCTGAAACATCTTTATTTCATGTCGCAGAACTGATAAACAAGTCATCAGAGAATTGATCCCCTTTTCATGTGACTCGTTATAATGACCACGTCCTGACTGAAGATACTTATGACGGCCTGCTATAATGCCGTCTCATGTCCCATAAGACCTGGTACTACATTGGCAACATGTGCAAGAAGAGAATTTTAAAAGGAACGACATGCCAATGTTTTTTCGTTAGAGCGCTGATAGTTTTCACCTTATGAGGGTGTCGATCATGCAGCCCGACGGGCGACTAAAGATCTCATAAGATCAATAGAATGCAATTCAAATAGATTGGTACAAATATGTCAAAGAAAAAAAGAACACGGAGAGTAATGAACAAACCCCAACCTTATAAGTGGTGGTAAATCTTCCATCAGTGACTTGAACGCCAGAATCTCGACAAGGGAATCCACAGCCAGTTTGTTGTGATGATGAGGACACATCTCGTGAAACTCCGTATTCCTGAGGCTGAGCCTGCCTTTGAGGTTCTGGAATGAAGAGTTATATGGTGGTAAAATTATGGTCATTGTACCCTTGAGGAAACTTGCGCGCTAGCCGGGTCCCTTCCTTGGGAGCTCGATGCCGAGGTTCTGGCATCGCGTAATCCCAGAGCAAGTTACTCCGTCCCGCACCGGTGACCGAACACGGTGCAGTGGCGTTACGCCCAGGCGCAGGCTCTGGGCGCATGGCGGCGTCAGCTTTTCAGAAGTGCCGAAAGTGCCTAAGGATCAAGGCGCCGTATCATCGAGGCGGTCGGGCCCATTATCGAGCGATAGGTCGGCCGTCGATGGCCTTCCGGCTCACACTGGTACTTTTCGGAGAGGGGTGTTTCGGTAAGTATCTCTGTGCTGTCACCAGGGGAATCGACCCGGTGCTACCACCACAGTGACTGCGCGACGGATACCGCGCAGCACACATTGGTGAAGTGCACGGCGTGGGTGGGGCCGCGGACAAGCGGCTGCCTCTCTCTCTCTCGCTGCCAACGATCATGCGTTGACTATCGTGGGTGGATTCTTGGTATAATTAAACCCAAGAGCAATAGATGAAGTGGTAAAGTAAGAATTTTTTGAAAGTGTCGGGATCACACAGCATCCATGATAATCTACCAATTTACTCACCAACGTTAGGCATCAACGTGTACTGCCTGTCTCCATCCAGCAAAGTGACAGTGAGGCCAGAATCTCTCAGCCCCCTCACCACTGCCACCATACCATCGCCTAGATCCATGCTCAGGGCATCAGAAGTCTACGTGGGGAGTGTGCTGGAAGATAAGACCAAAGGCAGAGTGTTAAATCTACGAGAAGACTGAAAGACCGCCTGAATATGAAGATGATTTGATTTGTTGGGAGTAGAAGTGTGCTCCTCAAACGGAATAAAAAGACCTTTCACCGTGCGGATACCTACAAGTGTCCGAGGTTCTGTTAGCGCGATTCGGGATTGACTAGTACTTACGCGGCAGCTTAATGTGTTTTTGCCATCGGTGTGGTAGCCAGTATTCACGTTATAGCACAGGTCACGCTCATAAGCAATAGCTCATTAAAAAATATTTGTATAATTTAGAACCGATGATTCTTGTTCGAATTCACCTACCGTCATTTTGAGTATCCTGAGGAAAGAGTGGCAGGAGTCAGGCTTGTTACAAGTCTGACCTTCTTCGCAGTAGGGTGCGGGCCTGGAAAGAAAAAACTAACGTTACAAATTCTGAAAAAGGTTGAAGTTGACGTTGCGTCTAGGCCGGACAATCTCGTCTGTTTCCCGCCAAGTAGCGCTATGGGGAGCTTAGCCGTCTAAACTCCCCATAGCGTTGCTTATATGTATAGGTGCTACTGCCATAGCGGGCGCAGGCGGCCCCTGCTGTCTAACCATAGACTCTCCAAAAAGACTGTCACACACACAATGGTCGCACACAGAGGTAAGAGGGGCGCGTTCACTGCGCCTCTCTGAGTAGGTCCTCCTGGTTCTGACCCGGGGACGTTGGCTTCTTTCTCAACAAGCGGTGGGCGTCGAAGAATTGTGGTGGTTATTACTGCTGGCGGTTGAGTCTGCCAGTGGCGAGTCCCACACCCCTTCTCGGTCCTTCTTTAGCCGGAAGGCAGTGTGTAAATCCATTTAGTTACTGACGTCAAAATAGATTGAATTTTCAAAGGTATGAGGATGCGTGCGTTGGGCACCGCTCGCTATCGGTCGCCCACCACTGCGGTCGCTCGCCACTGCGGCACTTGTAAAACCTGGTTGTCAGGCTGGCCGGCTGGTAGGTAGGTAGGGGTCTAAATAAAGTACACAATTTTTAGAAATGAATACTCTGTTTACGCCAACTTCTGCTGCCCTAATCACGAATAGGTTTTTTATCGGTAGTTGATACGCTGGGAACACTGGCCTAAACCGTAGTGCAGCTCTGCCGGCGGCCCTGCTCCTTCCCAGATTGCACTTCTAGGTTTTCAGCAGGACCCAGGCAGTTCCAGACCAGGATCAGGTCTGGTCTTCCACTCGCCGCCAGGTAGAAGGTTGCGAAGCGAGGGTCTAAGGTGGTACATAAATAGGGATATATATACATATATCCTCATAGGGACTCTACTAGTCACAATAAATGCGAAAAGTGAACCAGACTCTCGATCGTGTCTCTCAGTGGGGATCTGAAAACCTTGTCCAGTTTAATGCTAGTAAGAGCCAGGTCCGTGTATTATCGTCCAAGGTCACTTACTTCCTCACCCCTCCCTCTTTCCAGAACTCTCCTTTGCTCATTTCGGTGGACCCCAGTATTCTCGGCATTGACATTGGCCAGAATATGGATCGAAAATGCTAAATCGAGAGTGTAATTTTAACCCCGCAAATTAGGTTTACTCAATAAGGTGAGGCGGGTTTTCACTCCCGAGCAGGGCTGTTTGCTGTATGAGATACAAGTGCGATCTAGTGTATAGTACTGCCCCTTTCTTTGAGATTGGTCCGCTAAATACCTCCTCCACACACTTGATAGATTGCAAAGGCATCATCAGAGATGCTATTGGACCTCCAACTGCGAAGGCACAATGTCTTCTCTCTAAATCACTACGGAGTAAGTTCTTCAGAACTTTTCGACCTTATCCCGCCCTCTCCTTTCCTCTCCCCAACCACAAGTGCTGGTCTAAGAAACCAGCAGTATATTAGCACTCGAACCATAAAATCTGGTAGTTCCTATAGAAGACTATTTTTGAGGCTTTGGTTGTCTCTCGGCGCATGCGTTTCCTAGCTCTTATAATCCCGGGTCTTTTAAGCGTGGAACGACATTTACGCAGACCGTCATTTGTGGGTTTGTTACCATGATTTTACCAAGAAAAATATCTTGGTTCCAGTAATTGGTACATAAATAGTATTCATGTCGATCGGTTACAATACTAGTACTTAGTACCTTCGTATAAAAAAATCAAATAAAATAACTATGAATGAAATAAAGAAATCAACATTACATTTTCATAAATCGAGACCTGCTTCTTCAGGGCTTTTACAAGAATTTCAAAATTAATTCAATCACAAAATATGACTTGATTCACAAAATAATACGTAAATTTACTAGTGAAAGCTTTAGAATTTGGCAAAAATTTACATTATTCTGTTTTACACTGACATAATAATATAATAAATAAATAAAATAATTCTGTCAGACAATGGGCAGGAATTGACAGGTCAAAAGATTTTAGAGTTTTATTTATAAAATATGCCAGTGCATATTTAATTATTAGCAGATGACCGATGATTCAAAATCATCATCAAAATCAAATATTTTTAGGTTAAAAATAATAAAGATTCTCTCTGGGTTCCCTCTGATAGCCTCTGGGTTGCGAAGGACAGACGGCAGTCGCTCCGAGTAATAACTGACCAAAGATAGGCCAATTTCAACAGACTTGTCAATGACTTAAAAAAAGACCGCGAGCCCGGAAGAAAATGGGCGCTAGACGAAACAAGATGAGTTGAGAATGAAGATGATTTTTAGTGAATCGACTTCTTGGCGGGAAAGTGAAGCGTCATGTCTGCAGTTTTGTTTCATTTTCTAAAATTTGTGATATTTCTAACATTAATGTTTAATAACGGTGGATTATTAACCGTTAAGTGTTTGTGAACGTACATGAGTGTTGGTAAATGAAATAAAACAGTGCAACGTAACTTTTCAAATTCTCTCAAGAAGTCTATGTGAGATCTCAGTATAGTCCCTCATCTTTACTGAGGACTCAAGGGGTTTAGGGTAGGGCATCTCATTTACCATTTATCACCACTCATTCTCATTTACTATAATTTATATGATATTAATATATCTCTAACTTGACACTGGCTAAATGTGCAAACCGCATGAAGCCATTATTTAAAGGAAGAAGAAGAAGATGATTTTTAGTCCACTTCTTGGCGGAAAAGTAAAGCGTCATGTCTGCAGATTTGTTTTGTTTTCTAAAATTTGTGATATTTCTTACATTAATGGTAATAACGTTGAATTATTAACAAAATTAAGTGTTTGTGAAAGTACATAAGTAAATAAAACAAACCAGTGCAACATCACTTTTCAAATTTTCTCTCAAGGAGTTCATGTGAGATCTCAGTGTAGTCTCTCAGTAGTGTATCTCAATTATCATTAATCATTTTTATCACCACTCATTCTCATTTGTTATAATTTTTATCTTATTAATTATATCTCTTACTGGCTAAATGTGCATACCGTACGAACTATTATTTAAAAAAAAAAGATTTTTAGTCAGTGAAACGCTTTCGTACCTCCCTATAGAAGGCTATGCGAGAGGCTGTAATTGGAATATTTTCCATCCAAAAAAGGAAAATTATAGCACAATCCATCCTAGTCTTTAATTTTTGTCATAGAAAAATTATATTATTTCAAAATGGTTAATAATTCTGTGTTCTTGTAGCAAATTTTTTGGTGACACTGTTGTTCATAAATAACGTAAAAAAATTGTTATATTTTACTATACGTTATGTATAGGTAGTTATTATTATGTATATCTTTCACTAAATCAAATTCCCGCCATTGGTTTTTTTCTGTGGTGAGATTAGAAAATAATGATATTGTATGTAAATTATTTTTTAATCTTTCGAAAGCTTGTATTTGACTGTTGTGGTACTGTGGTACCGGCCTATAATTGTGCCTCATCTCACGGAGAGTCGTAAGATTCGACGAAGATAAATCCTACCGGATGGTGTACAGCAGCGTCATCATGCGTACTGGCAGGAACTCGATCACCATCTCGTCTGCCCAGCGTGGTGATTATGGGCAAATTCGTGCGCCGATCATAGATACGCCACCACAGCCTGAACCCTAGACCCTCTGAATTTGAAGTCTATGGTTTTCGCCACTGAGCTATTGTCGAGCTCCGTGATGGATTGACTTTAGCTTGTCTCAACAGTAGGAAGCTCAGATTCATCATCATCATCATCTCAGCCATATGACGTCCTCTGCTGAACATAGGCCTCCCTAATAGATAGAATGACAGTAGCGAAATCATCAGACAGTGATTAATTTTTTTTTCAGTAGCATCTACATTAAAATGCCTATTTAAATAAATTTGTACTTAATTTACTACATATATTAATGCAAATAAAGGTCATTGGGCGTATCTGACCCGCTTTGCGAAGAGTGGCGGACATTAATCAAAATAGTTTTAAACTAAGGGGAATAATATGACCTTTCATTGTATATAGTTACCTACTTATTTAAAAATGTACAGGATCTTTTAAAAAAATTAAAACAAACGGTTTCAGAGGATTTTATTCCGTCATTAAAGGC
Organism: Musotima nitidalis; assembly: GCA_949126915.1. Classification (NCBI taxonomy): domain Eukaryota; kingdom Metazoa; phylum Arthropoda; class Insecta; order Lepidoptera; family Crambidae; genus Musotima; species Musotima nitidalis. Next base: position 9,680,644 of record OX421441.1, on the reverse strand, counting down.
ATAAAAGAATTTCGATAGCATACAGCATGGTGCAGTGATGAGCCGATATTTGGAGGCATGTATACGCTGTGTCTTTTGCAGATTAGTTAGGCCAAACTAGTTTTGTTGCGCTCGCGCACTGACTTACCGCCCTTTGCGCAGTCCTTTGTTAGCTATCGTTGCGACCTGCACGTTTATCTGTTTTGTTTTGTTTATTGTTTTATTGACTACGTTAGCGTGTTTTTGGACTCATAGACTTTGAAGATTTTCCACAGCTGACCTATGAAGATTTGATCTTATACACGTTGGGCTCATACCAATTAAGAATCGCAAGGTCTTATTGTCACGAGCACATAAGACCAAACGGGATTATTTAATAGAAATGTATCGACATCAACATTTAATTAATAATAAGATTTTGATTAGAGGGCGAATCCAGTCACGTCATATCCGTTCGAAACAGTACTATACTTATATTTTGTTAAACCCAACACAACACAGACGACAAAGTATAAAAGAGTACTACTGCTCATGTATACACGGCCGCCGAACTGTCGGGAGCTGCGCCTACATCGATAGCATAGTTTATTACCTGTCTTGGGCCTGACATCAGGAAGCAACAGACACACCTGCTGCCTTCTTAAATGGTCTTATGCTTAATTTGGATCAAATTGAATAAAAATGTTTTAATGAACTAGCATTTTATTCATATTCCTCATAACACTTGAATTTTTCAAGATTCCCGTGGCTCACATTAATGTGACTAATGCCATAGTAAATCAGAGCCTTATATCATTACACTCTACTAATTTCATTTGTGTCCACCATAGGTATAGTTTCCATACTAAGGTGTATCAAAGTAAGTACATCAACTAAATGTTACTTTAAAAAAAAAACTTAAAAAATATTGTTATTTGTCAAATCCGATTTTTCGTGCTAACGCTACTCACATTCATGCAAACAAGCACGCTTATTGGTACACGTTACACACACAACGAAAGCCAAAAGGACTTCGTGAGATACAATATCTGTAATTGACATGTTTTCTAACTACACTGGCGACTTATTTAATCAATTACTTGGTCATTTCTCACTGAATCCCTTATTTAATTCTCAGTAATATGGTTTCACTAAGAGTGCACACTACAGATGCTGGTGTAGCTTAAATGAAGCATATTTTTGACGCCTTTGAACAGGCGGGATGCGATTGGAGTATTTTGTGATCTTTCGAAGCCTTTCGATTTCGTTGATCATCCTACTTTGTTAGCTAAATTGACATACTATGGTGTTGAAAATAGTTCTTCAAAATTAATTAAATCTTACTTGAGTGACAGAACTCAAAAAGTTGTTATAAATAGAGTAGTCTTCTTGCGTGCCATTGCTTATGGGAGTTCCACAGGGTTCGATTTTAGTCCCATTATTGTTTCTCATTTATATTATAGATCTACTTTTCTATACCAGAGATATAAGCGAAACAGTTTTGTTTGCTGACGATACGTCTCTGATATTTAAAGTGAACAGGATCATTCGAATGTAATAAATGGAGTTCGCAAGAGTCGAAGTTTGTGCATTAGTTTACGGTAAACAATATAACTCTTAAAGCAAGTAAAACTAAATGTGTAAAGTTCTCATTGACAAATGTTACACAAGTTTCGACTGACTTGAAATTGAATAGCAAGAATATTGAGTTATTAAATGACACAAAGTTCTTGGGCAGATAGATTTTAAATTGCAGTAGATAATGAAGCCTTAGCTCAGCATGCTATGCTATCAAAAAGATAAGACTCCTAACATAGAAACAGCTAGATTAGTCTATTTTAGTTATTTTCAAAGCATTATGTCATATGGTATTTAATTGTGGGGATGTGCTGCGGACATACATAATATATTCGTACTACAAAAGCGCGCCATTAGAGTTATCTGTATATATATATATATATATAACATCTAACATCATTATAGTAGGACTTCGTGAACAAACCTCAGCCAACGCTGAAGAAAGAAAATCGAAGGACAAGACAGACATAATGAAAATTACTTCTGTAGTCTCCAAGAATATCCCAAACCCAATTAATTTAATACGAATCGGAAAGTACAACCCAGTAAAACATCGCAGTGTTAAAGTCTTCTACGAATCAAAAGATGCTGTAAGGGAGTTGCTACGTAACAAAGATAAATTACCCGAAAACATAAAAATTTACTCTGATCAAACTCCAGCCCAGCAGAAGTATTTCAATAACTTGAAAGATGAACTTAACCGTCGTGTGGAAAATGGTGAACCAAATCTCACAATAAAATATATTAGTGGAACCCCCAGCATCATAAGTATAACTCCAAAAAACTTACCCAAGTAAATACTGTAAAAACAACTCCATGCAGCAATAGCTATCAAGCGCTTAACAACTATCAAAATCTGGAAACATACCAACCACGTTTAGCTTTTTTGTACCTCAACGCTCGCAGTATTAGAAAGAAAGAAAAGTTTGATGAAATGCAATGCATCTTGAGAACTATACCAACAACAGTGCATATGATACTTATAACAGAAACCTGGATCCAAACTGAGGAACAGGCATTACAACTACAATTATCCAATTATACGCATTACTATAACTATCGTACGGATTCGAGAGGAGGTGGTACTTCAATATTTGTGCATAATAACCTCAAACATAGTATGTCTGAATCCATTTATAGTGGTGGAAATAACTATTTATGGGTACATCTTCAAAACTATGATCTAGAGGTTGGAGTAATATACAACCCAGGAGATACGAATTTCCTAAACTTTCTTCAAACGTATAACACACAACTACACCAAAGAAAAAGAGCAATCATATTTGGAGATTATAATATCGACCTTTTGATGAAAGACAAAAAAAGTAAGGATTATAAAGAATTTATTGATGAAGCTGGATATACAATACTAAATAAAATTTCAAAAAAGTACTGCACCAGAGAATCAGCAACAAGAAAATCTATTTTGGACCATGTGACTACCAATTTAAAAAATGATCACTTTCATATAGCAGTAATTAATTCCTCAATGTCCGATCATAATCAAATATATGTCGAAATAAAAAAAACTAAACCTCCACCTAAGATACATCATGACTATGAGACAATAAATTACACCAAATTATTTGAAAAAGTTGAAAGAGTCGACTTTGATAAAATTGGTAGTAACTACCTTTCCTTAGAAAATACACTAAAAAACGTAATAGAAGAAAGCAAGGAAAAAAAAAACTAAAATTCTTAACTTACCCCAAAAAGACTGGATTAACAAACATATTATGCACGGGATTAATCGTAGAAACTACTTATGGGCAGAATTAAAGAAAGATAAAGAGAACAAACTTTTGGAGGATGAATATAATAATCACAAGAAATATGTAAAAAAATTTAATAAAAGATACAAAAAAGAGTTACTATCACAATAAAATCACTCAATGTTTAAATAAACCTAAAAAACTATGGAACTTGATTAATAGTTTAGCTATGAATAAAATCAAACAAAGATGCGCTTTTTCAAATTTTAAATTAAAAATTGGATCTAATGAAATTACAGACACTAGGCAAGTATGCGAAGCATTTAATAACTATTTTTCTAAGATAGGCAGCCAACTGGCTAAAGAAATTCCCGAAATCTATCATACTGAGTCCATTAAAGCTCTGCCTGTTGCAACAAAAACATCAGAACTTACACAATTACAACCTTGTAGCTCGGACGAAATTATCAAAATTATTGACAAACTTGATTCAAATTCTAGTACTGGTATAGATAACATCAATACTAAAGTCATAAAATGTATAAAAGACCTAATTTCAAATAATTTGGCGAGATGTTTCAATGAATTGTTGATATCTGGTGTTTTTCCAGAATCATTTAAAACGGCAAAAGTTACTCCACTATATAAGGCAGGTATAAAAAGTGACCCTGATAATTTCAGGCCAATTTCGGTTTTGCCAGTATTGTCTAAAATTCTTGAAAAAATCGTACATAAACAATTAGAAAGTTATTTAAATTCAATAAATTTTATTCATAAACGACAATTTGGGTTTCGTTCAAAAAGTAACACTCTTTCTGCTACACTTGATTTAGTACCTAAAATAAAATCAGAAATTGATAAAAAGAATATAGTCTTAGGTATCTTTATCGATCTAAAAAAAGCTTTCGACACAATAAGTCATGAAATATTAATAAAAAAATTAGAAAAAATAGGTATTAAAGACTTGGCCCTTAAAATGTTTCAGTCCTATTTAACCAACAGATTTCAAGTAGTTAAAATCAATAAAATACAAAGTGAAAGGTGCTCAGTGCTATGCGGGATTCCACAAGGTTCGATACTGGGTCCATTGCTTTTTAATATTTATATTAACAATATACACGAATTAAGGTTGCATGGCCAAATAACGTTATACGCTGACGATACTTGTATATTTTATTTCGGATCGGATGTTCGTAGCATGATTAAAAAAGCCCAAGAGGATTTGAACACCTTATGTTCTTGGTTTCAATACAACTTACTTACTATAAATACATCTAAAACTTGCTTCGTAATCTTTAACGCAAAAAATAAACCAATTCCATCATTCGAGCCATTAACAATAAATAATATAACACTGGAACAAAAGTCTTGCGAAAAATATCTTGGCCTTAGAATCGATCGCAGATTGGCATGGAATGCACATATTGAATACATCAGAACTAAATTATTATCCCTTATCGGCTCACTCAGACAAATTACTCATTGCATCCCGCACAATTTAAGATACACTAACTATATACAATTGTTTAGTGAAACCACATCTTTTATATTTAATAGAAATTTGGGGCAGTGCTTGCAAAACAAAATTAGCGGATCTTCAAGTGGCTCAAAACAAAGTAATCAAAATTCTATTTAGATATCACTATTTAACACCAACAAAAAAAATATACAATGATTTAAATTTAATGAATATCAAACAATTACATAATTACAGTTTATGCATTCTAGTAAAAAAAATATTAAATAGCTCTCTCCATACAAGTTTAACATTTGATACCGCTAAACAACTCAATAATCGAAGTACCCGCCGAGCTAGTTTCCTTGTGTTGCCCAAAGTAAGAACGAATTATGGAAAAAAAATGATCACCTTTGAAGGCGCGCAGCTTTATAACAAAATACCCTCGAACATTAAAAATGTAAGCTCGTTTAATGTATTCAAACGAAAACTCTCACAACATATTGTTGATACTTTTACTTAACTATTCAATTGAATACATTGGATGGGCAAGCGTAATCTTTAAGTGACGACGATGTAATTTATAATTATTTATATGTTAATTTAAGTTCTCATTCAAGTGACTGTATATTATTATGTCTTTTTGAGAATAAATATCTTTAACCATTAAATCCAGAGATTCTCTCAGTTAGATGTTTAAAAAATTAACATATCAACGGTTGCATTACAGTACCTATATAATAGGTTGGGGAAAAAGTCTTTTCGTATTTTTGTATGAAAAGTCAAGACATTTTTTTCAAAGTTTATTTACATTTATTTACAATATATATGTACCGTTTTGTTGAATAACTTTCTGCCATTTTGTGGGCAGAGACATTATCCCGTTACTGTAGAAACTTTGGGACTTCTGATCAAAAAAACGGGACAAATAGTTTTGGCAGTCCTCTCTTGAGGTCAACCTTACAGAACCTAAAGAATTCTGCAGAGACCGAAACAGGTGAAAATCTGAAGGCGCAAGGTCAGGGCTATATGGTGGATGCACTAGGACCTCCCAGTCGAACTCTCTTAATTTTTGCTGAGTGGCTAAAGATGTGTGTGGTCTAGCGTTATCGTGATGAAAGACCACACCCTTCCTGTTGATCAATTCCGGCCGTTTTCTCTCGACTGCTTCCTTTAATCTCATCAGTTGCTGGCAGTAAAGATCAGAATCGATGGTTTTGCCGGGCGGTAAAAGCTCATAATAAACAATGCCCTTCCAATCCCACCATACACACAGCATCACCTTATTTCGTGTTAGGCCAGGTTTGGCCACAGTCTGTGAAGCCTGGCCAACTTTCGACCACGACCTTTTTCGCACGTTCTTGTCGTACGTGATCCACTTTTCATCGCCAGTTATCAATCTCTTCAAAAACGGCTCGGTTTCATTACGCCTCAATAATGAATCGCAAATGAGTACACGGTTCATTAAGTTTCTTTGAGTGAGCTCGTGTGGCACCCAAATATCGAGCTTTTTTGTATAACCAGCTTTCTTCAAATGGGTCAAAACTGTTTTGTGGTCAATTCCCAGTTCTTCAGCTACATCGTAACTACTTATATGCCGATCTTGCTCCACTCTTTCAAAAATGGCGTCCATTTTATTCGTAACAGGGCGACCAGAGCGAGGTGCATCTTTAACATCAAAATTTCCGGACTGAAAACGTTTGAACCAAATTTGTGCTACTCTTACTGACACTGCATCAGGTCCATAAACATCACAAATTTTTTTCACTGCTTGAGTTGCATTTTTGCCTTTTTTATAATAAAATTTTAAAATGTATCGAATTTCTTCATTAGATTCACTCATTTTTAAGGAGAGAAAAACAAATGAAAAATAGCGGGAAACAACTTTTTTTTATTTTTTTCTTTTCTTTATAATGGAACCTTTTTAATGTTACCAAAACCAGCAAGACACAAATAGTACAGTAAAAAAAAAATTATAATAAGTTTATACCTACGTTATGCGAAAAGACTTTTTCCCCGACCTAATATTTGATAATATAATGTATGTTCGCAAAAACATTAAAACCTTTGATAAAAAATCAAAAACACATAATATTAATACTAGAAATAAAAATAAGCTCTCTCTGCCAAATTGTCGACTTCACAGAACAAAGAATTCATTTTTGGGTAATAGTATAAGATTTTATAATAAGGTACCACAGAAAAAAATAGATTTACCATTGCCAATTTTCAATACTGTAGTTAAAAAGCAGTTCCTTCAAAAGGGTATTATGCTGTAAATGATTACTTGCCAGATAAACAAGTTTGAGTTTAACATTTTCAAATTGTATTTGTGTAAAATACAATAAAAAGTCAACCAGATCAATGTTGTGACCATCCCCGATTAAACAAATTCAGCTCAGTTTCACATTAGGTACATACTTACTTGACTGTGATGGAAGGTTCCCTTAGTGCTACTTTATTGGTTACGGCTTCTGGGGACCCTTTCAATATCTTCAAATATTCACTGTAAGTGTTCCGTATTGTTTTATTTGATTGGTAATTTAGCCTGTGAGTTTGTTATCAGTTCTTCTCACAGAGCGGTGGCTCGGAACTGGCACTTAGATTCACTTACACTCAATTTTTATTTGTTTTTTCATTGTTTTGTTGCATGTAAGTGAATCTAAGCTTCGATTTCGATTATTTTTGTTCAATTTTGAAGTTTTCAAGTATGTAATAGTGTGTGAAAAAATGATATTTGATTTTTTTAAATAACTTTTTACTTTTACTTACTTTACTCTTGCGGGCCACGGCGCAGGACTGGGCCAGTGTACCCTGGCCGTGATATCTCTCGGCGCCTGTAAATATGGGCGAGTCAGATCCAGGGATGTCAAGTCCGGTGGGTAATAAATGCTATTATAATATGCAGGAATTTTTCGATGTCTAAATGTTTAATGTCTTAAATTTTTGTAAGTCACCTAGGACGCAGGCACTTAGTAGGTCCTTTGTTATGTTGCTATGCCTTTACAGGGCGTCACATTGTATCTATCCATATTTGTTGTTACAACCTACTTCCATGTGACATGCAATAAATGATTTGTATTTGTATTTGTAATGCACTCAAGCCCGAGGGCGATCAGCAGGCAGGGTGTCAATCCAGGAATGGCGCCAGGTCAGATGCTAGGTCTCCTGTCCAGCCTGTATCGGTCCCGCTAGGCAACCCACGAACGCTCTCTAGGTGCAAATCCCTTGCGATCGTGGCATTCTTTACATAGCGAAGGGGTCGGACGATGCGGAGAAGGGTGGCGATCTGGAACAGCTCCAGATTCTTCCTTCCAGAAAGGCTCAGTAAAGCGTACCAGGCTGGTGCTGCGTAGGTTATCAGGAGTATAATGGTTCTTATAGAGCAAGGCCAAGCAACATTTTTCGACTTGAGTGTAGAGTTTGTGAAGTTAGGCCTTGTAGAGTTTTTTTTGGTCCTCCCCAATTGGTAATTTAAAATTTGCCAGCGTCAAGAAAATTTAAAAAAATATAATTTGGGCAATTAACATATCGCACACCTAGATCGGCACATCCGGCAATCCGAAAATATTACTATTTCAGAATAAGTTATTTTTTGAGTTAGTGACGTTTTCATCTAGGGGTGCGATATATAAAATCAAACGATAATTTCCCAGAAGAACTTTAACTAACTGCAACAAAATAAACAAATTCTACATTACGACTTAAAATTACAATACAGTTAATTATATAATATACAAACAACAAATCATAATACATCAAGTACACTCAGAAACTTTAAGAACTAACTAAAGTTTAAATTTATTACTTTCAATAAATTCACTAAATACACTAACTAGGCAGGAGTCTATAGAAGAAAGTAAAATATCAATATGAGTAGGAAGTGGGCAACCATGACCGATGAGAGAATTAATAAAAGAAGAATGATCATACCCTTGTAGAGTTAGAGTGAAGCTTAGCTACATGAGATCTGATAACTTTTTGACAGTGCGAGTCATATGGCCTTGTCTTGGCAACATTTTATGTTTGGGGAAGGGGGGGATATTCTTTCAGATATTTAAAAGAATCAGAATAAACCTAAACCGGCGCGGTTCCGGGGCAGTGCCCACTGGCCGCGGCCTGTGGTGGCTTTCGTTGCGACGGACGCGTCCTTGTTGTGACTTAGAGCCTGATACAGTCCGGGGTGTCAATACTGTGGTGGCTGCGATCGAGCCCTGAGGCTGTTGGCCCTAGGGCGATCAGCGAGCAGGTGAAAGTCATTGTCTCGTGGTCTGGTCAATCCTACGTCGTTCGAGGGATCAGGCTTCGGACATATGCCTTAGCATCCGGTGGTCGCGCGTGCAGCGGCGCCAGGCCACGAAGTGATTCGTGTGACGTGATTCATCCGCCCGCGCGAACATCGGTCCAGCTAGGCGTCACACTAAGGCTTCAATGCTCTCTGATCCCAGATCCCTTGCGATCGTCGCGTTCCTCACGTAACGTGGAGCTCGCACGATGGTTCGGAAGGTCTTATTCTGGAATATCTCGAGCTTCTTCTTGAGCGAGTTGCTCAGTAGTGCGTACCAGGCTGGGGCTGCGTACGTGATCAAGGGTCTGAGGTATGTTTCATATACCCCGAGTTTCGTTCACGTAGTTAGGCGCCTTTACCCGTTTTTTTTGCGACTGCCGCACACAAAGTAGTGTTGTCGGCTCATGCCACCTGGCTATGTGCGTTGTTACAAAGTACTTTCGGATATAAAACAATAAAATCCTGTTGTTTCTTTTGTTATCAAATTTTTCCTTAGTTATACCGTCTTTATCATATCCTAGCATTATCCCTGTTGCCCTAGTCTGCTCACTGGTTCAACCAGATTTTGACTGAATTTCAGTTATTACGTGTAGCGACTGCCGTCTGACCTCCGCAACCCAGAGGGAAACATCATTCTATGGTCAAATCAACCTGTTAGAAGGCACTGACTTCCTACTAACGACTGCCATAGATGTTCATGACAGCCGGGACCAACGGCTTAACGTGCTTTCCGAGGCACGGAGCAAGCGATAATTACGCACATAACTTCGAAAAGTCATTGACTTTTTGCAGGGTTTGAACCCGAAACCCCCTATATTTAAAGGCAAGGGGTCTTGCCACTGGGCTATCGCCGCTTTAACTGCATCTTAGTTATACCGTCTTATACAAGGGCTGCACTAAAAGTATCGGGAATGGAAAATGTCCACTGTTTCTGTTTAATTTTTCTTTATTTTTTATTTTAAATAATGGCTTCGTGCGTCTAGCACATGTAGCCAGTGTCAAGTAAGTGATATATGAATTATATATAATTTATAGTAAATGAGAATGAGTGGTGATCAAGATGATAAATCGAAGATGAAATACCCTCCCCTTAACCCCTTGAGTCCTCAGTAAAGATGTGGGACTATACTGAGATCTCACATGGACTCCTTGAGAGAAAATTTGAAAAGTGATGTTACACTGTTTTGTTTGATTTACCAACGCTCATGTATATTCACAAACACTTAACGGTTAATAATCCACCGTTATTACACATTAATGTTAGAAATATCACAAATTTTAGAAAATAAAACAAAACTGCAGACATGACGCTTCACTTTCCCGCCAAGAAGTCTTCTGTTTAATTGAAAACTACTTGGTTTTACATATCGAATACCATTTATTTATTTAAAAAAAGAATCTCGGTCTTGTCACAAGGTCTTGTCAAACTTGTTTAGTCGTTGAGAAAATGCAATTGACTCAAGCAAATTTTAAACCTTGGTTTTTTAAATTTAAAAAGATGTCAAAGACAGCTGTTTCGGTCATGTGCAGATTACGTATCGGCCATTGTTGCACTCCCCATTTTCTAAATAAAATCAGAATACGTGATAATTCAATTTGTGAATGTGGATTAGGAGATGGTACTTTGGATCACATATTTTTTGAATGTCCCAGGTTTTAAAATTACAATTTTTATAATTCTTTATCAAAGTTAAAAGTGTCATTGCCTACGAACTTTTCATGTTTACTTACAATTTCTTCTCGTAAAGTTTTTTTCGAAGTTATAAAATTGATTAGGTACACATAATGATATCAAACTGTAATTTTAACTTAACTTTAATTCCCTTTTAACATTTAGCAAAGCTTTTCTTTTCTTTCTTTATTTTTATTCACATGTGTAGTCATCATACGAGTCTGGCTGAATTGTCGTCACTACCCTTGATGACATAGTGCCATTAATTTAAAAAAGAAGAAGAAGAAGAGAAAATTCAAGTGCGATGATTTATTATGACTTTTGAAGTGGTTTAACACAAAAACAGTGTATTGACCGTATGATTTCTGCATCTGATGATGAAGCCCTATCCGAAACCACAATTTATCGCTGGTTTGCTGAATTTTAACGTGGTCGTGTCCAGCTCAGTGATGATCCCCGTTAAGCTAAACATAATAGACAAGTTTAAATTAAGCAGTTTAACAGTATAGTTCAAAAAAAACAAAAAGAAGCGAGTTGAGTGAATGCATATTGGGTGAACAAACCTTGGTTATAAATAAAAAGGCCAGGAAGAATTTAACCTGTATTAAACTGAAAGCACTATAAAAATACAGCAGGCGGACCTATATGGGTCCGGAAAACAATAAACGCTTGCGCGATCTAAATAACGTTCCGTGCCATCTATTGGCGAACTTACGAACTAACATTTATATACAGTTTGAACATACCGCCGGCCAAGGACATATTGCAGAATGTCCTTAAAAAACATAAAATTAAACAATCTCTTATAAATAGATACAAAATTTGTCATTATTAACCATGAAATATATAAAAAAGCAATTTAAGCAACCATTACCAGGACAAGGGTTAATCTTCAAGATTATTCAACCATCTGTAAGGAGGCTTCCTCGTATCACGTCATCAACACTTGGTTTTGGTTATTTATTTACCACACAGACAAACCATAACGGTAAGTTATCCAATCGTTTCATAAATTTCTTCAAATCATCTGACCCCACTCGATACCATCTAAGCTTTTGTATCAAAGATTTTACTAATTTCTGGAAGCATTTGTCTTTTTGTTACAGGTTCTTCAAGAAAATCATAACACAGATCGACTACATATTGGAAGACATTGGCATCGGAATCACAGGTAAGTCCTTATATTTTCATTACACTATCTTTGTTAAATATCATCTTTTTTTAATTCCAAATCTGTGAAGCGCCTTTCAGCCATAATTCTCGACTACCAACTATGCAGCTGCGATCAGCATCTTTGAACGGAAGTCTAACAAGGTAACGACCATTTTTATTACGCTTGGAAGTAGCTGTACACATATTTTTAGAACTAATTTCTTCTTTACTCAATATATTTTTTGTTACAGCAGGCTCATCATCTTCAGGGTGTAAGTTAGCATGCATTGTTACCATATTGGAGAACGATTCTGTTTTAGACGGCCTGTCAATATCAGCGACCCCAGAAATTATCCAACCAAAAACGGAATTCTGTGCTAAGAGACGTCCGTCTGCACTGCGCTTGATGCCTGCCCGAATAATTTGGCTATAAATCTCAGCACCTAACAAAATATCTGTTTTGTAAGTTTTGTAAGGCAGGATCTGCTAGATCATCATCATTTAAACTAGCCCAAATACCAGAACTCACCTTTACTGCTGGAAGAAGAGATGTGATGGACTTTAAGACGTACGCTCTGACTTTAATGCAAAAACTAGGATCTATTCTCGATTGTATTTGCAAATTAACTGAAAATTTTGATAATAAACTATTATTACCACCTACACCAGTAACAGTGTGATTTCCTGAGTTTTTCTTTAACCCTAAGTATTTAACCATAGATTCTGTTATAAAAGACCCTTGCGAACCCTGATCCAATAGAGCTCGCAATAAATGACACGATCCGTTCCTTGCCTTGGCTTTCACTAAAGCAGTGGTCAACAAGACTGTTTCTTTGCGATTCCCTGTTGACACACACGACATCAATGGTTGGTCAGTAGACCCCTCCGCCTTTGTGGCAGTCCTGTCTTCCGCACTGATAGAAGATTCTTCCTCTGAGGAACTATCATTCATCGACCGACATACACCACTAGGGTGTAACAAAGTGTGATGACGCTTTTTACAAATTAGGCATCTTAAGTTATTTCTACATGCCTTGGCAGAATGGTTGCTGTACAAACAAATAAAACATAACCCATTGTCCTGAGCAAACTCACGACGCGTTTGATTATCTTCCCTTGAAAAGTTTGAGCAAAATGTAATTTTATGATTACCAAAACAAAAAGCACAAGAAATATCCTTTTTCTCTCTTTGAACATGAAACGACTGCAATCCTTTGGGTACTTTATCACTATCACCTCTGTAATCTATGTTTTCTAAAGCTCTGAATCGACCTACCAAAAATTCATTAAATTGTTTAAAAGTGGGTAATTCTTCCGTCCCATCTGAAGAAATACTAAGCTCCCATGACTTACGCGTATCTTTATCAAGTTTAGCGCTGATTAAGTGTATAATTAGTATATCCCAAGAGGAGACGTCGATCCCTAATGTTTTTACAGCTTCTAAACAGTCCGTTGTAGTACTAATCAACCATTTAATTTCACATTCATTATGTAACGGTTTTTGGTTAAATAAACGTTTTAATATGTTGTTTGCCATAAATCTTTTATTATTATACATGTTCTCTAACTTTTTCCAGCTACTATGATAATTATCAGAGGTGACAGTAACATTCCTTAATAATTCTCCCGCGTCCCCAGTTAGGTGGCTCTTAAGGTAATATAATTTTTGAGCATCGTCTATAGAATTATTTTTATGTACAAGTCCCATAAACAGATCTCTAAAGTTTTGCCATTCTATATATTTACCTGAGAAAGTCGGTATTTTTATTTCTGGTAACTTAACATTGCCCATATTAACAGAACCATCCCCTAGAGGACATAATAAGTTTTCGTGGTGTGCCTTTAACTTAATTATTTTATCCTTTAAGTCAGATTTTAACTCTATATACAGTTCTTCCACTTCATCGTACACATTTTCGGTGTGGTACGTAGATGCTAGCAACTCGGACTTACCTACCCTACTTAAAATTTCAATATGTGTATTAAAAAACAATTTCCAATGCTGTTCTAAACTTTCTAATCGAGATTCCATATAAGCTACAGTCAACCTATCTTTCGGCGATTTCTGAAAATTCGATCTTGCCTTTACAATTGTAGCCATAGTGGCCTCCTGAATATTAAGAAAAGTTTCCATAATAAAATATATTTTAACAATTTAAGCAACTAATATAAATTTAATTTGAATATAGGCAATGCACTAAGTGAGTACGTATATAACAGTAACACTAAAAAATAATTAAACAACCATGCATGTCACTTCATTAGACACCAAGTAATAAATCCGACGTAATTTTTCTAAGTCTATTTAGTACAATTTTGGAGAAAATTGGGCATAGGTTCCCCGTCTTACCCACATTTGCTTAAAATTAGGCTAAGTCCCTGAATTTTTTTAAGTGAAACTTCCTATAACAATAAAGTTCAAAATGTACTCACAATATCCACGGCACTTCACTATACACACATTTACCACATCGATATAGGGCTCCAAGTAGCGCTCCCCCGGCGCTCCGCGGCTTCCAATTCAGCTAGGCTCCTCCCGCACGACGTAGTACCACCGACCGATGTACAGCTGGCTGGTTCCTCCTCCACTGTGACGCCACCGCTGATGTCACTGTAGGGTTGCTCCGAATAGCGATCCACTATCCAGTACTAACGTGCAGGTGATAATCTTCCACCACCGAAGACTATCAAAATTATCACTTCCAAGACACTCCGACTCGTAAGGACCTTTTTTTTTCTTTTTTTTTTTTTACATGGAGAATCTGCAATCCGCTTCCGGAGCAAAGTACGCGCATCTTTGAAGAAGATGCGTATACTTCACGCTAGCTAACTTGGTTCACCGCCGTGGCGGTGGCCCAAGCTAGCCGGCTAACTCCCAGATACCTCTCGCCGGCGAGTAGGTTATGCCGGGATGACCCATAAGGGGCCGACCGGCTAAACTCCATGTGTGTGGATGCTGCATGCCACTGATGGCCGTTACAGCGCAACCGGAATGTATTGGGGAAGGCGAAGCTGAGGGCCTCAAACCTAGATTAAATACTAAAAGTATTTTAACTGAAGAGCGACATACTAAGGGCGGTCTCTAGTAGACCCGAACCTCGGCTCAGGATGTCGTGATTGTTTATTGTGAGCGATCAGGTCTAAACCTGATGTGTCGCGGGTGTAGTGTTGGTGATTGTCCGAGTCGTCGCACCCTGCGGCGGGTGCGGTGATTTACGTGCTGTAGGGTGTGTTGGTTTGTAGTGGCGTTGGCTACCGCGATTGGATCGTCAGGGAGGTCTAGAACGTGCCTAGGTCTCCTGGCGGCCGGACGGACATCCCTCTCGGCGGTGTAATCGGAGGCTTTAACTACAAGGGGATTGGGGTGGTGGGGTGCATTGTCGAAGTAACGTCTAGAGAGGTTCTTCATATATTGCGCTATCGAGGGAATCCCGAAGTCGCGATGTAAATCTATATTACGTACGTACCAGGGGCAACCGGTGGCCATGCGTAAGAATCTATTTTGAATGATTTGTAGTTTTTTAAGAGTTTTGTGACTCACGTGAGCAAAAACTACACATGCGTATGTCATGACTGGACGGACACATGTTTTGAAGAGAGTCAACTTGTGTTTAAGTTGCATTTTTGACCGTCTGCCTATCAGGTGAAAGAGTCTACCTAGGATGAAGTAGGCGCGGTTTCGGACTTCTTGAGTGTGGGGTGCAAACGATAATTGCCTATCTAGAGTAACACCTAAATATTTGGCCTTATTGTGCCATGGTATAGGCTGGTTGTTCATAATTAGCTGGGACGGAGGTTGGATGTTTCGCGCGCGCCGTGTGAAGTACACTGCGGCGCTTTTGGTGGGGTTGACCTCTATGCGCCATTTTGTGAACTAATCGCTTAGGGCGTTGATTGCTTTTTGAAGACGGGAGAGTAATAATGATGTTTTCCTACACGAGAAGTAAAGGGCTGTGTCGTCCGCGAATAGAGCGAGTTCCACACCCTGTGTACGGGGGATGTCATTTACATAAATAGTAAAGAGGAGTGGGGATAACACGGATCCCTGGGGAACGCCCGCTAGGATAGGCCTTGGGGAGGAGTGAGTTCCCTCGACGCGGAAGCGAAAGGTACGATTCGACAGGTAGTCCCGTAAGATGTGTACGAGACGGTCTGGCACTCCTATTTGGTGAAGCTTATAAATTAAGCCGCTGTGCCAGACTTTGTCGAAGGCCTTTGCCACGTCGAGGAAGATCGCTCCTGTAGGGATGGGGCGCCGTGCTGCGAATCCTACATGAATGTGTTCCGTGAGGCGGTGCACTTGATTAATACAGGAGTGTTTGGCAAAAGATAAAGTCTCTAAGACGAATATTTAGGATTCGTTCATAGATTTTACCTATCGTATTGAGGAGGCTAATAGGGCGATAGCTACTAGAGATGTGTAAGTACTGCGAGTAATGCAGTACGCGTAATATAACACGGCCGCGTACTGTTTCAGTACGCATTACCCGGCCAAATTTTGTATGGCACAGGACACTAAACATGGCATGACGCCATAGGCCGCTCGCTCGATGCCTGCCGACATGATTCGGGTACTGCTCTGTGACGACAGAGACAGAATATCTGCCTATGACGGTCACGTCGGTACTGCGTTAAACGCGATTTGGTTAACATAAGGCTTAAATTTCTTTGACACTTATCCCGTACGTCGTTAATATCGTAACATTCGCGCGCTTTCTTTCATCTATTTGAATTCATTCATAGTTTTGTTTGAAAACAGTTCCTACATCTCTTTTTGATTTGAAGTTCAATAAATAAATACGTTGTCTTATTATATCGAACTGTCTTTAATGATGAGTAAATTAATAAGTTATTCACGTTTATTTATGGTTTCTTGTATTTTATAAATGGTAATTTTAATAAAGAGTTGTGTGATTTCTCGTAGTGAAAATTTAGGTTTAGGTACTTGTATATTCCATTCAATTTAACGCTGTCAACATTTTTTTACGGTGGAGAAATAATTACTTGGGAAGTGTTTGTGTTTATGTTGAATATTGCAAGAGTAAATAAATTTATTTTGGTAAACTGGTATTTGTTAAGTATGGTAAGTAAGGTATTATCTAATAAGTATGGCGTCTAAACGAAACTCATATTTATAACTTATAACACAAAAAAATATAATAATCACATGCTGTAAAAAGACAAAAAAAACATAAATAAAAAAAAATATTCGTGTACTTAATTCAAAGAGATTTAATATAGTAATAGAGCGGCTATTAGAGACTTTTCCATACAAAAAATTTGAGCTGGCGCGGAAGTAGCGCTATCTAACGTTGAAAAGCAAAACAGCATATTAAAAACAATTAGAATAAGTTTTACCTACTCCACGGTAGGCGTCGCTTTGCAGTAGGGATGTTCTAAACTAAATTAATTTCATTTTATCCTTATCAGTCACCCTTAATAATTAACTTCCACAATAGAAAATACTAATGAATTCTCTCTATTAGGCATAACTATAGATAGTAACTTAAACTGGAAGACCCACATTAAAAACCTTCGATAAAAAAATATCCAGATTCTCCTATGCCCTTCAATAAATTAAAAGAACAACAGATTTGCAAACAGCTTTAACTACATACTATGCCTATGCATATGCAAGGTTTAGTTACGGGATTATTTTGTGGGGAAGTAGTACTGACACACCTTCTCTTTTTATTCTTCAAATGAAATAATTTGAACTTTGGCAAACATTGAACAGACTGACACTTGCAAGCCCTACTTTATAAAACTTAACATACTAACTCTACCAGGCATTTATATTTTAGAAATATGTAAATTTGTAAGAAATAACATTACCTTTGACAAAACGTGGAGAAAAACCAATAAATAAACTACTAAGACACAAAAACAGATTAATACTTCTAACATGACTCTACACCCCAATAGTCCATAATAATATGTTATGTCAATAAAAATTTATAATAAACTCCCTAAATTAATAAAACAGAAACCTGTAACGCTACATTTGTGAACATAATCAAAGAAATATTAGTAAATAAGGCCTACTACGACATAAAAGACTATATCAATGACAAGACAATAAAAAAATAAGTATAAGTTAAAGTTATAATAAATTTATTTAAATATGTGATATGACAATTTTAAAAAAAATATGTAAAAATATAAATAAATAAATAAAAAATAACCTTCTGTGAAACGTTATGGAGTGCCATAAACATTGATTTGATAGTTTTACTATTATAGTGTATAACAGTCCCCCAACGCAATAATTATTGAATCAGAATATTCCTACTTATATCAAACTTATACTTACAATTTAAAAATATTATTTATTACATTAATCAATAAATAAAACGACATCACTTGAACATCACTAAATCATCTACTTCCGCATCGACAACTGTGGCGAGATCCTAAAAGTAGTGCTTTTGCTTCTCACCGCTAGAGGTCGGCAAAGGGCATAAGTAATGTTCTAGAACAATTTATTGAAAATTATTATATAGTCTGATTATTGAGTAAATATAAAAAATACTTACGAAAATAAACTGTAATCACGTTCAGCCTTTTTACCATAACGGGATTTGCAATATCGCAGTACGCAATTTGGCATATTTTCTATAAAATTTGTCAAATCTGTTCCCGCACAAACACGACTACACTAGAGGGCGCATAAAATCATACTGAGCGACTTGTTACCACTTGGTAATAAGTTGTGGATTACAGTTTTGATCTCAATGTCCTGTCTATAGTAATAGTTAAATGTCTTTGACTTAATTATAAAAACTCTTATTATTGTGTAAATTAGTGTTGCAAGAATATATCGAACTATCGATAGTACTATCGATAGTATCGATTGTAATGGCGATAGTCACAATATCGATAGTATCGATAATATCGATACTATCGATACTATCGTTAGTATTTAATACCCAATAGTATTGATAGGTATCAATACTTTCGATAGTATCGATAGTATTGGTTTTCGATACTATCGATAGTATCGATGGTATTGATATTTTATTATTAATAATATCGATAGTATCGATACTATTGGTAGTCTTAATTCAACAAACAATCGATACTATCGATAGTTTTAAACACTATCGATAGTATTGCACTATCGATAGTTTGTAAAAATTCAATAGTATTTACCTTTGCACAATGGTTAACGTGGTGACTGCATGCGCAGAACAAAGTTAATTATTTGTAATTATTTTTCCTGAAGTTCCTCAAGATATGTAAAGTACTGTGTTGTTGAGTTGTTTAACATAGTCCTTAGTAACTTCGTATTGTGGAATTGATTATATAAATATAATTTAATTTCCTTAAATTTTGTAATCAAAACAGTGATCAGTAAAATTATAATAGAAATGTGGGTAGTAATAAATTGTTGAAAGTTGCGCGTGTGCTACGCTGTATTATTACAGTTCAGTCAGAGTTCGCATCTGCTCGGCATATAAACTTACGGTAGCGTTGTACGATACATAAAGGATTTTGTTTTTAAACATGGCTGAATCTCAACCAAAAATTAGAAGAAAGTCTTCAATGTGGACATATTTTACACAACAAAGTGATAATCAAGTGAAGTGCAAATTGTGTAATCGTGAATATAAATATAGTAACAATACATCCAATTTAAAAGATCACATAAAAAGAAAGCACCCGGAAAAATTAGTTGAGGCATCAACTTCTAGCTCAGACGTTGTTGAAGCTGAATTACTTGATGACAGTGACATTATGACAGCAGCAAGATCTTCTTCCAGTGGAAAATATAATATAAATTCTTCTAGAAAGAAGTACCTTGACACAATTTTTGTAAAAATGATTGCGTTGGACATGGAGCCACTCCGTCTTTCTGAAAGACAGGGGTTAAAAGAATTTGTCAAAGCATTAGATTCCCGTTATGAGATGCCGTCAAGAACTATTATAGCTGATAAGTATTTACCAAGGTTATACAACTCAATGAAAGCTGAATTAATGGAGATACTCGACAAAGTTACAAATATAGCAGTTACCACCGACATGTGGACCTCGATAAGTAATAAAAGCATTTGTGCTGTGACATGTCACTTTATATTACGACATGAACTACATTCATGTATAATGGAGGCCGTGGAGGTAGAAGGAAGCCATGATGCTAATACTTTATCCGCAGTGAGTATAAAAAAAACTTTCTACATTTTTGGATAATTGTAATATGTACTCAATATAAATAAATAAATATAAATATTCCACCACAATCACACAGCGCCATCTAGTCCCAAGGTAAGCTACTAGGCTTGTGTTATGGGTACTAGAATAACTGATAAACTAAACTAACTAAACTAACAAAAAACTCGAAGCCACTCTTTTTTATCTCTTTCTTTTATAATTTCTATGTGTTACTTGTCAAAATAAACTTCAGAGACGTAACAGAAAAGGTGTTATGTCTGATAAGTTACTTTGGCTGAACATTCTCTAGCATTTTGAAAGGTCAAAATATTATGATTATTAATATTGTGTATTTTAATAGTGTATTTTAATATTATTAATATCAAAATATTATTATTAGACCGACAGTACTTAATTTACACATTAAGTATACTTCTAAGCTTTCGTGCTTCCTCTGCCTGCCATACCTATGACCCGCTACCATACATAAAGTGTTGCAGTTAGTACTCCTTGCGCAATAAATTCATAAACGAACTTTCGTCGGAATAACTTGGCTAACAATTACCGAGTTTAATGCTTCAGTAGCCAAACCTGGTTAATGAAACCAGAACCCATCCTAATTTTTCTTTCTATATCACTTTCACACAGTTCACATTTTCCGTCCCTCGCGAAAGTAGACATTTTGATTATATTAAATTATTATATTTGATTCTAATATTAGTTTTGGGTTTTAGGTTCTTGACAGAATTCTCGAAGATTGGAAATGTCGTCAAAAAGTAATAGCTGTTGTTACCGATAATGCTGCAGTAATGATCAAAATGGCAGATATTTTAAAAATACGCCATATTCCGTGTTTCGCACATTCTTTAAATTTAGTCATAAAAAGTGTACTCACAGAACCAGCACTTTCTGAGTTGTTGAATAAATGTAAGCAGATTGTGGCATTTTTTAAACACAGTTCATTAGCTTCAGGTCAGCTGACAGATAATCAAAAAAAATGAACAAACCAGTGTTGAAATTGAAGCAACAAATTGATACTAGATGGAATAGTGCCTTGTTAATGATTAGGAGGATTCGAGAAGTACGAGAAGAGCTAACAATAGTTTTGTATCAAAATCCAAGAGCACCGACAAATTTAACCGCGGATGAATATTCATTATTGCAGGAAATCGAACAAATATTTGATCCGATTGAAACGTGCACGGTTGCGGTATCAGGGGAAAAGTACTCAACTATTTCCCTCATACTTCCTTTGATTAAGGGTTTGGCACTACAAATAAGTCATTTAGAAAGACAGAACTTATCAGATTCCGCAATAGTTATCCTACAACATGTTAGAACTGCTATCAATAAATATTTGAAACCGTATGATTGCATTATATCAACACTACTGAACCCGCATTTTAAGAAATTAGGGTTTAAAACCGACAGTGACGTCGAAAAAGCCATATCTTGTGTTCAAAGAGAATATGCAACTTTTCTTCGATCACAAAACTCCGTAACTTCCACGATGGAACCGCAAAGTACCCCAGTATCAGAACAAGACATGGCAACGAAAAAATCAAAATTAAGTAATTTACTCAGTTATCTTAATGAGCCTGGTAGCAGTAGGTCAGGCACGACTGTCTCTGATGCAATTATTGATATTCGGCGATATTTGGAAAAACCTATTATACCATCGACTGAATATCCGATTGAGTATTGGGCGTACAGTGAAAATAACCTCAAGCATATTGGATTAAAATATTTGTGCATTCCTGCCACATCTACACCTTCAGAGAGGATATTCTCGAAAGCGGGACAAATTATGACAGAACGACGTAATCGTCTGAGTAGCAAAAATCTTAATGCTATTTTATTTATAAATCAAAACAATTATTTATTGGGTAAAAAGTGATTTATTTCTAAACTTACATAGGTACTATTATTAGCGTTAGTCCAACTAATAATTAACAAACATAATAATTATAAAGAGATTATTATAAGGTTTACATGAATCCTTAAAGGTAATGGTTTACAATCACGTGTTAAATATTAAACAGCTGTGAGGAATGTTGATATTCCGTTGATTTGTTAGAAATGAAGACTGAAAAATATTAGTAATTAATTTTCATAATTATTATTGTGTAGTTTTAAGAACCTATTTGATTGTATTTGTTGTTCCAGCTGTGAGGAATGTTGATATTCCGTTGATTTGTTAGAAATGAAGACTGAAAAATATTTATGTTCAAATTTTGCAATAAATCAGTTATGTAAAAATTTAATTGTATTCATTTTTATCTAGTAAAAGAAAGTAATTTTCATAATTGTGTAGTTTTAAGAACCTAGCATACTTATAAAATTGAAAACTACGTAAGTTCAAGTTTCTTTAATATACAAACTTATGCACTTTTGTGTTCAATCAATTTTATGATCTCGTACATAAGATGTCTTCTTTTAATTTGAGGAACGTTTTCCAATTCTCGAGCGATAAACATTCCGAAAAATTCATTTGCAGATTTTACATTTTCGCTCTTGCAATTTGATTGAGTACTTACATCACATTTATTGATCCGATCATTTTTGTTATTATAAGGTATATTCACTGGCATTTCTTGACTATTTTCGTTACTAGTCTGGGTGCTTTTATGTTTAGCAATCATGCTTTGAGCAATTGAAGAAACTACATTGTATCTTCCTCTTTTTACTTCAATTTGGCTATCATCCCATTTTTGGCTGCATCCATCACTATTATCTAAGGGAAATTGTGATTGAGTATTACATTCTTCCCTGTCATAAGTTACTAAAGAATTTACATTGTACCTTCCTCTTTTTACTTCAATTTGGCTATCATCCCATTTTTGGCTGCATCCATCACTATTATCTAAGGGAAATTGTGATTGAGTATTACATTCTTCCCTGTCATAAGTTACTAAAGAATTTACATTGTACCTTCCTCTTTTTACTTCAATTTGGCTATCATCCCATTTTTGGCTGCATCCATCACTATTATCTAAGGGAAATTGTGATTGAGTATTTAATTCTTCACTGTCATAAATTACCATTGGTTGTTTCTTTGCTGAAATTAAATGGCACAATACCTTTGTCAATAATATAATTGAAAAGTAAAGCCAGTTAGGTATCTACATTAATTATTAAAAGATTTATGTAAAGTATTTAATTAAAATAAAATACAACAAAAAAGAAATGTAGGTACTTAGTTGGAAATGGAAAATTTCGTGTAGCTAGTAAGTAACTACCTAACTAGTATTATAAATGCAAAAATGAGTTTGTCTTTGATACGCTTTAAAAATCAGAAAAATCTACTTATATGTGTATTATACCATAAAGTTGATAACTTACCCATTTTACCAAAAGTTATTGTTGCTGCCGTCACTTCTTAATAATAATACGTGGTAGATCCCGACTGGACAAGAAGATAAGGCACTATGTCGAATGTAATATTATTTGACTAAAAGCAATAAGTATTGTTCTACGACAGTAATCACCGGCCACGTGAACAATAATGCAAAGGTAATAATACTATTGAGTATTTACAAACTATCGATAGTGCAATACTATCGATAGTTTCAAACACTGTAGATAGTATCGATATTTTGTTGAAATAAGACTACCAATAGTATCGATACTACCGATACTATCGATAGTATTAATAATAAAATATCAATACTATCGATAGTATCGAAAACCAATACTATCGATACGAACTGGAAATAAAACGTAACCTGGTGTTACCAACCAGGTTACGTTTTATTTCCAGTCGATAGTATCGAAAATATGACGATAGTAACTAAAACAAAACTATCGATACTATCGATACGCGACGATATATCGTCGATAGTTTGATACTATCGTTTTTTTACGTAATACTATCGATACTATCGATACTGTCGATACTATTGTACTCCAATAGTATCGATAGATTCGATAGTATCGACGAAATGCAATAATATCGCATGTTTTTTACCATCGATACTATCGATAGTATCGATAGTATTGCAAAATGTCGATATTTTCGATAGAATAGTCGCGCTATCGACGTTTTTTCAAGGTCAACTATCGATAGTGAAACTATCGCTATCGCAACAACTCTAGTACTGTTCTAATGCCATATTACGCGGTACGAAATGTCATGTCATATGGCAGTACTTCACGGAGTAGGTACTGTTTTGCGCATGTCTAATAGCTACTAGGTTCTGTAGAAGGTTTACCGGGTTTTGGTATTCGTAAGGACCATAAACAAACCATGGTATAAAATAAAAAGGCTAGGAAGGATTTAACCTGTATAGGACTGAAAGCATTATTAAAATATAGCAGGCGGACCTATATGGGTCCGGAAAACAATAAACGCTTGCGCGATCTAAATAACGTTCCGTGCCATCTATTGGCGATCTTACGAACTAACATTTATATACAGTTTGAACATTGGGTCTTTTAGCGGGAAAGTGAAGCGTCATGTCCTCAGTTTTGTGTTATTTTAAAAAAATTGTGATATGTCAAACATTAATTGTAACAACGGTGGATTATTAACCGTTAAGTGTTTGTAAACACACATGAGTGTTGGTAAATCAAAAAAAACAGCGCAACATCACTTTTCAAAGTCTCTCAAAAAGTCTATGTTAGATCTTAGTATTGTCTCTCAAGGGGCTTAGGGGGAGGGCATCTCATTTATAATCTTTATCATTACTCATTCTCATTATTATGTATTAAATATGATTAATATATCTATAACTGGACACTGGCTATTTGTGCTAAACGCACAAAGTCGTTATGAAAAATTAATTTTCATAAATTAACATAGCACTGCATTTTATATAATTATATTAAAAAATCAAATCACATAGTAATAATCCACCGTAATCACCCAATCAGCAGCCAAGTAAAGTCTACCATTGAATATAATCATCATTATCCTGGTTGTGTCCAGACTGTAACTAAGAACCTGTCTGCTGGTGGTCTTTACCACATCTCATTGGGTTTAGGGGAGCGCATCCATTTTTCATCTTCATCACCACTTATACTCATTTACTATGATTTATATATTATTAATATATCTCTCACTTGACACCGGCTAAATGTGCTAAGAGCTCGAAGCGTTTATGTAAATGAAAAAAAAAATGCGTATTATACCAACTCGCTATTTGCTTTTTTATTACACTTCGGCGGCAAAATTAATGTTGACAGGATTGTTAAACAGATAATTATTAATATCATGAATAACATGACACAGAAATAAAATTATCTCAAGCCAAAAAAGTAGTATCTTTTGTCATTATGTAGGATTAATAAAGTTCATGTACATAAGAAAGCATATTTTTATTTAAAAAAATTCAAATTCGTGCGGCTAGCACATACTTAGCACAAGTAAAACATTTATTTTCAGGGAAAATGAGAGCGAGTGGTCATAAAGATGATAAATGGTAAATGAGATGCCATAACTGAAACACCTTTAGTTCTCAAGTCCTCAGTAAAGATGTGGGACTATACTAAGATCTCATTAGGACTTCTTAAGAGATTTTGAAAAGTTATGTTACACTGTTTTGTTTCATTTATCAACACTCAAATACGTTCACAAACACTTAACGGCTAATAATCCACCGTTATTACACATTTATGTTCAATATCACAAATTAATTTAGAAAATTAAACAAAACTGCAAACATGACGCTTCACTTTCCCGCCAAGAAGTCATTCTATAGCTTATTCAGTAATGAAATTAATATATTGTCTAAAACTATAAGGACTGTCTAAAGCTAAACCTACAAACAGACAAGTAAGATTAGGCACAACGTGGAACTGAGTAAGAAGTTAGGGAGAGTCTAGAATGTTTATTTATCTCGTTATTAAAAAATTGTTGAGCAGATGAAACCGAATATTTTTTTAAATCAGGCTTTTCTTTTATGGTTTTCAACCTTAATTTACCGGTATTTGAGGAAATAAATGAAGATTTATACTTGCAACACTTTTTCCAAATGTCACTTTGCACCTAAAACACGTTTGAAAACTAGTCGAAAAACCATATACCTATTTTGTATACTGTACATGTATTTGATTAAATCAATTCAAAATTAAAGAATAGATATAAATATACATTCTCAGCTACGAAAATGATATAACACTGGAAGTTACACAAAACAAACTGCTAAAACAATATATTCATAGAACGGTTGTAAACATTCGACATCTGTTTAAGTTATCGAAACGCACCCTGACAAAAAGTAAACGACGTCTAAGATCTTTCGCAGTTAGTAAAAAAATAAATTGCGAAGACGTCCATATTTCCTTTGTATCGCGGTGTAGACCTTTTGCGAATTAAATATTGTTTCATTGTCGTGTGCTAGTGAAATTTAACATTGTGGCTAAGGTGACACCGTATCCTAACATGACTTGTTCGGGAAGGAATAAATTCGAGGTACGTTTATATTGATTCCAGTGGAGTGTTTGTTTTCATTTTGATGTAAAACAGCTGACATAGGTTGAGCTTGTATTTTCTTTGTTCTCTGTTTCATCGAATGCTTAGTTTATCCGTAATTATTACATCGAAAAAGTAATTCAATGTTGGCACTTGGCATTGCCGACGCTCACTTTACTAAGAAACGTATTATTTTTGCCGTTTTTAAAGAAGTTGGACAGACATAAATCTTAGTGTTTTGTTCATAAACGGAATAAAACGTAATTTTTTTAAATATTTTAAACATTTTGCACATTGTAGGTGCTAAAATTTATAATATCATAAAAACGTGCAAAATAATTCATCTAAAGTTAGTTTATTGACCTCTCATTAACGTTCAGTCAACTTATGAATTTCTACCGTTATGTTATACGCATTTGTTGAACTTTAATTTTGGGTCGATAAGGTTCAATTTGCCGCGATGTTTCGCGAATAACATGTTGTTTATATTTTTACTGTTTGTTATGGTGTTGGAATCGAGAATTTTGGGGAAATTGTATTTTTTTAAATTGGAATACTATCTATAGCTCTCGGTTTTACGCGGGCTTAAAAAAATATTGCAGACTTAAAGACCTCTTACATCTGTATAAATCTTATTTACCTAAAACTCTGGTTAAGATTTTTATAAGTTTTGTGATAGGTTATAAATTATTCTAACATGACTTCTTTAATTACATGGTCTTATAATTTGCCTACTGATTTACTTATTAAAGTAAAATTTTCTTAACCCTAAATTATAGCATATTCTCTATTTGTACCCTACCATATCCAATGTGTACATTCCTTATGTCAGGTCCTGTCCATCCCAAATCTGCTAAAAGAAATAGCTCATAGCAATAAGGCCACTAAACTGGCACTGTTATGTTCACCATAGCCTCGTCTGTTTATCAGCAGGTGCACCACTTGCAGGTGAGGTTGGCTTGGGCTTCTTAGGTCTTGGTAGGATCCCTATACACATAAGATAATGATTAGTATGACTTATTTATAACTGACAAATATGGGGAACCACTCAATATCAAATTTTAAAAAACAACATACAAGATATTGTGTTCTCTATAAGCTCTGCTTTACTTTAGTGATTGTGTTCATGGGCTTAGCTAGCCATGGCCTAAGGGTGGGGAAGTAGTCTAAAATAATTTGAACTAGCGAACTATACCCACATTCTTATTCTTATTATAACTATACCCTGGTTATATTTTTTTATAAAAGAAGATTTAAACCCTATAGGCACTCTGTATCAGCTACATTATTAGATATCATGTATAATTGTAGTTAGTACCTAGATTTTTTCAGGTTTGGTGAGATAGCTTACATGTCAGGGGGCCTACCGCCGAGTTCGATGGCAATCGATTATAAGGCAAAATGGATTTCGAATTGATTCTGTCGTACCGCCGAACTTATGGAAATCGAAACAAAATGGCGTTCTCCATTTACCTATTGGTCTGTCACGGACTGAAGGTCATGAATGAGAGGTGGCTGTCGGCAGATTCCCCGGTACCGATTAATGAACGCAAAACAAAGTTTGATCTAGATGGATTACAGGTAATCCATTGAATTCGGCGGTAGGCCCCCAGAGCTAGGGTTAGGCAAGCCGCACCGTGGCTACAACCATGATTGTGTTCAACCTTAAATTTGTGCTTCAAGTGGTTTATACATAATATCACGCCTGTTTCCCGAAGGGGTAGGCAGAGGCATACTATCCCCCCCGACTGGTCTCCACCTTGTCGTGGTGGGGGGGCTGAGTACCTCCCGGTAGGGCGCAGGAGGCGCTAGGGAAAAGGTAACACCCAGAGACCGACGACTCTGGGTGCCCTTAGTACTGATTACCGAGGGGGAAACTAAGAGGGACCTATGGAGGGCGCAGTGGGCGGGCCAGGAGGGCTCGCTCAGCAGCGCCAGGAGGGTCTAGGCAGTGAGGGCAGGGGGCCCCTGCTGTCTAATCATGGACCCTCCGGGAAGTCGGCCACACACGCTATGGTCGCAAGGGGAGGTAGGAGGGGCGCGTCCACTGCGCCTCTCTGAGGAAGTCCTCCCGGTTTTGGTCCGGGGGACGTTGGCCGCAGGCGGGGTGTCAGAAGCTGCAACCCAGGTACTGTCCCTCGCCTCTTTCTCAACAAGCGGCGGGCGTCGTCGGAAGATTTTTAGTGGGTATTACTTGGCGGTCGTGTCTGCCGGTGGTGAGTCCCACACCCCCTTTCGGTCCCCCTTTGGCCGGAAGGCAGTGCGTAAATGCATTTTGTTACCGACGTAAAACAAAAAAAAAAAAAAAAAAAGGCAGAGGCATACTATACGCCCACACTTCGCCATTTATATTGTTGGTCCCATGTAAATAGGTGGCGAGCCTATTGCCGCTTTCTGGGCACTTTAATATTCGCCAGAGCCTCGTCCGTTGATCGGCAGGTGCACCACTTATAGGTGAGGTTGGCTTGGGCTACTCAGATCTTGGTAGGAGCCCTATACACCCAACATGAAATTATATGAATTTAAAACTGAGACGGAAAGAGAGTTTTGTTAGTAATTATAAATTTGTTGTTGTTGTGAAATACATTGTTTTTCATTTAATTGTTTAAAAATAGATTAGATACCATATCTTATATTTTGACCGATTATAGATTTAATTATTATCTATTATCAGTCAATAGATAAGGCATATTGTTATTATTTATACTATCCTGTCTGTACACAATCAAATAAGAAGGTCCAAACTTTATTTCTTATTGACAATGCTGTTTGGTCTACCGGCCTAGAATAGTGCCACACTCATTTACAGGGAGTTGATATGGAGAAGACCTACCATAAAAATGGGCAGCAGCGTCATCCTGTCTACTGGCTTGAACTGTGACTTTTCATATTTAAATAATAATAAATATTCTCTTAAAATTATTTAGTTCCAAGA
Source organism: Musotima nitidalis (assembly GCA_949126915.1). Taxonomy (NCBI): domain Eukaryota; kingdom Metazoa; phylum Arthropoda; class Insecta; order Lepidoptera; family Crambidae; genus Musotima; species Musotima nitidalis. The sequence continues at coordinate 9,651,330 of OX421441.1, read as the reverse complement.
TAAGTGTCATTATGAACTTGTGTTATGGATACTAAATAACGGATAAACATACATAAAAACTTTATTTTTTTGTAAATACATACTTAAGATACATAGGAGAACACCCAGACCAGAACAAATATTCATGTTCATGCACACAATTTTTTTTTTGTCCTGTGTGGGAATCGAACCCACGACCTCTTGAGTGAAGTGCAGGTATACTGACCTCCACGCCATATCGGTCGTCATGTGGAGTATGTGTGTGTAAAGCATGATTTTTCGAAAAAATACAGTTGCACAGGAATTGTCATATTGTTTTTTTTAACCATTACTTGCTTATAATACATTTCTGCAAAGTAACGTCTGAATTAATAAACTTTTGAACATCATATCCTAGTTATATCCCGGCTGCCCTTGTTCAATTTAGTTAATTACATTTATTTATTAGTTTTAGTTTACTTCATTGCTACTAGACGGCGTTACGTATATTTAAAATGCAGTAAAAATATAAAATATTAGTTTGTAAAACTGCCGCTAGATGTCACTATGCGTAGTTACATCGCGTCATCGTTTTGTCACATCAGCTTCTATAGAAAGGTGGCAGTAATTACTAGTCTTAGAGCTCTGGGTCTGCTCACTTGTTTAACCAGATTTGGCTGATAAACGTCAATACAAATCCGCATTCGGGTGTGTAGGGATCCTACCAAGACCTAAGTAAGGAGCCAAAGCCAACTTCACCTGCAAGTAGGGATATGGTATCGGAACAAAAGTACTCGATACTTTACTCATGAGTAGTATCGCAACGAAGGTATCGATACTGGTATCGTACTTATATCAAAAGCATCGAGTTACTCAGGTATCGAGTACTTTTTCTTGAACATTCAGTGTAAATAAAACTGGAAAAAATGGTACCGTTAGCTATTTCATCATCTCAGCTCATTAACGTCCCACTACTGAGCACGAGCCTCCTCTCATATATCAAGGTGTGAGGGTATTGGGTCATACTCCACCACGCTGACCCAGTGCGGATTGGCGGAGGCAGGTGTATGGCGTCCTGCTGTTAGAATTTTTCAAGCCGCCCATTAGGCTTCTAACATGGCTTAACGACTATCACATTTTGTGATAACCGGGACCAACGGCTTAACGTGCCTTCCGAAGCACGGAAGCGCTCGATATCAAATTCCACACAAACGGTCACCCATCCAAGGACTGACCTCAATAAACTCTGCTGTACTTTGGTGATCGTTTCCGACCACCGACCACCGAGCTCCACAGAGCTACGAGCGCTACCACAGAGCTACGAGCGCTATTTATTAGAACTTAGTTTATTAGAACTTAGTTTATTAGTTAGCTATTTATTAGAACAAATAATAATTTTAATTACAGTTAAATATTATAAAATAATTCATTTAATATTTAAAATCCCCAGTCATCAACCGTGCAGTCGGATAAAAATAAGTTCGGATGTCATTCATAAATTGGGATTTCCCCGTGCATAATGATTGTCAAACACATATATAATGTGGTCGGGAATTCGCTCGAATCCCAAGATACTGCCATCTAGTGTCATTGCGTTTTATTATGTAGTGGTTATCAAAAAATGTTTACAAAGTAATGTATGTAAAATAGGTGGCGCTGAACGGTAGTTGAAAAACATTAGAAAATAGGATTGAAACAGAAAACAGACACCAATGTGAAAACAGCAAATCTACTGTTAAAACAGTAGGGTTGGTAACACTGGTTGCCAGAAAGAAAAGTATCGAGTACTGCAAAAAGTATCGATTCTTACTCAGTATCGTTTTAAAAGTATCGACTACTAAAATACTCGGTATCGTTAACAAAGTATCGAGTATACTCAGGTATCGATACTTTTTGCGTATCCCTACCTGCAAGTGGTGCACCTTTCGATCAACGGACGAGGCTTTGGTGAACATAACAGTGTCCGACAAGCGGCAATAGGCTCGCCACCTATTACGTGGGACCAACTATATAATTGGCGAAGTGTGGGCGTATAATATGCCTCTGCCTACCCCTTCGGGGAAACAGGCGTGATTGTATGTATGTATGTACAAATCCGCAACCCAGAGGAAAACATGATTCTATGAATAAACCAGATGTTAAAATATTAGAAGGCACTGACTTTCTAATTACGACTGCCATAGATGTTTATGATAGCCGGCACCAACGGATTGACATGCTTTTCGAGGCACAGAGCACATATCTCGGAACCAGGGGTTTGAAACCGAAACCCTAACTTAATGGCTGTGGGTCTCACCACAAGGCTATCGCCGCTCTCCATAAATTAATTATTAACTAGCTCTTGTTATCTTCTTTTACAGATATCCCGTTTTACAGGAGAAGACGACAACCATATAAACAAAAAACTGCCCAAGGAGTTGTTGTTGAAGATATTGTCGTATTTAGACGTCGTATCTTTGTGTAGATGTGCGCAGGTGAGCAAGGGTTTATGGCAAGGGGCTGTCCATTAGTCACATTTTTTTATTAACTCCCTCCCTTCCCCTTGGTTATATGTGGTAAGGTTTAAGACTAACCCCCCTCCCCAATCACAAATCACATGTATATTTTTGTACCTACAAGGAATTTCAATTATTTTAAAATAATATGTTAAAATAAATATATGAAGCGAGGTGCTGTCCATTAGACACGATTTTTTTGTTACCAACTCCCTCCCTGCCCCTTAAAGGTTTAAGACTAACCCCCCTCCCCAATGACCGGCATTGCGAGGCGAGTTTGCAGGCTGAAGTGGCACTGGGCGAAGCTCGAAGAACCGACGACCGATGGGGCGTTAAGGTTTTTCAATAGCGACCGCGAACTGGCAAACGTAGTAGAGAACGGTCTCCCACGCGATGGACCAATGATCTGGTCAAGGCGGCGGGAAGCCGATGAATGCAGGCGACTCAGGATCGCTCAATGTGGAAATCTATTGGGGAGGCCTATGTTCAGCAGTGGAAGTCAGATGGCTGAGATTATGATGATGATGAAACACGGAATTGCATGCTGAGCGACTTTGAGCTTTCTTATGAGGCCGATAGTCAGGCAACACGTCTCAATACCATACGCCATCACTGACAACACACACCGGTCTGACTTTGGTCTTGAGAGAGAGTGTCCCTACCTCCGTAGGAGAACTGTAGTGACGGACAAAGCGAGATCAGTTTGTAAGCTAAAGTGGCAGTGAGCAAGGCACATTATCTCGAAGAGACAACCGATGGGGCGTTAAGGTTCTTCAATGACGACCGATATAGCGTGTAGGTCAGTATACCTGCACTTCACTCCAGAGGTCGTGGGTTCGATTCCCACTCAGGACAAATCTTTGTGTGCATGAACATGAATACTTGTTCTGGTCTGGGTGTTTTCCTATGTACATTAAGTATGTATTTAAAAAAAGAAAGGTATTTAAGTTAACACAAGTTCTTAGTGATACTTATCTTGGAACTAAATAATTGGTGTAATTGTAAGATAATATTTATTTATTCAATGGCGACCGCGAATCGGCAAACGTAGTATAGAAAGAAAGAAAGAAAGATTTGTTTATTAACTACACAAGTAGGTACATACCAATTGTTGAGTTTCACAAAACTGAAATCTTTTATTTATTTATTTATTTCCAAACTTAAATCTATTTTTACAGGTTATTGGCCCAATACAATAGACAAGATTATATGAATATTACATTTTTTATACACTATAACACATATAAAAGAGCGTAAATTTCGTGAATTCGCCCAGAGAACATTGAAATATATCTAACTGCTCAGCTATGTTATTGAGGGTGTGAAGCGTACGCGTGAAATTGTGCAGTCAAAAGGCATTGCTTCAGCTTAATGCAGCTATAACAATGCAACATTGTCATAGCTGCGCTGGTTTTCAAGCTACACCTTATGACGCAGTGGCATTAATAAAACTTAAACTATTTTTTTTTTAATATAGTATATAATCACATCAATAATTTAGTTCTAACATAAGTATCATTAAGAACTTGTGTTATGGATACTAAAGAACGGATATTTTTTTGTAAAGATATACTTAATATACATAGAAAACACCCAGACCAGAACAAATATTTATACTCATGCTTATAAAGATTTGTCCTGTGTGGAAATCGAAACCACGACCTCCACGCCATATCGGTCGTCATATATAGTATAGGACGATGTCCCACCTCCCACTCGGCCTTACGACAAACTGAATCAGTAAGTTATGTGTTCTTTATTTCAGGTGTCGAAATTATGGAATATTCTAGCGCTGGACGGTTCCAATTGGCAAAGGATAGACTTGTTTGAGTTTCAAAGGGACGTGGAGGTATGTCAGTATACACCTCACACAGCAGCACCTAGGCCCAAACGAACAACGGGTTATTATTAAATACACACACAGAGAATCACGCCTATTTCCCCGAAGGGGTAGGCAGAGGCCTATTATATTGCATTGTATAGCGTCACAAACAAATGAAGATTGTAACTAACCAATTGATAATTTAAAAGAGCATAGCCTGTGAGTTTCTTGCCAGTTCTTCTTACAGAGCGTTGGCTCGGAACTGGCACTTAGATTCACTTACACTTAAATATTTTTTGATTTTTTAAATTGTTTGGTTGCAAGTGAATCTAAGCTTCGTGATTTTAGTATAATTATATTTTATTTGTTTTTGTTATTTTTTTTATAATTTTGACGTTTTCAAGTACTATGTAATAGTTCATGAAATAAAAAGTATTTGATTTGATATAATATGCCCACATTTGGCCGTATCACGTAATAGATGACGAGCCTGCAAGTGGTGCACCTGCCGGTCAACGGACGAGGCTCTTGCGAACATACAAGTTTCCGATAAGCGGCAATAGGCTCGCCACCAATTACGTGGGACCAACTATATAACTGGCGAAGTGTGGGCATATTATATGCATGTATGTATGTTGCGTGAATGTATGTATGTATGTACCTATGTATGTTACACATAAAACCACACTAATTATACTTACACATTATATAATTATTACACTAATTATTTGGAAAATGAAATCCGTCTATGAATGAGAGAAAAATGTCTAAAAATCAACTATATAACATTATACACATGTTTTGACGTGACAACGTCTTATAATTCGATAGAGCCGGCTGCACGCACGAAAAAACATGACTCATGCGGCGTTACCTCGCTCTGAGGCGTTCCATGTAAGGCTTGAAGTGCAAGCGAGAGCGCGGAACGAGCGACAAAGAAGCACAATCGGCCTTTGCGTTCGGCAGCGTTCGACATCCGTCTCTCTCCTACTTGAGTGAGCGATGCGTCTGCGTGGACAGCTGCTGCTTTATTAAACAAATGAAATTAAAATTTTCTTTTGAAAAATGCTACCATTCCATCAGTATTTTCTTAAGACATTGTCACGTTCAACTATCGTCAGTAAACCGTCTTTACAGACAACCAATTTTTTATTTCAGGGACCAGTTATAGACAACATATCTCAGAGATGTGGAGGATTTCTTAGGAAATTGTCTCTGCGAGGGTGCGAGAGCATAGGGGATGGATCCGTGAAGACTTTAGCTCAGGTATTGTATTATTATTATTAAGAATTTTTGAAGTTTGAAGTCATAAACTTTTTAACCCCCCCCCGTCTTTGTCACAGCTGGTCACACTTGTGAGACTCCCTCCTCCTTAATGTGATGTCACATATTTTGCAATTGTACAGAAAAATATCGACGGTAGCAATTGACAATGTCGTAAGTGAAAAGCCGTTACTTTAAATAATGTCGTAAGTAAATAGTATGTCAATTACGACATTATTAATTGCTGGGTACATACACTAAAATGTACATATACATCCATAAATTACGTCACACGAATTTTGTGAACTTCTGACCCCGCCTTCGTCCTTGTCACAGCTGGTCACACTTATGAGACTCCCTCCTCCTTAATGTGATGTCACATATTTTGCAATTGTACTGAAAAATATAGACGGTAGCAATTGACAATGTCGTAAGTGAAAAGCCGTTACTTTAAATAATGTCGTAAGTAAATAGTAACGACATGTCACTTACGACATTGTTAAAAGCACCGACTTTTCAGTTACGACATTGTTAATTGCTTGGTACATACACTAAGAGGTACATATACATCCATAAATTACGTCACACGAATTTCGTGAACTTCTGACCCCGCCTTCGTCCTTGTCACAGCTGGTCACACTTATGAGACTCCCTCCTCCTTAATGTGATGTCACATATTTTGCAATGGTAAAGCAAAATATAATTACATCAAAACAGCTGTTCCAAAAATGTGACGTCACGAAATATAGGATCACTCCCATCCCCTTGTCACAGCATGTCACAATTCGTCGACCCCCTCCCACTCCTTAACGTGTGACGTAATTTATGAATAGCCCCTGACCAGACCGTGTCTTAGCCTCCCCAATAGATTACATTCTATTGGGGGTATTTGCCTATAATCAGCACGCTGGGCAGGCGGGTTGGTGATCGCAGTTCCAGCCAGTACGCAGGATGACGCTGCTGCCCATCATCCGGTAACATTTCTCTTCGTCGACTCTTACGACTCCCCGTGAGATAAAATCGGTGGCTAAAATCTATTTAAGATCGGTGCCACAAAGCACGGTGTTTGTATATATGTTCTGACGACCGATATGGCGTGGAGGTCAATATACCTGCACTTCACTCCAGAGGTCGTGGGTTCGATTCCCACACAGGACAAATCTTTGTGTGCAAGAACATGAATATTTGTTCTGGTCTGGGTGTTTTCCTATGTATATTAAGTATGTATTTACAAAAAAAAAAGAAAAGAAAGATATTTAAGTATGTTAATACGTTGTTTAGTATCCATAACACAAGTTCTTAATGATACTTATCTTGGAACTAAATAATTAGTGTAATTGTAAGAGAATATTTTCTGTGTACTTAATTTCTATGTTTATTTGTACTGAATAAATTTATTTTCTTTCTTTCTTTTTTCTTTCTAATTTAATTTTATGCATTTCAGATAATGTTTCGTATTGTTTTTTACAGTCATGTCCAAATATAGAAGACTTAAACCTTAGTAAATGCAAGAAAATTACGGACCAGACATGTCAAGCTATAGGAAAAAAGTGTAATAAATTACAGAGGTGAGTGAACACACATATTTACATACATAATGTCACGCCTCTCTCCCGTAGCGGTAGGCAGAGATCACATCCTTCCACTTGTTACGATCTTGGCACACACTCTTAGCTTCATTGACACTCGTTGAAGGTTTTTTCATACACATCCGTCGATTTAGAGTTCCTATTACCTGCCCTTTCTCTAGAATTTGGATTAGTTCCTGAAAAGACGTGGGTTTCCCCTCCCATCACTTCCATTCACTTGTTCGTGTCCTTTTCTAGCCTAAATTAGTATAACATACACATACATACATAATGTCACGCCTCTTTCCCGTAGCGGTAGGCAGAGATCACGTCCTTCCACTTGCTACGATCCTGGCACACACTTAGCTTCATTCAAACTCATTAACTTTCACTTTCGTGGGCTGTCACAAACATCTATGACAGTAGTTCTTAATATCGACTTCTCATAACAGTCGTTATAACGAGCTTCTAGGAAGTCAGGGCCTTCTAGCCGGACGGGCTTCTTGGCGGGAAAGTGAAGCGTCATGTCTGCAGTTTTGTTTTATCTTCTAAAATTTGTGATATTTCTAACATTAATGTGTAATAACGTTGGATTAATAACCGTTAAGTTTTTGTGAACGTGCATGAGTGTTGGTAAATGAAACAAAACAGTGCAACAACACTTTTTAAATTCTCTCAGGAAGTCCATGCGAGTCCCACATCTTTACTAAGGATTCAAGGGGTTTATTGGGAGGACATATTATGTACCATTTATCATCTTTATCACCACTAATTCTCATTTACTATGATTTATATAGATTATATAGTACAATACGGTGTTCATTCATTCATTCATTCATTCATTAAGTAGACCTTAGGCCCTAAGCTTAGGTATAGGACGATCGGGTTAATGCTAGGATAAATATGTGAATATGAACATTCATAACACCTCTGGTACCTTACTTGTATTTCCAATGTCTTATAGAAATGGTAAAAAATATTATGTGTTTTTTTTGTTTCCAGAATAAACCTAGAATCGTGTCCAAGCATAACAGACATATCTTTGAAGGCTATATCTGACGGTTGTCTAGTAAGTATTTACTTATGGACTAAATATAGAGTGTAAAAGACCCAGACCAGAGGCGAGAGCTACGTAATCTGCCCAGCATTAGAACTATTTTTTTCTTTGAGATTATACCTGGGAAATCAATAGTAGTTACAATAGTTTTACACAAACACATACACATACAAACACACCCAAATACATACAAAAACACATAGTCAAACATGCATAAACATACACACACATCACACACATAAATGCATACAAACACTCATGCATACAAACGCACACACATGCACACAAACGCACACACATGCATACAAAGCACTCATATTCATACAAACGCACACACATGCATACAAACGCACACACATACATTCAAACGCACACACATACATACAAACGCACACACATACATACAAACGCACACACATGCATACAAACGCACACACATACATACAAACTCACACACATATATACAAACGCACATACATACATACAAACGCACACACATACATACAAACGCACACACACACACATTTAAACGCACACACATAAATACAAACGCACACACATATATACATACACACACATGCACATATTATGTTGTCAGTGGCGCGCGTTTCATTGCGTGCTACTGTTTGCAGTTTATATTAACATCAAAAAAATTAATTCTTTTTTCAACATACATTTTTGTTTATGTAATAAATACATCAAATGTTCGAGTTGGCTCGTGCAATTTATTTTATAAATTTATATGTTCACAGCTCCTAACTCATGTAGATGTGTCTTGGTGTCAATCGATCACAGAAAATGGAGTCGAAGCCCTAGCAAGGAGCTGTCCCAAGTTGAAGAGCTTTATTTGTAGAGGTGAGTACATTATCATACACCCTTATAAGTCAACTGCTAAACATTTTTTTTTATCGGATGGAAAATCATCAAATGACCGTCTTCCGCTGTGGGTGAAGCGGAAGGGTGTGTCAGACTTTTACTGACTAAAAACCATCCATGTTCCTTCTTGAGCCTGTAACACCAAGGCCGCGGTAACTCTTTCGAACAGTCCCGCAACAACTACTAAACATTAGGATCCACAATAGATTACATTCTATATTACATACATACATACATTAAATAAATATTTACTGACCATTAATAAATAATAATAATAAATAAATATTCTCTTAGAATCACATTAATTCTTTAGTTCCAAGATAAGTATCATTAAGAACTTGTGTTATGGATACTAAAGAACGGATAAACATACTTAAATACTTTTTTTTTGTAAATACATACTTAATATACATAGGAAAACACCCTGACCAGAACAAATATTCATGTTCATGCACACAAAGATTTGTCCTGTGCGGGAATCGAACCCACGACCTCTGGAGTGAAGTGCAGGTATACTGACCTCCACGCCAAATCGGTCGTCAAATTGTATGTATTACTGTATGTATTATATTATGTATATAATTGGCAAAGTTGGCATATAATATGACTCTGTCTAGCCCTTCGGGGAAACAGGCGTGAATGTTTTGACGACCGATATGGCGTGGTGGTGAGAATATCCGCTCTTCGCTCCTAAGGTCGCGGGTTCGATTCCCACGCAGGACACATCTTTGTGTGCATGAACATGAATATTGTGTTTTCTATGTATATTAAGTATGTATTTAAAAAAATAAAAGTATTTAAGTATGTTTATCCGTTCTTTAGTATCCTTAACACAAGTTCTTAATGATACTTATCTTGGAACTAAATAATTGGTGTGATTGTAAAGTAAAAGAAAGAAAGAATATTTATTGTTTTTTTAGTTTTGTAATTTTGACTTTTATAAGAGCTCTGTTGAGCCAAATTTGAATAAATGATTTTGACAAATATTTGTCGCCAGGTTGCATTAATGTGAACGACAAAGCCGTATCGTGCCTTGCTACTTATTGCCCGGACTTGGAGGTGCTCAACGTACAGGGATGTGATGTGAGTTACCATTTTCATCATCAACACCATCCCATCACCACTTCTGTCAGGAGAGTCCGCTCTTCCATAACAATAAGTGGTAAAGTAAAAAGTTCTTTATTTCATTAACTGTAACATAGCACTTGAAAACGTCAAAACAAAATATAAATACAAAAAAACTAAATATTATTACAATGAAATCACGAAGCTTAAATTCACTTACATGCAAAAAAATCGAAATTAAGTGTAAGTGAATCTAAGTGCCAGTTCCGAGCCACCGCTCTGTAAGAAGAACTAGCAAGAAACTCACAGGCTATGCTCTTTTAAATTATCAATTGGTTAGTTACAATCTTCATTTGTCTGTGACGCTATACAATGCAACATAATACAACATTAACAATATTCATGTTTCAAGTCATTCATATTAGAATAGCCTGTATGAAACGGCAGTTTAATCCCAAGCATAATTATTATCAGCTATATATATAGTCTTTGATAGAATAGTATTATATAATATTTTAGTAACTATTTTAGTAATTAGTTGACGACCGATTTGGCGTGGAGGTCAGTATATCTGCACTTCACTCCAAAGGTCGTGGGTTCGATTCCCACACAGGACAAATCTTTGTGTGTATGAACATAAATATTTGTTCTGGTCTGGGTGTTTTTCTATGTAAAAAAAAGTATTTAAGTATGTTTATCCGTTGTTTAGTATCCATAACACAAGTTCTTAGTGACTTAACTTATCTTGGAACTAAAGAATTGGTGTGATTGTAAATGAATATTTATTTATTTATTAATTTATTAAATAGTAATTATACAGAAATATATAGTAATAATAATTATAATTTGTCTTGTATCCACAGAGTTTAACAGACGATTCAATATCTCGCCTCGGCCGATCTTTGCGGAGGCTGTGTGCCTCAGGATGCACCAGGATCACAGACCAGTGTCTTTTGGCTTTAGCTGCAAAGTGCCCCGACCTGGACACTTTGGAACTGGCTTTGTGCAGCCAGCTCACTGATGCTGGGTTCCAGGCTTTAGCTAGGGTAAGTTATTCACATCATCAGCACCACTATATATATTACCCGTTTCGCACCCGTGGTCGTTATAGGGAGCCAGTCGTTATTAAGATTTTATGAGCGACGCCGCGCCGAATTCCCAATTGTTTTATATTTAATTAATAATTATCCCGTGTCATCGTGCCGTGTTTATTTATGTACTTTCTTCGTTTTATATATGCTTCTCAATTCTCCTTCTTTTAAATAAACTTTTGTGTTCGTGAACTACTTATTGTGTTGTCAAAAATATATACATTACAAGTGTGAGCAACGTTTGACTTTTAATTGTATTCACGTCCCACAATACTACAACTTTAAATTATATATATCATGTAATAATATGTATGTGTGAATTTATTATTTACTTATAAGTAAGCAAGAGCACTCTGTTGTGCCTACTCTATATCACTATTTTTTTATTCATTGTTTCCTGTCCATCCTAAGGTTGCCTGGAAGATATTGCTGTTAGCAATAAGACCGCCCATTGTACCATATATTTTTTTATGTGTTCATTCATTCATTCATTCATTCACCATCCTAGTCACGTCAAGTCAGGAGTTGCATCTCATCTTCTTCATTATCATACTCACCATCATCTTTAAACGACGACCGATACGGCGTGGAGATCAGTATACCTACACTTCACTCAGAGGTCGTGGGTTCGATTCCTACACAAGACAAATGTTTGTGTGCATGAACATGAATATTTTTTCTGGTTTGGGTGTTTTCCTATGAATATTAAGTATGTATTTACAAAAAAAAGTTTTTTAGTATGTTTATCCGTTGTTTAGTATCCATAACACAAATTCTTAATGATACTTATCTTGGAACTAAATAATTGGTGTAATTGTCATTATTTATTATCATCGCCAACACATGGGGGCCGTTCAAGTATTACTATAGGGGGACGGAGGGGACGGGGGTCTTTGTTTTACTTATTTTTGATGGGGGGGCGAGAGGTCTAGACGGTGATTGGTCCTTGCTTACAACAAGGAATCACCGCGCGCTATTTACTTGTCTAAATTTCTTCCGTCAATCTATTGTTTCGTGGTGGACCTGACGTGTTTTAAGGAAAGCCAAGCTAACGTTTGTCTACTTTCGCCAAAGTTGAATTGTTGAAGATGTCGTTTAAAATAGACAAATCCAAGTAATACCAAAAAATCTAAGAACTTTGCTTACTTTTGCTGAAAAGGGGCCCCCTTCCCCCTTTTCAGCAAAAGTATAGATAAATAATAAATAATGTTTAATTTTATATGAGATTAGTTTAAATTTAGGATTGCTGTGTGCGCTTCTAAAGGCCAACATATATGTAATTTTTGTTGTTGTGTTATGATTTTGTATATCGACGGTAGCAATTAACAATGTCGTAAGTGTAAAGCTGTTACTTTATACAATGTCGTAAGTAAAAAGTAACGCCTTATCACTTTTGATATTGTTAAAAGAAATGACTTTTCACTTACGACATTGCGAATTGCTACCGTCGATATGTTTAGCTGCTAGCGTACCTATATATAAATAAATAAATAATAATTGTAATAGATCTGTTTACGGTATACTTTAACGTCCCCATGTCATCATAAGCATTATCATCACGCATAACCACCAACATCATTACTACCAATGCCATCATCATCATCACCACGTTTAATTTTTGTTACCTTGATTATTCCACGGTGTGAAGCGCTTTCATTCTTCCACTCCCTTCTCGATAATATAAAATTATTTACACAATCCATCTATCAATATTTTGGTAGTTCTCGACCCCGTTAATATTCATTATTAAGAATGTTAATAAGTATACAAATCGCTTGAAACTTTGCCACAATAAAGCTTTTAAATTAACAAATACACTACTATCTGTTTCATTACAAAAGATCCATTAGTTTAGATTTAACAGGCATCTTCAAAATTATCTGAAAGACGCAAATATAATGTAGCTCTAACTCCTAAAACTGAAACAGTTTATGCTAAGAGACATTTGATGGCAATTGATAATAGTATAAACAAGATTCTGAATTTCTATAATTGCAAATTAAATCTTATTTTATTATTAAAAACATGGAATTATGACAAAACGGAAGCATTTTTGAAATAAAGTAAAATTGTATTATAAATAGATTTTAAATTAAATATATACACACACACACACACTCACACGTACGCACACTCACACACGCTCGCGTATTCTCACTCATAGCTTTGTGTAATTGTTTAAACAATTTTTTTTTAAATATTATTTTTCTTATATTTGTCTGTTTTGAGTACATAATTTCAATGGAGAACGGGGATATCTGCCACAAGTATTCGTTTACTTAAAAGAAAACCTCAATCATAAAACAGAAATTGTAAAAAACAGATATTGTATAAATAATTTCTATTTGTATATATCTAAAGCAGACGCGCCTCTGCGTGACTTCATAATACAACGCTCGGTCTGTTGTTGTACGATGACGTCATACGCACCGAATGTTATGTTTAAAAATCCATATCTCGGAAACTATTCATCATCATCATCACAGCCCATTAACGTCCCACTACTGAGCACGAGCCTCCTCTCACATATCAAGGTGTGAGGGTATTGGGTCATACTCCACCACGCTGATCCAGTGCGGATTGGCGGAGGCAGGTGTTCGGCGTCCTGCTGTTAGAATTTTTTAAGCCGCCCATTAGGCCTCTAACATGGCTTAACGACTACCACATTTGGTGATAACCGGGACCAACGGCTTAACGTGCCTTCCGAAGCACGGAAGCGCTCGATATCAAATGCCACACAAACGGTCACCCATTCAAGTACTGACCTCTGTAAACTCTGCTGTACTTCGGTGATCGTTTCCGACCACCGAGCACCGCAGAGCTACGAGCGCTTCAAAAACTATTGGACGTATAAAAATAATTCTTGCACACCATCTTTTCAATTTCTTTAGAAAATATGAGAAATTAATTAAGAATTAGAGTAAACATGCTTAATTGTTTATATATTGGTTTCAGAATTGTCGATATATTGAACGAATGGACTTAGAAGAGTGCGTATTGATAACCGACACGGCCTTAATACACCTATCGATGGGGTGTCCCAAGTTACAGAAACTGGTGAGAAATCCTACTTAATATTATAAATGCGAAAGTAACTCGGTCTGTTTTTCTGTCTGTTTTTCTGTCTGTTTTCCTGTCTGTTTTTCTGTCTGTTTTTCTGTATGTTTTTCTGTCTGTTTTTCTGTATGTCTTTCTGTCTGTCTTTCTGTCTTTCTGCCATTCTGTCTGTCTGTCTGTCTGTCTTTTCTTCACGCCTAAACTACTCAACCGATTTGTGTGAAATTTGGTACAGACATAGTTTGGAACTCGAGAAAGGACATAGGATAGTTTTTATCCCGGAAATCCCGGGAGCGGGAACTTCTCAAAAATCGCGCGAGATCGGGAACTATGGAGGCAAAACCAAAAATCTGCCGGAAGTCACTATTCCACGCGAACGAAGTCGCGGGCAAAAGCTAGTTATTTAACATCGTACCATCCTAGCACTGTGCCGTGTGGTGCCGGCCTAGAATAGTGCCAGCCCCTCTCGTCTCACGGGGAGTCGTAAGAGTCGACGAAGAGAAATGTTACCGGATGATGGGCAGCAGCGTCATCCTGCGTACTGGCTGGAACTGCGATCACTAACCCGCCTGCCCAGCGTGCTGATTATGGGCAGATACCCCCAATAATATAGAATGTATAGGGATCCTACCAAGACCTAAGGAGTCCAAGCCAACCTCACCTGCAAGTGGTGCACCTGCCGATCAACGGACGAGGCTCTGGTGAATATATTAATGCCCGGTAAGCGGCAATAGGCTCACCACCTATTACGTGGGACCAACTATATAATTGACAAAGTGTGGGCGTATAATATGCCTCTGCCTACCTCTTCGGGGAAACAGACGTAAATGTATGTCTGTAAATAATTGTTGTGATTGTCAGAAAATGTTTATTTATTCTTATATCATCTATGTTTTGTTATAATTTAATTATAATAATACATAGATGATATAAGGATACAATGTCTGACTCCGTCTCCGGTCGCCGACTACCCAAACAATTTTTTTTAAAATTTTACTTAAAAAGCTGAACTAATGTGCAAGTTCTCAATCGTTAATAATTCAATTGTAAAGTTGCCGATTGAAGTGACATGGATGATGTATCTCTATAAATACTCACAGGTTTCATTTTTAAACAAATATGAAATAAAGAATTAAGATTTTTACATTTCATTTCAGAGTTTATCGCACTGTGAACTCATCACAGATTATGGGATCAAGCAGCTGGCGTTATCGCCGTGTGCGGTTGACCATCTTACAGTACTTGGTGAGTTCAATATTAACTGTTCATCATCATCACCACATGCATCATCATCACATTCACCACCACCACCACCACCACCACCACCATCATCATCATCATCACCACCATAACCGCCTTGACCGCCATCATCATCATCACCACCACCACCACCATCATCATCATCATCACTACTACCATCCCCCTTCATCGTCACCACCACCACCAGCATCATTACCTCCACCACCACCACCATCACCATCATCATCATCACCCAATCAACGCCATCACCACCATCAGCATTATGACCTCCATCACCACCGCCACCACCACCACCACCACCACCACCACCACCACCATCATCATCAGGCCAGAACTTCCTCTGCTATGGAAGCTCTGACAAACAAAACAGTTCCCAGTAATAATGTAATGTGTCTGCTCACTCTAAATATGATTAAGTATAATAAATAAAATAACCCAACAGCTTTTTGAAAATGTAAAAAAAGTAAAAAAGTAAAAAAATATTTATTTCATAAACTATTATACATAGTACTTGAAAACGTCATGATTACAAATGAAAAAAAAAACAATCGAAATAATATTACACTAAATCACGAAGCTTAGATTCACTTACATGCAACAAAACAATTTAAAAACAAAAAATAATTAAGTGTAAGTGAATCTAAGTGCCAGTTCCGAGCCACCGCTCTGTGAGAAGAACTGGCAAGAAACTCACAGGCTATGCTCTTTTAAATATGTCCATTAGTTTGGTACTAGAATTACAATCTTCATTTGTCTGTGAAGCTATACAATGCAATATAATATAACATTAACAATATTCATGTTTTAAGTCATTCATATTAGAATAGCCTGTAGCCTGTTCACCGCATCCTTGGTTCGAGAAATGAGACCTGTGCTCAAAAGTAGGACGTAGACGTATAATATGCCTCTGCCTACCCCATCTGGAAGACAGGGATAATTTTATATGCGTATAAAATAAAATGGAAGTACCATTCTCTCTTCCAGGTCTTGACAACTGTCCTTTAGTGACAGATGATGCATTGGAGCATCTGTCAGTGTGTCGCAACTTGTCACTGATAGAACTGTACGACTGTCAACTTGTCACCAGAAACGCCATCAGGAAACTTAGGGTATGTATGTCCAAATTAACCCTTGACAAAGTGGTCTATATAGGTCCACTTCAAATTTAACCTTATAAAGTTAAGGTAGGTAGTACGACAGTTTCAATGTACTGTGTCTGTTTAAGGGTTAAATTAATACTAATGGGATATTTAAAAGAATCAACGTGATTGTATGAAACGATCACTCTCTCCGAGCAACCGGATTATTTGATATTTTCTTGTAAAATAATCGTAAATGCAAATAAATAATCGAGAAAGTTGACTCGTGTCGTATTGAATAGCTGGTATATTTAAGACATCAAACGTTATTTTATTTTATTTATTACATTTAGGGCGACTAACAAAACATACACCAAAAATAGCATAACAAATACAGTTAATACTTAAAAGCTAAGTGCTGTTTTACTTACAAGTCACCACGGCATTGACACAAAAATAAGAAGATACATACAAACAATTTTACTTATAAAAACACAAATAAAAATCACCAAAGCTATACTCGTATGACATGACCGATTGACCTCATATTATATTATTAAAGGAGTCAATGATGGTTTTCCGAAATCTCGGCAAGCCATCACAGAAAATATCAATGTCTAATTTTTTGACTAGATCATTATACTAAGTAATCATTATACGAAGTAATGTCCTGCTGCTCAGTGTTCCTATATCATGTACGTATTTATGTATGTACGTATATTTAATGTAATTAATAGTATTTATTTTTGTTTATGTTTATTAAAAATACAACTATATATTTTTATTCTTTTCTACACCCTCGGTTTTCATTTAATTTTAATCACTCTCCATCCTAAGGTTGCCTGGAAGAAATCGCTGTAAGCGACAAGGCCGCCAATTGTATCACTTTTCTTTTGCAACTGTTTTCTTGTTTTGTTTTTAATTTGGTGTACAATAAAGAATTTTCTATCATCTATCTATACCCAAACTGAACCCGGTTTAAAGTAGCATAATGACCCAAATTACTTTTAGACCCTTTAGCCACAAAAGCAGTGTATTTGCTTGGACGTGGTAAGTTATAGGGTGCGCTAATATTTATTTAAATAAATAAATATTCTCTTACAATCACACCAATTCTTTAGTTCCAAGATAAGTATCACTAAGAACTTGTGTTGTGGACACTAAAGAACGGATAAACATACTTAAATACTTTTTTTTTGTAAATACATACTTAATATACATAGGAAAACACCCAGACCAGTACAAATATTCATGTTCATGAACACAAAGATTTGTCCTGTGTGGAAATCGAACCCACGACCTCTGGAGTGAAGTGCAGGTATACTGACCTCCACGCCAAATCGGTCGTCATTTGATGCAACAAAGATCAAGTAATAATTAAAAGTCAAAGTAATCATTTTTTACTTTACACACAGGCACGCACGAACACACACGCAA
The DNA here is from genome assembly GCA_949126915.1 of Musotima nitidalis. Lineage (NCBI taxonomy): Eukaryota > Metazoa > Arthropoda > Insecta > Lepidoptera > Crambidae > Musotima > Musotima nitidalis. The sequence continues at coordinate 9,633,302 of OX421441.1, read as the reverse complement.
TAAAATAAAAAGCAAAATATGACTTTAACTATGATTATGATGAATACTCGGTGGCGTGGTGGCGAGTACACCGGCACTCCACTCCTAAGGTCGTGGGTTCGATTCCCACACAGGACCAATTTTTGTGTGCATAAACATGGATATTTTTTCTGGTCTGGGTGTTTTCATGTGTATATTAAGTATGTATTTACAAAATAATAAGTATTTTATAAGTTTATTTGTTATTTAGTGTCCATAACACAAGTTCTTAACGATACTAATCTGGGAACTAAATAATTGGTGCATAGGGCTCCTACCAAGACCTAAGTAGTCCAAGCCAACCTCACCTACAAGTGGTGCACCTGCCGATCAACGGACGGGGCTCTGGTGAACATAGTGCCCGGTAAGCGGCAATAGGCTCGCCACCTATTATGTGGGAACAATTATATAATTGGCGAAGTGTGGGCGTGTAATATGCCTTTGCCTACCCCTTCGAAAAATAGGCGTTATTGTATGTATTATTATTATTATATGTATGTATGTAAATAATTGGTGTAATTGTCAAAATAAAAATGTGATTCATCATCACAGCCCATTAACGTCCCACTACTGAACACGAGCCTCCTCTCACATATCAAGGTGTGAGGGTATTGGGTCATACTCCACCACGCGGACCCAGTGCGGATTGGCGGAGGCAGGTCTATGGCGTCCTGCTGTTAGAATTTATCAAGCCGCCCATTAGGCCTCTAACATGGCTCAACGACTACCACATTTAGTGATAACCGGGACCAACGGCTTAACGTGCCTTCCGAAGCACGGAAGCGCTCGATATCAAATGCCACACAAACGGTCACCCATCCAAGGACTGATCTCTGTAAATTCTGCTGTACCGCACCGCAGAGCTACGAGCGCTTCAAAAATGTGATTGTATGTATGTTAATAATTGGTGTAATTTGTGTAAATGTTACAGACGCATCTCCCGAATATAAAGGTGCACGCTTACTTCGCTCCCGTGACTCCCCCCGCGGCGGCCGCCAGACCCCGACCACGCTATTGTCGTTGTTGCAACATTATATGAGGGACAGGTATTTATTTAATTAATTAATTTACTTCTTTATTATAGTACAGCTCAAATTTCTTTGATTGTTGTTAAAAAAATATATCGAATTTCCATTTTGTGTTTAAATGTTTGACGAATCTAAATGATCATGTTGATCTTAAAGACAATATAGTATATTTTATTTAGTCATATCCGCGCTTTACTCCAGAGGTCGTGGGTTCGATTCACACACAGGACAAATCTTTGTATGCAAGAACATGAATATTTGTTCTGGTCTGGGTGTTTTCATATGTATATTAAGTATGTATTTACAAAAAAAAGTATGTAAATATGTTTATCCGTTATTTAGTATCCATAACACAAGTTCTTAATGATACTTATCTTGGAACAAAATAATTGGTGTAAGTGTCCGAATATTTATTTATTTATTTGGGTTAAAAGGAAGCCTGAGTTAATTTTTGTAACATTTTTTATCTGCCACCGAAAGCAGTTCAGAGATTTGCCAGAACAGACAGACAGACATTTTTATACACGTATAATATAATTTTTAACACCTATAATGTTCATATTAATATTGACAAGAATTGTCTTATGTGAGAATCGAACCCACGTACTCTGGAGTAAAGCGCGGATATGATTAAATATTTGACAGTTGTAAAGGGGAGAGCGGGGGGATTCAATTTGTAGAACTGTGGAGAGATGTAAGGAAGATTATAGAAGCGAGTAAAGCCAGGATTTTCAACTATATGTCAGTGTGAATGCGTATAATTAGCGTAGCCCTTTCTTAATAATTATTATGTTTATAATGGAATGTATATATAGTTCTAGCGGAGCGTAACGATACCGCGATGTAAGTGACAGCCCACGCCATCTATTGGTATCGGATTGGTACTAGTCAGGCTGGGGTTTTCCTATTTTCTTTTTTAAATAATGGCTTCGTGCGGCTTGCACATTTAGCCAGTGTCAAGTAAGAGATATATTAATAACATAATAATAAAAATAATAGTAAATGACAATGAGTGGTGATAAAGATGCTAAATGGAATGCCCTTCCCTTAAACCCCTTGAGTCCTCAGTAAAGATGTGGGACTATACTGAGATAATTAATTGTGAAAATTATATATTTTATTTCCTTTTTAAATCACAGCTTCGTGCGTTTATCACATTTAGCCAGTGTCAAGTAAGAGATATATTAATAATATAAATTATAGTAAATGAGAATGAGTGATGATAAATGGTGAATGACCTTGAGTCTTCAGTAAAGATGTAGGACTATACTGATCTCACATGGACTTTCAATTATTTAACTCCATGATAAGTAACATTAAGACCTTGTGTTACGGATACTAAAGAACGGATAAACATACTTATTTACTTTTTGTAAAGACATACTTAATATACATAGAAAACACCCAGACCAGAACAAATATACGTGTTCAAGCACACAAAGATTTGTCCTGTGTGGGAATCGAACCCACGACCTCAGGAGTGGAGTGCAGGTATATGACCTCCACGCCATATCGGTCGTCAAATTATTGCACTGTTTTAATTTCATTTACGAACACTCATATAGGTTCACAAACACTTAACGGTTAATAATCCACCGTTATTGCACATTAATGTTCGATATATCACAAATTTTTGAAAATAAAACAAAACTGCAGACATGACGCTTTACTTTCCCGCCAAGAAGTCAATATTTTTTTGTAGATTATGTAGGTATTTATTTTTATTTAACAGGATTTTGTGTTAATATTTTTTTTTCTCTTACAGCTGCGGCCTCATACATTATGTGTAAATGTAGAACGAATGCAAGAGTTGGCCGGATAACGCCTAAAGGGTACCGGGTTCAATTATCGGACGAGTCACGGTATGTCACAAAGCGAGGTCGACTAAACGAATTGTAATCGAAATTTTTTTTTTATTAAAACAATTTCAGAGGAAAGGGAATTTTTTAAGTGCTATAAAAGTACTAATATTAATAAAATAGTAATAAAAATAAAATATTTTTTTTTATCAAAAAATAAGCATTTAACTTTTTCGATCACTTCAGTCACAGATATTTTTTAAGTAAAATAGTTTTTTTTAATAAAAAAAATTGCTTTTAAATAAATTACATCTTAGCACTTATTGATCCCTTTTCGAATAATTGGAATACTACTCCTATTCTCTTTAATAGTTTTTTGGACAACTAAAATAATTACGAATTAAGGTGCGTTTCTACTGTAAAGTATTATCATATTAGTTTTATTTATTTACTGATTGGCAGATTATTTTATACATAATTCATAATCATAATCATTATTCTTCATTGTTTAATTTGGTGTACAATAAGGTCATTTTTTATATAACATTTTATAACAATTTGTCCTCAAATTAACCCTGCAAGGGTATCACAATTTTAAAATATGAACGCATTTTTTTCCTTTTATTATATATAGAAATTGATAACATTAAAAATTAAATAACTATACATACATTCATATTATGCTATTATGTTTTTATTAATTTTTTTACTAATTTCATCGACATCGTATACATAGTGTAGGAATGTGGAGAGGAGTGAGTGTCTTGCTAGTTCTTCTTACAGAGTAGTGGCTCGGAACTGGCACTTAGATTCACTTACACTTAAATAATTTTTCGTTTTTTCATTGTTTTGTTGCATGTAAGTGAATCTTAGTGAAGCGCTCGTAGCTCTGCGGTGCTCGGTGGTCAAAAACGATCACCGAAGTACAGCAGAGTTTTCAGAGGTCAGTCCTTGGATGGGTGACCGTTTGGGTGGCGTTTAATATCGAGCATTTCCGTGCTTTGGAAGGCACGTTAAGCCGTTGGTATCACTAAATGTGGTAGTCGTTAAGCCATGTTAGAGACCTAATGGGCGGCTTGATAAATTCTAACAGCAGGACGCCATAAACCTGCCTCTGCCAATCCGCACTGGGTCCGCGTGGTGGAGTATGACCCAATACCCTCGCACCTTGGTATGTAAGAGGAGGCTCGTGCTCAGTAGTGGGACGTTAATGGGCTGAGATGATGAAGTGAATCTAAGCCTCGTGATTTCAGTGTAATCATACTTCGATTGTTATTTAAATAAAATTTTGACGTTTTCAAGTAAATATTTGAAGTTTGAGGTTTGGGTATATTGCAGTGAATTGTGATTATCTGTGTTAATTCTAAAGCCTAAAAGTGTTCTAGTAAAATCACGCTAATTTATCAAATAACTTGACACTGTTAATTACTCTAAACGATACGAACTAATTTTGAAGGAAATAAAAAGCTACGATACAGTAAAAACGCACCTTTTGATTGCAATTGATTGGAAAAAGTATTTTTGCGATTAAATACTATAATAATATAGCTGTAAGTGGGAAAGTTGCAATTAAATCGTATCGGTATCGATGAAAGTTATCGATATAAAGTCTAGTGAAGCACAGAACTGTTTTTGGAAAGAAAATATCGATATTTTTTGTTTGAATTGAAAACAAATTAGTTTTATTTTTACAAAGATTAATTAACAACGCATTTAATTTCCAAAAAAATTATATTTGTTTTTTTTAAACGCAATTTGAATATGAATATTATATTTATTAAATCGATTCCTTTTTGAATGAATAATGAATAGAATGTGACATATCTTTGTCTCAAATATGACTTTAAAATTAATGAATAATTGTGTTTATTTTAAGGTATATAATACAAATACATAATACACATTTAATTTACCAAATGTAACTAACCAATAAAATACTGTAATTAAAAAAGCAATACTACATACTGTGTTATAAAAAAAAATTATTGAAAATAATTCAGTAAAAAATTACTGTTATATAAATATTGTCATTCGCTTTGGGTTCAAATTAACTTCTTGTGCTCCGTTTAGATACTGTAAGAAAATATCATTATTACTATTATTTTTCTTGACAATAAAATTTACAAAAAAAAATTAAAAAAAAAATCCCGTTAAAATATCATTCTAAGATTAATTCATGTCATTTAAGCGGGTGTAAAACGTGATATTGAACAGCCACCCAAAGCGATGACCCTTATATCTAGTGACGTAGATATTAAATTTGCCTGTAGATATGTCAGCCTTACTAATATATAGTTATTATTGTTATTATAATGTAAAAATATTAATAAAAATAGATAAATCTTGCGGGTTTTTTCTACAATAAGATGGACTGTGAGTTAGTATTTTTCGGATTAAAGTAATGTTGTATAATAAATAAATATGTGATTGTGTATAATAATAATGGTATTGATAAGCACGAATTTTGTGTTTAACTGCGATGAAATCGAAAAAAAATAATTTGTTTTGCGTCATATATTTAAGTATTACTATATAAATTATATTATGTTTGACAGATCAATGTTATGAAACGCTTAAGAAAGCTCTAAAATAAAACAAAGTGACCGGGAACTATCGCCGTTGTAAGCAGGGTTTATAAAGGTCAGTCTTTGAAAGCGTCGCATAACAGCGGTACGCCACCTGCCTCCGTCAATTCGCACTGAGTCATTGTGGTGGAGTTTGACCTGACCTTGGCTCGTGAGAGGAGGTCCGTGCTCAGTAGTGGGCTGAGATGGTGATCCGGACACAAATGAAGTTCTATTATATCCTGTCCCACATATATATAATTATTTTTCCCTTATTTTCTAAAGAACTTTGAATAAATTTGATACGAAATAATAATTGTTCTGTCGTATTTGGATTTATACACAAGTAAACATAAAGTATTGTAAATTTAATATATAAAATGTTTAATTACTAATGTATGAGGGCACAAAAAAGTAAAAAAAAGTGATTGTAATAAAATTATTTTAATAATTTTTGTATTGATATTATGTAGCGATTCGGGGTAAAATAAAAAAAGGTTATTTAAATACGACAAAAGGAATGGGACCCCATCTCGTGTCAGGCTAGCTACCTCACACCATTCAGGACATGTTAGAGTTAAAGTGAAATTTATATCCCTTTAAAATAAACCTTTTTTTAACTTTTAACAAGTTTTCTCCAAAGAAAATAATACGAGCGTTAAAGTATGTATGTATTATTATACATTTTAATTTATCCCGATATAAATTTAAAAAAAATTATCGATATCGTAAAATATCGACTAAATAACACCACTAATTTGTGATAGTCTATGGTTATAATACGGCAAGGTTAAAAAGAGGCTTTAATAAGAATTGGTGCGACGCGTGTGTGATCTTTTAAAGAATTATAGATACGGATAGAATTAAACATAGATTATATGTAATGGGCTTTATATTATATGACGTATTTTCATACTAAAACGTCAAAAACTATTTTAGTACTTCATAATAAATGGAATGTAATTAACTAAAAAAAAACTAAAAACTTGATTGGGCATTAAATCACTGATTGTGCATCAAAAATACTAATTGAGAAAAAAAAAACTGAATAAACATCAAAAGTGCATTATCAAATTTCAAATTTCAAATTTCTTTATTTGTTTGTTTTAAATAGGGTAGTTATACAAATTAAAATTACTTATATACTTATCGAGAATCTATGTGGATAATTTAGACAACCGATTTGGCTAAGAGGTCTGTATACCTGCATTCCTCTCCAATGGTCGTGAGTTCGATTCCCATACAGGATAAATATTTGACAACAACCCATTATTTTTTTGAAAATAATAAATGTTCTGTCTAAAAGCCCGTCCGCTGTGGGTGGAGCGGAGTGTGTCAGACTTTTACTGACTAAAAACCATCCATGTTCCTTCTTGAATCTGCCATGTCCCTGATATATACCCATTTTATATTTGGGAACTGAGTTAGTATTTTTGATGCGCAAAAAGGTCAGGTTCGGTTGGCAATTTATTAGTTTTGATGACAAATTAAATACAAGCAGAATGTAACTACAGTGGACCCCCGATAAACCGGCCCATGTAATCCGGCATGCTTATCAGTGTTAAATTAACAAACATTATTTGGAAAATCTTTACACAAAGATGATGCATGATTGAACAGATTGCAACTTAAACGCGCCACTTCATAATAATCTTTCAATTTTGAGCTGTAACTTGTCGGATTACAAGCTACTCTTTATCTAAAAAGTCCAGACTATAAGGGATTTCTGGTATCCGTATAATCCGACAAATTCGATATTCCGACACTGCTTAGCAAAATGTTTGTCGGGTTACCGCGGGTCCACTGTATATTATAACTAGTTTTCGTTACTAATGACGAATTGTAACTAAATACTGCATTATGTATTATATTCAATATAATAATTCTAATATTCAACTTACTCGTACACTTCAAAATTTTGGTAATTTAATTAAATTATCGTTGATTTGAATTTGAATTCAAAGCTAACTACTGTATTCTGCTGTCCTTTAGCTAGAAAGCCGCTAACTGTCAGAGGGTAATTTCTGAAATATATACTCTATTGTTTTGCAGCAGCGTTTAAATTTCAAAAATTACCCACTGAACGTTAGCCGCATTTAAGCTAATAGATGGCAGTATTGTTGTGTAGCTATGATTCCCGCTTGAATTATACAGGGTGTTAAAGAACCTGATCGAAGCCGAAAGCAACGTATTCTGTCTAGCATTGTTTTCTGCGAGACTACCTGGGAAATCAGTAGCCTTACAGTTATTGATAAATCATGAATTTTTTTTTTCTTAAGTAAGAAAGAAAAATATTTATTCAATATTTAAAAGAGCATAGCCTATGAGTTTCTTGCCAGTTCTTCTTGCAGAGCGGTGGCTCGGAACTAACACTTAGTTTCACTTATGTACACTTAATTATTTTGTTTCTAAATTGTTTTGTTGCATATAAGTGAATCTAAGCTTCGGGATTTCAGTGTAATAATATTTTGAATGTTTTTTTTATATGTAATTATGACGTTTTCAAGTACTATGTATAATAGTGGTTTGACTTTTGAATACAAGTTGCAAGAAAAACATAAAATAAGTACAAAATATAGTTAACACAAATCGAGAATAGAATAATAAGAACTTAAGTGAAAGAAGAACTCAACTTGTATTGAAATGGTTTCCACTCAGCATATCAGAACATCACAGAGATGTCGCGACGCTGATCTTCCGTTATAATAATGTCATTATTTTTTTGCGGTCCGTTGCGCGTATTTCATTGTATTTGCAGTTTTTAACACCAAATATAAAAATCGTTTCCCAACGATAATTTTAAGGTATTGTCTCTTGTCATGATGTGTAGAATATTAAGCCTTTGGCTCTGATTAAGATCTTTTTACACCCTGTATAGAGATGTTAACTAAACCTATTCCCTTTTCACAGATCGATATGTAATTTTTACCGCTGAGTACACAAAGTAAATTTAAATTCAAGTCTATGAAGCTCTTATGAAAGTTATTCTAAACCGCCTATTCCTGCTTGATTAAGGTAGTATACGTCTAGAAACTCAAGTATTGATGTCCCGCTAGTTCTGTATGTCAAAGTTTACAGACCGTAAACTTCTGTGGGTCTTTTTTTTAGTTTAGCAAGGCCTGTGTTAGAAATGGCCTTCTTTACTGTACATCATTATGGCCGCAGTTGCAATAGTGATTATAAGCTACATGATAACAAGGAACGCATATTCTGTCTACGGTCTATTGAAATATCTTATTATCAGTGATCGGGATAAGGCAGAGCTATTTTGCTTCACTGACTGCAAAAAATGTGTTTACGTGGACCTAAGATTCTAACGGCCATATTTCGCTAATTATAAAGTTAGTCCCACGTAATAGGTGGCGAGCCTATTGCCGCTTATCGGGAATTTTTATGTTTGCCAGAACCACCTTGCCACATTCGCCAGGCCATCCTCACCTGCAAGTCGTGCACCTCCGATCAACGGATGAGGCTCTGCTAAACATAAAGTTCCCTGGCGCAATAGCTTCGACACCCATAACATGCCACCAACAACACAATTGGCGAAGTGCAGTCGTATAAATATGCCTCTGTCTTTTAGTCATCTGTCAAATAGGGTCTATGTGATGGGATATTCCGGGAATGTCCATATTACATTAAAGTATCGCTAACATAACAAATAGCGCTACTTACTCCGATCACTGCTTATTACAGATAAAATGAAACTGTTATCGTCCATAGATTAAATATCTAATAATGTAAGCTGTCAATAAAGTTAAAAAATGCATAGATGATAAAATTGTGTTCATTGGGGTACTAAGAGCTGATGAATTCTTTTGCATATTTCTAGACTGTAGATAAGTCTAGCTTTGAGCTGGATAGAGCTTGATTTATGTCCTAGTGTTAGTTGACTGAATGGGTTTGTATAGACTTTATTATGCAATGGAAAGAAAGAAAGAAAATATTTATTCAATACAAGTTGCAAGAAAAAAAAATAACAGAAAATAAGTACAAAATAATAAAAACACAAATCAATAACAATAAGAACCCAAATGTAAGAAGTACTCAACTTGTATTGAAAAGGTGCTCACTCAGCAAATTGTCGAACATCACAGAGATGTCGCGACGCTGATCGATCGACAATGGCGTTGTCTTTTCAAAAAACATGGATTTAACGCGACAGTATTCATTAATCTCAATATTCTTTCAAACATACTGTAAAACACTTTCCGTATAAACTCGCGAATTTATCGTTTAGCAGAATGTTAATTCCGAACTAAGTACTTCATTATTGTTTTGTATTGATATAGCATATATCCCGTGCTTATGATCAGTATTATATATAAACATAATATTATAACTGTTAATGGAGTTCAAAAAAGAAATTCGAGTATTGACTCTCCCCAAAACTACTCGCGTTCCAAAACTACATTATTTTTAAAGGCCACAGTTGTCTTTTGAAAGAAATTAAACACTTTTTAAGAACTATTAGTTTAAAATAAGTCCACAAAGTTACTTCAGTCAAATAACACTAGAACTATGGAGTATTCGTGTAAAGTATTGACTGATGAATGTGGAAATGTGTGATAATTGTGTCTTTCCAAAGAATATATAGCAACCGAATGATTTCAGATATTAATATATGATAGCAAATTATTAAAAAAAAACCAACAGCAGACATATCTCTGTGATTTATCTAAGAAACTGATTAAATGAAAATGTTTTTATTAACTAAATTAAAGAAAACAATTACTCAAAATTCAACTTACATTAAAAAGAGTTTTTAGTCACTAGAAAATTTTGCGTATCACATACTATCGATAGTCAAAAACTATCGATATCGCAACATCACTAAAATACATTTCATCTAGCTTAAAAAAGTATTTTTTTATACGTGCATATCATCAAAGCCGGTTAGACAAAGGGATATTATAAGCTCAAATTTAGTTGGTTCCACATAGGTGGTTCGCCTATTGCCACTTATTGCCATCTGAAATGTTGCCAGAGCCGCGCCGGTTGATCGACGCGCAGGTGAGGTTGACGCGGGAACCTTAGAGCTTGGTATATATACTTTATACCTATATATATTTGGGTATATATACTTGGTATATATACTTGGGCGCCCTATACTTGATTATTTTTAATATATTTTTATTTAAATATTAGTATATATGATTGAATTCAGTGGAAACGCTTGTGATATTAAAAAGGAATCATTGGACAATACTTTTCGCGACTAACGAATGTTGGCATATTGCATATTAATGATGATTTAACTTTATGTAGTGTGGTTATTTCACAAATACATATTTACAAAGACTTGAATAAAAATATTCATGGATAAAAATTGTGTTTTAATTTTTTACCCTAATACTGTCACTTCTTATAAATATAATTATAACTATACAGTATAAAACAAAGTCGCTATCCGCCGTGGCATATCGAAAACCGGCAACTTGGAAAGAAGGGAACGAAACTTAAGTTATCTAATTTAAACTAACTAAACGAAGTTAAGTAACTAACTTAAGCAAACTTTGCTATATTTATAAATAAAATAAATAAATAAATATTCTCTTACAATCACACCAATTATTTAGTTCCAAGATAAGTATCACTAAGAACTTGTGTTATGGATACTAAAGAACGGATAAACATACTTAAATACTTGTTTTATTTTTAAATACATAATTAATATACATAGGAAAACACCTAGACCAGAACAAATATTCATGTGCATGTACACAAATATTTATCCTGTGTGGGAATCGAACCCACAACCTTTGGAGTGAAGTGCAGGTATACTGACCTCCACGCCATATCGGTCGTCTATATTTATAGATTTTTAATAAAAATTCCTTTTAAACAGTTCTAGTAATGCAATTAGTGACGAATTAAAAATATACATTCACGCCTGTTTTCCCGAAGGGCCCACACTTCGCCAATTATAAAGTTGATCCCTCGTAATACGTGGCGAGCCTATTGCCGCTTACCGGGCACTGTTATGTTCGCCAGAGCCTCGTCCGTTGGTCGGCAGGTGCACCACTAGCAGGTGATGTTGTCTTGGGCTCCTTAGGTCTTCGTAGGGTCCCTATATACACAATTTCAAATATCTTCGTAACAATTTCCGCGCAACTATGATTTCCTAAAAAATCGAGAAACCATTCAACACTACACGTGTTTCGCCCTTACACAGGGCATGTTCAGGTAACATAGGAGCCTCTGAACAACGATTTCTTCACGACCAACGCTGAAACGTGTCGTGTTGAATAAAAGTAACGCCTGAATCAATAAATTAGTTCTAATAAAGGTTCTTTTCCTTCCACAAATGAAATGTTGACGGCGTAAGGTTATGTGTATAAATAAATATACAGAATTATCTAATTATGCCGTGTTGTACCGGCCTAGAATAATGCCAACCTCTCTCATCTCACGGGGAGTCATAAGAGTCGACGAAGAGAAATGTTACCAGATGATGGGCAGCAGCGTCATCCTGCGTACTGGCTGGAACTGCGATCACCAACCCGCCTGCCCAGCGTGCTAATTATGGGCAAATACCCCCAGTATAATGTAATCTATTGGGGAGGCTAATGTTCAGCAGTGGATTTTAGAAGGCTGACATAATGATGATCCTAAAATCACAACATATATTAAGCTATTGCATAGCTTCTATCGCGGGCCTTGAGCGTGGAGACCGAATCCAGAAATTCCGTAACTAAAAAACCTAATAGCCCCCACTCCGATCAGCACAGCGGTCATACTTTTTAGTTTTTCCATCTATCGATAAATAGCAGAACTTTTAATGACTTTGAAATATCACGCTTGTCTCTTTAGTACAGCAACCCGCCATTAGGTGGCATTGGTTGTATCGGGTGGGTAAAATTTGTTTTCTTATCGGTCACCACGCTCAAAGTGTAATTTGAATTAATGTCAACAAAAAAAAAACAAAAAATGTGCATTAATAAAATAAATAAATAATTATAATTGCATAAGTTGATAAAAAATGCTATGCAATAGCTTTTCTAGTTCTAAGATAAGCATCATTAATAAATAACTAGTGTTATGGATATAAAAAGTATCTATATCTTTTTCTCTCACACAGGTGTCTACGTAATATAAACAGAAAGCACCCAGACTACGATATATATTCTTATTCGATAAATTATGCGACCGATACAGCGTGGTGTGGCAGTATACCCACTCTACACTCCTGAGGCCGTGGGTTCGATTCCCACACAGGACAAATCTGTGTGTGCATAAACATTAATATTTGTTTTGGGCTGGGTGTTTTCCTATATATATTAAGTATGTATTTACAAAAAAAAATAAGTATTTAAGTATGTTTATCCGTTGTTTAGTATCCATAACACAAGTTCTCAATGATACTTCTTTTGGAACTAAATAATTGGTGCCTAATTGTCAGAAAATATTCATTATGTATGCGCATAGAAATTTGTCCTGGGAGGAAATCGAACCCCCGGGGGCGGGATGCAAGTATACTCCACGCCATATCGGTAGCCAACTTTCTTTCCAATTCCTAAATGGAATACACATACGTCTTGTTTCAACAAGTAATACAAATAAAATGTTTTTATTTGCAAAATGACCTACTAATTGAAGTATAATTGATAATCACAACTGCAATGCAGTATTACATCTTGAAACGGCATTGTCCCGTCGGTATGTGTATTACGTGAATACGCCTGTTTATGTTATACTAGCAATAGTTTTCAACTAAATATTTGCTGTAATATATCTCACTGGAGCCCAAGAAATTCTTAAACTCTCTGCCTTCATTCTTATAACGATTTTAGTTAACAAAAGATCGATTTAAAAGTTATTCTTTACATAAAAGATACTACAAGTGTCAGGTTTGAGCGTTTTGTGTTTTACATCTCTGCATAGCGGCAATGTTCGTGCCAATGCTAGACGCGTTGGGTTGCCAGTTTAAAGTGTTGCACATGTTACAGGGACTTTTGTTGGTTTGTTATACTGCTCTATTAAATTAGTTTTTGTTATTTTATAGCCCATATTAAAGCTATATTGGTAAGTTTCATAATTGATTAGCATCTGGCTTCGACAATTTCAGAGTGTACCGTGGTGAATATGTTTTTTTTTGAGGTATGTAGTAGGCTGTTTATGTGATAATTTAGGTTATAAACTATATTATGTCGTCCAACAATTTGTGATACCCTGACAATTAGAGCTTTGTCCTATGTCTATTATAAAATTCCGATGTGATTATTAAGGTTATCTCATATATTCATACAAATGTTATCCAAATCTACAAATCAGTTTATGAGCGCCTGAGGAACAAAGATGTGACATACAAACTTAATAAGAAAGAAAAGATCGAAAACAGTGCCTGGAGGGTAGTAAGCGGCGGGGGCAGGTGCCCCTGCAGTCTAACCATTGACCCTCTGAGAAGACGGCCACACCCGCTATGTTCGCACAAGGATGTAGGAGGGGCGTGTCCACTGCGCCTTTCTGAGGAGGTCCTTCCGGTTTGGGCCCGGAAAATGTTGGTCGCGGGCGGGGAGTCAGACGCTGCAACCAGGAATTGGCCCCCCGCCTCTTTCTCAACAAGCGGGCGTCATCGGAAGATTTTTAGTAGTCTGGAGAGTTGTGGTGGCGAGTCCTTCACCCTTTTCACCTTCACATCTTTGGCCGCAAGGTCGTGCGTAAATGCATTTTGTTGCCGACGTAAAAACAAAAAAAAAGTTTAAAAATACTTAAGTCATCGTTCATTCATAAACTTATAGTGGTTATTTATTTCATGAAATCTGTTCAAAACGGCACGTTTTTTGTATTAATTACTATTGTGAGCCAGCGCGTTTTTACCATAGTTAATTCATCAAATACACACCTGTACACTACAGTACATGTAGTTCTAAATTTGGTAATCATCTATAGCAAATTTTAATTCCCATATATAAAAAGTTAGTTAACTACAAGTGATAGACAAAATGTATAAAACTTTTATAAATCATACACAAAAATTTTATCTAATGTAAAAGAAAAATCTCCCCGAAATTTAGGGACATTTTTTTTCACATCATGGCAGCACTGTTAGTCTAGTACGAGCTTGCGGTAGCTCGGCCGATTCATCCCACGTAAAATGGGTTCAAAACTCAACCAATATCGCAAAACATTGTAAATGCATATATAAAATACATAGCCTAATATTATACTAACTATGTCAAGTGTGAAATTATAACACGCGGTGTTATTATAGTGTTATTTCAATTCTTCTATGTGGTGCAAAGTGTTAAAATGATACTGGCCGGTAAGATTACGTATTAAATATTTTTTTATAAACCTGTGAAAAATTTGAATCGACGCTTCGAAATTGTAATATTTAAAAGTGTTTAAAACTTCTTGATTGAATTTTGTACAACTAAACTGCATGGTAAAATCCTAATGTCATTTAAAAAGGATTTTTTAATTATTTTTTTTGAAGATTAATAAATATAGTAAGTTTGAAAGTTAAATTGTAATGTAGATTATGAGGAAGTGTTTTAGTAAACAAAGCAGCAGCGAGACCGTGTAGCATAAAATCAATAATGTCCGCGCAGTTGCCGAAAAAGCGAACGACACGACACTAGTGTTGGTGTAGGTAGTGTAGTAAGACAGCGTGGTATGCGGCTTTTGGAATTTACGAGAAAAAAAAACATACATGCCTTAATAGAGAAATCAAAATTAGTTTTAAATGATAAATTTATAAATACACAATATACATTTTGTGTTTTACACGAAAATTTTATGTAAATTATATTCCCACATTAATTTTTTAAGTTACAAATTTGAAGAAAATAGTTAGGTACTTGCATTTTTTGTTAAAAAACTTGAAATAAAAGATTGACTACTTACTAAACTACAGGTCACCAATTAAAGCTGAAACCAAGTTTTATTAAGTATGTTATTGAATTTTAAAATATCGTATCAGGAACTAAATAACTATTTGCAAATAGGTTTAAAGTTTTCTGT
Organism: Musotima nitidalis; assembly: GCA_949126915.1. Taxonomy (NCBI): domain Eukaryota; kingdom Metazoa; phylum Arthropoda; class Insecta; order Lepidoptera; family Crambidae; genus Musotima; species Musotima nitidalis. The sequence goes on along the minus strand of OX421441.1, from coordinate 9,617,930 downwards.
AGGTATGTACCTACTTACATAAGTTTACTTATTAAGTTATACTGAATTAAACATAGATATGTAGTTACTGTCATAATATAATATTGTTTAGTTAATTCATGGTTTGGTATAATTATATGTAAGACTTATTCTGTGTCTGTCTAGAGACCACACTTATATTTAAGTACGTCGTCAACTTGCTATATTATAGAACTAATTATTTGGAATTGAGATATAACAGAAGTATATAGTACGTTTGGCTTTTCCTTATTAAAATTGATCATGGTGTATTTCCATAAAACAATCAATCATTATTATTCTTTTGCAATTTTAGTGTACGGATTTTGTTAAAAGTAGAATTGTTTAAAAGAATGTGTGAATAGCGACATCTAGCGGAAACCATCCAAACTAAGCTGTCAACATTTACATGACAGCTGTAGGGGGCGCATAATGTAACATCCTGTCATTATTTAACAATTTAAAAAGGACTTGCTCGTTTAAAGTATTTGCCAGTGCCTAGAAATTTAATAAATCAAGTTATTTGCATTAATTCAGCAGTTTCTATTTTTTAGTCATGATACACAAGTAAAGTCAAGTAAAATAATGTCCTTTATAGTTGAGTCAAGTCAAATTCATACTATCCCGGACTTTACTAAAGGTTCTAAGGAATTATTGAATGATCACGGAAAATCACAATTATTTGCATTAAACCACTTTTCTACACTTCCGTACGGTATCGAAGAAGTTATGTCTAAAAGACTACTATAATTACACATAAAAACTCTAATGTACACTAATTAAAAAAAAGAAAAAAAATTGTCGCGATGCGTCACTTTCCGCGATGGCGCCAAATCTTGACTTTAAAAAGCAGGTTTTACTATTTTTTTTAGAAACATACAAGATGTTGCCTGCAATCTTTTTCTCTATTGATTTAATAAACTTCTTTTTATTAAGGTCACCGATAATTTTATAATTTAATTAAGATTTGTAGCCTGGTTTAACCTTAGAATGATGTTTCCCTCTGGGTTGCGGAAGTCAGATGGCAGTGTTTGTGTAAATAAATCTTTGACCACCATCGGTCTTTTGACTCTCGTTTCAGCGTTGGTCGTGAAGAAATCGTTGTTCTGAGGCTCCTATCTTACCCGAAGATGCCCTGTGTAAGGGCGAAACATGTGTCGTGTTGAATAGTTTCTCGATTTTTCAGGAAATTATAGTAGCGAGGGAATTGTTATAAAGATATTTTTAATCCATCACTTGCTTACAATGGATTTCCGCAAAGTAACGCCTGAATCAATAAATTATTTACCTCAGGGTGCTTGTTCTGTTCAGTCGCAGAATGTCCTTTTTGCAAAATGTCCACCATTCTCATATCCTAGCACTATCCCGGTTGCCCCAGGGCCCAGGGTCTGTTCACTGGTCTGACCAGATTTAGCTGAAATACAGTTATTACATGGAGCTACTGTCATCTGACCTCTAAAACCCATAAGGAAACCTCATTCTATTGTGAAACCAGTTGTCAGAATATTTCTTTCTTTCTTTTAAATAATGGCTTCGTGCGTCTAGCACATTTAGCCAGTGTCAAGTAAGCGATATATTAATAATACATAATTCATAGTAAATGAGAATGAGTGATGATAAATGGTAAATGAGATACCCTCCCCTAAGCCCCTTGAGTCCTCAGTAAAGATGTGGGACTATACTGAGATCTCACAAGGACTCCTTGAGAGAAAAAATGAAAAGTGATGTTGCACCGTTTTGTTTGATTTACCAACACTCATGTATATTCACAAACACTTGACGGTTAATAATCCACCGTTATCAAACATTAATGTTAGAAATATCACAAATTTTATAAAAATAAAACAAAACTGCAGACATGACGCTTCACTTTCCCGCCAAGAAGTCCTGTCAGAATATTAGAAGGCACTGGACTTCTTGGCGGGAAAGTGAAGCGTCATGTGTGCAGTTTTGTTTTATTTTCTAAAATTTGTGATATTTCTAACATTAATGAATAATAACGGTGGATTATTAACCGTTAAGTGTTTGTGAACATACATGAGTGTTGGTGAATCAAACAAAACAGTGCAACATCACTTTTAAAATTTTCTCTCAAGGAGTTCATGTGAGATATCAGTATAGTCCCACATCTTTATTGAGGACTCAAGGGGTTTAGGGGGAGGGGATCTCATTTACCATTTAGCATCTTTATCACCACTCTTTCTCATTTACTATAATTTATATAATATTAATATATCTCTAACTTGACACTGGCTAAATGTGCTAGACGCACGAAGCCATTATTTAAAATAAAGAAAGAAAGAAGGCACTGAATTTTTAAATAACCAGTGCCATAGATGTTCATGACAGCCGGGACCAAAGGTTGAACGTGGTTTCCAAGGCACAGAGCAAGCGTTAATTACGCACATAACTTCGAAAAGTCATAGGTGCGCGACCATGGTCTGAACCCTAGACCCTCTGAATTAGAAGTCTATGGGTCCGACACTAGGTTATCTTCGCTCTCTAAAAAATGTCTAACATTCTAAAAATCTAAGGGAAGCCCAGTAGGCTTAAGTTTTTTATTTGTAGCCAAGTGAAAGCAGTTTCTAAAATTTACTGATATTTTTCGTAAAAACAGAGAAAAGGTTTTCGTTATTTTTATATTTTCGAACAACAAAAAATGACATAGATAATATTTGCTTAGTGATAAAACACTTACCTATTTATTATGTACAACAACGTTATTCTACAAAGTAATATTTAACGATTAGTCTAAGTACGTATAAAAAAAAAAGTTTATAATAATCGTTTCGAGTTACTTAAAAAATAATTATTAATTGTCCATAACCACAAGATAATGACATCTTTAAGTTGCGATAGTACACTGTTTCTAAATTGGTTTAGTGACATTCTGAAGAGATCAATATTGGAGCAATGTGCATTGTAAAAATGCATAATACGTCGCAGTGGAGCACGCTCACCCGCCCTGGTCCTGCAAAACTTGGGCTCAAATAGTTTGTGCGCGCGGGAGTCTCCGATACGATGCGATTTACTGGGTAATCGTAGATAAATATATTCTCCTTGACATGTCGTTTCTGTATAAAGTCTGCCACGGTGCAATCGAAAGCATTGAGCTCACCGAACAGTTCCTGCAGCTTCGTGCTCCTACGGTCCGCACCAGACATACTGCTTTGTTCAATCTGCCACTCACGCATACAAATTATTACAAAAATTCTATTGTTCATCGTTTGCAAAATTTATATAATAAGCAATTTAACTCTATAGACATTTTCAATGACAATTTTAAAACATTTAAACAGCTGGTAATTCAGATATTAAATAATAAGGTGTAAGACTCAAACACAAACACACATACATTCAATCACACACGCATACATTCACTCACACCTACAGTACACACATTCCCACACTTTTTTCTAATTTTGTATTTATTTTTTTATGTTATAGAATAAGTTCTGCTCTCTTTTTTGGAATATATAGTAAAATGTAAATCCGTAATTAGGTGTAAGGATAAATTTAATGTGTTATGTATTTAATTTATAAGACCTGTGGATTTTGTAATAAAATAAAATAAAATAAATATTCAGCAAAGGGTTACAGTCAAATTTGCTATGAATTATTTTGTATAAGAAAAGCTGGTCAAGATAGGATCTTCTACATTCTAAAGATAAAATTGAAAATTTCTCTAATAAAAATGCATAATACGTCGCAGTGGAGTACGCTCACCCGCCCTGGTCCTGCAAAACTTGGGCTCAAAACAACTTACATTTATAATACCACGCCTGTTTCCCCGAAGGGGTAGGCGGAGACATAATAAACGCCCATATTTCGCCAATTATATTGTTGGTCCCACGTAATAGGTGGCGAGCCTATTGCCGCTTATCGGGAACTGTTCGCCAGAGCCTCGTCCGTTAGTCGGCATTTGGAGGTGAGGTTGGTTTGGGCTCCTCAGATCTTGGTATACACCGATATCTTGTGTAAAAAAGAAAGAAAGAAAAAGAATTTATTTTGTGACAACATCAAAAGAAAACAGATACATTATATTTAAGTAACTATTTGAAGGGTGTCACAGAAAAGGTATCCACTAAGCATAAAGCCGAGGTGTCACGAAAACGCCTCGACGCTGGTCTTCCGTAGATACCGTTTGTGAGAGCACTGCTATGACACATTCATTTTATACATGTTACATGAGCTGATGATGGAAGGTCAGCTTTTAAACGGTTAGCAGTTAAGGAATATATTATTAAAAAATCGTTGCAAGTTCTCTTTAAAGAACTTAACTGTAATATTTTGAGAAAACTTCTTCAGGGAGCTCGATCCACAGTCCTAAATAAGCAAGTGAAGGATTAAAAATATCTTTGTAACAATTCCCGCGCTATTATAATTTCCCGAAAAATTGAGAAACTATTCAACACGACACGTGTTTCGCCCTTACACAGGGCATCTTCAGGTAAGATAGGAGCCTCAGAACAACGTCCGCCATGTCATCGCGGTCTGAGTCTGAGTGACCGTTATGAAACTGTACCATACGTAATAGAGGTGATCTAGAAAACGTATTTTGTTCGTTCAGCAGTAGGTTTTTATCATTGTTTCTAGATTTTCCAATACACACAACCGTAGACCTATGTCATGTAAATATAAAATTTCAAAATTAATATTTCATTTTGTTTGCTGTTAGATGTGGATCTGTCTAGCTGAGGCACGCCCCGATTGCAAGAGTGGAGAGAGCCGAAACCCAAAAAATGAGGTGGATTTTTCCCGTACCAGGTTAGTTGCATTATTTATTTTTACGGGAAGCCGATTGATGTGGGCTACTTAGAAATAAATATTAAGAAATTTGGGGAAGGCATATGTCTTAGTGCTGAAATGTTGACTTATTGCAGGTACAGGTTACTAATACTTTTACATTTTGCCTAGTTGTTATGTAAAGCGCCTGGGACATATATTTTTTAGACACAAGATAAGTATCATTCAGAACTGGTGTGATGAATGTAAATAACGGATAAACATACTTTTCCTTTGTAAATACCACTTATTAATATAAATAGAATACCCCCAGACCAGAACAAATATTCATTTTCATACACACAAAGATTAGTCCTGTGTGAGAATCGAACTCACGACCTCAGGAGCACTCCTGGTATACTGACCTCCAGGCCATATCGGTCGTTCAAATTCAACAGTTATATTCATGTTCATACACACAAAAATTGGTCCTGTGTGGGAATCGAACTCACGATCTCAGGAGCACTCCTGGTATACTGACCTCCAGGCCATATGGGTCGTTCAAGTTCAACAGTTTGTGGCCCAGGAGCAGAGTGCTGGTATACTGACCTTCAGGCCATATCGGTCATTCAAATTCAACAGTTTGTTCCCGATGTTAGCTTATAGTACACATTATTTTTGTAGTTACTATCGCAGTGCATTAACCTACCACTTAGCCCAAACCTCCTCTCATGAACCATGATGAGTAGGATCCAGGGCATACTCCACCACGCGGACCCAGTGCGGATTGGCGGTGGCAGGTGTGCGGCTAAGGCTTCTGACATGGCTTAATGACTACCACATATACTGAAAACTGGGCCTAACGGCTTAGCGTGCCTTTTAAAGCACGGAAGTGCTTGATACTAAATTCCACACAAACGATCACCCATCCAAGTACTGACCTGGTTCATCTTCTTTCGTGGAACTTGAAAAGATTGTGCAAAAAAATATAAAAGAAAAATACTTACTATTACTACTTATTTTAATTTATTGAAATAGCTCACGCATCATACGAACAATAAACCGATAAAACGACGAAGATCCATAACTTCTTATAATACATTTTTAGCTAATAATCATTTTGATCACGTTAGTTTTTAAACTAAGATCAATCCGTTCGCTTGGGAGCTACGATGCAACAGACAGACAATCAGATACACAGACGGGTCAAACTTTCAAAACCCATCTTTAATTCTGGCGGGAGAAAAAACGAACCCTAACGATTTTCTTGCCCGTTCTTTTACGATCAAGCTCCCGCCCGCAGTGAATGGGCGCGCTAGTTTATAAGTATGACATTCATAAGAGCTCCTTTGAGCCAAACTTAAAGAAATGATTATGAATTTGAATTTATTACCATGTCAGCCTTATAAAGTACACTGTTAAACATTAACCTCCCCAATAGATTACATTCTATTGGGGGTGTTTGCCCATAATCAGCACGCTGCGCAGGCGGGTTGGTGATCGCAGTTCCAGCCAGTACGCAGGATGACGCTGCTGCCCATCATCCGTTAACATTCCTTTTCGTTGACTCTTACGACTCCCCGTGAGATGAGAGGGGCTGGCACTATTCTAAGAAAATACCACACAGCACGATTATGGCATCTTTAATTAGTAGAGGTAACATATAATTTGCACCATCATCATATCCTAGCATTATCCCGGTTGCCCTAGACTTAAGCTTAGTGCCCAGGGTCTGCTCACTGATCTAAGATTTGGCTGCAGGAAACTAGCTGTCAGGAAACTAGCTGTCAGGAAACCGGCTGTCAGGAAACCAGCTGTCAGGAAACTAGCTGTCAGGAAACTAGCTGTCAGGAAACTAGCTGTCAGGAAACTAGAAGGCACTGACTGTCTCATAAGTGCCATAGATGTTCATGACAGCCGAGACCGACGGCTGAACGTTCTTTCCAAGGCACGCATATATCGCATGCTTAATGGAATAGTGACTTAACTCAAAAAAGACGATTTTTGGGACATCACAAAAGAAGATCTTCTAAAGCATACTTGTCCTACTTGTAAGCGCATTCAATTGATACTGATTTATTGATTAGTAATTCTGCTTGTGTTTTGAACGATTGATTAACATTGATTCGATATCAGTAAGAAAAAGAAAGACTATATAAGTACGTAACTCAAACTCAAAGACTATATAAGTACGTAACTTTCAGAATAGAAAGACATTCACATTTCCCACATGCAGGCGGCGTCTCGGTTCTTACTCTCCTCTGTATCGAATGTGCTCATTTTATAACTCATTATTTCAGCCCATTAACGTTCCACTACTGAGCACGAGCCTCCTCTCACATATCAAGGTGTGAGGGTACTGGGTCATACTCCACCACGCTGACCCAGTGCGGATTGGCGGAGGCAGGTGTATGGCGTCCTGCTGTTAGAATTTATCAAGCCGCCTATTAGGCCTCTAATATGGCTTAACGACTACCACATTTAGTGATAACCGGGACCAACGGCTTAACGTGCCTTCCGAAGCATGGAAGCGCTCGATATCAAATGCCACACAAACGGTCACCCATCCAAGGACTGACCTCTGTAAACTTTGCTGTACTTCAAGTTATCGTTTCCGAACACCGAGCACCGCAGAGCTACGAGCGCTTCAAGCTTATTAAGCGGTCAGGATATGACCCAAGACCCCCTGATATTATAGTGTCTCTTCACTGAGTTCTTGTCGCTCACTAACATACACAGCAGAAGTACTATGATAAATTATTTTTAGTAAGAGATGCGCACGCGCCGACATGTTCCGCTATCCATCGAAGCTGGTGTCCCACTTTCCGTCCATTTATAAAATAACAACGTCACCGCGGTAGCCCTAACCTTTGTCATAGTATAAACGAATAAGTATAATATCTTCATTCACGGTTTGTATGTGGGGAATTATAGTAACGCGAACGAATCTAGATGATTTATTTATTTATTAAGGAACTCCAACAAAGGATACACAGTACATGCAATATTATATAAAATTGTCAGAAGATTTGTGCTCCTTCAGTTACAGGAGAACACATCATGCATACATCATCTTTTAAACATAATTTTTAAACATGTTAATTTAAACACAACAAAATACAATTCAAAATAAAGTAAACAACAAAGTAAAGAACACAAGATGAAAAATATTTAAAATTAAAATACGGAATATTAGCTTAAAATATTACACAATAAAAATTCAAAACTCAAAAAACAAAAAGAAAAAAAAAAACAAACGAAACCAATACAATAAAAAAAACAGGATACGAATAAAACAAAAGATAAATTACATCAATTAAAACAAAAATTTTCAAATTTCTCTCAACCGCTCCAGTACCAACTCCCAAGTAAGAACAAGTCGATATGATCATGTTAATCTTAAAGACAATACGGTATATTTTTTTTTTTTTTTTTTTTACGCTTTTTTTAAACTTTCGTGACTTTCGTAACCGTCCGCGACTTATTGCGCGTGACCTAAATATAAACCTGAATCACTCGATCTGTTAACCATTAAATTAACGATTTTTTTTTTCGTTTGCATAAAATATATCTGATAAAAGACATGTAATACTACGCAGGAAAAATAATTAAAAAGTCTAGTAGTTAGACTTAAATTAACTGAATAATTTATTGATTCAGGCGTTACTTTACGGAAATCCATTGTAAGCAAGTGATGGATTAAAAATATCTTTGTAACAATTCCCGCGCTACTATAATTTCCCGAAAAATCGAGAAACTATTCAACACGACACGTGTTTCGCCCTTACACAGGGCATCTTCAGGTAAGATAGGAGCCTCAGAACAACGATGTCTTCACGACCAACGCTAAAACGAGAGTAAATTCACTCAAAAATTCAAATTAACTATTTTTTTTGAAACGACAGAATCGACTTCTAGTTGTCAAAATTAATAACAAATTAAAGGAAGGTCAGTTTTATCTGTAGTCTTTAGTAAGTCGTTTAAAAACAACACAGCTCGTTGAACGGTTAAAAAAACCTTTTAAGCGGGGCGTGAAACGGCATTTTATTAGGCCGTCATGAGTGGATGCGCCTTATAGCGTGCTTATTTCACGTTATAAAGCGCTTTCATTTTCTTATTGGACTGCATCGACTGCTTATCATCAGGCAGGATGTAGTCATTATGACGTGTCACATTAAAAAAAAAACCGCATCAAAAACGTTGCGTAGTTTAAAAGGGGTCCCTATCGGATCGCCTAATTTTTTGTGCGCCTAATTTGTAATGGCACCGAAACGAAAAGCCTAAAATTTTTTCGCCTAATTTCACTCTTCAGAACCCGGGGCTCCGGCGGTCCCACCTGCTCCTTGGCTCGCGGGCCGCTTCGCCCCTCCGCGCCTACGCGGGCTTATATAACACTCTAGGGTAGGGCAGACAAGACTACGTGGAGTCGGGTTTGCAGCGATTCGCTTCTGTCAATTTATGTTCTCAATAAAATTCTATACTTTTATTCCAATACATTATTGGCACATTTAATTTTAGATATGCTAAAATAAGAGCTTTTATAAATTTGCGAAATAATAGTTATGCCAAAATAAACTTATGCCAATATAGTTCAGGCTTTTTTACATTAGACATTCTAAAATTAGGCCTTTCAATTCTTAGGCCAAACTATAATGGTGGCAAAACATTTTTTAGGCGAAACAATAATTGTACGTTTTAAGTTTAGGCCAAAACGGTTTGGCCAAACCATATTAGGACAAACAATTTAGGCGATCCAAAGGGCACCCGTTTAAAAGACCTAAGAATATATTAGGGACAGACAGACACAAGGAAGGAAAGTGACTTTTATTCATACTGTGTAGTGATTTGGTGTACAAGAAAGAATGATCTATCAATTTATCTTTCCGTCCTGGTAGTGAGCGTGGCCCGTAAATAAATAAATTTTAACAATCACACCAACTATTTATTTTCAAGATTAGTATCATTAAAAACTTTTGCTATGGATACTAAATAACAGATAAACATACTTAAATACAAATATGTTTATTAACTGCACAAGTAGGTACATAACAATTGTAAAGGTTGCACAAGACTGAAATTGTGCAGTCAAAAGGCAGTGCTTCAGCTTAATGCAGCTATAACGATGTAACATTGTCATAGCTGCGCTGGTTTTCAAGCTACACCTTATGACACAGTGTCATAACTATAACTTAAACTAGTAATGATTTTAATAACAATAAAAATTAAAAATTACACAGTACTATTTTCAATTAAAATTACAAAAACTAAGTAATAACAAAAATATCACCACCCACACAATATACCCTAATGTAGAACATAAATTGATATAAATATTTCAAAGAAAAGCAATTAATAAAAAGTCATCAAAAATAAATAAACAGTACATAACAACCAAATCAAAGATACAGAATTTTATAGACTCAGGCTTTATATAAGCTTTATATATATAAGGCTTTATATAAATTCTTTATTTTTGTAAATACATACTTGATATACATAGGAAATTAAATAATTGGTGTAATTGTCAAAAAATATAGAAAAATTATTACTTTTTTATGCATGGTTGTAAACACGCACACACTGATAAAATTTATCGCTGCTAAGGGTGCGTCAGTCGTGGCTACGCTGCCGTACTCCGCGCTATGTAACTATACATTTTCCATGATCGCATAAACTATAAGCAACAGCCCTCATTTTGCAGCGATACCCCCAGTGGCGAGACTAAAAGCAGGCAAAAATTGGCGGCAATTCAGAGGGTCTAGGGTTCAAACCCTGGTGACGCACCTATGACCTTATGTGCGTAATTATCGCTTGCTCCGTGTCTTCGAAAGCACGTTAAGCTCTTAGTCCCGGCTGTCATGAACATCTACAGCAGTCGTTATTAGGAAGTCAGCGCCTTCTAACATCCTGACAACTGGTTAAACCATAGAGCATTATATGGTTTCCCTCTGGGTTACGGAGATCATGGGGAGTTGCTCCGTGTAATAACTGAAACTGTACTATATAATAGGTGTATAGGGATCCTACCAAGATCTGAGGAGCCCAAGCCAACCCCACCTGCAAGTGGTGCGCCTGCCGATCAACGGACGAAGCTCTGGCGAACATAACAGTGCCCGGTAAGCGGCAATAAACTCGCCATCAATACGTAACAATATAACTATGAACTATGACGACCGATATGGCGTGGAGGTCAGTATACCTGCATTTCACTCGAGAGGTCGTGGGTTCGATTCCCACACAGGACAAATCTTTGTGTGCATGAACATGAATATTTGTTCTGGTCTGGGTGTTCTCCTATGTATCTTAAGTATGTATTTACAAAACAAAAGTATGTATGTATGTTTATCCGTTATTTAGTATCCATAACACAAGTTCTTAATGATACTTAATGATACTTATCTTGGAACTAATTAATTGGTGTGATTGTAAGAGAATAAAAAAAAAAACTGGCGAAATATGATATAATATGCCTCTGCCTACCCCTTTGGGATAACAGGCGTGACATTATGTATATATGTATATGTGGTTGTTACTGACTATGTGCCGCTGATGTAATTATTTATGTAAATTTTCTTAATACACTACTTTATATTAGTTTATTTTCTTGATATGGATTCACTCGTTTCTCTATAGTGTAAGAATAAAACCACCAACAATGGGCCACTTTGATCATAAGGTCGGATCTTATGTGCATACTTTTTTTTTTTTTTTTTAATGTGACTCGTCATAATGACTACATCCTGCCTGATGATAAGCAGTCGATGCAGTCCAATAAGAAAGTGAAAGCGCTTTATAACGTGAACCAAGCACGGTATAATAATCCACTCATGACGTCCTGCTAAAACGCCGTTTCACGCCCCGCTTAAAAAACCCGGGATTATAGGAAATAGGAAACACATGAGACCTTTCACTCCATGTCTCCAAATATAGTTGTTATCATAGACGTGCCTTGGCCAATTAACATTATTCTGAACGGATTAATATGACGATTGTAGAGATAGTAATATATTTAAGATTTGTTCATAGAGGTGTGTTGGTACCTACACTAATGTATGAAAGCGAATGTTGGTTATGGCAGAAACATGAGAGTAAGATTAATGCAGTAGAGATGAGAGCACTCAGAAGTATTCTAGGAATGAAATTGAGTGATAGGATTAGGAATCTGTACTAATATTATAAAGCTGAACAGTTTGTTCGTTTGAACGCGCTAATCTCACTAACTACTGGTTCGAATTTAAAAAGCTGAATAGACCATTTATAGAGGAAGGCGGCTATATAACATCACGCTGCAAATATTAAGAGCGAAGAAATAATGGACAATGTGAAAAAACTGGGAACAAATATTCATCCTTGAGGGCTTCCGTTGCGTGCGCTGCGAAAGCGGTTCAAGATACCAAAAATTATATATGAAAGAATTATTCCTCTTGAAATAATCTAAAAAAATGTCCACGACAGTATATGTCTATCTTTTAAGACTAACTCACTAGAACCGTTTTTATGGTAATTATAATTTTAAAATAACACCCATATAAAATTCACCCGCGCCGCATGATGTGCAAAACATGACGCTGCAACGAGGAGAGGCGTGGTTTGCGAAAGCTGAGGAGGTCGTTCGCAAAAATAAATAATGCCCAAAATAACTGACGAAGTCGCGTGCACAGCTATGAAGTGATAAGGGTCGAAGCTGGTTTAAAAGAAGATATAGTGGCAAGAATTGAGAAAGGTATGCTTAGATGGTTTGGTCATGTTGAGAGGATGAATGAAAGTAGACTAACGAAAGTGATTTATGATGGACAAGTGATTGGAAGTGTTGGGAGGGGAATACCACGTAAGACCTTTCATGACCAAAATTTTAAAAATTTTGGAGAAAGGTCAGGTCAAAATTACCATAACCCGACGGGCGTGTATGAGGAGGTTAATGCGTGTAAATGAAGCTAAAAGTGTGTGCCAAGATCGTAGCAAGTGGAAGGATGTGATCTCTGCTTACCGCTACGGGAAAGAGGCGTGACATTATGTATGTATGCATGAACGACTGCCACAAATGTTCATCACAGGCGGGACCAACGGTTTAACATTATTTTCGAGGCACGGAGCAAGCTTACTTACTTTAGGTGTAACACAAATCTCGTCCCTAAGAGTGTGTACCAAGATCGTAGCAAGTGGAAGGATGTGATCTCTGCTTACCCCTACGGGAAAGAGGCGTGACATTATATATTATGTATTAAGATTTTTATATAACAACAAATTTGTGTGGCATTTGATATCTAGCGCTTCCGTGCTTCGGAAAGCACGGTAAGCCGTTGGTCCCGGTTATCACTAAATGTGGTAGTCGTTAAGCCATGTTAGAGGCCCAATGGGCGGCTTGAAAAATTCTAACAGCAGGACGCCACACACCTGCCTCCGCCAATCTGTACTGGGTCAGCGTGGTGGAGTATCACCCAATACCCTCACACCTTGATATGTGAGAGGAGGCTCGTGCTCAGTAGTGGGACGTTAATGGGCTGAGATGATACAACAACTTAAACATGTAGCCCACAAGGAAAGTGGTCACCGCCTATGGACATTTGCAACACCACGGCCATCACTAGCGCGTCGCCGAACTATTAAACACCGTTTCATGCCCTTTTTTAAAAAGCCCTACGCTGTAATCTTTGGAATAACCTCGCCAGAGTGCTTCTCCCACAACTCAAGGGCACATACATTTTGTCACTCCTTATTTTCATAAGCAGTGTTCAAACTGTATATAAATATTAGTTCGTAAGTATATCAAAAGATGTCACTGAACGTATTTAGATCGCGCAAGCGTTATTTGTTTTCGCATTTTATTTAATACCAAGGTTTGTTCAGGCAGAGATCACATCCTTCCACTTGCTACAGTCTTGACACACACTTTTAGGGTCATTCATGCATTATTGTCATACTAATAATAAAATATACTTTATTGTCCTTAAGATCATTAAAATTCGTCAAATATTTGCACACAAAATGATATTTCGATATTTTTTTAACATAACAACAATAAATAATAAATAAATATTTTCTGACAATTACACCAATTATTTAGTTCCAAGATAAGTATCATTTGTGTTATGGATACTAAACAACGGATAAACATACTTAAATACTTTTTTTTTGTAAATACATACTTAATATACATAGGAAAACACCCAGACCAGAACAAATATTCATGTTCATGAACAAAAGATTTGTCCTGTGTGGGAATCGAACCCACGACCTCTGGAGCAAAGTGTAGGTATACTGACCTCCACACCATATCGGTCGTCAATGATAGAGACAATGATAGAGATATGAGCGGTACCATAATCAAGAAACAAAAGCAAATAGATTCTTTGTCAGAATTTGTTAAGGTTAGTCAGTTTATCTGTCTGTTGTGGGTTTTTCTCAAGAATTGTCACTATGTCGGTGACTTTTATCGGGGGGGATCTGTCAGTCATCCTGTCGTGATTCTAAAGGAGGGAGGGGATTGTCCGTTATTCTGTCTGTAATAGTCTGTATTAGACATTTATCATCATATCTAATAAAGTCCACTGCTGAACATTAGCCTCCACAATAGATTATATTCTACTGGGGAAATTTGTCCATAATCAGCACGCTGCAGGCGGGCTGGTGATCGCAGTTCCAGCCAGTACGCCGTATGACGCTTCTGCCCATCATCCGGTAACATTCCTCTTCGTCGACTCTTACGACTCCCGTGAGATGAGAGGGGGTGGAGGGCATTATTCTAGGCCGGTTCCACACGGCAATTTATGCATTCATGTATTCACCGTAATCTTTTTTTTAATTTTGACTCCATAAAGCTCAAAGTCAAATACTAACGCTTCTAACGTGAGAGGAGGCTCGTGCTCAGTAGTGGGACGTTTATGGGCTGAGATGATGATGATGACTAATGCTTCTTATACACTCGCGTCTATTTAAGGGTATCCTTTCTCCATAACCTGGATTTTGGTCGTGGAAGATCTGACGCGGTCTTCCCCTCCAAACACTTCCATTTACTCGCCCATCACAAATCTTCTTCTTAAACTTTAAAGTTTAATTTGAAATCGAACAGCAAAACTAGGTGTGTACTTATTTCTGTACCGTCGTTAAACCTACGCAAAGAATCTAGAGGCATCATAGTATGCAATTTATGTGACACGATCTAGTATTAGATTAAATAACTAGAGAATTTATAGCAACGACCGCGAAGTATAGGCGACTCAACGAATTTAATAGCGTTCATGCGTCACTAGTTGCGCCTGCGCATGTCAACGAATAATTGTCAGCCGTTTGTTATATTTTTCCGTGCTTCAGTAGACACGTTGGTTCTGTTCATAACATAAAAGAATCTCGCTCCAAGTTCAAAACTCATTGTTAAATCGTAATTATCGTCCTTGAATACTTAAAATTGTATTTGTATAATGTAATAAATAAATTAATAAAATGTTCTTGAGAGTTAGCCCGTGCTCAATAGTGGAACATTTATGGGCTGAAATTTTAACAATATTAACATTTTAACATTATCTGGAAGTCGTAAGCCAATTCACCCTTAGTCGCCCGTAGCAAGTCTTAATTTTTTATTTATTTATTTTATCCAAACTTATATCTATCTTTACAGGTGTTGCATACCTAATACTATAAACT
This sequence comes from Musotima nitidalis, assembly GCA_949126915.1. Taxonomy (NCBI): domain Eukaryota; kingdom Metazoa; phylum Arthropoda; class Insecta; order Lepidoptera; family Crambidae; genus Musotima; species Musotima nitidalis. The sequence continues at coordinate 9,602,567 of OX421441.1, read as the reverse complement.
GACGGTTTGGTTTGACGACCGATTTGGCGTGGAGGTCAGTATACCTGCACTTCACTCCAGGGGTCGTGGGTTCGATTCCCACACAGGACCAATCTTTGTGTGCATGAACATGAATATTTGTTCTGGTCTGGGTGTTTTCATATGTATATTAAGTATGTATTTACAAAAAAAAAAGTATTTAAGTATGTTTATCCGTTGTTTAGTATCCATAACACAAGTTCTTAATGATACTTATCTTGGAACTAAAGAATTGGTGTGATTGTAAGAGAATATTTATTTATTTATTATTTATTTATTTATAAACAATTAAATTTGATTGTATTTCTAACATAACTTTATCCCTTAAGGTTCATTATGTAAAACAAATCTTTCAGTAGGACATTTACCTGCCTCTGCCAATCCGTACAGGATATTTGTAGTGAAATTAACAAAAGTTAAAGGTTTTGTAATAGCGTTTTTTTAAACGCGTGTTCAACGTCTGTTTAACTTTTTTGTAATAACACTGTTTATCCTTAAGTTGTGTAACTATTATGTAAAGCGATTGAGTAAAATTTACCTGGATACATCTAGGAGATTAAACATTTCGTGAATGTCCATATTGATGCAACGTATCTTAATTATGTAGCCGTAACCATCGCTACATTAAGATAATCGCTAAACAAAGACAAATGCTTGAGCTAGTATGCGAACACACACATCGCTTCTGTAATATTACATATCGAGGGTTCCGTGCTCAAACCCGACAAGTGACAACATCAGATCCATAATTTCTGCCGCTTTTACTTGTGATATTATCAGATAAGTCGATTTCAGAAAAGAAGAATGAAAACTGAGGACTTCATAATCCAATAAGTAAACCCTTTAAGTTTCATTTTTTTTAATTAACCGATAAATTCTTTTAAGTACTGCTTTAAGCCCAAAAACACTTATCGGGTTTGAGCACGGAACCCTCGATATAAATATATATATTTCCTATATGTTAATTCGGCCGCGCGCTGTGGTGACCACACTGTCGCTTTTTTACGGGACAAAAGCTCTAAATTTTGTAATACATTTACATGTATGGTATATTTGTGACGTGTGGTATCGGCCTAGCATAGTGCCACCCCCTCTCATCTCACGGGGAGTCGAAAGAGTCGACAAAGAGAAATGTTACCGGATGATGGGCAGCAGCGTCATCCTGCGTACTGGCTGGAACTGCGATCACCAACCCGCCTGCCCAGCGTGATTACAAATACCCCCAATAGAATGTAATCTATTGGGGAGGCTAATGTTCAGCAGTGGACTTTATAAGGCTGATATAACGATCCCTGATGATGATAATTTATGTATTAACTCTTAACTCTGTATAACATATTATTTTCTTCAGTTTCAGTTCTTCTCATGTCCTGGTTTGGAGTAGAAGAAGTAAAAGGCAACTCCTGCATCAGAACTGGTAACCATGACATCCTTAATAAATTGATACATGAACCAAAATGTATCTGAGAGTAAATAAATGCCTCAATGGTTACTGGATGTCGTTTATCGTTACTTAGTCTGTGTTGTGTTATATCTACTTACCCTTCATGCTGAGAACTATCGATATCGATGTTTGGTTAGGTTTTTGAACGGCTTTTTTATACTTTTAGTTATTTAAAACCTTTAACTGTCTTCTCATTTAATCTATTTTTATAAAAAAAAACATTTCTGGACGATTTTTTATTCGATTATTGAAACGGCTCCTTTTTGTTCGATTATTGAAACGGCTCCTTTTTGTACTTTACTTAAAACTTTCAGTATATAGTAATCTGTTTTTTATTCAAAAATTGGACTCAATAAATGGAAATAAACACTAAGAAAAAACTGAAAAAATCTTTAGCAAAATATCGCAAATTTTTATTTAAAGTTGTGTGTGTTGTGTTTTTAACCTTGACGGAAGGTTTAAAATCCTTTGAGACGATTTTATACAGAAAATATTGAAAAAAAAAACTTTGTACTTTTTTAATAATTTATCATAACCTTATTTTTTTTAATCACTTCCAAAAAGCCACTTTGAAAGCTACGCGAAAAATTGACTAATATTTTTTTTTCAAAAATTCGAAACTAATGTTGTAACGCACTAACAAAACATCGACTATCGATAAGTTCTCAGTTTAATGATATTGTGTGTTTGAGTGCCCACAGGAATGTGTGTTGGATGTTTCCGGGAATGGGTAATTTACTGCATGATCTATAATAAAGTCTCCTTAGTAACACCAGAACACTTATGAAACAGTAACAGTTAAGGGTATTTGCAATTAACTCTGCCAATTTGAACAGTTTGGTCAATTGTAAGTAAAATGTGACGTTTGGTAATTTACAAAAATCTACACCTAAATATTTATTTGCTAAACCATGGTACAATAGTTGTTGTTTTTTTTTTTTTTTTTTTTTCTTATAATAACATACCTAGTACATATATATAAAACTTAAGTATTGTTATCGCCAAACTGCCTGACAGTTTGTTGGCGACGTACGCTCCCAATTTCTAGGTATACATTTTAAACAAAAACATTAATTAATAGGTACTTAAACTTATCTATAGCTAAACAATTCATTTCGGAACATCTTTTTGCGACATAAAATTCTGTAACAAATATTTTTTAAGTTTCTTTTTAAACATTATTTTACATTTGTTACATTTATATATACATACATTCACGCCTGTTTCTGAAGGGGCAGGCAGAGGCATATTAATACGCCCTATTAGACACATATATATTTTTATATATAGGTGTCCTATATTTTTGCCAAGATAGGTGATAATTTTTTACAAATCTATATTTGTAAACATTTTTATTTCATAAAATGAAGACAGTGACAGCACTAGTTTTAAACCTGGTTTAACGTTTTAAATCTGGTTTTGTAATAAGCCCTATAGTGTATAAAAATATTTTTTTGACGTGACAACGTCTTATAAATTGGTTTGCCGGGTGACACTTCAAGAAACTCCGTTACGCTCCGCTCACGTTATGCGGTCACAATGAGAGCGAGTGAGAGGCACGCGTCCCTTCCACTCGGGCATGGTTATAATTCTCAAATATAATTCTTTCTATAAATAAATGTTTTAAATTGTTATTATTATTTCATCCTTCTTCCTACTATACGAATGAATATTCACATTAAAATTATTTTACCACTCAAAGTCGTTGTCACGTAAAACTTTCGCCCGTATACCGACTTTACAGGCAACCAATTTTTTTAAAGAGACAAACTACACTTAAGCACGCATAAACGAATGTCAGTCCTACTCCGAAAACTCTTAGACATTAAATTCTACAGCAATATACTTATTGTCGCTTAAGAATTATAACCTCGTATGTCACAAAAATCTAAAGTTTACAAGAAACTTAATAAACGGTTAATTTCGTCTAAGTTAAAAAAGAAATTCATGTGCTCTTGTCTTATGTTTTGAATTATAAAAAGGATCCGACTCATTTATGCTTTTAACCAATGCATTACTCAATAAGATTATGCTAGAGAAATGACATAAGAGATTATCTGTTTTTATATCTAGGTAGTTACGAGATATCCAAATAAAGACACTGAATTAGACTAAAAAAGAATGCTTAACAAAGTATAATTAAGTTTAAATTAAAGTGGTTTTCGTATGTGTTTTATAATAAAAATATTTTTTTGACATACGAGGTATTTATTCTGCAGCGACGTTATAGCTTAAATTACCAAACTCACAACGACTTCTTAGACCCTACTGTTTAAAATAGCAGAATTAAGCTGCAGGGTAAACTCGTCCTATATTATAACTTTTTCCATATTTATTTTTCATTTTCCTGGTTACAGTTTCAATTTTAACGTTTATTAAAAGCCGTTACATTAAAAATAACTTTATTTATCCCGTGCGCTCAGAAATTAGTCGATAAATCATACTTCTAATTCTTTATTTCTTAAACTATTACACAGTACTTGAAAAATTAGATTACTGCCAGTTCCGAGCCACCGCTCTGTAAGACGAACTGGCAAGAAACTCACAGGCTATGCTCTTTAAATATATTGTAGAATATTTCTTTTTTATATATCGTTTTGTATAAATGTCACCGTAAAATTGTAAATAACGTTAAATTATAATCTATCCCGCGATATTGTAATCTGTGGAAAAATTGTGATCCGTAACAAACTGCTCACAATTTAACGCATTATTTTTCGATAGATTATAATCTATCGAAGACAAACCGTCAGATTGTAAAATGGCATGCGACAGAACGCACCTCGCGCTCTGATTGGTTGAACTTCATGTTCCCCGCTCAGCAGCCCGTCGCACGGTGGGCTGAAAAACGGCTTTCATAGACATAGGAATCAAAAGTGGCAAATACCAAATTTCTAATCGGATATCGCTTCTACTAGTTATTACCATATACTCAAATGATACTCGCATCAATCTGCACAAAATCAAAGGACTTATAAACGTACGAACTGTAAAGACTCCTATAAGCTGTTCTCACAACTCAGGCAAAGTTTAAAATCTCGCGTTGCTCTTGCATATGAGTCCTATATTGCTCACATTGAGAATAATATAAAATCCAATCCTCGACTTTTCTGGCGGCATGTGTCGAGTTTACGGTCAAAGGGGGGGTTTGAACCGAGTATTAAATATAGGGGTGTTTCTTATTCTGGCCCAGAAGCTGCAGAGGCATTTGCAAATTTTTTTGCAAGTGTTTTTCTTTCCGAAGTACCGGCACTTGATGCAGAAAAAACAAATCATCTTGATTATTGTTCCAACAGTAATTACATTAACATATTTGCATTTACACGGTCCGATGTAATCTCTGGGATAAATAAATTAAAGTCAAGCAGTTCTATAGGTCCGGATAATATTCCATCTATTATAATAAAGGAGGTTAAGGAGGAGCTCTGCACACCCCTTTGTCATATTTTTAATCTGTCATTAGCAAGTGGTATTTACCCTCCCCAATGGAAGCTTTCTAGGGTAACTCCAATTCAGAAGAGTACTGATAAATGTAATGTTGAAGAATATCGTCCCATTGCAATTCTATCGTGCCCGGGTAAAATATTTGAAGGTATTCTTCATAAACGAATATACGAGCAGGTCGAAAGGTACCTTTGTATGGAACAGCATGGGTTTAGAAACAAACGGTCGGTGAACAGTAACCTCCTTACCTTGGTGAACTATATTGCCAGTTGCCTCGACCGTGGAGGCCAAGTAGATGTCTTATACTTCGACTTCCGGAAGGCCTTTGATAGGGTTAACAATGATATTCTGCTGGAAAAACTATGTGCGATTGGTTTCGCTCCTAGTCTTCTTCATCTCATTGCAGACTATCTTCGCAATCGCCAGCAGTTTGTCAAGCACGGTCTTTATGAGTCTAAGCCCTATCATACGCGTTCTGGAGTGAGTCAAGGGTCAATACTTGGTCCCCTCCTTTTCATTTTAATGATCAATGATTTGCCGTCAGTCGTCCGTTACGCTAGATCGCTTTTATACGCTGATGATCTCAAAATTTTCATGGAAATTAAATCCATTGAGGACTGCTTGTTGCTCCAAAGGGAAATCGACGCCGTTAACGATTGGAGTGTCACTAATAAAATGGAATTTAACTGTGCCAAGTGCTATGGAATGACTTTCGGACGCATGTTTCACCCTTTTGAATTTCAGTACAAATTAGGCCAAAATTTAATAACAAAATCTACAGTCATAAAAGATCTAGGGGTAACATTCGATCGAAAACTAACTTTTCATGACCACATAACCGCTGTCGCAAAGGAGTCGTACCAACGTTTGGGTTTTGTATTGCGAAACTCACGAGACTTTAGGACTGACGGAGTGGTGAAACTAATCTTTAGTGCGCTGGTCCGAACAAAACTTGAAGCCAGTGCAAGTGTGTGGCATCCACATGAAAGCAAATATACACTGCTTTTGGAAAAAGTTCAGAAGGCATTCCTTAGGTTTTTGTATAAACGTAGATACGGTTACTACCCTTATATGTATCCTACCAAGTTTCTCCTTGGCCAATTAGAATACAATTCTTTAGAGGTGAGAAGAGCCTGTGATCAAATCATCACTATAATTAAAATTTTACGTGGTAGTATAGACTCTCCTGATCTTCATGGTGAGCTGTGTCGACTTTATGCACCCGATAATTATTATAGGAGCAGGAAACATAAACTGTTTGCTGGGCCTACCTGCCGAACCGTAGCCCGCTCAAAATCACCCATTCCGCGGACACTCAACGCACTTAATGCCATCCTGGAAACAGCACCCGACTGTGATTTGTTTGCGGATGGATGGCCTGAGATTTTGTCAGTGTGTCTGAGGTATTGTGAGAGAATGGGATAAAAGAAGTTTTTAAGTGTGAGATTTTAATATTATATTAACTTTTACTGTTTTTGATAATTAGTGTAATTGGTTTATTCCGTTCTAATTAAATAAATAAATAAATAAATAAATAAATAATAATTTTTTCACCAAAAATTTGTATGAAGCTAGAATGAAAAATTTAATTATCTCTTAAACGGCAAGGAAAACCGTAATATCCTTACAGGTAGTTATAGTACTAATTATTTATGATTTTTTGACGTACTACAAATAACGGTTATCACTGCCGATTTTTTTTTAAAAATCATCAAAATATTTTTATTTATTTTTACATACGAAACGGTTCCTTTTCGTGTTTAAGTTGAGAAACACAGAATTTTAACAACGCAAAATATAAAAATAGCATCCCCTGTCTACTTCCAAAAGGTTAGGCAGAAGTTTATTGTACTTCCGCACTTAGACATCTATTTTCAGTGGGATATTCATCATCATCAGCCCATAACAGTCCACTGCTGGACCTGAGCCTCTCCCGTGGGAGGATGTTGCCATAATCTCCACGCTTGGCAGGCGGGTTGGAGATCGCAGTAAAAGACCATAGTATAATGAAAATGCTGCTGCCCATTTTCTGGTCTATTGAGGCTCAGGCTAAAAGGCGACTAATACAAGCGTATTAGTCGCCTTTTACGACACCCCTATGTATGGAGGGTTGGTGCTATTCTATTCTGCCGGACACCACACGGCCTCAGTGGCATATTGATCAACCAAAATAAGTTTTCAATTTTAGATACATTAAAAATACCGTAAAGAATTGTTAAGTAATTGTTTAGTTTCGTTGTAACTAGGTAACTAATTATCGATTTTTGGCTATAAAAGGACTAAACTTTTGCTTTTAATTTAAATTGTTCACATCCGTGTAACTGTTAACACTAAATAATATTTGCTCTGTGATTTTAAATCAAATAATGGAAAGTTTAATCACCAATTTAGACTTGTTTGTTAGAATTTAGACTTCATTTAATCATGAAGTATTGTTTGGTGCACTTGTATCCCGCATAAGCGATTGCCTTTCTGTCGAAGATCAAGTAACTGTTAAAGAATTTTGTCGAAGGTTTACGCGAGCTGCTTTACAGAGGTGGCAGAAATCCAGCAGATTCCTTGATAATTTAAGAAGACTGTACGGAAATTGGCTGCAAGCAAATATTGATTGGCCAAGTTGTGTGCAAACTTTGGTTAATCGAGAAACTATTGATGATATACACACCATCTCTCAAGAACCGTCGACATCATCGTCCGTTAGTGCAGTAACATCATCGTCTGTTGGGACAATGACAAAAAGGTCCCGAAAACCCTTTGAAGATCTAGGAAACAAACAGAAAAAGAGAAGATCTGATGACCATACAAGCGAAGATTCCAGTGAATTGGCCTATGCAGCTGCAGCACGTTTAAAAGAAGAAGGGCATGGAGATATCGCTTCAGTGATTGAATATATGATGAAAAATCCTGAAGCAGCGGCTACAATTAGTGAGACGCTTAAAAAACCAGTGAAAAAAGTGGTTTTTACAGCAGAGAAAGCGCTTGGATTGCTTCTTTCACTAAAACTATCAAAGTGGCAATATATTACATTGCGAGAGGCTGCCATTCGCGAAGGTGCTAATGATATATATCCATCTTACTACAAAGTGCAACAAACTAAGCTTAGTTGCTACCCTCCGAATCAATCAGTGTCAGTTACGGATTCATCGGCTCGAATTACACTTCAAGCTTTACTGGACATCACAGTGACGAGGATTCTTCAAAGTCTTTCTGACGATGTGCAAAATAAGCAGCTAAAGCTGATATCCAAGTGGGGATTTGATGGTGCCTCCAACCAAAGCCGGTACAAGCAGAAAATGGAGGGCGAGCAGGATGATTCTAGCATTTTTATGACCTCTTTGGTCCCACTAAAACTGACAGATGGAGATAATACTTTATGGACGAACCCAAAACCATGCTCAGCTTTGTATTGTCGTCCAGTCCAGTTTACTTTTGTAAAAGAGAGTGAAGCAGTTGTAATTGATCACAAAAGACAAATGGATGATGAAATTAAGGATCTTATCCCCACAGAGAGCAGTAATAATAACAGGGTGACTCATCATCTAATGATGACAATGATCGACGCTAAAGTCTGCACGTACCTTTCTGAAGCCAGATCAAACGCATCGTGCTACCTGTGCTTAGCAAAACCAACAATGAACCGATTAGATGTTGTAACTTCGAAGACTGTGTGTTCTGACGTATATGAATTTGGTTTGTCATCCTTACACGCCCGTATAAATTGCATGGAATGTCTGTTACATATTGCGTACAGGCTTGACTTCAAACAGTGGGCAGCGAGAAGTAATGAGCAGAGAAATGTTGCAGACAAGAAAAAAACACATTCAGGACAAATTTAAAGATGAGCTCAATCTGTTGATTGATATAGTAAAACAGAGCTCGGGAACCACCAATGATGGCAATACCGCACGAAAGTTTTTCGAGTTTCCAAATACAACTGCAGCTATTACCGGGTTGGATGAGGAGCTCATAAAAAGATTTGCTGTGATTTTGCAAGCAATAACATCTGGCGAGAAAATCGATGTGAACAAGTTCAAAGATTTTTCCCACAAAACGGCAGAAAAGTACGTAGAATTATACGATTGGTACTACATGTCGGCAACCGTACATAAATTGTTAATACACGGGGCTGACATCATTGAGAAAAATGACATTGTGCCTATTGGGGCTCTCTCAGAAGAAGCCTCAGAGTCGCGAAATAAAGATTTTAGGAGGTTCCGGGAAAATCAATCGCGAAAAAGAAGCAGGCAAGATTCAAATCAAGATATTTTAAATATGCTTGTCATTTCCTCTGATCCCTTATTAAGTGCACAAAGGCCTAAGCTAGATAGTAAGAGAAAACTAAGCTTTTTTGCTGAAACTCTCGACTTAATCCAGTTTCAGGAAACTGAGTTCGAGTTTTTAGATGTAACTAATTTGGATTCTGACTCAGAATTGGAATCCGACAACGAGAATGATGAAAATTCGTAATATAAGAAAAATATACTTCTTTTCTTTCTTTCTTTCTAATGTAAAAAAAATACGAATTTTTATCACTCTCATTTTTTATTTTTTTTATTAATTATGTAAGATTACTGTACTATTTGGTTCAATTATAAATTTAATTGAATATTTTGTATAATTAATAACATTTTTGTAACTTAAAATAAACAGCATTTTTTTATATTTTTCTTGTTTTATACCTATAAATTCATATCATTTGAGTTAACCACATTCATAATATCGATTTTCTTAAGTTAGACAATAAAGGGAACCGTTTCATACGTTGTACGGTTGTCGTTGACGGTATAGACGGACATAAAAATTACTCCTCTCCTCTTTCTATGCAGCGAGGCGTCCCACAGGGTTCCTTGCTGAGTCCTATTCTCTTTACAATTTTCACTGCTGATTTACCCTCATATATTCAAACCTGTAGACACCATCTGTATGCAGATGATACTCAACTGTACTTCTCATTTCCTGGCATAAATGTTAAAGAAGCCGTTAATAAAATAAATGAAGATTTAAGTAATGTAAATAATTGGTCAAAGCAAAACTGTTTAAATATAAATCCGCTCAAATCACAAATGTTAGTACTTGGTACAAAAAAACAAATCAAATCTGTCTTGGATTGTGAAGAGAAAATCAAAATAGATAATGTTGTAGTTGAGGAAGTTAAATCGGCCCGAAATCTGGGACTTATCATTGACGGTGAACAGAAATATATACAACACATAAATAATAAAATAAAAACAGCTTTTTTCAAACTCAAAACCCTGTACAAAATAAGACCATACGTCAATAGTGAACTCCGTCATCTTTTAACAGAATCTCTTGTACTAAGCCATTTCAACTACTGTAGCTCAACATATGGTCCCAGACTGAATCAGCACACGGAGCGCGCAATACAACGTGTGCAAAACGCTTGCATTAGATATTCGTTCGGAGTGTCTAAAAGAGAACATATAACTCCCTATTTAAACCGTCGCGGCATTCTTAACATGAAAGCTAGAAGAGAATTGCAGTTCGCATGCACCCTTCAAAAGGTGATTTACAGTAAAAATCCCCTGTATTTGTTTGAGAAGCTAAATTGGTCGAACTCTAATATGACAGGGAATGCTCGCTCAGCTACTAAAAAAACCCTTAAAATACCGTCTCATAAATCAGTACGTTACAGAGGAGGTTTCAAGTTCTTAGCAGCCAGTATATGGAACGATCTCCCACCTCCACTAAGAGAGAATATAAGCTCACATTTGTTCAAGACTCGTTACAAATCCGCCTTAATCAATCGGCAACTTGCTGCTGAGAACGTAATGTTCTCCTATGTAAAGGAACTCAAAATAAAAAACTATTTTTAAAACTACAATAATCCTACATGTCTAATATAATTTAATACCTGAAATCTCTCACACACTTACAAACACGCGCACACACACACACACGCACGCACGCACGCACACAGACACACACACACGCACGCACGCACGCACACACACACACACGTACACACACACACACACACACACACACCCACACACACGTACACACACACACACGTACACACACACATGCATATACTCATCTAAATTTTTATATCATTGTTTGTTAAATTAAGAAAAGTGAAATTTATTATTATTATCCTTATTTTTGTTTCTATTCTGTGGTTTGTTTTTGTTTTTGTTTTTATTTGCAGTTAAATTTTTGCGTGTTTACTTTTCGTTTTTGCTGAAGTGTTAACTTGTAATTTCTGTTTTTCTACGTGTTTACTACTATGTTGCGAACCTAATGAAACGGGGGGGCTGAAAACCAGCGCTGCGTAGAGTAGCCTACTCTGTGCAGCATAAGCTGAGCTTACTCCAGTTGCTTTTAGGATTATGACTATTTTTAATTTTATATTTTGTCATGTTAATGTATTCCTTTAAAGCAATAAATGATTTTTTTATTTATTTATTTTATTCATATGTAAAAATAAATAAATATATTTTAATGAATTTAAAAAAAAAATCGGCAGTGATAACCGTTATTTGGAGTACGTCAAAAAATCATAAATAATTAGTACTATAACTACCTGTAAGGATATTACGGTTTTCCTTGCCGTTTAAGAGATAATTAAATTTTGTATTCTAGCTTCATACAAATTTTTCGTAAAAAAATTATAAGTCCTTCGTTTTTGTGCAGATTGATACGAGTATCATTTGAGTATATGGTAATAAGTAGTAGAAGCGATATCCGATTAGAAATTCGATATTTGCCACTTTTGATTCCTATGTCTATGAAAGCCGTTTTTCAGCCCACCGTGCGTCGTCGCCATCTTCGGTTGTTATTAGTCAAATTCATTTGTTGTGAAACACAATTTTCGACAGATTACAATATCGCGGGATAGATTATAATTTAACGTTATTTACAATTTTACGGTGACATAAATATTAAACACTTTATTAAAAAAAGCTATACCATTAAAAACGTTACTGTAGGTTTAAAACTGTAACTAGAAAAATAATATTTAAATATTGAAACAAGCTCTTAAAAATTTGAGACGAGTCGTCCCATAGACCATTTACTCCAATAGACATGTCATAAAATCTCTCACTTTTGTCTCGTAACAGTCGAGTATCATTAACCTGTTATTGATTAATTAAGGTCTTTTATACCTCAAGATGTCACTGATAGAAAAATAAATGTTACGTTATATATAATAAACGCTGTATTAGCTGTATAAAAACTATTATTATTATTGTACATACAAAGCAACACTTTATTACAAATTTGCATATAAATATTGACATGAACAAAAAATCTAAAACTAAACGAAAATAGGGTTAACAAGAAGTTAAAAACTTTCAACATTCAGTCATTTAACAATCAGTGTTGTTCAGTCATTTTTGTAAGACACTCAAAGTACCCAATGTTAAGCCCTTTCTTCTGTCGTCCGACCATCTCGCTGGTGGTCTACCCACATTGCGCCTTTCTGTTCGGGGTACCCAATGCAGGACTCTGTGGCTCCATCTATCGTTTTCTCTCCGCATATATGCCTGGCCAATTGCCACTTCAGTTTCGCGACTCTTTCACCGATGTCGCTAACCTCAGTGCTCGTAGATTCGTTCAAAAATATAACCTAAGTAAGTATGAAATCCCTGCCCCTTATTCCTTGGAGTTGTAGTAAAAAAAGTTAATTTGGCACAAAATAGAACATCACATGCAAATTACTTAACCTTTTGCACCAAATAGGCCTCTGCTTAGTAAATGTAGTGTAAGCCGCGTTCACTTGTTCCACGGCGCTGTATTTTAGCAGTCAGACTTTTTATAAATCTTTGTCATAACCTGTATATATAATAGGTTGGGGAAAAAGTCTTTTCGTATTTTTGTATGAAAAGTCAAGACATTTTTTCAAAGTTTATTTACATTTATTTACAATATATATGTACCGTTTTGTTGAATAACTTTCTGCCATTTTGTGGGCAGAGACATTATCCCGTTACTGTAGAAACTTTGGGACTTCTGATCAAAAAAACGGAACAAATAGTTTTGGCAGTCCTCTCTTGAGGTCAACCTTACAGAACCTAAAGAATTCTGCAGAGACCGAAACAGGTGAAAATCTGAAGGCGCAAGGTCAGGGCTATATGGTGGATGCACTAGGACCTCCCAGTCGAACTCTCTTAATTTTTGCTGAGTGGCTAAAGATGTGTGTGGTCTAGCGTTATCGTGATGAAAGACCACACCCTTCCTGTTGATCAATTCCGGCCGTTTTCTCTCGACTGCTTGCTTTAATCTCATCAGTTGCTGGCAGTAAAGATCAGAATCGATGGTTTTGCCGGGCGGTAAAAGCTCATAATAAACAATGCCCTTCCAATCCCACCATACACACAGCATCACCTTATTTCGTGTTAGGCCAGGTTTGGCCACAGTCTGTGAAGCCTGGCCAACTTTCGACCACGACCTTTTTCGCACGTTCTTGTCGTACGTGATCCACTTTTCATCGCCAGTTATCAATCTCTTCAAAAACGGCTCGGTTTCATTACGTCTCAATAATGAATCGCAAATGAGTACACGGTTCATTAAGTTTCTTGAGTGAGCTCGTGTGGCACCCAAATATCGAGCTTTTTTGTATAACCAGCTTTCTTCAAATGGGTCAAAACTGTTTTGTGGTCAATTCCCAGTTCTTCAGCTACATCGTAACTACTAATATGCCGATCTTGCTCCACTCTTTCAAAAATGGCGTCCATTTTATTCGTAACAGGGCGACCAGAGCGAGGTGCATCTTTAACATCAAAATTTCCGGACTGAAAACGTTTGAACCAAATTTGTGCTACTCTTACTGACACTGCATCAGGTCCATAAACATCACAAATTTTTTTCACTGCTTGAGTTGCATTTTTGCCTTTTTTATAATAAAATTTTAAAATGTCGAATTTCTTCATTAGATTCACTCATTTTTACGGAGAGAAAAACAAATGAAAAATAGCGGGAAACAACTTTTTTTTATTTTTTTCTTTTCTTTATAATGGAACCTTTTTAATGTTACCAAAACCAGCCAGACACAAATAGTATAGTCAAAAAAATTCTATAATAAGTTTATACCTACGTTATGCGAAAAGACTTTTTCCCCGACCTAATATATTCACGCCAGTTTCCTTGAAGAGGTAGGCAATGGTTATTAAAATCTTAAATAAACAAAGAATAGTAATAATAATAAGAATGAAAGGGAACTTTTATACTTGCCAAAACCTCAACCGTTGTTTTATAGGGACACCACTTGCAGGTAAGGTTGACTTGGGCTTCTAAGATCTTGGTAGGATCTCTATACACAAACACAATATTATATCACTACCTATGACATGTCTATTGGAGTATGTGGTCTATGAGCCACCCATAAGCTCTTAAATTTGAGATTTTAGTTTCTTCCTGAACAATTAATTATATTATTTATTTACACACTCAGACACAATTCCTGTAAATAACTTGATAAACATTTAAATTTGAAATATATATCTATATTAAGGTACATAGTATTACGGCAATTCGCTTTTCGCGGTCTGTTCCTATCTATTTAGATCTTTAAAACTACGCAACGGATTTTGATGCGGTTTTCATTAATAGATAGTTTCAAGAGGAAGCTTATCTTATCTTATTACGGAGGCCACATACTGTTCGTGGCGCACTTTGACCCTTGTATCGGATACTTAGTGCATAACAGGATTAAAATTTTATATAAATAAAAATAAATCGCCGAAAAGTATGATTAAACTATTATAATAAATTAAATTATATTTCGTGTTTATAACTGTGATTGTTATTGTCAGAAACAGATTTGTAAAAACAAACGTTATTAAAAAAATACATAAATTTTTATGACAAATTATATCGAGAATTTGCACACAGTTATTACGAATTGTAGAAATAAAATGCAAATACTATATATATATGCAAAATATATATGCAAGATAAAAAAATTACAGACATACACAGGTCTGATCCCCGTAGGGGTAGGCAGAAGCATATCCCAAGTTGTATGTAGCGAGCTTATTGCCAACTGTAATGTTGCCAGAGCCTCGTCCGTTGACCGGCAGGGATCCTAAGGTATTAGAAGGATCCCTATAAAAAAAAATTAACAATGGAAATCGACTTTGCTAGTTTTAAACCTGGTCTACCTTTAGACATCGTTTTGTAATAAGACCTATATTTTTATTACGAGTAGTAATTTACAAAACGTGTTTTGTTGACGTGACAACGTCTTATAAATTGGTTTGCCGGGTGACACTTCAAGAAACTGCGTTACGCTCCGCTCACGTTATGCGGTCACAATGAGAGCGAGTGAGAGGCACGCGTCCCTTCCACTCGGGCATGGTTAGCCCGCCTAAGAGCGAGAGAGACAGACATAAATATAATTCTTTGTATAAATAAATGTTTTAAATTGTTACTATTATTTCATCCTTCTTCCTACTATACGAATGAATATTCACATTAAAATTATTTTACCACTCAAAGTCGTTGTCACGTAAAACTTTCGCCCGTATACCGACTTTACAGGCAACCAATTTTTTTAAATAGTCAGTTATTTACAGGAATAACTTTGAGTTCTGTCTTAGTTTTTGTATTTGTGTTTCTTTTCCAATTATACAGTGTGTAGGGGGCTATTTACCGAAATCTGTAACACTTAGTGACTTCAGATCTATTCTTCATTGACATACAATTGAATTTGGTTTATTTCTGATTACATACATAATCTACATACATAATATCACGCCTGTTTCCCCGAAGGGGTAGGCAGAGGCATATTATACGCCCACACTTCGCCAATTATATAGTCCCACGTAGGTGGCGATCCTATTGCCGCTTTCCGCACTTTTATGTTCGCCAGAGCCTCGTCCGTTGATCGGAAGCACCATTTGCAGGTGAGGTTGGCTTGGACTCTTTTGGTCTTGTAGAAGCCCTTTACAATATATTTAATCAAGCATTTAAGAAGAATAAGAATAAAATTATTGATTTGTTCCACACAATTAGGTTTTTACATTTAAAGGCATAGTAATGCCAAAAGAAAACAAAAAAAAAACAAAACAAAAAAAAAATAAGAAAATCCTAAATAAACTACGTAGACCATTAATTTAGTTGAATGTCATTATAAATATTGGTAAATTTTAATAAATATTTCCGCAATGATTAGAAGAAAAAAAAGAAAAATATTTATTCAATACAAGTTGCAAAAAAAAACATAAAATAAGTACAAAAATATAGTTAACACAAATCAAGAATAGAATAATGTTAAAATAATATTGCAATACCATGTTACAAGACAACTAGCGACATCTAGTTGTCTTGCAATACCATGTTACAAGACAACTAGCGACATCTAGTTGTCTAATGTAGAAGCCTTACTTTATGTGTCATTTCATTTCAAATAAAACTGACAGTTCAGTCTGTGACAAGCACACGATCGTTTTATTTAATAATAAGAACTTAAGTGAAAGAAGAACTTAACTTGTATTGAAAAGGTGCCCACTCAGCATATTGTCGAACATCACAGAGATGTCGCGACGCTGATCTACCGTGGGCATCTTACGAGTAGTAATTTATAAAACGTGTTTTATAAAAATGTGTCTTAATAGGTTTTGGTCAGCCGAGTTGTTAGAGTGAAATCAATGTGACCTACATTATATTATTAAAATTAAAATTTATTTTATATATTTTTTTTCTATTAAGAAGATTTACAGTCTAATTTTCAATTGGTTTACAATATATATTTAATCCTATTGCCATTTACAAATCTCCACAAATATTTTTTAAACACAATAAATAAACATCTCAGCGAAATTTCTATGAATATCCCAATTACAACATACCACTTTCATTAAACTACCTACAACTAGGAAAATATTTATTGCTTATAATCTGCATTACTGCAGCGGCACTAGAACAATACAAGTTTAAATTATAATATTATTTATAATCATAATAATATTATAATGACAGGTTTAAAACAATAATTTTTCAATTAAGGATGATCTGTAATCACTACTTTTGATTGTGGCAAGCTGTCTCCTATACTCTGTATATTTCTGTTGTTTTTTTTACTAATTGAGGCATGATTTTCAGCATTGTGGGCTCTAACTATCAGCCCTCTTGTACACGCGGAATGCCAAAGTAAGTACTATTTTAAATAATCCCCTTATTCACAAAGGGCGCTTTTAAAATAATTCCCCTTTTTCACAAAGGGCGCTTTTAAAATAATTCCCCTTTTTCACAAAGGGCGCTTTTGAAATGCTCTAACTCTGGGTCTGGCTTCTGTGATGTGTAATGTTATATGCTGTGTAATTAATCGCGAATTCTGTGTTACATGTAACACTTGGTTACACGCTGTAGTATTCTAGCAATTTGCGTTACATTACAGAGTATAGTCATCGTCATAAAGATGGTAACATCCAAAGCGTCTTTATTGTAAAGAACGTTAGAGCGTGTTTCGATATACAATTTCACGACCGATATAATACCCGCATTCCGCTCCTGAGGTCGTGGGTTTGATTCCCACACAGAAAAAATCTTTGTGTGCATAAACATGAATATTTGTTCTGGTCTGGGTGTTTTCCTATGTATATTAAGTATGTATGTACAAAAAAACAGTATGTATATATGTTTATCCGTTATTTAGTATCCATACCACAAGTTCTTGGTGATACTTATTTTGAAACTAAATACTTGGCGTAATTGTCAGATTTTTTTGTACGGCGCTTTGGTTGCTTCCAACTATTCGGCGCAATGCAATTGATCACACATTACAAAAGACAAGGTCCGTTTTAATTCACAAAGGGCGCTTAAAAAGCTTTTCAATTGTTAGTCACTCATCCAACATCATGGTTTCGTTGGCTTTCATTTGGAATTATTTCGTACAATGCTCAAATTCATAAAATATTTATAGTATTTCATTTGGAGAACAAATAACTGTCGTAGAATGGGTTTTAGTTAGTGCATCTAATGTCTTGTGCTGTTGTAGTGTAGGTACAGTCAGCTCTGAAAATATGTAATCACTTTTGACATTAGTATTGACTTTTGTGAAAAGTTCAAACATATTTTTAATGCTGATTGTACTGTACTTTGATATTTCTTCATTAGATATAGACAAAAGTAAGTACTCAGTTAATTTTATTCTTAAACGACAAATGTACTGTGTAATAAGATAATTAATTGCTGAAACTGTGTGTAATTTATTTATAATAAGCTTCTGAGGTAACAAGAATTCGTCAATTATGAGCATGCAATTTTTTAAAACAAGAAATATTTTAAGAACATTTTCAGTTATATTTTGGTATCGAAATATTTTGATATTATATAGAAGTTGATTTCATTGCTCTTAGCTTTTAAGGTCGTATTCGATTTCTATACAGGACAAGTAAAGTCTTTTTATTCTTTTCAATAATGGATTCGTGCGTTTAGCACAATTAGCCAGTGTCAAGTTAAAGATATAAATAATATTTGATTCATGGTAAATGAGGCCAATGAGATGCCCTCCCCCTAAACCCCTTGAATCCTCAGTAAAGATGTAGGACAATACTAAGATCTCACATGGACTTCTTGAGAGAATTTGAAAAGTGATGTTACACTGTTTTGTTTTATTTTCCAACACTCTTGCACGTTCACAAACACTTAACGGTTAATAATCCACCGTTATTACACATTAGCGTTCGAAAGATTACAAATTAAAGTAAAACAAAACTGCAGATTTGACGCTTCACTTTCCCGCCAAAAAACTATCGCCAATCTAGAGGCCCATGACACCCTTTTTTGTTTTTTTAATACGGACTCAGTAGATTCCAGTAATTGCCGGTGTCAAGTAATTAGGTAATTAAAGTTATTTGCAACAATGTGCAGCCTTTTCGTCATTTAGGCTGCCTGTTCACTGAAACGGAGCGAGGATGCGAAGCGGGGAATCGGAGAAATAGTGCCAGCGGCAACAGCATCCTGGGTCTGATCGCTAGCAGGCTGTAGAAAGAAAGAAAGAAAGAAAGAAAAACTGTTTATTAGCGTTAGACATAAGTATACATGTCATATAAATATTACATTTTGAAACCTTATTCTATAGTTTAGTACTAACGCTAATCCGATGCTCACTCAGCATAAGTCGAGACATTTAACAATATCCCGACGCTGGTCTTCCGGAGACACCAGGCAATTGAAGTAACACTGTGCGCTGCGACGACACGTCGAACGTATCTTAAATTTACAATTATTAAAACTACTAATATTTATTACATGAATGTTTAAAGTGGGTGCGAGAAAGAAACAAGATGGGGGATATACATATACCTGATACATAAATAGTATATATAAAAATAAATAAAATAACAATTACATCATAATGATTATATACAATACAACACAGGCTAAATTAATTTCTGAATATTCAATAAATAGTTCTTATATTTCAATTTGAAGGACTTTACACTACAACAGTTCCTAAAAGGTGGTGGAATATTATTCCAGCACTTCGTGGCAGCATAACGAAAACTACCACGAAATGCTGCTGTGCCGTGTTGTACATTTAAAAGGCGAGGGGCATATCTAGATGGACGACTAGAGTATGTTAACTTGTCGTATAGATACGATGGTGATCTATGGTGAATAATATTAAAAAGCAAGCAGGCAAAATGATACTCGTGCCTAGTGTACTGTGTATATGTAGGTCACTGCTGCGGTTTCAAGTGGGATTGAGCAGCATTGACTTGCATATAGAAATCACATTATATAATATAAATTTCCTACTAACATTAATTTATAAGATAAATATTATTACTAACAAAAATTGGGCCCAGGGTCTTGAATATAGAATTAGATAGATAGATAGATAGATAGATAATACGTTTATTTCGTTTAAATAGTACAAGTTATATAAAAACATATCCCACAAAACCGTTTGACTGGTTTGTCTGTGGGTCACAGTCTCTTTTATACTACTTTATACATTACAACTAATTTTATATATTATTAATTATTATTTTTAATTATTATTATTATTAACCAATTAGATTCGCGGACAGAAAGTAGCGAAGATTTTATGCAATCCTATTTATGCAATTATGCAATTTTATTTATCCAATTCTCCGCTTTGCATCCTGGCTCCGCTTCAGTGGACAGGCGGCGTTAGTCACAGTCAAATTCAAGTAAAGTTCGTTATAGTCGAGTCAAGTCAAAGTCACGCCCCAGTAAAGTACTGGAGACTCTACTTTTTGGAGTCAATACGAAAAAGTCACAATTCAATGTAATATGCCACTTTCCTACACTAGTATATGATATACATACCTAATACCAACATATGACGTCACAACGTGGAAGGCTGTTCAATGAAGCGTTTTTGGGAAAATCTAAAAATGTGATATTAAAATAGTTATATCTAAAGGAGTTTTCAAACTAAAGAAATAATTATTTCTCGAATGTTTCTATGATTGTAATGCTCTTAAATAACATTCAAAAAAACACCAATCTGCTTCCCAATTGCTTGTTGTTCCAACGAAAATATGAATGATACTGTCTAGCCACTTCTTAGATCGGGCGCCAAGATTTAATTTTATAATCTAATGTCATTGCACGGTGTCCATTTCGTTTTTATTCGAATGTGTCTAATTTTAGCCGCACCTCGTGTGATATTTGTACAGAAATAAAAATCAAGCGATTGAATATGAACATTTCAAAGTTGAGTTATAAACTGTTCTGTTGATCTTCACACGCCTGTTTCCGTGAAGGGGTAGGCAGAGGCATATTCAACATTTCGCCTGTTATATAATTGGCCCCGAGGTATATATACAATGCATGTATGTAACTCGCTATGCAAAATACAGCATAGAATCCTAAAAACGATAGTAAAACGTCATATTAAAGATAAATATATAGAAAATGAACCTGGATTATTCCACCACTGTAAAGTAATTAATGTTTTAAACAAATTTAAAATTGCTTTAATTTGCGAAAAAAGCAGTAACCTAAGTAAACTTATCAAGAGCACACGTAACAGCAACCTACGTAGCGTCTCATACTTGCCCAGATTTATACTGCCCTCTAAAAATAACGTATACGGGAAAAGAACTTGGGAATACTTGCCACCCTTAATTTTGAACAAGCTACCTTTTTTTTTTACCTACCGAACTAATGGCAAAGCTAAATAAAGTCAATGTCAAGGCCTTTAAAAATATACTTAAAGAATATTATTTGAGCGCAAATAATTAATACCTACACTATAAACTAGCAGTATATACCTACACTCTACACGTTTACTATATACTACATACCTATATTATATTTACACTACATACAAAGCTAGTACATATACTGGCAATCAATCAATCAATTTAATCAATAAAATCATTTTATTGTCATATTTTTATAATCATCGTATTGGCAACATATTAAACTTAGTTTAAGTGGCGACTCAACCTTAGCAAATAAACCGCTGTGCGGTTTCCGTTGAGGTTATATGAATGTAACCTTTTGTTTTGTAATTTTTTATCATCATCTCAGCCCATAAACGTCCCACTACTGAGCACGAGCCTCCTCTCACATACCAAGGTGCGAGGGCATTGGGTCATACCATACTCCACCACGCGGACCCAGTGAGGATTGGCGGAGGCAGGTGTATGGCGCCCTGCTGTTAGAATTTATCAAGCCGCCCATTAGGCCTCTATCATGGCTTAACGACTACCACATTTAGTGATAACCGCGACCAACGGCTTAACGTGCCTTCCGAAGCACGGAAGCGCTCGATATCAAATGCCACACAAACGGTCACCCATCCAAGGACTGACCTCTGTAAACTCTGCTGTGTTCGGTGATCGTTTCCGAGCACCGCAGAGCTACGAGCGCTTCTAAATTTAAATTTGAATTTATTTAGGCTTAATTGCTGAATATTGCTTGGGATTTGATGTAGAATCGCACACATAGGCCTTTAAATTATTTGTTTATCATATGGAGCCTAGCGGCATATATATATCTTTACTAAGGTGTAGCAATAATGATACAACGGCCTAGATACATTGAGTTATGGGTAGAGTATTATCAATGTATAATTAAGTATGCACAGGAGCTAAAAAATTGCATGACTACCTAGAATTTCTGTTATAATGGGGGCAAATACCGTGATACCGTGTACTTTTGTAGTTTTATATAATTCAAGGCTTTGTTCAAATTGCAGTTTTACTATTTTTAAATCGTTAGTTTCTAATGGACGATTTATGTATAACATACGATACTATATATGTCAAGGTTGGTGGGTGAATCTACGTAGAATGATATTTTTGATAGAAATTTTTGATTTTGTATCAACCCACGTGAAGAGCTTCAGTACGATATAGAATCTATTGTTACCATGATTCTAAGCAATTGTATACTAAAAGCACAAAAATCAGACCTCTATTTAATAAACTATTGATAAAATAAGAAAAAAGACGTTCAGAATAATGACTGTGTATCAGGAAAATGATATTGCAATAAATAACAATGACGTGTCTTAATAATAATGAAAAAATATATAGGTAGGAGGACAAAAGAAGGAGGAGAACAAAAAGAATAAAACATATTTATGTAGAAAACATGATTTTTAATCATTAGTGATTAGTAGTAACAATAGGAACTTGTTCTTGATTTTATATAATTTCTTATTCCAAAATGTAACAAGCAAAGTATGTAGGTACTCTTTTTAGAGCAAAGTTATTTCAATTTATACCGAGTGAATATTGTAAAAGTGATATTTATAACATCTTACTTACTAAACTTTATGGGGAAATTAAGATACAGTGATGTGTGAGTGATAATATAATTATTACACAAAACAAAATCTATTTTTGAAATGAAAAAAATTACCTTCCATATGTAAATCCGTTTAGTCATAATTTTTATTAGGTTTAACTAAGCCTGATAGTTCTACAGTTACCAACACACGGTATTTATTTAAATCACTTAAGTACGATTAATTCGTGAGAACCATAATATGTATTATTATTATTATAAATATAAACATAATCATCTCGTAAAAAAATTTGTTAACTTCAATAGTCATTGAGAAACGTAATACTTATATTAAAAAACGTAGGCACAAAACTTAACTATAGGCTCTTCTTTTACATTTAATTAAATATTTGGTACTGATTGATGATTGATTGTGGTCACACAAACCACCAACTTACAATTATATATTTTCAAAAATAGATTGTTTTACAGTGATTATAATATTTGGCATTGATTGACCATAAACACTAAACTTAAGTAAAATAATTTGTGATTGAGTGTTACTTAATCATAAAGAAATCTCTTTCAGAAAGATCTTAAGAGGGCTTTACGCCGTTCAGCATTCCATACAAATTTCCGAGTTCGAAATTTTACAAACCAATAAGCCAATTTTAATAAAACTTTGCACGCTTATGTAAAATACAGAGATCTAAATAGTTATCAGAAAACTTTTGTACAAAACGTTCACGCAGCTGAATTAATGCGATTTTAAGTCTACTATAGAAAGTTTAAAATCGCATTAATTCAGTTGCGTGAACGTTTTTTACAAATGTTTTCTGATAACTATTTAGATCTATGTATTTTATTTAAGCTTGCAAAGTTTTATTAAAATTGGCTTATTGGTTTGTAAAATTTCGAACTCGGAGATTTGTATGAAATACCGAACGGCGTAAACCCTCTTAATCAATTCCAATAAAAATAGAAACCCTGCCCAAAACAAAGACGAAGAAATGTTAAGAATTCAATAATATTAAATAATACTAGAATCAAGATCAAGAAATTGTTTAATAGAAAACCTCTTTTGATGTCGACGGTTTTGGTAATATCTCGTTTTCATTTGCCTTATTATATGTTATATCAGAAAGAACTACAATGCGACTCGTTTTTGTTTTGTTTGAAAGAAATGTTTTAGTTTTACTTGGTTCGTTTTCTTTTTCATCTTCTACATACCCGAGATGTTTGCCATGAACACAAATTTCTTGATCATCACAGTCAAAACAACTCATGCTGCGAACAGTAATTTTTGTGACAGATTTATTCCATAAAACTTGGTACACGGAAAAGGTGCCCTTGAATGGTTTCAAATTTTTTGGAAGTAAGCTGTCTTTAAATGACACGTCTTTACCTTCAACTTTTCTAAGAACCACATTTAAATTGCCGTCCTGAATAAATTTGGAAATCAAATCGCAGAATTGGTTATAAGTTCCTACATCTTTTCCAAAAGTAACCATGCGATCTGCTGTCCTCTTCAAAGTAGCTCCAACACCATCAGGGGCACCTTTCCCGTGTCCAGCTTCAGAGTAATTCCAAGTGATTCTGTGTATTTGCGGGAAATCTTTACAAATTTGACCAATGATAAAGAAAATGTACTTATTTCTGTACTGCGACGTTGGCGAATCCGACAAAAAATGAATGGTATCAATTAAAGGATTTATTTTGATTACCTCTTCAATTAAGGGCACCAAATGAGCCCATACGGCTGCAGCATCATGCCGCAAGCAATCGCTGATTGTGCACATTGATTGTGGGGTAACTTTTCCAACAGAATAATTGTGTGTGTATATAACCGCTGTGTGCAACGTTACTTGCTGCCTACTTCCACCAAAGTGAAATGATTGTACTTCTGCTCCATATTTCAAAGAATAGTTTTCGGAGAAGTCAACGTGTACAAACGCTTCCTGGAAAGTCAAGTTTTCTTTAAGTATCCTAATTGTGTTGTATTGATTGACAATTTTGTAAGTATGATTCAAGAAAATTAACAAATCTTTCTCTAATTTAGTGATTGCTTCTTCGGTTTTTGCTGTAACTTTTACTTTCTCTGTTAGCACTTGTTTTTTTTTGTTTCCGTTAGTAAGTATAACTTCCTTAGTAATTTTTTTCCATTCATAAAACGTCAAATCTCTGTTAGCTGTGATATTGTATTCAAGCCGACTTGTTCTGCAAATTTCACAATTTCTTTGTAGACATTGAATATTTTTTGAATCGCAACACATTTTGGAGAGAACTTGTTCGTATGTTTTCTCGGAAATCACAGATGCCCTATTCAAACATTCAATCAATAATGTCATATTGGCATGGATTGCGCATTGACAAGTTTCTCTATTAGTCTTACCCGGAAAAACCACCCAAAATGGACGATGTCTACAAAAAACAGAGTAACTGAGTTTCATTTTCGTCTCAGATACAAACTTTTTGTATAAATCCTTTAAAGGCAGACACAAATATCTTTTTTGCATTTGGACCTTGCTTTTAGTGATAAACTCTTTCTTACTAGCACTTAGAACACTATTAGCATCATCCAAGTAAAAGTCTTGGATACATTTTTTTATAGTATTTTGACTACTGACAGAGAGTTGTTTATTAATAAGATCATTGGAAGCAACAGGTTGTAAATTTGTCTCAATACAGTCATCATTAGGAATATCAAGGGAAGTTAGTGTTGATTCCACTTTTGTTTTCTCTTTGAGTTCTTTAACTTTCTTCTTAAGCCTTAATATTTGTCTAGCTTGCGTTTCATTTTTATGTTTGAACGATGCGATAAAGCGTAGTAGTCGTCTCCTTTTCTTAATTTCTTGATATTTAACTTTCTTTATCTCTTCTTTACAACATAAATCATGTGGAATTAAAGGATCTTCAAAAAAATGTATTGTATTATCAACATTAAACTTATCTACATCAGCACTAGTTGATGCTTCTGCTTTAATTTCAACTGGTTCAAAATTTGGCTGTTTTAGTTCTTTTTTTTTCTGTCTGTACCTGTATTTAAAAAAATAAAAAAGTATTTTATTCTAGGAACTCAAAAACTTAAAACTACACTTATTATACAAATCCTATACTAGTTACCTTTTTGTATTCTCTCTCCATCTCTTACGTTGCTCTCTTTGGGCGCGTAGACTTTTGTCTAAAATTTTCTCTTTAGTTATCAAGTATCTTTGTCTTCTTTTTTCTTTTTGTAATGCTAGCAGTTCTGGATCATTTTTAATTTCTGAATAAAGCCGCCTTTGGCACAATCTTTGCTTAGCCAACCTTTCTTCTTTATATTTGTTTGGTTTAGGAGCCATTTTGGGCGAGGCAATAAATTATTATTTCTATTTTCTACACTATCAATCAGTCTTAAAATTCAGCCTTTATTCATGATTAATACTAAATAATCTGAAATGAAATTGAAAATTACGTGTTTATGGCAAAACTATTTAATAAATAAAGACAAGGGTACATATATTTTTAGTTCAACTAAATATTAAAACAAATAAAAGTAAGTTTACAAACTAACTAAAATGAATTAAAAGCTTTTTAATGTACGTCACTACACATCGCCACAATATCTTACAAATTGTTTTGTAAAAAATTACTGGAATCTGACAAAATACCCAAATTTTTCGAGTCAAAATAAGCTAAGTTATTAATGTAATAGCCTACAACACAGAGTAAATACGCAATATTATAAACCATAGCCAGATATTTCAGTAATGTTTGTACTTAACTAGGTACACTACAAATAACTACGAGATGAGTACTTTTGCTACATACGTCAAATGTCCGAGATACTAAGTAGGTACATGCCATCTAAGTACGTAGTTAACTACCTTCCTGTCTGACGACAGTTTACTATACATGTAGCTTAGGTAATTAATTACTTTTACTACCTTGATATTGAATTTTGTACAATAAGAACTTACATTAAATACCTTTATTAATAAATTGAAAAATATAATAATATAAAATCTATCTTTAAGCGCAATTTATTCTGCCTCATTCATTTATAAATCAAACTTGTTTATATTATTTATCAAGACATTGCCACCATCATTAACAATTTCGTATAAGTTCAAAAATTGCGTTCTGGTTCCCTGTCTCAAAATGTTTGTGTATTCGTAATTATTTTCATATTTTTCCTGATACGTAGAAAATAATCTCATATCTGCTGAATCTTCACACAATGCTTTGCATTGTCCACCATCGTAGGTGGCGAATATTACTTCAAAGTGTTGTAAAATGTGTTTATATAGTTCTATATTAGGATTGTTGCGGTTCGTGTATATGGCCAATACGTAATAAGTTAGTTTCATGGCGATTTTAAGGAAATATTACTGTAAAGAAAAATATAATCATTATTCTCAACGCGGGTCATTGTCATAAACAACATTTATCATTATTCTCAACCGACGTCATTGTCAGCTTCATCAAGATTCAGAACAATGACGTTCAGACAAATGACGAATTTGAAAAGGACAAGTCGAAACCAGTCTGAAAGGCGAGGCAGCTAGCTAAAACTATGATTACGTTAACAAACACTTGTATCTTTACTCGAAATCGTTACAAAAGAACGTAGGCATGATGATAAATTGAATTTAGACAGAGAAAATACAATGACTATCGAATTGAACAATTGCGTAGAATGAACTTTAAAAACTTACCAGAGCCAACAGCGCGCGTTCTTCCTCGCTGAAGTGCGTCGGTCGACTGGGGCGCGGCGGGGGCGTTCGGCTCGACACGCAAGTATACCTACCTTGTCTCAAAGTTGCGAATAATCTTGAAAACAAGAACCGCGCTGACCAATGACATAATTTTGTGAACTTTTTATGATCTAAGATTTAGAGAACTTAATGATGCGATAACTATTCTTCTTTTTTATAAATCGTAGTGATATAACCGTAGATCATAATTATTAGAAAATGTAGAGTAAATATAGATATAATGATTTCATACAATTAATTTAACGATTAGCAGTGCTTTTCGGACATGCCGAAAATTGTATCATTGGGGCATATTTTATACATAAATTTCTTGACCATTTGTTATAAGCCGTTAATTGTATAAAAACTATTTTCATTACTTATTTTAGAACCGAGTAACTGTTTAATTTTACAAATATAATGAATGGTCACTGAGTAAACACGTCGGACATATATTTCGACCAGCTTCGTAGATCCACCCTGGTATCGCAGGTGATTTGCTTTTTTACAAAACGGCTAGGTGAGATTGTACTAGGTTACGTTTTGAAAAATTCCTAAAATGATAATGGAATTTGTAAAGTTAAAACAATAATTTAATAAAGTGCAAGCATGTGTATAAGTGCGTGTGTGTTGTATGTGTGTTTGTGTATGAATGCATGCGTTAAACGTGCGTGACATGTGTCTGTGAGCGTGTACGTGCGGTGCGTTAGGTCAGTATATAAAGTTGTTTAGAGAGCGGACCTATCTGACACAAGTATTTTTATGCTTATATTATTATATGTGAAAATAAGCAATAATTTTGTTTTTTTACATACGTACAAACATACATACAAACATATACAAACGTACATACAAACGTACATACAAACGTATATACAAACATACATACAAACATACATACAAACATACATACAAACATACATACAAACATACATACAAACATACATACAAACATACATACAAACATACATACAAACATACATACAAACATACATACAAACATACATACATAATGTCACGCCTGTTTCCCGTAGCGGTAGGCAGAGATTACATCCTTCCACTTGCTACGATCTTGGCACACACTCTAATTTTTATTATTGTAGTTGCACAACTAATTTGATTATGTAAATATCGATTTCGTTAATTGAGTTTTCTTATAGGTATTTAGTATTAGCTACTTAAGTCACACATTAAGGGGCTGGGAGGGGGGTAGACGAAATGTGACAAGGGGGTGAGGAGGGGTGGTCGAAAGAACTTGAAATTCGTGTGACATAATATATAAATGACCCCGATAAGTTAATCGCAGCTAAAACTGTCTGTGTACTTTGCTCGGCTCGCCAGAACTGGAAGTCCTGGTAGCTCGAAACGTTCTAACAGTAGGTCAGGTTTTTGTCCCGGGGGGACTGTTTGAAGGGGTTACCCTGGCCCCGAGCCTTAGCAGGCTTAAGAGGTTTCAAGCCAGTAAAAGTCTGACACCGCTTCACCTACAGCGGGATAGTCTTGGGATGATTTTCCATCGAAGGAAAAGAACGCCATTTATTGGTGAAATAAACAGTTTTATAACATCATCCTAGTATTAATTTTGGACTCTAGCCGCTTTTCGGGCACTGTTATGCTCGCAAGAGCCTCGTCCGTTGATCGGCAGGCACCACTTGCAGGTGAGGTTCGCTTGGGCTCCTTCGGTCTTGGTATTGGTAGGATCTCCACTAAAAATATTTTCTCTAATAACAATCCTTTTTTGCACAAATAATTTTAAATATTACATAAGGTATATATTAGGTCGGGGAAAAAGTCTTTTCGCATAACGTAGGAATAAACTTATTATAAATTTTTTTTGACTGTACTATTTGTGTCTGGCTGGTTTTGGTTACATTAAAAAGGTTCCATTATAAAGAAAAGAAAAAAATAAAAAAAAGTTGTTTCCCGCTATTTTTCATTTGTTTTTCTCTCCGTAAAAATGAGTGAATCTAATGAAGAAATTCGATACATTTTAAAATTTTAATATAAAAAATGCAAAAAAGCAACTCAAGCAGTGAAAAAAATTTGTGATGTTTATGGACCTGATGCAGTGTCAGTAAGAGTAGCACAAATTTGGTTCAAACGTTTTCAGTCCGGAAATTTTGATGTTAAAGATGCACCTCGCTCTGGTCGCCCTGTTACGAATAAAATGGACGCCATTTTTGAAAGAGTGGAGCAAGATCGGCATATTAGTAGTTACGATGTAGCTGAAGAACTGGGAATTGACCACAAAACCGTTTTGACCCATTTGAAGAAAGCTGGTTATACAAAAAAGCTCGATATTTGGGTGCCACACGAGCTCACTCAAAGAAACTTAATGAACCGTGTACTCATTTGCGATTCATTATTGAGACGTAATGAAACCGAGCCGTTTTTGAAGAGATTGATAACTGGCGATGAAAAGTGGATCACGTACGACAAGAACGTGCGAAAAAGGTCGTGGTCGAAAGTTGGCCAGGCTTCACAGACTGTGGCCAAACCTGGCCTAACACGAAATAAGGTGATGCTGTGTGTATGGTGGGAATGGAAGGGCATTGTTTATTATGAGCTTTTACCGCCCGGCAAAACCATCGATTCTGATCTTTACTGCCAGCAACTGATGAGATTAAAGGAAGCAGTCGAGAGAAAACGGCCGGAATTGATCAACAGGAAGGGTGTGGTCTTTCATCACGATAACGCTAGACCACACACATCTTTAGCCACTCAGCAAAAATTAAGAGAGTTCGACTGGGAGGTCCTAGTGCATCCACCATATAGCCCTGACCTTGCGCCTTCAGATTTTCACCTGTTTCGGTCTCTGCAGAATTCTTTAGGTTCTGTAAGGTTGACCTCAAGAGAGGACTGCCAAAACTATTTGTCCCGTTTTTTTGATCAGAAGTCCCAAAGTTTCTACAGTAACGGGATAATGTCTCTGCCCACAAAATGGCAGAAAGTTATTCAACAAAACGGTACATATATATTGTAAATAAATGTAAATAAACTTTGAAAAAAATGTCTTGACTTTTCATACAAAAATACGAAAAGACTTTTTCCCCAACCTATTAAAATAACATGTACAAAGGTTATCTCTAGAAGAAATCTCTACCAGCCATAGCAGTTGCAAACTTAATAGTTGTACGGGAGAATGTATTTCTTTAAAAAAATCAAGATTAATGTTGATTTGTCGCCTCGTTAAATACCTGCCTTGAGTGCCTTTCATAAAGTACGTAGGTAACTTCAAAAACAATTGTTCAAACTGTATGTAAATGTTCGTAAGTTCGCCAATAGATGGCACGGAACGTTATTTAGATCGCGCAAGCGTTTATTGTTTTCCGGACTCATATAGGTCCGCCTGCTGTATATTTATAGTGCTCTCAGTTCAATACAGGTTAAATCCTTCCTGGCCTTTTTATTTAATACCAAGGTATTTTGGCAAGGCAACAATTTACAACCAAGAATGTTTTTCATGATAATATTGACCATAGTTTTGTAGATAAGGTAAAATATGTTAGTTAGTTCGCGTGAGGAGTTTAACTTTAACCCTAGTTTAGTAGAATTTGCTTACGGTACAGTAATGGGTTCTAACAACGTATTTTTTATCGGTAGAATGGTTGGATTTTTAGGGTTCCGTTCTAAATGTTTTGGTATATATGAGAATAAAAGATTAATTTTAACATCACAATTTTTTACTACCACAATGAAGAGGAACGAGTTCGCCACCTATTACGTTGTACCAACAATATATTTGGCGTCTGACCTTCGCAACCCAAAGGAAAACATCATTATATGGTTAAACCAGCTGTCAGTCTGTTAGAAGGCACTGATTTTCTAATAACGACTGCCATAGATGTTCATGATAGCCGGGACCAACGGCTTAACGTGCTTTCCTAGGCACGGAACAAGCGTTAGAAAGAAAGAAAAAAGGTTAATTCGTAACCAGGTACAAAATTAAAAGAAAAAATAATATGAAACTGAAAATACTTTTATCCATCACGATTAATAAAATTTACTCAGCATGTGCCGTAGCATCTAAGTGATGCCTCGACGCTGGTCTCCCGTAGATACCAACATAACTTAGAAAAGACAGGTGCGCCATCAGGGTTTGAACTCGAGACTCTCTGAATTTGTAAAGCAAACATTTGCGGGGCGAGGGGTCTCGCTACTAGGCCATTGCGGTCTTTAGTGATTTTAGATTTGTCCTGTGTGGGAATCGAAACCACGACCTCAGGAGCAGAGCGCAGATATACTCACTACCACGCCATATCGGTCTTAATCTAATTATTTAGAAAGTAGGTTGATTTATATTTAGTAAGTAATTATTTTTTATATCTATGTACTCACTAGAATATTTACCAGAGTCAAATAATTTGCATAAATGCAGCGTTTCCGTCATTTGATCAAATCAAATCAATTATTTGCACAAATGTGGGAATCATACAGCGACAGTGAATACCTACATTTAGTCATAGTGAAAGTCAAGTAAAGTTTGTTATAGTCAAGTCAAGTCAAAGTCACGCCCCAGTAATGTACTGGAGACTTTACTGGAGGCGTCTGTGGAGTTTTGGAGTCCATACGAAAGTTACAATTTAATATAATGTGCCACTTTCCTACACTTGTATATCGATACCTTTTACGTATTAATTTGTTAATAACAAATTGGCATATTTGCTTTTTTCCATAAAAATACCTCTTTTTAATAATATTATCGGAATATTATGATCATCATTTCAGTCCATTAACGTCCCACTAATGAGCACGAGCCTCCTCTCACATACCAAGGTGCGAGGGTATTGGGTCATACTCCACCACGCGGACCCAGTGCGGATTGGCGGAGGCAGGTGTATGGCGTCCTGCTGTTAGAATTTATCAAGCCGCCCATTAGGCCTCTAACATGGCTTAACGACTACCACATTTTTAGTGATAACCGGGACCAACGGCTTAACGTGCCTTCCGCAGCACGGAAGCGCTCGATATCAAATGTATTTTTATGGAAAAAAGCAAAAATGCTATTTTCTTAGTTAACATATTATATATAGGAGGTATAGATATGTTGGCGATGAAGTTATGTCAAAACATCCACTATATTTACAAATAAAAATTCGAATTTACACTAGTTTTGGATGAAATGCTGCCGCCATGTTTCTTTTATCGCGCTGGCGCCGAGTAAGTTTTTTTTTCTTTTAAATAATGGCTTCCTGCGTTTAGCACATGTGTCATGTAAGAGATATATTAATAACCTATAAATCATAGTTAATAAGAATGAGTGGTGATAAATGGTAAATGAGATACCCTCCCCTTAAACCCCTTGAGACCTCAGTAAAGATGTGGGACTATACTGAGATCTCACATGGACTTCTTGAGAGAATATGAAAAGTGAAGTTGCACTGTTTTGTTTCATTACGCAACACTTATGCACGTTCACAAACACTTAACGGTTAATAATCCACAGTTATTACCAGAGGTCGGAATTAGGTAGAGTTATTTATGTACTTGCATCGAAATGTTGATATTAATGTGGACCTTCCCGGGATTTCAAATGGACAATTTTGCAACTTCGGTCATCCAATATCATTGATGTAAGTTTGGCAACGTCGCGCGTTAAAAACAGTAAAAGTAAATAACTTTTTATTAAAAAGTAACGGGATTTTTTTCTATTCTTTAAAATTAATCCCGGGATTTGAGGCATATCCACTATATTCTTTCGCTGTGTGAAATCAGTGTAAGTACATGAATAACTCTACCTAATTCCGACCTCTGGTTATTACACACTAATGTTCAAACAGTCACAAATTTTAGAAAATAAAACAAAACTACAGACATGACGCTTTTACTTTCCCGCCAAGAAGTCTAAGTAAGTTTTCGGTTATAAAATGTAATTTGTTTTCAATTAAATTATATTTTACGGATTTAATATTAGGCGTAGAAGGTATAATAGCTTCATTGAAAGAAATTATACATTGTTCTGTTTTAGTTACTATTGTTATTTTAATATTACGGTATTTTTTTACATATACAATGCTATATATATTAGGAACGATTCTTGTGATAAATAAATTAACTTTAGAGCAGCAAAACTTTTGGTTTAAGCAATGACCCGGTTTTGTCCCAATGTTCTTAAAAAGTTCTTCATTTCATAAAATATTACAAAATATATGTAAAAAAAAAAACTAAATATAAAAACAATGAAATCACAAAGCTTAGATTCACTTACATGCAAAAAAAAATTAATGTAAGTGAATCTAAGTGCCAGTTCCGAGCAACCGCTCTGTAAGAAGAACTGAGAAGAACTCATAGGCTAGGTACTCTGTTTAAATTATCAATAAATTCTTATTCGGTTAGCGCAGATGGTTTGGTTTTTTTTAAGTAAAAAAAGACGTGTGGCACTCGGAGACTGCCGCGGTAAAGCTATTTGCATAGCATTTTTTATCAACTTATGCATTTTTAATTATTTATCTATGCAGTATTATTTTTCTTTGATATTAATTTAAGTTACACTTTGAGCGTGGTGACCGATAAGAAAACAAATTAGTAAGTAATTGGCAAAGTCAATGAGTCACTAGATTGCGGGGCGAAGAAGGGGATTACGCATGCGCAGTAACGCCGATACAACCAATGCCACCTAAAGGCGGTTCGCTGAACTAAAGAGACAAGCGTGATATTTTAAAAGTCATTAAAACTTCTGCTATTTATCGATAGATGAAAAAACTAAAAAGTATCACCGCTGTGCCGGTCTGAGTGGGTGGTGTTAGGTTTTTATCGTTACGGAATTTCTGGATTCAGTCTCCACGCTCAAGGCCCGCGATAGAACTTATGCAATAGCTTAAAAATGGTGTCATATATATTGTTAGGCCAATAATCAAACTTCAAGCTCAAATCTATGTAAAAAAAGAAGTAAAAAGGTTTGTTTTTTGGTTAACTGAAACGAGTATGTTGTCCGGTTTCAGCCCGTACGATTTACTGCTACGAGTGCGACAGTTGGACTGACTACCGATGCAAAGACCCCTTCAACTACACAGCCCTGCCGAGGGACCAGCCCCCCCTGCAGACCTGCAACGGCTGCTGCGTCAAGATGGTGCGATATTCTAAGAGTCGTGAGTATCAAACCAGTATTATATGAAGTGTTTTTGACGACCGATATGGCGTGGAGGTCAGTATACATACACTTCACTCCAGAGGCCGTGGGATCGATTCCCACACAGGACAAATCTTTGTGTGCATGAACATGAATATTTGTTCTGGTCTGGGTGTTTTCCTATGTATATTAAGTATATATTTAAAAAAAAACAAAGTGTTTAAGTATGTTTATCGACCGTTGGAGTGAAGTGCAGATATACTGACCTCCACGCCATATCGGTCGTCAATCGGGTATGCAGTATGAATATCTAAATATTAGTCTTTAAAATACTTGGGTGTTGGGATTCTACCAAGACCTAAGGAGTTCAAGCCAACCTCAGCTACAAGTGGTGCACCTTCCGATCAACGGACGAGGCTCTGGCGAACATAACAGTACCCGGTAAGCGGCAATAAGCTCGCCAACTATTACGTGGGACCAACTATATAATTGGCGAAGTGTGGGCGTATAGTATGCCTTTACCTACCCCTTTGGAGAAACAGGCGTGATGTTATATATGTCAAGCTCCCGCCCGCAGTAAATTTGCGCGCTAGTTTTTGAGTTTTGACTTTCATAAAAGCGCTATTGAGCCAAACTTGAATAAATGATTTTGACTCATGTATGTAAACCTAGCGCGCTTCCGTGCTTCGGAAGGCACGTTAAGCCGTTGGTCCCGGTTATCACTAAATGTAGTAGTCGTTAAGCCATGTTAGAGGTCTAATAGGCGGCTTGATAAATTCTAACAGCAGGACGCCATACACCTGCCTCCGCCAATCCGCACTGGGTCTGTGTGGTGGAGTATGACCCAATACCCTGGCACCTTGGTATGTGAGAGGAGGCTCGTGCTCAGGAGTGGGACGTTAATGGGCTGAGACGATGATGATGTAAACCTAATTGTATCTTCTTTTTACCTTCCAGCGTACGAGGTGGTAAGACGCACCTGCACATCGCAACTCCAGATAAACCTGTTCATGGTAGACCATGTCTGTATGATGGAAAGTACCGGGACTGGCCACATGTGTTTCTGTGAGGAGGACATGTGTAACGGAGCAGCGTCTCTCGGCTCAGCTATGATTGTCGCCGCATTGATCGCATGTGCATGTATAAGGTGAAGTAGATATTCCGGCTGATTCAGTCGATCGGATCAGCGCTTTGGTTAGGTTTGAGCATGTATCTTTTATGAGAGACAATGGACGAGGTGGAAAAGTGTTATTTTTTTAAAAGTCAGATTTTATTTTTATCGATATCGATATGTTAGACGACGGACATCACTAAAGTTTTTGTTTTTAAGTTTACAGACTTGGAATGTGCATT
Organism: Musotima nitidalis; assembly: GCA_949126915.1. NCBI lineage: Eukaryota > Metazoa > Arthropoda > Insecta > Lepidoptera > Crambidae > Musotima > Musotima nitidalis. The sequence goes on along the minus strand of OX421441.1, from coordinate 9,566,824 downwards.
TTGTTTTGGTTAATATACTGATGAAAGCAATTAAACTATAGCTGTAAGTGGTAGGACAAGATGTCATATTCTAAAGGAGAATTACACCAAATCCGAAAGGCAAAATCTATTAAATAACTCATTTACCCCCAAAATTCCCACCCAGATACAATAATCGTCCATTTTGTAGTTGGACGTCTCACACTACGTTTTCTAACGAAGGTTCTGCCCCTATCTGAAAGTATACTGGTCTCATTATGTTTTTTTATTGTCAGACTGAACACTGAAAACCATTGGCCTACGCTCATAGATATCTGTAACGTTTGTCCTATTGTCACAAATTAAGAAAAATATAATTTTGTCCCAAATTCAGAACATAACAATAATAAAATCAATAATTGTCTGGAGAAATAACAATCAAAATAAACACACAATAAAAAAGTTATGATTAGTGATGTGTGTATATAAATATCGATAGTCGATACTTTAGCGACTCGATTGTGAAATTAAAGTAATATATGACAAAATAAATAAGACACTAAAAATTATCATATTAAATCAATTACAAAACACAAAAAATGCTTTATTTTTGCCGTTGGTCGTTTATTTATAGCCAGAGATCAGGAACGTACAGACCAAAACCAACCTTTCAGAAGCTCGTTATCCGTTTTGTCCGGTCTTCGGCAGTGTGTTTGGCTTCTTGGACATTTTAATTGCTGTTGTCACGGATTTGATCTGACCAACACATAGGACTTCTCCCTCTTCGCTTCGCTTAATAAACGTATTAATGCATTGTAAATTACCAGCTGGTGCCTTACTTCTAGACCAGAGAAGCTATATATACTGCAAGAAGGCCTATTTATTTTTAGCCTTCATGTACATAATCTCGCCTAATCCTAATTGGGGTGGGCAGTAAATTTACTGCTGTTTTTTAAAGGTTTTTTAAAGTTTTTCCCATATTTACACATGACGACATCACATTCCCTTAGGCTTCTTGTCGATAAATCAAAATTACTTCTAATTATCAAGTGTACTATATTCCAGTATGTTTACTTATCTACTGAAAACACGGTGTCTTGAGTATTTATCAAATACCCTTAAAAGTGAAGGCGGTAAAAAAATATCACTTTTTACCCTCGTCCATTGTAATTAAAAGCAATAATTATAAAAATAATGCGTATACGCAACGATTGGCTGTTTGATAATACACATGTTTTTTATAAAATGAAAATCTTATTTAATTCGCAGCAATTTAAAACTTAGTTTAGTAAGCAATAATATTTATAAAATGCACCACCTACTCACATTTTGCTCAATCGCATAAAAAAAATAATTATTTACAGCCAATGCGGGGGGCTATCAGATATTATATAAAATTTAAAACAACACATTTCATAGCTTTAGAGAATAGAACACACAGTTTATAATTATTATTACTGGTCCCTGAAATATTAAAATAAATCGATCATTCACAACGTTTCACGACTGATGTGATTTATTAAATTTAACATTTCTAATTTCAGTGGCAAGAATAATGGTTGTAAATTGTGTTTATTTTCTGTAAAAAAGTCGTTGAAATGTACTAAGCCCCTCGCTTATGTGAAAGCTGCACACGTTATTCCGATCGACTGGCTCAAACTACCTTCTACCTTAGTTAATTTAATTATAATCATCGTCCAATAGCAGCTATAGTCTAGTATATAAATGCCCAATTTTCACATTGATTATGACCAGATAGAGTACAGATTGGCACACTGGGCCCTTGTAGTGGAGGCCCGTGCTCAGTAGTAGACTAAAATGATTATAACCAGTGATAGAAGTAGATAAGCTTTATTAACCTAAAATTTACGACATGGTCAGAACATGGACCGGTTAATGCCACCGAGTTTAATGCCGATATTTCTCAAAAACAGCGATTTCATATTCTTCTTAGAATCAGTGGAAGAGTTTAACATTGTTACTTTTTTTTTAACTATGGACAACTTTTACAATAACAATTATAAATTAACTTAGTAATAGTTTTAAACACTTACAACCACAGGAATGGTACTGAGTAAATTATGAAATAGATGTTTTAAAATATACAAAATACCGGTAGCAATCTCGGTTTTTTTAAACAGATTCATGTTATGTCCAACGATATTTTAAAGTAAATACAGGCTACCTTGATCTATCACTGATTGTAACAAATTAATAAATGACAACAAATAGTATGTTAACTTTGTGAAAATTGAGCATAACCTTTTTTCATCTAAGGCAATTAACACATTCAACATTTTGCTCCTTATTATAAATACTAAGATACTTAGCTGATAGTGATACGTGACTAAAATGTAAATTTGTAAAATGTTTTCCAATGATTTAATTTAAATAAGCATGTACATAATGCTCAGTCACATAGTGATGCGACACTAAGGAAGGTTTTTACTATTATATCGATAAAATGTCGATTAAATTATTTCAATTACTTACTTACCATAATAAAAAAATAACTTCTCCGCGATGCTTTATACTGATTGGTCCAAATTATGACCAAATTGGATTTGCTCATAGAATATGCACTTTAAATCTAGAGGTGAAGGCACATTAGTAAGAAAGGGACGCGTAATGAACTAGCGTGGAATGCCGTTGGTGTAGCCAGAAAGTAATTTAAAATTAAATTAGTGCCATAATTCGTATGGCAAAACAACTCAATTTGATATATGACGGTTGTGTTTTCAAAATAAATTTATAATAATTGCGTATTCGACCAGATAATGGTGATTTATATTATTTTCTGTCTTATCTACTTACGTCTTAGAGCTATGGACAAAACATAGTCGTGAAGTGGCTGGAATGACCAAATACTATAGAAGCACTTAGTTATCTGATAAATAATGATGTATATTAAATACACATAACATTAGGTAAAACTGTCCATACATATTAACATTGCATTGAGAGTTGGACAAGATAGTCACATGGAATCTAGTTTATTTTCCATTTAAAAATTTAAAGCATAGCATTTTTTTTTTAATTAGTTTGCTCTCTTGGGGGAATTGCAATTTAATGTTTGCGTATTTTTTTAAATAGGATACTTCAGTATATCTACGAGTTTATTTGTTTTGAAATATCAGTTTAAATATTTAGCCTTCATGAGTTTATTTTAAAATAAACAATACAAACTGTTCGAGTGTGGTTTGCTTGGGGGTGAATTAGGTAGATTAAGACAGACAAAATTAAATGCTAGAATGTAGATATAAAATCGGTAATGAGACCTCGTAAAATATAAGTATAATATAATGAATAATCTACGAAATAAAACACCAAGTACATTTTAATAGTTATTGTAATTTAGCATTTAAAATGTTAAGTTTACTGCTTGGACTTATTGAAGTCAATATTTAGCAGTGGTTATGAATTTGGCATTGGTTGATAGGTACAAAAAAAATTAATTAATTTAATGAAAAAAAATTGACAGCGATAGTTAAGTTTCTGAACAACAACAAAGACTGTTACTTTTAACGGAGTAATCTCGAGATCACAGTTAAAAATAATATTTTGGATAAGCAATATAACATTGCGAGTTTCAAGTGACCTTGTTGCATAATACGCATAAATATTAAGAATATTAAATAAAGCAATAGATTTAATTGTAATAGAATTTATCATTGTTGTAATGAAATTAGGCAGCGTAACGCTATAGGTGATTAATGATTATGATTAAAAAACATACTGTCGAGAAATATTGCTTTGTTATTTAGATGTTAGGTGAACCGACAAGCTAACATTTTGTTACTTTAGATAGTTATAAAATTCCATGCAATGCCGAAATTCTAAAAAGTTAATTATTTTTTTAAATATTATGAATAATAAAATTCCTGCCATGTCCTATACTCCTAACAGTCTTTGCTGATTTGTTTAAATTTATATTTAATTAACTGGCTTGCACATAAAATCATAATTAAAAAAAAAAACAATTACTTTACATATTAAACTTACTGCGCAACAACAAACTTCATTATGCTAGGAAGACAGCGTTTTTCAGTTAATTATTTGAACTGGCAAATAAATTATTCATTAAAAAGTAATCATTTATTAAAATTTAACTAAAGCAACAAGGTAGGAGATATACTGCAGAAACATTTGATTGTTGCCAGTTAAATAAATATAAATGGGTAGTTATATACAACTGTAGTTCCTTTAAATAATACACAGAGCTACATAATTTAGGCATGGTGCAATAATATCATTATCTTACAGTTCAGTGCCTGGCCTTTTACAAGCAGGCAAATTATTTGTAAGTAGAGTTATTTTTGCTTTCATCCTTGTATATAAATATTATATTATGATGAGTGCAAAGAAACGGTATAAATAGGTTATTTAATATGTAAATTAATTATGAACAAAAATATAGATAATTATAAAATATCTTATATCATATAGAAATAATCTTCCTAAAAATTGTTATTAATTATTTAGTGATATCTGATGCAAGTGATATTATTAGTAGTATTTTTTTTTTTTTTTTTTTTTTTAATAGTTCGAATATTTGACATCGTGTATACTTCTCTCTGTTTATTCCGCTAGTAATATACGTCATATTTTTTCCATTGTATTATGTCAGTTTTAATTTAATCAGACCTTTATATTTTTAAACTATTTCATGTCGACATGTTCGTCAAAATCAAATCCATTGCATGTGGTAATAATATAAGCGTAATACTAGAAAAATGATACGGCATAGGTGGTCTGGCATGTCACCGACAGCACTGTAGAATGGCTTAACACCCAGCCAACACCTTGGAATGCAAAAAATATACAATATAAAGCATTTGAGATAGCTATTGCGTGTTTCTACTACAAAATTATGTATGTGCAACACTGCGTCGCATATTTTGATGATTTAAAACTCAGTTACACATGAAAAGTTCCGAAATCAAAACCGCGGATTGTTCTGATTTCATAATTATATGGTCGTCTTTCAGAGGTAACAAAAAAATTAACTCTAACTAAAGTCTTAGTGAGAAATACAGCCACACAATTTACAAATCAGTACCAAAATATGCGTTTGAAATTGTTTCATCACTTGAATCTTTCTTTATATTTGATGAGTTTGGTATTTAAGTACCATTCAGATGTTGTTAAAACAGAAAACAGCGTAGTAATGAATATATAAACCATAGTTTCAATAACACCTATCCAACATTCTGTAAGGTATATAATATGTAATAACTGTCTCAAAAGTGAATGTATCTAGATTTTTATTATGAAAGCTGTTTATGACATAAGTAATACAATTTTTAAAAACCTATTCGCTTTAATTTAACATAGAATTAAAAGTTATAAAAAATACTTGAAAATTGTAATGCTGTCATACATTTTTGTCGTACACAAGAAATGTGAAATTTTTTCTTCAAAAACGAATGTTGTGCACGAAAAAAATGTATTTCAGCATATTTCTTTAACTATAAAACTATTTTCCTCACCTTACTACCGCATATCACGCATTATAGAATGTCTAGTTCTGAAAAATAAAAGTTCGCATAGTCAATTAGAGGTTTTAACATATCTACGCAAATCGGGCTTTTGACCTGGGATATTGACCCGCATGTATTTATTCTCTTATAAAAGAAAACCAGCCATTTTGAATAAAACTTATGTGACGAAAACACGTTTGAGAAACCATTGACCGTTTTTACGACTGTCAGATGTACAAATGTTTTTCTATTCGTGTAAAATTATCTGACGATAAATGTCGATTGACTTGGGACTTGGGACATCACTAAAATGTCAGTTTTATTCAATAATGGTGACAAATCGATTTAATTAATACCTACTTACTTACTTGCACCTTTGTTCTTTCATTTCACTAATACGCTAAAATGCTTCACAAATGCGAGACGGTCATAATACTATGTCGAGTTTATCGTAAGCCATCCTCAAAGGCGTAAAAGTTGCGTTCTTAACCAATATTTTATAAATTGTAAAAAAATAAGTCACTTTATGAGTAACTTATTTTTATACAAACGAATGCAATATGTAGAAAGTTACTTTTATGACCTTATTATAATGTAAACATATTGTGGCAAGTGTCAGTTATTTTTCACATTTCATTTATGGTCAAAAATGCCATTGGGGAGGCACTGGCTAAGCTTAGGTCAGTTTGCGCCACTGTAATTTGTGTATAAAACAATTGGCCTGCCAATTAAACTAATAGTAGTAAGTGTATAAGCTTACAAATTGAATGTGTCTATAATGTGATATTATCAAGGATTGTAAATACTGATTTTGTGTAACATCAAATCTCAATTAAATATAATATCGATATTTTAACAGTGCAAGACCGATATTTTTTATCGTAAATACCTACTGATGTTTGTCAGTATTTCACAGTTGCTAGTAATATAGTACCTACCTTTATAAATTTTTCAAATGTTACTTTACGCTGTATAATATAACTCAGTTAAATAAAATATCTTTATGTCACATAATTAGAAGTACTAAAACAGCTGTGTGTCTCCCCATTAAATGTAATCTTCCTTATTTTTAAGATATCTGCTCTGTACATCTATGTATAACTGTCATCAGGTAATAGTAAAAATCATAAGTTTTTAAATTCTGTGAACTTACGGTTTAATTAAAGTAATTTACATTACGTATTTATAGTTGTCACATATGAAATTTGCATTGGTACCCAAACTACAGTCCGTTCAGGGCTTTGACAAAGTAACAATAGTTAACGAAAAATTTATGTATATAGAAAAGTGTGCCAGGAACGTAGCAAGTAGGAAAATTATATATGCCTACCGCTACGTGGGTCTGGTTTGACAATATGTGTGAACTTGACATAAGCCAAAGCAAAATTAACAAGTAATTTATCGACGGCATATGTAAAGTACACGCATTTTAATACTTTACGAACTTATATTCTTTGTTTGTCAAAAGTTACTTTGTGTAAGCACTAAGAAATTTAAAAAACAAATAAATAAAATTGTAAGTTTATTAAACTTACTAGTTTTACTATAAAAAAGCTATATCATTTCTAATTGACAGTTTTTAATGACATATCGATAAATTACATACCTACCTACGTACTTCACTAATTTTATATTTATGGGCGAAATAATAATGAACTAAGTTGTATTTATTTGGAGTATAACTTATTGAATTTCTTTTTAATTACGCAAGTATTGTAATCTAATATACTTTGTTTATTTAATATTAATTTACATAAAATGTTTTAAATATTGAAGGTCCTGTAGTAACAGTACCCTTTGCCATTCCAATAATGTTATGTTTACAATTGTAATAATTAATTAAGTATCTACCGATGACTTAATTTGAAAAACATGTTTTTTATGCTATAAACACATTGTATATAATTGAATTATTTCGTAACAATAAGATGTTCGAAAAAATGAATCAAATTAATTTAGAGATTACCTATTTGTTTATTGTTAATTAATCATTATTAACCATCTGAAATTCATTACGCTTTATGGACTACTTGATTTTATACAAAATATACCTTATTTTGAGTAAATAAGTAATTTTTGGCTCTGACTTTGACGCAGACATTTTGTTAAATTCATATTTAGAACAACAAACAACGCAGATTTTGTTCAATACAATTGTTCGATGCATTAAGGCTATCTCGATTTTATAGCAACAATGTTTTTATGGCACTGTGAAAATCCAACATAAAACAATATGTATTTTTTTTATATAAAATCAGTTTATATTTTTATGTGAAATAAATTAGAGATATCTTTAATTCTGGACGCATTGTGCATAAGTAAAGTAAAGTTCAATAATTTTAGTATTAATACATTAAATTCTCTTCTTATTCAACTTATATCCCTACTGCGATCACTGGTTGTATAAATGTCATTAAGCGCTGCACACAAAGTTACCATTTTCAATAAAAAAATACATGTGACATTGACAGCTGTCAAGTTGGTTCTTTATATTCAGCCCTAAAGAATATTTGCAGTAATTCTAAATTTACTTTACAAATGAAAACCACTTGCCAGATCTAGTTTATGAATTGGTACCCTCCTTATATTTTATTAAGTTATATAATTGTTTACTCTCCAAAAACCGCCTATCGAAAGTTGTCATATTATAATTGATATCATTAAAGTTAAGTTAGCAAAGAATAGCAATAAAAAAATCTTATATCATTTTGAAAATGGTTAAGTGAATTCTCATAATGTCTTAGAATGTACAATTTTGGTTAATGTACCTTGAGAAGGGCAGTTAACGCATATTTCAGCGTTCCAAGTGGCATTGACAGTATTTACATCCAAACGGCAGCTTTTCAATTGATATTTTCATGAAACATTCAGTCCATTACGATGCAAGTTAAGTTACTTTTGTGCGAAAACTTGGGAAAAAAATAAAAAGACATTTGTTTATTTGGCCTGCATTCTCGTCCCGTAAGCCTTACTATTTATATTAGTGGCATCATTCCTGCTACACTGAAACAAAACGAACAAAATAATAAAGTTTAATGTAACGGCATAGTTTTTTAGTAATGTATGTCCTATACTAATGACATCAGCGTCAGATTGTTAAACTTAATAGTAATGTCAAGTCGATGGCGGGATTTTAATAGGTAAATGACCTTTTCTTATATTAGATAACACTATTCACGGTGTGTAGCGATGTTTTACACTAAAGAACAAATTTTGCATCATAGAGACATGTTTTTTAAAATTAACCAGCGAAATTCGGACAGCTGTCAGGCTATTTGGGTCGTTGGAATGCTCGTCGATTGCCAGTATTAAGAATATTTGACTTTGAGGAAAATTTTCGTGCATTTTTATAGTACCCTAAGAGTACATAATGATTAATGTATATAATTATGTTTGTTTTTTGTAATATGATCCGTCGTGTCATCCAGGTTTGATAAAATATAGCATTGCTCCATCCGACAATAAAAAAACAGTATTAATTAGACATTACGCTTTTTAAGTGGTAACAAAGTGATTAATTTTTTTTTAAACTTTTGTTTGGTTTACGCCACCATCGATCTTTTAAGCGATATATTTATTGTCTATGGCCAGTGTCACAGCACTTGTCGCCCAATCATCACCCAATCGTCAGCCTTGTAACAAAGATTTCGTCAACCCCCTCCCACCCCTTTAACGTGTGACGTAATTTTTGGATAGCCCCAAAGTAGTTAAACTAAAGAAAGTATTTAATAAAAAGAAGACAGTGACAGCCCTAGATTTAAACAATTTCTTTACGTCGGTAAATGCATTTACGCACTGCCTTCCAGCCAAAGGGGGACCGAAAGGGGGTGTGAGACTCACCACCGGACTGCGACTGCCAGCAGTAATACCCACTAAAAAGGGTAGCCCCTTCCCAGTACTAAGGGCACCCAGAGTCGCCAACCTCTGGGTGTTACCTTTTCCTCCGGGAGGTACTCAGCCCCCCCCACCACGCCAAGGTGGAGACCTATCCGAGGGGGACTAGTTTAAAACCTGGCTTAACTTTATACCTCGGTTTGTTAAGCCCTTTTAAATTTATAGCTTATCAGAATTTTAATTCGGAACTACTTCATTTCTATGACTAATAAAAAGGCACTTGTTTTAAATTTGTGGCTAAATTCACTTTCTGAACACATTTAATATAATCATTTATAATTAAAACTATGTTTTACCACTGAATCAGCGTAAAATGTCTATTTTGCATAGCTTCGATCCTAAGATTAAAAAAAAAGCAAATGTTTTTGTCAAAATATTGAAGTGCCATAATTATAGAATATTGTTATAAATTCTTGTGTTTTATTGATTAATACATACATTCACGCCTGTTTCCCCGAAGGTGTAGGCAGAGGCATTTATACGCCAACATTTCGCCAGTTATATTTTTGGTCCCACGTAATAGGTGGCGAGCCTATTGCCGCTTATCGAGAAGTTTTATGTTCGCCAAAACCTCGTCCGTTGCAGGTGAGGTTGGTTTGGGCACCTCAAATCTAAGTAGGAGCCCTATATACATTATCAATGTCTTTTATTTCATCATCATCATCTCAGCCCATTAACGTCCCACTACTGAGCACGAGCCTCCTCTCACATATCAAGGTGTGAGGGTATTGGGTCATACTCCACCACGCTGACCCAGTGCGAATTGGCGAAGGCAGGTGTATGGCGTCCTGCTGTTAGAATATTTCAAGCCGCCCATTGGGCCTCTTACATTGCTTAACGACTACCACATTTAGTGATAACCGGGACCAACGGCTTAACGTGCCTTCCAAAACACGGAAGCGCTCGATATCAAATGCCACACAATCGGTCACCCATCCAAGGACTGACCCCTGTAAACTCTGCTGTACTTCGGTGATCGTTTCCGACCACCGAGCACCGCAGAGCTACAAGCGCTTCATTAGAGCGTCTTTTATTTTATTTAACAATTTATGCACACACAAAACATATAAAGGAAACAAAAATTATACAACAATGTACAATGGAGTTGCTTATTCCAAAAGGAATCTCTTCCAGCAATCCGAAATAAGGAAAAAACATTCAACAGTAGACGACATGTGTAAAAAAAACAATTGAAATAAAAGGAACAAAAATAAACAATATGTATGCTACCACTTAAATTAACCTACCACGTATGATAACATAGTATCGTACTTAATGCTATATATAATTTAATGATTACTAACTCAATGACTTGATTTAATTCACCAGTCTTGTAAGAAATGACATCTTACAGCTCTGTTAAACGGGCCCACATTTTTGCACGTGCCAATATTAGGAGGCAACGCATTCCACAGTCTAACTGCATGAACAGAAAAGGAATAGGAGAAGAAGTCGGAACTGTGCGAGGGGAATTTAAGAAGAAAGAGGACATTTGACCGACACAGAGCGTCGGGAGGACGAATATAGGAGAATCGTTCCCGAAGGTAGGAAGGGTAAGATAGGTTAAATAAGGAATTAAACAACAAACACAGGATTCGAGAATCTCTACGACGACGTATTGGAAGCCAATTAAGCGTCTTGCAAAAGGAAGACACGTGATCGTACTTTCTTAAGCCAAATACGAAACGAATACACGCATTTTGCAAACGCTCAAGTCTAACAGAAGCTCCTCGGTAGCATCCAGAAAGCATCAGCATAATCTATGATTGGAAAAACAAGTGTCTGTCTGTACAAGCAAAATCTTAGTAGCCTGGGGTAAGTATCCTTGCAAACATATAAGAGAATGTAAGCTGAAATACACTTTAAGGCTTATTTCATTAACTTGCGTTCTCCAGGACAGGGTGGTATCTAAGTAGATGCCCAAGTTTTTGACCTCACTAGAGTACGGTATTAAAGTGCCGTTCAAAGACACAGAAGGCAGTTGCTGCAAGGATGTAGAGGATGTGAAGTGCCTGCTACCAATAATGATAGCCTGAGATTTGCTAGCGTTCAAAGCAAGGCCATGCGCCACAGCCCACCCGACATAGACTTATACGACATAGGTCTTCATTTAGGGCTGCTAAAGCTGAGGCAGCATTATTCACAGAAAAATTACTGTAAATTTGAAGGTCGTCTGTATAAAGATGAAAGCGGGAAGAGGAAATAACATTAGTGACAGAATTTATATAAATAGAAAAAAGAAGTGGAGATAGCACTTCACCCTGCGGCACACCCGATGACACCTGACACCAATCCGAAATAGAATCATCTTGACGAACACATTGCATGCGGCCTCGCAAATAAGAATCAAACCACGTAGCAGACTGATCAGAAATATTGATAGATTTTAAAACAGCTAAGAGAATATCAACATCCACAGAATTAAAAGCATTGCTGAAATCTAACAGCACTAAGACAGTAAGTAACTTATTGTCCATAGCCCAACGTATATCATCGGTGACATTAACTAGGGTAGTAACCGTACTGTGACCCGCACGAAATCCTGACTGAAAGGGGCTAAAGACCATGTCTCAAAACATAAGATGACAACTGCTGGTGGACTAAGTGCTCTAAGACCTTGGAAAAGAAAGGTAAGATGGAAATTGGGCGATATTCGCTTGGAGTAGAAGAAGAAGAAGTCTTAGGCAAAGGAATAATATGTGCCATTTTCCAAATTGCAGGAACAGAGGAATTCAAAATATGACAGAGAATAGAAAGGATTTGCGAAAGGATCATGATAATCATTTTCGAGCACAGCCCATCCTCACCAACTGCCTCAGATGAAATGGACAGCACGGATTTACGGACCTCAGTCTCAGCCACACCCCTGAACTGGAACTGCGGACAATTAGGTTTCGGGCAATTGGACAAGCTCGAAATGTGGCACCCTTTACAGAGGAATTTAACGCAACCGGAGATTGAGAGAAGTAATCGTTTAAAGAATTAACGTCACATCCCAGCGATAACTGCTTTACAGGCTTACCGATATCCACAGATTTCAAAAACTTCCACACATGCATTCCGCACAACTTCAAAACATGCACAAGCGACCCACTCGATTACGCAGCCTTTTGTAATTTGCGAAATTAGATTCAGTGGGAAAACGTTTTAGCCTTCTTTTTGTCTTGTCCCGAATTACCATCTGATCTTTAATGTGAGTTGATAGCCAAGGGGCAGGGTTATGTTTAATTTTAATCCGTCTTAGCGGAGCATGTTTTTCAAAGACATCAAGGATGCACGTGTTAAAAAAGTGTACCTTCTCCACAATATTTTCGCTACTCAAAGCTATGTCCCACTTTAGGCAAGCCGCGTCCTGTTGCAGAGCCTCTAAGTTAATGTCTTTATAATTACGACGAAGCAGATAACAAGGATTATATTTAGGCGGACGTATACGATATGAAATAAAAATAAGGTCGTGATATGAAAAACAAGCGGTTAGCTGTCCATGCGAAACCACCTTACTTGGTGAGGAAACTAATATTAAATCCAGCAGTGAGGGAACACAGTTAGGAAAATGGTGGGTCGCAGAGAGAGGTATCTAATAAGTTCAAGTTATAGGAAGTAATCAAGGACAAAAGTTTATGGGATCGGAAATGGTTTTTAAGGATGCAGGTACTAAAATCACCCATTATGATCACATTATCATATAATGGGCGATAATTGCTTAAAACCCTTTCCAAGTCATCGAAATAGTCTATGTTTAGATTTGGACAATAAAATGCAGCTAGTAATATTCTTGTATGGCGAAATGTAACTTCAACAAACAAATACTCAGCAGACTGAGAATACAGTAAAGAGGAGGAGCAGACGACCACAAAAGGGGATATCAGCGCACAAGTAAATAGCAAAATTTTATTTATTTATTAGTACTGATATTTGTTACCTTATAGGTAAGGTATGTTTAAAAAATAAAATAACATGTTTAAAATTGTACATTTTACTTTATTATAACTAACACGCGTTGACACTGGAGTTATTTACATTCCAAAATATAATTATTATTACACAATTAAAATTTATTAATAATACTCTTTAAAATATAATTATTAATACTAACTAATCTAAACACTATTAATTAGGAAATAATTGTCTTAAATTAGTTTTTTACACAATAGGGATTTTATTTTGGTCGTTTTTTCAATCTGTTCACGAGAGCGTCCCAGACAGAAATATGCCGAAATATTAGTAGCTTTTAAAATAGTGCTCTTCAACCAATAATCCTACAATAATTATACTAAATTTGTTATTACATAAAAGATTTTTGGTCGGTTTTTCAAACGGTTTATTTTTCCAGCAAGAAATCTTCAGCTGATAAAATAGTTTTCTACAACCAATAATTAGTCCTAAATTATAGATTATTGTACAAAAAGGATTTTTGGTCAGTCGTCCAACTGGGTAACTGGTTATCCAGACAGAAATATGATAAAAAAAGCTGTTACAAAAGTTCTTTTAAAACCAAGACACATTTCCAGCTGTTTCGTTCTCAGCGGCCATTTTGAAATTAAAATACTAGGCAGTTGTTTGGGATTGGTTGTTAGACAAAGGGATTACTGGTCGGCTTTTCAATTTTATCAAATGGATAATGTGGATGGTCTTGCCAGAATGATGGGAAGGCGAATCTTTCGTTTTTGTTAAAACTATTAATCTTTGTGATGTCCTCTTCTGTCAATTGGAAATCGAAGATGTCCAAATTTTCGGCTTGCCGCTTAGCGTTCACGCTCTTCGGCGCCGGTACGATTTTTCTGTCGACCTGTGAATGGCAAAACATATTAGTAAGCAATGTCAGATGTCGCACTAGGCCTGGAAACTGAGGACTGGTACTAGACGAGATCTTATTTCCTTAGTGGATATCGGGCGAATGAGGTGAAAGATTTCTTAGAAAGTGTCGTTACCTCAAGGGGCAAATGTAGGGTGCACTCCGTTCATTGAAAAATGAGAATTGACTATAGGGCTCTGATGAAGTACGTAAGAATATCACAATAACGCTTCTACAGTCCAGTCACTACTTCTGGAAGCTTTGAGTGGAGAAAAAGGAATTCGAAGTTAAGCAGTCAATTTCTATAATTGGATATTTCTAGTATCAGATATTTCTGAAAAAGTACATTTATAAAAGCGTATATTTCTGGAATCTGATAAGTCTGAAATAGCACTTTTTTAGAATCAGATATTTCTGGAATCGTATATATCCTGGCAACGGATATTTCTGGAATCGAATATTCCTATAATCGGATATCTCTTGAATCGGATATTCCAAAAATCGGATATCTTTGGAATTAGATATCTTTGGAATCAGATATTTGTAAAATACGACATTTCTAAATCAGACATTTCTAGAATCAGACATACCTGCCACCTCAAGACAACTTGTGCTGGAGTCTTTTTGTACTTCGCCGCAATTTCCTTGAGAACTGGGTCGTCCAGTTTGGGTCCGGGAAGGTCCATGCCGTATCTGAAAATATGAATTCAATACTCCGTAACATAAGAAATAAGTACCATAAGAAAACTTAGATGAAAAATAGGTATGGGACGAACTTATAACGAAAACATTATAATGTTAATCTACCCTAACTTTCTGCCTTTAGTTAACCAAAAGTTCCTACCTCTCCGTGGTACCGCGGACAAGTTAATTTTTTCTAGTAAAAACGTACATACACGCCTGTTTCCCCGAATGGGTAGGCAGAGCCATATAAAACACCCACACTTCGCCAATAATATAGTCCCACGCCGTGCCGTAACTAGGGCGGTGCCAGCAGTGCCCAGGCACAGAGCGCAGACCCTGGCGGGGCGCAGAAATTATCAGACTAGTATTAAGTTTTATCTCATGCATTGTAGCCAGTAGGAACATTTTGTTTTATTGCCGTAAATGGTGTAGATGCGCCCTACTGTACCTGGGGGCCTACCGCCGAATTTGATGGATTACCGGTAATCCATCTAGATCAAACTTTGTTTACGTTCATTAATCCGTACCGGGGATTCTGCCGACAGCCACCTCTCATTCATTACCTTCAGTCCGTGACAGACCAATAGGTAAATGGAGAACGCCATTTTGTTTCGATTTCCATGAGTTCGGCGGTACGACAGAATCAATTCGAAATCCATTTTGCCTTATAATCGATTGCCATCGAACTCGGCGGTAGGCCCCCCCTGGCCTGTATTTTCAGCCTGGTCAGAGCATTTTTCAAGAGCGCAGTTTTGAAAGCATCGGGTGCATACAAGGCTAGTAGTTACGGCACTGGTCCCATGTAATAGGTGGCGAGCCTATTGCCGCTTATCGGGTAATGTTATGTTCGCCAGAGCCTCGTCCGTTGATCGGCAGGTGCACCACTTGCAGGAGAGGTTGGCTTGGGCTCCTTAGGTCTAGGAACCCTATACACCCTTCGTAGTAAAAAAGTTATTGTTTAAAGATTCCCATTTTACGATTTATGGCATTGAACTTAAAGCAAATCTCACCGTTTAACTAGACCTCCGAACGGGCTGTTCGCCATCACGACCATCCCGTTCTTCTGTGCGAAGTCCACCATTTCCTTTTGTACTATCAAGGGGTGGATCTGAAAATAAACAGGCGTTGGTTTAAAACATATTGTTATGCCTTTCCAAACATCATCAGCCTCCTGCCATATTTATTTTAATTATTTATTTAACAATTTCTGCTCACAAGAAACAAAGATAGAAGTTATGAAAATGCTCTTTCGTTGTTTTATATAATGTAGAATTTAAGTAAAGTAAAGTAAAAAGTTATTTATTTCATAAACTATTACATAGCACTTGGAAACGTCAAAACAAGAAATACATAAAAAAAATTAAATATTAATCCTGAAATCACGAAGCTTAGATTCACTTACATGCAAATAAATAAAAATTAGGTGTAAGTGAATCTAAATGCCAGTTCCGAGCCCCCGCTCTGTGAGAATAACTGACAAGAAACTCACAGGCTATGCTCTTTTACATTATTTTTTTACAAAACACACACAGTGAAAATTTAAATTAAAAGGGTCCCCCGAAGCTGTAACCAATAAAGTAGCACTAAGGGAACCTTCCATCACAGTCAAGTAAGTATGTATTGTGAAACTGAGCTGAGCCTGTACAATAAGGGATGGTCACGACAATGATCTGGTTGAATTTGGGTACTATTGTTGTCACTAGTTTATAAGTATACTTCATTTAACTAACTATGAACTACATATGAAGACACCAGACCAATCTTTGTGATTTATTGGGTGTTTAAAAACCATGTGAAAATGTTATTACATTAAATTTTATTTAATTTAGTTAAATAAATTAAAGAAAAAAGACATGTACAACGGCACAGCTTATTCCTAAAAGGAATTTCTTCCAGCAGACCGATAAAGAAAAAAAACATACAAAGTAGACACGCACAGAATTCAACACCATTCAAAAACATACTAAAACCATAAAAAAAATATGAAAAGACTAAAATCATACTCATCATTTGTACAATTTTAATTTTAGAAATTATGAAAACACTTTTAATTGTATGTGACTGTAAGTCTACCCGAAAGTAGTCACCGCAGCCTATGAACGCTTGCAAGGACCAGGGACAGCCCTAGCGCGATGCCTACCCTTATAGTTTCTTAGCCTTTTTGAAACAGCCCCATACTGTAATTAGCCAAGCACGTTTCAAAACCTAAGTAACTGGCGGGACAAAAAACTAACCTTGACGATTTTCTTGCCCGTTCTTTTACGATCAAGCTCCCGCCCGCAGTGAATGGGCGCGCTAGTTTTTAAGTTTTGACGTTCATAAGAGCTATTTGGAGCCAAACTTGAATAAAAGAATATGAATTTGAATTTAAGAGTATGCAGCGGAAAATGTCTTTCCAAACGCACTGTCCGCGCAGCTGTTATTTCTAAGGTAAGGATGAGGTGCAAATCAACTGAATGATACTATTCTATCAAAGACTATTTATATTATGGCAGATAAAAATGCTTTCGTTTCATTCAGGCTTTTCTGATATGAATGACTTAGAACGTGAATATTGTTAATGTTATATTGCATTGTATAGCTTCACAAACAAATGAAGATTGTAACTAACCTATTGATAATTTAAATGAGCATAGCCTTTGAGTTGCCAATTCTTTTGACAGAGCGTTGGCTCGGTACTAGCACTTAGATTCACTTACACTTAAATATTTTTTGTTTAATAATTGTTTTTGTAGCATGTAAGTGAATCTAAGCTGCGTGATTTCAGTGTTATCATATTTCGATTGTTTTTCATATTTATATTTAGTTTTAATGGTTTAAGTACTATCTAATAATTTCTGAAATAAGTGATTTTGAAGTTTGAAAAAGAGTAACAAAGATCTTCAATCAATCGCCATCCACTGATGTTAAGCAGCTTAGCATAGGTCTCCCCCAAAAAGCGCCAATCATCCCGGTTCTCTGCAGAACGCATCGATCCGCTACCAACCTGTCTCGAAGTCCTCAAAAAAGATCAATAAACTATACCTCAATTTGTAGCACGGAAGGCTTCACAGTGCACTCTTTCATGAGTCGCTCCAGCTGACTCTGGTTGAAGTTTGACACCCCGATGGCTTTTACCAGACCGTTGTTGTACATCTCTTCCATTCCTCGCCACGTTTCTAGGTAGTCCACATCAGAAAACGTGTAGTCTTCCTGAAAAGGCAGTAATTTAAAGTTAATCCGTAGACCAAGCCTTTGGATGGATTTATTTCTATGCACAATCAGCTCTGCTTAGTAACATCCAACTACTGAGCACGGTCCTCCTCTCATCAATCAAGGAGAGGTTTTGGGTCATACCCCACCACAAGAAACCAGTGCGGTTTGGCAAAAGCAGGGATCTGCCGACTTTGGTAACTTGGTTTAACGACCACCACATAACAACAGCTTCACGTTGACTCTCGTTGTCGAAGACAGCGTTGTTCTGAGGCTCCTATCATACCTGAAGATGCTCTGTGTAAGGGCAAAACACGTGTTGTGTTGAATTGTTTCTCGATTTTCCGAGAAATTTTATACGCGGGAATTGTTTCAAAGTTCCAAATGCTATGCAATAGCTTTACCGCGGCAGTCTCCGAGTGCCACGTCTTTTTATAATTTACTTTTATTTCTCGTAATCTTTTAGAAATAGATGTGTTTTTGTCCAGTGGGCCTTAAGCACCTGAACCCCCTCGCTTCCTGTCGAAGGGTCTGGGCTATGTGCCCTGATACCAATACTTACGTTAAGTCCCATGGGCCAATGCATCAGATATAAGTCCACATACTCCATGCCTAACTTCTTCAGAGATTCCGTCAGAGCCTTTTCTACGTCTTCTTTCTTGTGGTGGGTGTTCCATAGCTGTTTAAAAAAGAATACAAGATTATACAGTCATCATCCTAGACCTGCCTACCCTTTTCGGGCAACAGGCGTGATCATCATCAACCAATCTTTCTAAACAGCTAGGCATAGGCCTCTCTGGCATTCGTTTCTCTTCTGTACATTAACATAGACTAATTTATTTAAATCGGACATAAAACCTTGTTGTTATAAGTTTCTCTTCTGTACATTAACATAGACTAATTTAATTAAATCGGACATAACTTTGTTTTTATAAGATTCTCTTCTGTACATTAACATAGACTTATTTATTTAAATCGGACATAACCTTGTTTTTTATAATTTTCGGACATTTTATTTTATTTATAGTTTGACGTTGCATTAGTTTATTGTGTTTTTTATTTTAATTTAATTAAGAAGCTTATTTTATAATTTTAATTTGACATTGTAATAATTAATCATTTACATAATTGTTATTTAGTTGTGACAACTAGCATGCCGGTGTGTTGGATGCACTGCTCTATAAGCCGACATGTACAACTATATTAAATAAATAAATAAATGCCTCGGAGCTCTTCAGCTCTTCGCCTGGAACTGCTGCCGCTGTTTTGCGTATCGTCGGGGATAGTGCAAATCCGCGAAACTACCATACGTAAAGTCCGCGTATCTGCAATAGATCTAATTTTACATGGGGAGGTAAAAAACTTAATAAGTTCCTTATTTCAACTAATTTTGGGCTCCTTTTTACACATAGATAATATGGTTAGTTATGTTTTAACTTTTTTGTAAAAATATTTTTCTGCAAGTACATAATTTAGGCTCTGCGACAATTAAGCGCATTAACTTATATAAGAAAAACATTTCAGATACGCGGTATTGTCCAATGCTACGCGCATTAACTTATATAAGCAAATTTTTTCATATATGCGGTATTGTCCAATGCTAGTTACGCGGATTTGCACTATCCCCGACGGTATGTCGTATCTTCAGGCGTGGCGCAATTGAAGAAAAGTAAAAGTAAAAAGTTCTTTATTTCATAAACTATTACATAGCACTTGAAAACGTCAAAACATTTAAAAAATAACTAAATATTACTACACTGAAATCACGAAGCTTAAGATTCACATAAATGCAAATAAATAAAAATTAGGTGTAAGTGAATCTAAGTGCCAGTTCCGAGCGCCCACTCTGTGAGAAGAACTGACAAGAAACTCACAGGCTATGATTTTTTAGATTATTTTTATCAAATATAACAATACAAAACACACACAGTGAAAATTTGAAGATACTGAAAGGGTACCCCGAAGCTGTTACCAATAAAGCAGCACTAAGGGAACCTTCTAAAGGGAATAAAATTAATAGGATAGTATTTACTAACCTTAGTGGTGACGAAAATCTCTCCCCTGGTAACGTCACCATTTCCTATTTTCTGCTTGATCGCCTCACCAAGCTCCTGTTCGGTATCAAAGATGGCCGCCGTGTCAAAATGGCGGTAACCGAGGTCGATGGCGTTTAGCACCGCATCTCGAAGCTCCTTGTTTTGAGACTTGATTAAACCATCCTGTGGGATTAAATGGGAAAGGTGTTATTTTAATTTTAGGTGTAGGTGCAGGGATCCTACCAAGACCTAAGGAGCCCAAGCCAACCTCACCTGCAAGTGGTGTATCTGCCGACCAACGAACGAGGCTCTGGTGAATATAAAAGTTCCCGGCAAGCGGCAATAGGCTCGCCACTTATTACGTGGGACTATATAATTGGCGAAATGTAGGCATACGCTTCTGCCCACCATTTAGATAAATAGGCGTGACTATATGTTAATTTTTTTTTAAAGTTATAATTACAAGTAAATTCAGATTAAAAAAATCATTAACAATGTGTTCTTAGAAAATGAAAAGTAAGTACTATAAAAACCGAGTAACATTAAGGTTGCCTGGAAGAGATCGCTGTAAGCGATATGGCCGCCAATTATATCAATTTTCTTATGCAATTGTTTTCTTGTTTTATTTTAATTTGGTGTACAATATAGAATTTTCTATCTATGTAAACAGAACGACCACACCCTACCGCATATTGGGTAGGGTAGACCATGTATCTCAATAAAGTGAGGGTAGATTTACATTTATTTTCGTTAAGACCACTTTACGTACGAACGTTGATTAAATTTATTGTCTGTGCATATTAAGTTCATATTTATAAAAAAAAGTATTTAATTTTAGAAATTCGTTATTTTTGTATTTCAAATTCTCAATGGTTGTAAGAGAATTGACTGGCTGGAACTGCAATCGACAAACCGCCTGCCCAGCGTGCTGGTAATAGGTACCCCCCAATATAATGTGAACTATTGGGGGGCCAATGTTCAGCAGTGGACTGTATAAGTCTGATATGAATGAAGTTTCTAGAACGATTTGCGCGACTTGTTAATGGTAACTTCTAGAATAAGACTCTTATATACAAAAAAGGGTAGTTGTGAAATTAATTCCATTAGGTATTTGAATTCAACAGAATTATCAATAAGTTATATCTTCTTAACAGCATTATAAAGTCCACTGCCGAACCCTAGCCTCCCCAATAGATTATATTCTATTGGGGGTATGTATTTGGCCATAATCAGCACGCTGGGCAGGCGGGTTGGTGATCGCAGTTCCAGCCAGTACGCAGGATGACGCTGCTGCCCATCATCCGGTAACATTTCTCTTCGACGACTCTTACGACACCTCGGTGATGAAAACGGGTGGCTCTATTCTGGGCCACGACACTCAAATTATATCAATTGAATTATATTTAGTATTATTAAATTACTTCGATTTTTAAACTTAACATACTCTATTTTTTATGTTTCCAAGATTCCTAGACAAAATGGCGACAGAAAAAAAAATACTATATCTGCTAGAAAAGCGAAGAAAAATATAGATCTAAAAATAAAAAACTAATCCGATTCAATGTGCTTACTACAAATCAAAAGAAATTAATATTATTCTCACATTACCTCCCGACAAAATGGCGGGTTGCAAATTAAAGAGCAAAATAAACCCGATTGACGGAAATGGAAAATAACTATATAAAACACAAATAAAATAAATTTTCTCAATAAAATATGAAACTGAAATCTTTGGACATGAAAGTACCTCTGTAATAAATTTTCATGCCACATTTCTGAAATCACAAAAAAACTTCTACAACAAAATTAGATGCATCGAAACATCTAGAATCATTATTTTACGATGAAGGTACGGTTTTATTAAATGTTAACGATTCCGACAAAATGGAGACCTACTAATATAGTATTTAATAAAACTAAGTAAACATGATCGAAAACCACATTAATACTATCTCGGTTCGCTATTTCCGGTCACGTTTTCGTAATAATAATATATAAGAAAATAGTATACATTATGTACTTTTCTAATCTAATCTAATTTACGTAACACTTGCAAATGTAAATTAACGGTTCTCTAAAAATTTTTCGTACAAAAAAGTACCTTTAACTTAGGCATGTTCTATTTTCAAATGAAATCAAATTATAGAAAATCAATAAAAAAATCGAATCACATGGCAGACTATGTCAATCATAAATAAAAAAACTGAAAGTTATCTAAAAGACTAGAATCGGATTCGTAAAAACTCAGGGAGGTATAAGTACTTCGAAATTGTTAATCTATTCAAAAAATGGCGACCTAAAGTATTTCGAACAAAATATCTAACCGAATATAGTTAATAAATATTAAGAAAAAGTACGTAATTGTATCTATTTCACATACATATATTTATCACAGATAATTAATCAAATAAACCTACCTACTAACTAAAAAACAGAGAAATAATATTTTATCTCGTGTCGCTAATTCGGAGATAAAATGGCAACCTACTTAATTAACTGCAAAAAATGATAATTTGAAAGTAATATTTAATATAAGAACAATAAATAATAAAAATTTTATGAAGTTCCAAGACAGAAACAGTTAAATCTAAAAGTATTAAACAAAAAAATCACTAGAAAAAAATGGTATCTAATTTAATACGAATTGCAGAACTAAAAAAATCTTTTGAACCATAACTAAAGAAAAAAATTCTCAAAAATATCGAATAAATCAAGAGCTAGTTTTTAATTTTGACTCTCATAAGGGCTATTGATGTGTAATTTAATTATACTTTGCATGCCACCGTTGTTGGCTGAATGAGAGGAGCTTTATTTTATTGTACAAGAACTGTAATGTACCTCAATCAAGTGCAAATAAAATATAACCCTATTCTATTCTATTGAGCCAAACTTAAACAAAAGATTTTGACCGACTTATAGCATCAATATAAGAACTAAACTTAAATCTCTTCGGAATCGAAATTAATTAACAAAAAAAATAACCTTACGTATTTCATCTAAAAAATTTTCAATAAAATATTAAAGATGATATAGAAAATATTTCTAGTTCCCTAATAAAAGACGGAAACTGACGAACTAAAAATATTATGTGAAAAAATCGCTTATCAAAAATCAAGAAGTCTAAAATTTCTTAAAATAGTCAAATAAACTTACATTACCGATTTCCAGAAATTTACTAAAAAATAATATATTCAATCTATTCCGACTTCAGATTCGCTAAAAATTAAATAATATAACAGACTAAAATGGCCGCTTAAAATTAAAGAAAGTAGCCAAAACATACATCATGGATTCTTAGAAATTCATAAACAAAGCACCAACTTCTATTCTGCCTAGCGAAAAATTCGCATTAAAACAGTCATAAATGAAATAATAAAAAATATATAAGAAAATTAAGACTTATTATTAAAAGTAACGTTAAATTTTTTACTTACATCACTGATTCCGAGATAGGTGCCCAACGCAATAGGGGGCATTTCTCGTCCATTGTTCAGCTTAACTGGAGTCTGGCGTTTTACTTGCTTAGCTGATGATGCCATTTTAATAAAATTAATTTAATTCTAATTAAAAACTGAATTAATCTAAAGAGATGTATGGTAAGGTCGACCACTCTCAAATGAATGAGCTCCTGACCCAATTTTACTGCGGAAGAAAACTCCTGTACCGTTAACTTAAATTCACCTACCCTCATTTCTTTAAAATAAAAGTATAAATACCTTTATAATCATAAAATATAAGAATCGGTACAATCGAGATCTCCGCCGCCTGCTCAGTATAAATAAAAATATTTTTTGTTAAAATTTTTCAACTATCGAGGTTGATATAATAAAAATCAGGCTACAAAGGATAAAAAATAATTTAGATGTCAATAAAGTGATCACAATTAGCACACTCTGCAGATGATGATTTAATATTATATTTTTATTTCCTAAGTGATGGATTAAAAATATCTTTGTAACAATTCCCGCGCTACTATAATTTCCCGAAAAATCGAGAAACTATTCAACACGACACGTGTTTCGCCCTTACACAGGGCATCTTCAGGTAAGATAGGAGCCTCAGAACAACGATGTCTTCACGACCAACGCTGAAACGAGAGTTCTCTCGTGGATTTCAAATGGATTTCCGCAAAGTAACGCCTGAATCAATAAATTATTTTTATTTCCTATTTAGTTTCATTGGTATTATAATTATTTAGTAGGTACGTTAAATTTGGCCAATTTCTTGGCGTCTGTATGGTGTAAATATATCTTCTTGCATAACTGTAAGGCTCGCATTTTTGTAATAATTTTATTATACTTTTACATCATAAAAATAGTACACGTATATTAACGTGTTTTGATATTAACATGTTTTATATTAACATATTTTATACTGGTCCTTTTTAAAATAATGTGTTTGATAAGTAGAATTGTGAACTAAGCGTGGTCCCCTAGCACATATTTCCCATAAATACATCTCAGGGAACAGGGGTGGCTGAAGAACAGGGGTGGCTACCAGCGCCGTCTAGTGTGTATACGCTGGACAGCACAAGCTGAGCCATCACCTTTTGCTCTCTGGACCTTCTTAATTATAATTAAATTAAACTGGGGTTGAAATTTTAATATGTAACAACTTTATTTTAACCGTGTTATGTAAAGGGAAGCAATAAATGTTTTTTTATTTTTTTTATTTTATTTATTTACACAATTAGCACTCTTAAAACAATCACGCTTCCTCATTATATCACAACATTTCGAGATTAGCAATAAACACTTGGGGGCTTATTACAAAACGATGTCTAAAGGTAGACCAGGTTTTAAACTAGTGCTGTGTGTGCAGTGTAGTGTACTCTCTCTTACTCTCGTTTCAGCGTTGGTCGTGAAGACATCGTTGTTCTGAGGATCCTATCTTACCTGAAGATGCCCTGTGTAAGGGCGAAACACGTGTCGTGTTGAATAGTTTCTCGATTTTTCGGGAAATTATAGTAGCGCGGGAATTGTTACAAAGATATTTTTAATCCATCACTTGCTTACAATGGATTTCCGCAAAGTAACGCCTGAATCAATAAATTATTTAGTGCTGTCACTGTCTTCATCTTATCGAATGAAAGTGACAGCACTAGATTTAAACCTGGTCTAACTTTAGACATCGTTTTGTAATAAGACCTTTGATCTTCTTAATCTAAGACAGTGTCTACTTTCAAGATAAGTATAATTAAGAACTTGTGTTATGTACGTATTGTATGTATTAAATAAGGTGTATAGGGTCCTACCAAGATCTGAGGAGCCCAAGCCAACCTCACCTGCAAGTGTTCATCTGCCGATCAAGGGACGAGGCTATGGCGAACATAAAAGCGCCCGGAAAGCGGCAATAGGCTTGCCACCTATTACGTGGGACCAACATTATAACAGGCGAAATGTGGGCGTATAATATGCCCCTGCCTACCCCTTCGAGGAAACAGGCGTGATATTTTGTATATATGTTACTTTAATTTACTGCAACTCACTTCGCTAATATTTGAGTCAGTAGGTTTTAAGCTAGCCATACACGTAGCCGGTACACCCTACCTGACAGTTTTGCCTGCTCAGGTACACCTTTTTTTTTTTTTTATCGTCGGTAAAAAACTGCTGTTTACGCACTGTCTCCCGGCCAATGGGGGGACCGAGAGGGGAGTGTGGGGCTCACTGCTTCAGACACGACCACCGCAGTCCTACCCACTAAAAAACTTCCGACGACGCCCACCGCTGTTGAAAAAGGGGCAGGGGCCAGTGCCTGGGTTTGTAGCTTCTGGCACCCCGCACGCGGCCAACGTCCCCCGGATCAGAACCGGGAGGACCTCCTCAGAGAAGCGCAGTGTGTCGCCCCCCCCCTACCTCCTTGTGCGGCCATGGCGTAACTGGCCGACTTTTGGGAGGGTCTATAGCTAGACGGAAAGGGCCCCCTGCCCCTGCCGCCTAAGGCCCCCCAGGCGCGGCTGGACGGGCCCTTCTTGCCCGCCCGCTGCGCCAACGGCGTAGCCGGAGAGAGAGCGGATCCTTCGCATGATGTTCGGCAGCGAGAGAGCGACTTCACCCAGGGCCGCGGTAAGCGTCGCCCGCGGCCCCGCATACGCTGGGCACTCCACCAACGTCTGCTCAGGTACACCTGCCAGGCAAGCTTGGTGAAAACCGGCACATTTGTGCAACATATACGCTCCGGCTTACCTGTATAACTCACCTGCAGGTCATGAACGTACCGCTACTGAGCACGGGTCTCCTCACTCCTGTCACAAACTAAGGACTGCGGTTAGGCTGTGGAATGCGTTGCCAGTCATTATTCGCACTTCCAAAAGTATTTCCATTTTTAAGAAGGCAATAAAGGAACACTTACTTGCTGCCTGCTAGCTGTACCTTTTTGTCTAATTGTTTATTTTAGTATGTTATTGTTTGATTTTAGTTTTTCATTGTTGTTTTATTTTAGTTTGTTTTGTTACGTATTGTGTGCACGTGTCTACGTTTTTTCCTTTCTTCGGTCTGCTGGAAGAAATTCCTTTTAGGGATAAGCAGTGCCGTTGTCTTTCATAACTTCTATATTTGCGTATGTGCCTTATGTGCATAAATTGTTAAATAAATAATAAAATAAATATGGTGTGATGAATTCAGGTCAGACTCCACAAGCACCCAGAGCGCATTTGCGTTTTGCTGTTGTTAGAAAGTGTCAAGCCGCCACGGCAACGGCTTTACGTACCTTCCGAAGCACAATAGCACTCGATATCAAATGCCACACAAACGGTCACCAATCCAAGGACTGACCTTAATTTACCACCATAATAATGAAGGGACACTATTATAATTTCTTTTGCCGGAAGACTTAGCTCAGCATGCTATGCCATTAAAAAGATAAGGCTTCTAACGAAAAAACAGCTAGATTTGTTTATTTTAGCATTCATCGTAGCATTATGTCATATGGTATGTTATTGTAGGGATCTGCTGCGGACATATATAAAATATTCGTACTACAAAAGCGCATAAATAGCTAACTATAATCTTAAACCCAAAGATTCTCTCAGAGAAATGTTTAAAAATGTTTACATATTAACGGTTGCATCACAGTTTATATTCGATAATATAATGTATGTTCGTAAAAACATTAAAACCTTTGATAAAAATTCAAGAACATAATTTTAATACTAGAAATAAAAATAAGCTCTCTCTGCCAAATAGTCGACTTCACAAAAAAAATAATTTATTTTTGGGTAATGGTATCAGATTCTATAATAAAATTCCACAGGAATTAATTGATCTACCATTGCCAACTTTTAAAACTGTTGATACGTAAATTATGGGTGTTATTTAACGTGTCTTCAAAATTAATAAATTGCCAACCTAACCTAACCTTTTTGTGCATCAAAATTACTGATTGAGCACCTAATCACCTCATTAGATGCTCACTCAGTAATTTTGATGATCAAAAAAGTATTTTTTAGAGGTTCAGTTTATTATATTCCGTAAATTATTATTAACTGCTGTAAATTATTACTTGTCAGATAAAAAAGCTTGGGTTTAACATTTTCGACTTGTATTTGTGTAAATTAGGATAAAAAGTCAACCAGATCATTGTCGTTACCATCCCCTATTGTACAAATTCAGTATAGTTTTACATTACCTACATACTTACTTGATTGTACTCATTTACCATTTATCATCTTTATCATCACTCATTCTCTTTTACTATGAAATATATGTTATTAATATATCTCTTACTTGACACTGGCTAAATGTGCTCAACGCACGAAGCCACTATTTAAAATTTAAAAAAACTCTGGTTTCAAATTTCTATAAGGCACTATCATGATCATCATCAGCCCGAGGAAATCCACTGCTGGAAAAGTAAAGATCTTAAATAGGCTAAAAAATAACTTCGAGGTTACGACATTTAAAAAAATCAAAGTTCACTTAAAAAAATTACTTTTAGACAAGTGTTTTTATTTACTGCGAGAATCTTATATACCATAGCCCCTCATATGTGAAACACCGGCTCCCGGTATAAACATATCTTCGCCTAATCGGTTGACGTACCGGGAGCCGGTATGGCAAACTGTGTTCTCATATTCGCTCTAAAAAACTTCATTGTATATACCCTATCCTTTCTAACACGTTACAAATGCATAAAGAAGAAACAGGCTGACTAGTAAAGCCAAAATCTCGGCCAACTTTAGCGGAAAAAATTTAAACAAATGTCAAATGAGAAAATCCAGTTACAGTAAGAGTCTATCTCAAAAATGGGCCGTCTGTTGACCATACCGGCTCCCGGCACAACAGATAACGGAAAGTGGGCTAATGTCATTCAACATAAGAGAGGATAGCTATAATAAAAACACAATGTTATAAAATAATCTCATTTAATCTTTCTTTATTGTGACAGCAGTCACAATTTCAGACAGTAATTTTTTATATTATAACACACGAATCAAAATAAATTTAAGCTAGCCGCACACGTTAAGGTGTACCTGACAGGTACGCCTGTACTGTGCAGTACAGTTGAGTTTTACAGGTAAAACGGAGCGTGTATGTTGCACAAATGTGCAGGTTTCCACCAAGCTTACCTGACAGGTATAAATGAGCAGGCAAAACTGTCAGGTAGAGTGTACCGGCTAGCTGTATACCTACTGACACAAATATTAGCGAAATGAGTTTCAGTATTTTAAAACTTTGCATTTTATTTAGTGTGATTTAAAAACCATTTACTTTTTCACTATAAGCTATTTTTATGGGTGGTTTAAAATACATTTTGCTTTAGTAACTTTTAAAATACGTATTTACTGGCAATATAATCAATTTTTGACATTATGTACTAAGTTTTGACAAGCGTCCATTTTGTAAAATTTTAATGGCATCCATCTTGTAACAACAATATTATGCTTCTTTTTAAATTATCTTTATTAAAAAATAATAAATTAGGTTAAAAACTGTCTAGAAACTATTGTTAGAATGTAATTAGGTGTCCAAAGGGCACTTATACATTAATTTGAAAACGTTTATATCTACGAAAAGATTCATACAAAATATACGTGAATATGAATCTGACTTCTTAAATTTTAATAAACGTGAATCTACGCGTAATTTTCTACGATAACGACGTCGCTTTGTGCCTATTACGTTCTAACTGTGGTTGAGGAGGGTCTTAAAATGAAAGTCAAGAAAAAAATACCATGAAATTAGAAGTCAAAGTAAAAAAAAAAACATTTTTTGCTCAAAACATGTATTTACGACAGTCCAAAGCCTTAGTTTTATGATTGTGAATTGTGTGAGCTTTCGTGGAATAATCCTAACGCTGTGTCCTAGATGAGCGACGAAAAGCTATACTACGCTATGTTACCTGTAAGACATCGCTTGTGATATATGCTACAATGTGGGATAAGTAAAGTTACGAAAACGATTTATCAGACAAAAAAAGCTCGTCCGCGATAACCCGCAGCGATAATTGTATATCCTACGTAAGTAAGTAAGTAAAGATACAACTATGCAAAGTTATTTCCAGTAAAAAAATCGTCTCATAACTATATACTATAGCATTGTAAATACAAAAAATATATAAACGTATTATCACTCCCGTACATTGTCGCATCATGTCGCGTTGTGTCGCATAGTGTCGCATTGTGTCGCATAATGTCGCATAACGTCTCATATTGTCGCATAATAATAGTTCCGTGTAGGACAAGGGGTAAAACATATTTATAGAAAATTACGCAAAAGGATTATCGATAGGCTTATCGATTTTCTCGAAAGGATAGTATGGGTGTTCCTGCCAGAACGATGGCAGCGTGAATCTGTCCTTCTTTTCGAAGCTGTTTATCTTCTCGATTTCTTCTTTGGTGAGTTGGAAGTCGAAAATGTCTATATTTTCCGCTTGCCGCTTGGCGTTTACACTCTTCGGTACTGGTATGATATTTCGATCCACCTGCGAAAAAAGTTAAAAATACATTTTTTTATATGTATATTGTATATATATTCACGCACCCAAAAATTGTCCTGTGTGGGAATCGAACTCATGACGTCAGGAGTCAGGACTGACCTCCAGCCATATCGGTAGTCAAAAAAGTTATCAATCATTAAAACAGAATTACTTTTTACTACTCTGATAAGAACTTATTCATTAAGAGTATTTGCCAAAATGTAATTTGCATATTATTCAAAATTAAACAGCGTTTAATTGGGTCTGACGCATAATGTGCACTTCGCAATATATACCCTGGAACAAAACACGTCAATTTATAATATTGTACGAGAAATAAATGTAAATTATAAAAATAAAGTTGCTTTCACTTGGTTATAAAAAAGAAACCTTAACCTACCTCCTCATTCAGTTCCGTACCATTCTACGGCAGTGTAAATTAAGGCTTAGAGTTCGTTCAAATCTAAACTAAACTGTTACATACATATATTCACGAGCCTATTGCCGCTTACCGGAAACTTATATGTTCGCCAGAGCCTCGTCCATTGATCGGCAGGTGCACCACTTGCAGGTGAGGTTGGCTTGAGCTCCTTAGGTCTTCCCCCCCAACTGGTCTCCACCTTGTCGTGGGGGGGGGGGGGGGCTGAGTACCTTCCGGTAGGGCGCGAGGGCGCTAGGGAAAAGGTAGCACCCAGAGATTGGCGACTCTGGGTGCCCTTAGTACTGACTACCGGGGGAGAAACTCAGAGGGACCTGTGGAGGGCGCAGCGGGCGGGCCAGGAGGGCCCGTTCAGAAGCGCTAGGAGGGTCTTAGGCAGTGGGGGCAGGGGACCCCTGCTGTCTAACCATGGACCCTACGAGAAGTCGGCCACACACGCTATGGTCGCACAAGGAGGTAGGATGGGCGCGTCCACTGCGTCTCTTTGAGGAGTTCCTCCCGGTTTTGGTCCGGGGGACGTTGGCCGCGGGCGGGGTGTCAGAGCTGCAACCCAGGTACTGGCCCCCGCCTCTTTCTTAACAAACAGCGGGCGTCGGCGGAAGATTATTAGTGGATATTACTGCTGGCAGGCAGGTCTGCCGGTGGTAAGTCCCACACACCCCTCTCGGTCCCCCTTTGGCCGGGAGGCAGTGCGTAAATGCATTTTGTTACCGACCAAAAAAAAAAAAAGGATCCCTATACGCCCTACTACTGCTAAACTATTATATTATCAATGTATTAAATAAAGTGGATAAACTCCAGTTTATTTAATACTCCGGTTCAATATACATACCAGCCATCTCAAGACAACTTGCACAGAAGTCTTTTTGTACTTCGCGGCAATTTCCAGAAGAATTGGATCGTCTTGCTTGGGCCCGGGAAGCTCCATGCCGTATCTGAAAAGATTTCAACTTGTTATTGTAGAACACCATACATACCGACGGTAGCAATTAACAATGTCGTAAGTGGAAAGAACCGACGACCGACGGGGCGTTAAGGTTCTTGAATGGCGACCACGAATCAGCAAACGTAGTAGAGGGCGGCCCCCAACGCGATGGACCGATTATCTGGTCAGGGCGGCGGGGAGCCGGTGGATGCAGGCGGCAAAGAATCGATCTACGTAGAAAGCAATTGGGGAGGCCTATGTTCAGCAGTGGACTTCAGATGGCTGAAATGATGATAATGATGAAGTGGAAAGCCGTTACTTCAAACAATGTCGTAAGTAAAATATAACGACTTATCACCAGAGGTCGGAATTAGGTAGAGTTATTCATGTACTTACACTGATTTCACACAGCGAAAGAATATAGTGGATATGCCTCAAATCCCGGGATTAATTTTAAAGAATAGAAAAAATCCCGTTACTTTTTAATAAAAAGTTATTTACTTTTACTTTTTTAATTTAGACTACTGCACGCGCGATTTTGCCAAACTTACATCAATGATATTGGATGACCGAAGTTGCAAAATTGTCCATTTGAAATCCCGGGAAGGTCCACATTAATATCAACATTTCGATGCAAGTACATAAATAACTCTACCTAATTCCGACCTCTGCTTATCACTTATGATATTGTTAAATGAAACTACTTATCACTTACAACATTGTTAATTGCTACCATTGATCACGTCTGTTTTTGGAAGGGATAGTGAGAAGCATATTAAACGACACATTTCGCGAACTATATAGTTGGTCCCGCGAATAGGTGGCTCGCCTATAGTCGCTTACTGGAGATTACTACTAACAGTAATGATTTACAGAGCCTTAAAATCAAACGAGTGTCCTGAGATAGAGCACCCTTGGGTACCCCCGATCACCCCCATGTATGTTTTGCAATTATTTTTTTTGAACTTGTCTTAATTTTCGACCTGAACTGTTTTTTCTCTTTAAATGTTCCATTCGTTCTCTTACAATAATGTTAGCATAAGTTGTATGAATGTATCTATGTATATATTTTTAATATATTATTAGCATGTAAGAGATTTGCTTTATATTTTGTTTTTATTTTTATTAGTAACACTTTTCTTGGACAACATTTATCCCGTACAACTATTTAGTTTACAACTGTTAGGGTTGGCTGGTAGATATCTCTTCTAGAGATAAGTCTACCTTTGTGCATGTTATTGTATATACCTCATGTAATACTTACAATTATTTTAGTGCAATAAAGGATTATTATAAACATATTATTTTATTTTGCCACTAACTCTGCACTTTCGCTTTACACTCGTTTTGGGACACCCTGTATGTATACTAACCTTCTCACCAAGCTCCCAAATGGACTGTACGCCATTACAACCAGCCCATTGGCTTGAGAGAACTCG
This sequence comes from Musotima nitidalis, assembly GCA_949126915.1. Classification (NCBI taxonomy): domain Eukaryota; kingdom Metazoa; phylum Arthropoda; class Insecta; order Lepidoptera; family Crambidae; genus Musotima; species Musotima nitidalis. The sequence continues at coordinate 9,534,067 of OX421441.1, read as the reverse complement.
ACTAACTCCTTTTGAATCATCGACGGGTGTATCTGAAAATTTAACATAGCTTTACTAAAACTGCTGTGTAGTACAAATATCACATTAGAATTGACAGTACAGCCCGCGCCCCATCATTAATTAAACAATGCCTTTGTATGGTTGGTATCACATTATCGGGTCTCAATCGAAGTACGCCATGGTGGGGGAGGGGGTGAAATACAGCAAATGCAGCGACGCATCGCTCGCAGTGTTCACTTTCTGTTCCTTATTTTCTTTTGTCTAAGATTGTATCTAAAGTGTTTTGTGTATTGTGCTTTAAGTGAAATTTCCTACAACTATATTAATAAACATACATTAACGCCTGTTTACCTGAAGGGGTAGGCATAGGCATCTTATACGCCGCACATTGCCATTTATATTGTCAGTACCATGTAATAAGTGGCGAGCCTAATATCAGCTCTTCTCACAGAGCGGTGTCTCGGAACTGGCACTTCGATTCACTTACAAGTAATTTTTTTTGCATGTAAGTGAATCTAAGCTTCGTGATTTCATTGTAGTAGAATTTCGTTTTTTTTTAAATTTATATTTTGTTTTGACGTTATCAAGTGCTATATAAAAGTTTATGAAATAAAGAACTTTTTACTTTTACTTTTATCATCATGATATCGTATGGCGTTGAGCTGCCTGAATCCTAATTTAAATTTCCAGTGTCAGTTGGCGTAGCCACATCTCAGCAGCAGGAGTCAGAGAGGAAGTTCTTCAAGACCACCGGGAAAAGAGTACGGCTGGCAATCGTTTACAACATGGACCATAGTTTGATCTGGCGCTCCACAATCACAGGCCGTAGAAAATAAAATAAAATATACTTTATTGTCTTTAAGATCAACATGATCATTTAGATTCGTCAAACATTTACACAAAATGGAAATTCCATATATTTTTTAACAACAATAAAAGAAATATGAGCGGTACCATAATAAAGAAGTAAAAGCAAATGGTTTCTTTGTCAGAATTTGTCAAGGTTTGTCAGTTTATCTGTCTGATGTGTTTTTTCTCAAGATTTGTCAGTCTGTCGGTGACTCTTATCGAGGGTATCTAGACTCTTCAATCCCCATTTATAAAGGTGGTGATTGGAACGTCCGCATCCTGTTCTGCACCTATTTAGCCAGACCCATAATTGACGTTGAGCACTTAAACCAGCAGGCTCCGATGCGGGATCCACTATTGAATGTTTTTGTATGTCATAGAAGGAGGCCCACGCCAGCTGCCACGCTGTCCTTAACTTTTACTTTACTTAATCGCTTACCGAGGACCGTAATGTTTCACAGACCCTCATTTTAGATTGCCACGTGCTAGATCTTCGTATGATCCTTTTAAATTACAATTACTTCAATAGAGAAGGTCACCCCAATTGTCGTATTTGTAAGATCTAGGTAAACCAATAAACAAACCCCGAGCCCAAGTGTAAGTCTAGAGCGCAACATATATAGGACTGCATCGACTGCTTTCCATCAGGTATGAGGCACATTAAAGAAAGCCTGGATGAAACTAGGTTGACAAAGAATACCTCAATCTGCAGCGCAGAAGGCTTTATAGTGCTCTCCTTCATGAGTCGTTGCAGCTGGCTCTGGTTAAAGTTGGACACTCCAATAGCCTTCACCAGACCGTTGTTGTACATCTCTTCCATCCCACGCCACGTCTCCAAGTAATCCACATCAGAAAACGTATGATCGTCCTAGAAAATTGATTCAAGTTAACTATCCACGTTTATAAACGTATCCTGGAAAATTAATTCTTAGGTATTTTTGACTAAACGTATTGTCAGCCACCGACTGTCAGCATGCTGTTATTTTAATTAAAATTCTGCAAGCGTATTTTTTCGGTGGCAAGGGTTCGGTGGAAAAGGAAATCCGTAGGAGAACTAGAGTGACCGACATAGCAAAGCGCGTTTGCAAGCTGAAGTGGCAGTGGACGGGGCACATAGCTCGAAGAACCGACGACCGATGGGGCATCAAGGTTCTTGAATGGCGACCACGAATTAGCAAACGTAGTAGAGGGCGGCCCCCCACGCGATGGACCGATTACCTGGTCAGGGCGGCGGGGAGCCGGTGGATGCAGGCGGCAAAGGATCGATCTACGTGGAAAGCATTTGGGGAGGCCTATGTTCAGCAGTGGACTTCAAATGGCTGAAATAATGATGATGATGATGAAGGGTTCGGTGTGAAGGAGAAGTTAAATATATATAATCATATTGCCCCCCCCCTAATTGGTTACATTATTTTGGGGGTATTTGCCCATAATCACCACCACGCTGGGCAGGCGGATTGGTGTTTGCAGTTGCAGCTAGTGTGCAGAATTACGCTGCTGCCTACGTAGGATATCTCTTCGTCAGCTTTTACGGCTCCTCGTAAGATGAAAGGGGGTGTATTCAAGGCTGGGGGCCTACCGGGGAATCTGCTCACAGCCACCTCTCATTCATGACCTTCAGTCCGTGACAGACCAATAGGTAAATGGAGAACGCCATTTTGTTTCGATTTCCATGAGTTCGGCGGTACGACAGAATCAATTCGAAATCCATTTTGCCTTATAATCGATTGCCATCGAACTCGGCGGTAGGCCCCCTGGTATGTGTATGAAATAGCGTAACGCAAGCACACAGTCAGTGGCTGTGATTCGTTCGGTCTGAATATTCCAATTCATGACACGAGGACTGAGCTTGATGAGACTGTTGCCCTATTCTGCTCTACTGAAGTGTTAAGCTCCTGCCCGCTGTGAATATTTATTCTCATCGGTACTTCGTCCCAGTGCCGTAACTAGGGCGGTGCCAGCAGTGCCCAGGCACAGGGCGCAGACCCTGGAGGGGCGCAGAAATAACCAGACTAGTATCTAGTTTTATCTCATGCATGGTGGCTAGTAGACGCGCCCTACTGTACCTGACCTGTATTATCAGAGACTGGTCAGAGCATTTTTTAAGGGCGCAGTTTTGAAAGCTCGCACCGGCTGCATAAAAGACTAGTTGCGGCACTGCTTCGTCCATAACTGAAATTCAGTCACATCTGGTGAAACCAGTAAGCAGTACCTGGGCCCTAAGCTTAAGTCTAGGGCAAACGGGATAATGCTAGGATATGATGATGATCCGATATATTGTTCACTACTGGACATAGTCCTCTCGAATGGTATGCCACTGAACTCGATCCTCAGCTCTTCGTTTCCCACTGCTCTGATCCTGACGTCAGCCAGGAATCCAGTAATGCAGAAATCACAAAGGTAAAATCTTGGATATAATTTGCTGTATACTCGTAAGACCCGATAGCAGATAGCAGGACACCACCTGTCTCTGCCAATATGCACTGGATCCAAGTGTTTGAGTATGACCTGAATCTCTCTTACCTTGGTTGTTGAGAGAAGGCCCGTGCTCACGCTCAGTAGTGGAACTTTTTTTTTTTTTCAAATAATAGCTTTGTGCGTTTAGCACATTTAGCCAGTTTCAAGTAAGAGATATATTAATAATATATAAATCATAGGAAATGGTAGTAAATAAGAATGAGCGATGATAAAGATGCCCTCCCCTAAACCCCTCGAGTCCTCAGTCAAGATGTGGGACTATACTGAGATCTCACCTGGACTCTTAAAGAGAATTTGAAAAGTGATGTTGCACTGTTTAGTTTATTGTTCGAACTACTTCATAGTCTCTGTTGAACCGGAGCTCTTATAACTGGGTATCCCTAGTTACACCAAAAGAAAATTGACAAATTATCACTTCCCAAATATTGTTTTGTAAAATTTCATTTGCCAAATTATTACTTGGCAAATAAACTCTTCACAAATAATTGTATCGTAAACGTAATGCTTTCCAAGTGAACGTTTCGACAATAACTCAGTTAGTAGTTATTACATATTTTACGCAAAATAAAATAAGCCAAATAATTCGTCTCGAAACTTTTCAAATAACCATTTCTATTTGCATCTTTACTATTAATACTAATCTACAAATATTGGCCATACATAAATCAACAGTAGTATTTTCTGCCGCTTCGCCGGCCGCTACTCGCGCGCTTTGTGGTCACTGTTCTAACCTAACCTAACCAATATGTATCTAAGCCTCACTCATCATCATCACGTTAATTTAAAATTATGAACACATATTAAACAAACATTCCTTATACTATTTTATTTTTAGTATATATTTAGTATTAATATCTTAGTTTGTGATTATTTAAAATAATAAACGTAAAACTTTATGTCCAAACAAATCATTTGATTAAATGTTATTTGTCTAAAGTTTGTTTGCCGTAATAAATTACTTGTTAAAAAACCTAATGCCATAATGTCATTATCCGTAGTAATATACCGCCGAGTAAAAATTTGACCAAATGAAAATTTGCGTAAATAAAATAATTCGCAACGTTGCATTGGTGTAAAAAAAGTTTGCTAAAATTTGTTTGGATTATAAATTTTTGTCAAAATAGTTTTGGCAAAACGGCAGGATCCCCATCCAAGGACTGACCTTTGTAAACTCTGCTTTACTTCGGCGATCGTTTCCGACCACCGAGCACCGCGGAGCTACGAGCGCTTCATGATGATGTAACACTTACGTTATGATATATAAACATATACAAACTTACGTTGATGGCCATGGGCCAGTGGATCAGATACAGGTCAACGTACTCCAAGCCCAACTTCTTCAAGGAATCCGCCAGAGCTTTTGCCACATCTGCTTTCTTGTGTTGGTTATTCCATAACTGTAAAAAATAAAGAAAAATAAGTACATACATTCACGCCTGTTTTCCCGAAGGGGTTGGCAGGCATTATACGCCCACACTTCGCCAATTATATAGTCGGGTACTGTTTTTCGTCAGAGCCTCGTTCGTTGATCGGCAGGTGCACTTGCAGGTGAGGTTGGCTTGGGCTCCTTAGGTCTTAGTAGGATCCCTGTACACCCCTCCCGACTGGTCACCACCTTGTCGTGGTGAGGGGGCTAAGTACCTCCCGGTAGGGCGCAGAAGGCGCTGGGAAAAGGTAACACTCAGAGATTGGCGTTTCTGGGTGCCCTCAGTACTGACTACCGGGGGGGAAACTAAGAGGGACCTGTGGAGGACGCAGCGGGCGGGCCAGGAGGGCCCGTCAAGCAGCGCCAGGAGGGTCTTAGTCAGCGGGGGCAGGGGGCCCCTGCTGTCTAACCTTGGACCCTCCGAAAAGTCGGCCACACACGCTACGGTCGCACAAGGAGGTAGGAGGGGCGCGTCCACAGCGTTGTCTCTCTGAGGAGGTCCTCCCGGTTTTGGTCCGGGGGACGTTAGCCGCGGGCGGGGTGTCAGAGCTGCAACCCAGGTACTGGCGCCCCGCCTCTTTCTCAACAAGCGGAAGCGTCGTCGGAAGATTTTTAGTGGGTATTACTGCTGGCGGTCGTGTCTGCCGGTGGTGAGTTCCACACATCTCTCTCGGTCCCCCTTTGGCCGGGAGACAGTGCGTAAATGCATTTTGTTACCGACGTAAATCAAAAAAATAAAGGGTCTGCTTACTGGTCTAAACAGATTTGGCAGAATTTCAGTTATTACACAGAGAGACTGCCGTCTTACCTCCACGACCTAGAGGAAAACATCATTATATGGTTAAACCAGCTGTGAGGATATTACAAGGCTCTGACATCCTAATAGTCCGAAAAGGCACGTCTGGTAGTTCAAAGAGGTGTGTTGGTACTGTTTGTGATTCTGGTCTGACCGAAAAATCTAGTTCCCTGCCTAATGCCTTGTCTGCCTGCCTGCCTGTCTTCTAAGGGTTGGTTGGATGCACAGGTACTCCTCAATGACCGATTTTATTAAAACAATGATACTGGCGGTTTATTTGAATACTATTCGAAATATTACAATATTTGGTTGCGTATATGGGTTTGGCTAGAGCGAAATCTTGATTGAAGTCAGCTGCCGGTGGTCTGCCGCCCCCTCTCCTCACGTCCCGATGTAGGCCATCTCTCGGTTTTTCGGTAAACTGCCGTTGCGGTACTAGTGCGATGTGATCGATGACCCACGTTGACGTGATAGTTCAGAAGGATGTGCATAGGGGGCGTCATGCCTTAACAAGTATATATTTGAGAATGCGATGCACTTTTTTGTATTTTTATATATATTTATTTTATTCATATTTTTCAATATTTCTTTCTTATTAATTTTACTTTTTTGAAATAAATTAATTCAATTTTTTTGTGTACTTATTCCCACAGTTTTTTTTTTTTTTTTAGTTTAATTTGTTTTGTAATTTAACGTACACTTGACCGCCACAGGACAGGCAGTGCCTAGTGTGGGGTTAATAGTAATCGCTGCCTCATGCCACATATTGCTTATTCTACGCTTGATTTAAAAAATTGTATATGTACATTGTAAGCATTTTCTGAATAAATATTTGTATTTGTATTGTATTGTATACACTAATGTATAAGCAAGCTTACTTACCTTAGTGGTAACACAAATCTCGTCCCTGGTGACGACTCCTTCGCTGATTTTCGCTCTGATCGCCTCGCCAAGTTCCTCTTCGGTGTCATAATAGGAAGCCGTGTCAAAATGGCGGTAGCCTAGGTCTATAGCTTTCAGAACTGCATCTCGGAGATCCTTGTTTTGAGGCTTGACTATACCAGTCTGTAAAGAGAATACATTGTGTAGCGACACCGTACAAGCGATGACCGGAACGTAAACGACAAATAAAAATCCTGAATCACGCAAACGAAATTCCTCAATCTCGTAAGTATATATACAACACCCAATTACATAAAAGCCTCTAGTTAAGTCCACTACTAAGCCTTTCCAATAGATTACATTCTATTGAGGGTCATCATCTCAGCTCATTAACGTCCCACTACTGAGCACGAGCCTCCTCTCACATATCAAGGTGTGAGGGTATTGGGTTATACTCCACCACGCGGACCCAGTGCGGATTGGCGGAGGCAGGTGTATGGCGTCCTGCTGTTAGAATTTTTCAAGCCGCCCATTAGGCATCTAACATGGCTTAACGACTACCACATTTAGTGATAACCGGGACCAACGGCTTAACGTGCCTTCCGAAGCACGGAAGCGCTCGATATCAAATGCCACACAAACGGTCACCCATCCACAGACTTACCTCTGTTAGCTCTGCGGTGCTCGGTGATCGTTTCCGACCACCGAGCACCGCAGAGCTACGAGCGCTTCCGTTGGTGATCGCAGTTCCAGCCAGTACACAGGATGTCGCTGCTGCCCATCATCCGGTAACATTTCTCTTCGTCGACTCTTAAGACTCCCCGTGAGATGCCATGAGATGCCATGTTAGAGGCCTCATGGGCGGCTTGAAAAATTCTAACAGCAGGGCGCCACACACCTGCCTCCGCCAATCCGCACTGGGTCAGCGTGGTGGAGTATGACCCAATACCCTCACACCTTGATATGTGTGAGGAGGCTCGTGCTCAGTAGTGGGACGTTAATGGGCTGTGATGATGATGATGATGAACTATATTATTGGCGACGAGTGTGCGTGTAATATGCCTTTGCCTACCCCTTCGGGGAAATAGGAGTAAATGTATGTATGTATGTTCGTCGTTTAGTCGCAGTTAATTAAAGCCAGGTCAATTAAAGCCCGTTACAGTCAAGTCAATTAAAACACCAATAAAGTAGTGGATACTTAACTATGAAATTTATAATTCACTGTAACATGCCATTTTTCTACACTTGTGTACGTTGACGAAGAAGTGATGTCTAAAAATCCACTATAATTACACTTGAGGCCTATAAAATTAAAGGCACGTTTAGCTCCTGTACCACCCGTATTTTATTATAAAGTATTGTATTGTTTTTATTTCAAGTAATTGATTGTACTTAATACTTTATAAAAACAATAAAGTACACGAAAATACTCTTAAAATAAATAAATAAATATTTCTGACAATTACACCAATTATTTAGTTCCAAGATAAGTATCATTAAGAACTTGTGTTATGGATACTAAACAACGGATAAACATACATAAATACCTTTTGTTTTTGTAAATATATACTTAATATACATAGAAAAACACCCAGACCAGAACAAATATTCATATTTATACACACAAATATTTGTCCTGTGTGGGAATCGAACCCTCGACCTCAGGAGTGGAGTGCGGGTATACTCGCCACCACGCCATATCGGTCGTCTTATTTAGCATGTTTTGGGATTTGGGAGTGGATTTTAATTTAAATATAAACTATAAAGAAACTGTGCAATTGTTTAGCAGATACTGATTGGATAGAAACCGCAAAAAGCAATAAAAATATGTTTTTAAACAAAATAATAAAGAAAAATAAATAGTACTTCATTTTTTATTGTGTACTTTCTTTTTCTTACCTATAATTACAGATGTACCTACTTTAACTGTCAAAAAAAAGGCAACCCTTTAAACCATAACATCGTAAAATGAGATAACTATGGCGCCATCTAGTTTAGTCAGTTGCACACACTTAACTCAAATACATAAGGTTCAATTTTATGGTGGGAATATATTTCCCACTGCCTGGTTAAGGGTTAACGTATCCATTTTAGTAACAAATGCATCTAAATCTCATGCTTAAAAGTCTTATAAATTCGATTTGTCACTAGTTTTGGAAAATAACATACTGCTTAGATGTGTCTTTTTCTGCGATGGCGGCAAAACTTACATTCTTTTTTCTAAATAATGGTTAGCACATAGCCAGTGTCAAGTAAAAGATATATAATTCATAGTAAATGAGATGAGTGGTGATACATGGTAAATGAGATGCAGTTAAGATGTAGGACTATACTGAGATACGAATGGACGTCTTGAGTGAATTTGAAAAGTGATGTTGCACTGTTTTGTTTCATTTACCAACACTCATGTACGTTTACAAACATTTAAAGGTTAATAATCCACCGTAATTTCACACTAACGTTCGAATATCACATTTTTTTTTAAAATAAAACAAAACTGTAGACATTATGCTTCACTTTCCCGCCAAGAAGTCAAACACCCATTAAACATCTGGCTAATATTGTAAAAACAGTTTTAGTACATAATAAAAGAGTTCTTATTCTTATACTGACATGAAGATTGTTTCTGTGTAAAAAATAAAAAAAAATATTGCTTACCCCATCAAAACCTAAATAGGTCCCAAGCGCTATAGGAGGAATCTCTTGCCCATTGTTTAGTTTCAATTTAATCTGCTGTTTTGTAGACGCCATCTTAAAAAAAAGAGTTTAGGTGATTAAATTATTTACAAACTAAAACCTTTTTTGTTTATATTATGATAGCTAGCCTTATTTGTAAGAACTTTAAACAAATAGTTGTAATTCTAGTTTTATTCAAACGATTAAATCAGTGCTTTTTGTAACAACTCACACAATATACTGAGGTAAACGACTTCGAAACGTTTGTTATATAATGTAAATAGGTTAATTAAGTATTTAGTACTATATACATTATTTATAATTATAAAAACACTATTCTACGTAATAAACTGCCTACTTAACAGCCGTACTTACAATGTTCTACAGATAATATAATGATATTAAAACGGTGTTCTTCGTATGACAGTACAAAATATACTGAACTAAACAGCCATAGAATGTTTTCAGATAACAATTTTATTAGTGTAAGTAGGTATTTAGATAAAGTCTAAAGTCGTATTCAGATTATAATGTCAAACTACCTTCAAAGACTGTTAAAAACTAGTGATGTTAAAAATGATAGTAATATCGATATCAATATCGATAACTATCGATATTGGTATCGATATGGCAAGGTCAACTGACCTTGATAAACAGACGATAGCGCAATAGTCCTAAAGAAAATATCGAATTGCTGCAATCGATCGTTAGTATCGAATGCAATAGTGCAAAAATAATTAAACTTTACATTTTTCAATCAATCAAAATCGTTTATAGCGAACACAGGTAACATGATAGGTGTTACAGTACAGTCAGATCTAGCTGTGGTCTGCCTCATCGGCGTACAATGAGTTGCGATTTTATAAAGCACGAAATCAGATTTTTATGGATTTTAAACCGACTTCCCAAAAAGGAGGTTATAATAGTAATAAGTACTAACAAGTCGTATTAAGTTGTATTACATTTAGATTAAGTTGTATTAGATTTTAAGACAATTTAAAAAAAAAGCAAGGTGAATTTCTTGAGGCATTGTTCTCAATCTCGTTGCCTTTCTGGAAGCCTCGTTAGAGTCACCGACAGACTGACTGACTGATGTACAATCCCCTCCCCTTTTAGAATCACGACATGCTGACTGACAGATCCCCCCTATAAGAGTAACCGACAGGATGACAAATCTTGAGAAATAATCCACAACAGACAAATAAACTGACAAATCTTGACAAATTCTGACAAAGAACTTTTATTTCCTGATTATAGTACCGCCCATATGTCTTTCATTGTGTTCAAACTTATGGAATTTTAAGCTTGTGTAAAAAAAAAACGAATATAAATGATCCTGTTGATCTTAAAGACAATAAAGTATATATATTTTTCTTATTTTTTTGTGTTTCTCGGACTTTGTCAAACGTTTATAGTGATAAGGCGTTGAAATAATCTCTGACATTATGATAGCATTTTTCTGAACTAGGGTGAATAGAGTGGAGGGGGACAATGGTAAGCGGACCATCACAGCAGACCTTCGACTGTCAGTGAGCAACAGTCGAACCTAGCGTACGCTGAATTCGCTATTTTTTTAGTTGGTGCAAATTTGCTGAAACTTTTTATAATTATAAAGTGTTTGAATTTATTTTATCATCATTATCCTCATTATCATCAACCCAAGTAAGTCCACTGCTGAATAAAGGCCTCCCCCCATAAATTTTCAGCGCCACCATTGTAGACCTCTGCATCATATCAGCCTTGCAAAGAACTGTAGAACATAAGCCTCCCCAATAGATTCCTTTATATTGGGGATATTTGCCCATAATCAGCACGCTGGGCAGGCGGGTTGGTGATCGCAGTTCCAGCCAGTACGCAGGATCACGCTGCTGCCCATCATCCGGTAACATTTCTCTTTGTCGACACTTTAGACTCCCCGTGAGATGAGAGGGGGTGGCACTATTCTTGGCCGGGCAGCACACGGCCTGCAGAAGGGTCTGCCAAGCAGCACACGGCACGACAGGCGGCCTGCAGAAGGGTCTCTATTCTAGAACTTATGTTTAATTCTCTATTGTTTCATTAGTCGATAATAATATTTTTTGAAGAATTCCAAAACTCGATACTATCGCTATGACAACAACACACATTTACTCACATCACTATTACTATCACTCTACACTATAATACCTATTATTGTCGGGCTTCTTGGCGGGAAAGTGAAGCGTCATGTCTGCAGTTTTTCGAACATTAATGTGTAATAATAACGCTGGATTATTAACCGTTAAGTGTTTATGAAAGTATATAAGTGTTGGTAAATAAAATAAAACAGTGCAATAAACACTTTGAATTATCTTAAAAAGTTTTTTATTGTAATTTGACACGTCATAATGACTACATCCTGCCTGATGGTAAGCAGCAGTAGATGCAGTCCAAAAAAAAATAGTCCATGTGAGATCTCAGTATAGTCCCACTTCTTTACTGAAAACTCAAGGGGTTTAGGGGAGGGTATCTCATTTACCATTTATCATCTTAATCACCACTCATTCTCATTTACTATGATTTATGTATTTTTAATATATCTCTTACTTGACACTGGCTAAATGGGCTATGCGCACGAAACCACTGTTTAAAAAAACATATATTGTCTGCGATTAGTACCTAAAAGTTTTCATAATAATTTCTATGTTAAGGAAGAGTACTCTTCTTAATTAATGTTCAAAGTATCACAAATTTTAGAAAATAAAACAATGCTGATATATATGGCATGCTTAAAGGAACATCGACACATTAAAAGATAGGTCAGGTTTGAATTACGTACTTATATAGTCTTTCTATTTCTTACTGAGATCGAATCAATGTTAATTAAACGTTTAAAATACAAGCAGAATTACTAATTAATAAATCAGTATCAATTTAATGCGCTCACAAGTAGGACAAGTATTCTTTAGAAGATCCTCTTTTGTGATGTCCCAAAAATCGTCTTTTTTGAGTTAAGCCACTATTCCATTAAGCATGCGATATATCGCTTTACTTTCCCGCCAAGAAGTTTGTCAATAGTTTTACGTAGTTGTCATTCCTTCTCATCCTCCTAGGCTCCCTGAGTGCTATTCAGCTACACATACGGACAGACAGAACGCGGAATAGTCGGCATAAATAGTCAACATAGTAAGGTTCTTAATTTCCAGCTTACGTCGTCTAATTTTAGAACTATACATTTGTTGCATCATCATCTCAGCCCATTAACGTCCCACTACTGAGCACGAGCCTCCTCTCACATACCAAGGTGTGAGGGTATTGGGTCATACTCCACCACGCGGACCCAGTGCAGGTTGGCGGAGGCAGGTGTATGGCGTGAGGCCAAGTCCAAGATCAAACTTGGCGACCTCGGCATCGCCTCGGTGCGGTTTCGCAAGGCGGCGACGGGGGCCCGGGTCCTCGAAATAGCAGGGGAGGCCCGGGACGAAAAGGCCGATCGGCTCGCGGAGCGCCTCCGCGCAATTTACGAGCCGGAGGACGTCAGGGTCTCCAGGCCAGTGATGCGGGCAGACATCCGCGTCTCGGGCCTGGACGACTCTGTTTCCAAGGAGGAGGTGGTGTCGGCGGTGGCGGCAGTAGGTGGCTGCGCTCCCGACCTTATCAGGCCGGGGGAAATAGGGAGGGCTACCTCTGCGGGGCTGGGGGCCATTGTGGTCTCCTGCCCCGTGGCGGTGGCGAAGAAGGTCGCCAGCGGGCGACTGTTGGTCGGATGGGTGTCGGCCGGGACGAGCCTGTTAGAGCCTCGCCTCGGTCGATGCTTTAGGTGTTTTGCACTGGGCCATCTCGGCGCCCAGTGCAGGTCTCCGGTCTACCGTAGCGAAAACTGTTTCCGCTGCGCTCGGCCGGGGCACAGAGCCCGCGAATGCTCTGCCCCCCCCCACTGCCCCTTCTGTGAGGAGGCTGGGAGGGTGGCCGACCATCGCCCTGGGGGTAAGGCATGCGCCCGGTCCCCCAAGGCCAAAAAGAAGGGCCCTGGCGAAGGCGTGCTGCCATCGGGCCCTACCGCCGCCACGGATCGGCCGGAGGAGGTTGATATGGAGACCCATTAATTAATGGCTCTCCGGCTCAACTTTCTCCAGGCGAACCTTAACCACTCCGCCGCGGCCCAAGACCTCATTCTTCAGGCCATGGCGGAGTGGCAGGTCGATCTGGCTGTGGCCGCTGAGCCCTACCGCGTCCCGGTCCGTTCAGACTGGGTCTGCGACGCGGACGGCTCAGTGGCCATTATTCAGCGTGTGGCGACGGGCACTCCCCCTCTTGTCCTCGTCGGGAGAGGGGGAGGTTTTGTAGCCGCTCGGGTCGGCGGGGTGGTGGTTGTGGGAGTCTATTTCTCCCCCAATCGCCCCCTCGTCGAGTTCGAGCGGTTTTTGGTTAGGTTGGGCGCAATAACCCGAGGCTCTTCTCGTCCCGTCATTGTAATGGGAGATCCCAACGCCAAATCCACGGCGTGGGGCTCCCGAGCGACTGACGGGAGGGGGACAGCCTTGGAGGAATGGGTGACAGAGTGTGGGCTGTCCATCCTCAATCGCGGTTCGGTGGACACGTGCGTGCGCCGCAACGGAGGGTCTGTCATTGACGTCTCGTTTGCGGCGCCCTCTCTCGCGCGTCGTGTCCACGATTGGAGGGTGCTGGGGGATGTGGAGACATTGTCTGATCATCGCTATATCAGATTCAGTGTCTCCACATCGGTGCCAGCGCCCAGCGGAGGTGTTGGAGAGCCGCGATTGGACGGCCCACGATGGGCGATCAAGCGCCTCGACAGGTCATTGCTGCGGGAGGCAGCCCTGGTCGAGGCGTGGACACGGGAGCCACCGCTGGTGGACGTGGAGGGGGAGGCTGTAAGGGTGTGCGAGGCCATGGCGCGTGTCTGCGACATGGGCATGCCCCGTGTTCGCGCCCCCCCACGCAAAACCCAGGTCTACTGGTGGTCGTCGGAGATCGCCCAGCTCCGCCGAGCCTGTGCGGTGGAGCGGCGCCGCTATCAGAGGTGTCGCGGAAGGAGAATCCGCGACGAAGCCGAGTTGGATCGGCTCTACGCCGTCTACAGAGAGGCGGTGAGGGCCCTCCGCTGGGCCATTAGTCGGTCCAAGGCCGCAGCGTGGGACGAGCTGCTGGAGGCTGTTGAGGCGGATCCATGGGGCAGGCCGTACAAGATTGTTCGGCAAAAGCTCCGAGCGTGGACCCCTCCGGTCTCCAGCAGTCTCGAACCGGCGGTACTCGGTAGGGTGGTTGAGGCACTGTTCCCAGATAGGGGGACCGACTTCGTTCCTCCCACTATGGCGGCGCCGGAAGTCACCCGTGACTCGGGCACTGAGGATGTGCCCGAGCTCACCGAGGAGGAGGTAGGAAGGGCCGTGCTACGCCTGAGGGGTAAAAGCACGGCCCCAGGTCCCGACGGCATCCCGGCGAGGGCGTGGGACCTGGTGTTGAGCGGGGAGGAAGCGCCTTTTCTTCCCCGCGTGACCTCCCTCTTTGATAGGTGTCTGCGGGATGGGGTTTTCCCGCGGCGCTGGAGGGAGGGCCGATTGGTTCTCCTTCCCAAAGAGGGACGTCCGGCCGATGACCCTTCCGGTTATCGGCCCATCGTGCTGCTCGACGAGGCGGGCAAGCTCCTGGAGCGTGTCATCGCCAACCGCCTCGTCGAGCACCTGGAGGAGGTCGGACCAGATTTGTCCGACCTCCAGTTCGGGTTCCGCCGCGGCCGATCGACGATTGACGCGATCGGCCGCTTGCAGGACCTGTCGGAGAAGGCGGTGTCCCGGGGTGGGGTGTTGATTGCGGTGTCGCTCGATATCGCGAACGCTTTCAACACCCTGCCCTGGCCAACGATTATGGAGGCGCTCCGATTCCACGAGGTGCCTCCATATCTGCGGAGATTGTTGGGGAGCTACCTGTCGGAGAGGGCGGTAGTCTTCCCAACGATGGGAGGGGGAGGCTGTCGTCGGCGTATGGTGTGCGGTGTTCCGCAGGGGTCTGTCCTAGGACCACTCCTGTGGAACATCGGATACGATTACGTTCTGCGCTGTGTGAACCTGCCCGGCGTGGACGTAATCTGTTACGCCGACGACACCCTCGTAACATCCTGGGGTTCTGACCTCCGGGATGCGAGAGTTTTGGCCACCGTCGGCGTCGCGGCGGTGGTCCAGAGGATACGGCGGCTGGGGCTCGAAGTGGCACTGCACAAATCCGGGGCTATCGTTTTTCATGGTCCCCGGAGGCGGCCGCCTGCGGGCTCCAGTATTGTGGTAGGAGGAACTCCCATCCCTGTCGGGAACACGCTAAAGTATCTCGGCGTCCTTCTCGACAGCAGATGGGACTTCGAACCTCACCTTCGGCACCTAGCACCGAGGTTGGTGAGCACGGCGGGAGCTCTATCTCGCCTGCTCCCCAATCTCGGGGGGAGTGGCGGCAGTTGCCGTCGCCTTTACATGGGGGTGGTGCGATCCATAGCCTTGTACGGGGCCCCAATTTGGGCGAGCTCCGTATCGGGTCGCCATCGACAGGTCCTGCAACAGTCGCAGAGGGTCATGGCGAACCGTGTCGTTAGGGGGTATCGCACCATCTCTGTGGAGGTGGCTTGCGCACTCGCCGGGTCGCTGCCGTGGGACCTAGACGCCTTGGTTCTCTCGGCAGTGTTCTGGCGAGGCGCGCATTTCCGGAGCCAGGGTCTCCGCCCCGCACCGGACACTGTGGTGCGGTGGCGTAGAGACGCTCAGAGGCAGGCTCTGGGCGCATGGCGGCGGCAGCTTTTTCGGAGCGCCGAGTTTCGTGCCGAAGGATCGAGGCGCCGTATCCTCGAGGCGGTCGGGCCCATCTTGGAGCGATGGGTCGGCCGTCGGTGGGGGTCGATGACCTTCCGGCTCACGCAGGTACTTTCCGGGCACGGGTGCTTCGGGAAGTATCTGTGTGACGTCGCCGGGGGGGAGTCGACCCGGTGTTGCCACCATTGTGACTGCGCGGAAGACACCGCGCAGCACACTTTGGTGGCGTGCCCTGCGTGGGCGGGGCCGCGGTCGACGTTGGCCGCGGCCCTGGGTGGAGTGGCTCTCTCGCTGCCGACCATCATGCAAAAGATGGTCGACAGCGAGACGGCGTGGGAGGCGATGGCCTCCTTCTGCGAAGTGGTGATGTCGCAGAAGGAGGCCGCGGAGCGGGAGAGGGAGCGGGACCCGCTCTCTCTTCGGCTACGCCGTTGGCGCAGCGGGCGGGCCAGGAGGGCCCGCCCGGCCGCGCCTGGGGGTCTTGGGCGGCGGGGGCAGGGGGCCCCTTCCGTCTAGCTATAGACCCCCCAGAAGTCGGCCAGTCACGTCATGGCCGCAAAAAGAGGTAGGAGGGGCGCGACACACTGCGCCTCTCTGAGGAGGTCCTCCCGGTTCTGATCCGGGGGACGTTGGCCGCGGGCGGGGTGCCAGAAACTACAAATCCCCTGGTGCTGGCCCCCCGCCCCTTCTTCAACAGCGGTGGGCGTCGTCGGAAGATTTTTAGTGGGTAGGACTGCGGCGGTCGCGTCTGCCGCAGTGAGCCCCACACCCCCTCCCGGTCTCCCCCTTTTGGCCGGGAGACAGTGCGTAAATGCATTTTGTTACCGACGTAAATCAAAAAAAAAAAAAAGGCAGGTGTATGGCGTCCTACTGTTAGAATTTTTTAAGCCGCCTAATGAGGCCTCTAACATGGCTTAACGACTACCACATTTAGTGATAACCGGGACCAACGGCTTAACGTGCCTTCCGAAGCACGGAAGCGCTCGACATCAAATGCCTAACGGTCACCCATCCAAAGACTGACCTCTGTAAACTCTGCTTTACTTCTATGATCGTTTCCGACCACCGAGCATCGCGGGGCGACGATATTTGTATACTTAAATCAAATATAATTAGTAGCTAAGCAACTTACATAAACTACCTTAACTTAAAACTATAAATAGAAGATGTCTTCCAACTGTGGGCCCATAAGTACTGTGCCAAGAACGCTGGCAACATTTCCTCTTTGGACTGCCAGGCCAATACGCTGGCATCAGTGGCTGCCTACTTAAACAGATTGTTTATGTACAGAATTCCTAAAACTATAAGATAACTTTGTTTATTATTAACTTGTTCCGGGCTTTGTTTATAAAACTTGTGGTCAGTGGCTGTGAGTAATTTGACTTCTAATTATTTATTTGAGATAATACATAAATATTTTCTGACAATTACACCAATTATTTAGTTCCAAGAAAAGTATCATTAAGAACTTGTGTTATGGATACTAAATAACGGATAAAAATATTTAAATACCTTTTTTTTGTAAATAAATACTTAATATACACAGGGAACGCCCAGACCAGAACAAATATTCATGTTCATGCACACAAATATTTGTGCTGTGTGGGAATCGAACCCACGACCTTGGAGCGGAGAGCGGGTATACTCGCCACCACGCCATATCGGTCGTCAATATTATGTTGTAGGTTATGCTTTTAATTTTTTGATTTCATTTTAATGATTGTTTTTTTAATTTTTCTTTCTTTCTGATGCATCGCCCTTTTGACAGTTAACATTACATATGTTGTTGTTATTATTATTATTTTTAAATATTTTTGATTTGTTATTTGTAACTATTTGATCTAATTGTTTATATAATGTTATTTTGTCTATAAAAAATATTATTTTTCTTATACATATGCCTTAGATGGTTATGTTATTGAAATATGCAGTTCCCGCGTTACGTCATCACCAAACGTATCGTGTGTACAAATGTGCCTGTGTGGGAATCGAACCCACGACCTTAGGAGCACAGCGCATCTCTGTATCATAGAGTGATTACGACGCCACATCGGTCTTCAAAAGAAAACTATGAAGCACTCGACATAAATTGTGATACAAAAACTGTCATTCAAGGACCAACCTCATCAACGCAACCCCTCGGCCAAAGGGGAACCGAGAGGGGAGTGTACGGCTCATTGCGGCAGACGCTACCGACGACGCCGACAGCTGTTGAAAGGGCGGAGGTCAATTCCTGGTTTCGGAGCGTTTGACACTCCGCCCACAGCCAACACCCTCCCGGATAACATTGTTGCTACATTTTATTTACTGTCATTACCTTTTTTTGAATTACGTCGGTAACAAAATGCATTGACGCACTGTCACAAGGGGGACCGAGAGAGGTGTGTGGGGCTCACCACCGGCAGATACGACCGCCAGCAGTAATATTCACTAAAAATCTTCTGACGACGCCCGCTGCTTGTTGAGAAAGAGGTGGGGGCCAGTACCTGGGTTGCAGCTCCGACATGCCCTACCGGGAGGTACTCAGCCTCCCCACCACGACAAGGTTGAGACCAGTCGGGGAGAATCTAACCATAGACCCGCCGCGATAACGGCCACGCACGCCATGGTCACACAGGAAGGGGGGGGCAGGGTAGGCCACAGAGGGCGCTAGGGAAAAGGTAACACCCAGAGATTGGCGACTCTGGGTGGGCACCCAGTAGTAGTACTGACTATCGGGGGGGAAACTAAAAGGGACCTGCGGAGGGAGCAGCGGGCGGGCCAGGAAGGTCCGTCAAGCAGCGCCAAGAGGGTCTTGGGCATCGGGGGCAGGGGACCCCTGATGTCTTATCATGGACCCCCCGAGAAGTCGGCCACGCACGCTATGGTCGCACAAGGAGGTAGGAGGGGCGCGTCCACTGCGTCTCTCTGAGGAGGTCCTCCCGGTTTATGTCCGGGGGACGTTGGCCGCGGGCGAGGTGTCAGAGCTGCCACCCAGGTACTGGCCCCTGCCTCTTTCTCAACAAGCGGCGGGCGTCATCGGAAGATTTTTAGTGGGTATTACTGCTGGCGGTCGAGTCTGTCGGTGGTGAGTCCGACACTCCTCTCTCGGTCCCCCTTTGGCCGGAGACAGTGCGTAAATCCATTTTATTACCGACGTAAATGAAAAAAAAAGGGTCTATGGATAGATGAAAAAGGCCCCTGCCCTCGCCGCTTTAGAACCCCTGGTGACCTGTGTGAGCGTTGCTTCACTTCACTGATCGGTTTTTAAATAAATAATTTTAAACTCACCGGCGTAAAAACACACAAAAACACAAACACGCAAGTATGCTTCATCCCGACAGATAACTTAATGACACAGATAACTTAAATCGACTTTATTTATAACCATAATATACCTAACTTATTTTTATATCAATGTAATAATTACAACTTATCGAAAGAGATTACAGCACCACCAGCTCTCAATTCATCATCATATCAGCCTTATAAAGTTCACTGCTGAACACAGCTCTCTGTCCATAACCAGCTCGCTGGGCAGGCGGGTTGGTGATCGCAGTTCCAGCCAGTACGCAGGATGACGCTGCTGCCCATCATCCGGTAGCATTTCTCTTCGTCGACTCTTACGACTCCTCGTGAGATGAGAGGGGGTGGCACTGTTCTAGGCCGGTACCACTGCACCATCCACACTCCACACCCATACCTTCATACTGATATAATAAATATAAAATAAAATAATGTTTATTTTTCTCAACACAAACAATAGGTACATTAGCAGTATGTAGATGATTATAATAATTATATTACTTTATACCAGGGTTTCCCAACCTTATTTTCGTCGATCCTCCCGGGATTAAAAAAAATGTTTTCATGCCCCCCCTATAAATTTTGCAGTCTAATAAAACTCGCATTATTTCAAAAACATTTATTTGTTTTGTAACTTCTACAAAATTAAAACCGATTTTTTTTAATCAACGTAGTTTATAAGATCTTATAAGAGAAAAATAGATAAATATACTAATGAGATGCTTAAGCTGGCATTCTCTGTACCAGTTGGTCGATCCTAGGTTCAGTTTAATCATCGTGTAATACACCTTTATTATAACTTCCTGACTTATCCAATCGCATGCGCTTAAGTGATTCTGCTTTAGAAGAAAAAAACTCTTTCTACTTCGAAATCAGAGTCGGATGTTGCTGGTTAATCATTAATTATTAATGTGACATTATTATGATATAATGTCACATTAATGATTAACACCACCATCATAGTGTTTACTTAACACATTTTATAAATTTTCCTTTCGAAAACACAAACGTCTCGCGCCCCCCTTGACATACCTTTACGCCCCACCAGGGGGGCACGCCCCCCTGGTTGGGAAGTCCTGCTTTATACAATACAAGCAAAAGTAACTCTGTCTGTCTGTCTCGCTTTCTAACTAAAACTACTGAACTAACAAAGTAAAAAGTTACATATTCATTCATTCGTCAAGTCAATTGTGAATAAAAAAACTTATCCACGACAGAATAAACGTGACGGCTTATAACCTTTTTTAATCTTTATCAATCAGATGACTTTTTAATCTATGGACATCGTGTTGTCAAGGTTTTAGTGGTCCTAACATGTATGGGTTATGGTTGAAAATCCAGGCCCATAGTATGAGAGTGCCGGATATAGTCTTGCTGGTTTGTTTGCAAACAGTTCTAGTGCTGCTGATATGAAGTACAATTGTGAACAGATTTCTTTTGGAGCAAATTTTCAATCTCCAGTAATATTTTTATCATGGGTTATTTGAACACAAATAAATAATGATATTGCATGGCATTTTTTATCAACTTATGCAATTATAATTATATATTTTTTTATTTATGCAGTATTTTTTTATTTCTTTGATATTAATTCAAGTTACACTTTGAGCGTGGTGACCGATAAGAAAACAAATTTTAGCCACCCGATACAACCAATGCCACCTAAAGGCGGGTTGCTGAACTAAAGAGACAAGCGTGATATTTCAAAAAGTCATTAAAAGTTCTGCTATTTATCGATAGATGGAACTAAAAACTAAAAAGTATCACCGCTGTGCCGGTCGGCAAAAGAGTTGAAAAAGAGGCGGGGGGCCAGTGCCTGGGTTTGTAGCTTTTGGCACCCCGCCCGCGGCAAACGTCCCCCGGATCAGGACCTCCTCAGAAATGTTTTGATCCTACCTCAACTCCACATTGAGACAAGATTGTCAACTGTGTGCTCTCAGCGAATACTCTTGAAAAGCTGATTATTGTTGGGAACACTGAAGGCAAGCGACCTTAAGATCACTTACTAAGAAGATGTACTATTCTGTCGTGAGGGAGGTGCTAGACAAGAACCGATGGAAGCAGATCGTCCGATTCCAAAATGGACCCCATGCTGACCACGATTCTCAGATAAGAAGGACCGACTACATAGAGAGATGGCTTGGGTGATAATGAGGAAGCATAGATCAAAAGATTTCCAAAATTATTAATAAACTAGTTAACACATCTCTCCACCCACAAGTACTTAAAAAAACAACTCGTCAACCATTTTTTTTCTCACACCAATTGCATTTTCCTAAACACACTTTGTTCCAAATCGGCACACACAGTCGCAGCGTAGTCCCAAAGTAGTCGCCTGAGATGTGTTAGTGGTAATTTAGGCATGACTTGGTATAATATATTGGTCGTGTTAGTAGTTTTAGTGGTTGTGGAGGCTGGGCCGGCTACTGATAGTTATAAGGATCAGTGTAAGTTAATTTATATTAATACATGCGTACACAATATCAACTAAATCAAATCGTACTAAACACCAAAAATACAAACTCATTCTCCAAATTCCCAATAAGATTGTAGGTCAATTTTGTTTGACGTACAATACACTGCGTACTGCTGTACATCGGTGATCGTCCGAGCATCGTAGAGCTACGAGCACTTCACAAGACAGTACCTACTTTTTAATAAGACATTCTAGTCAAGTTTGGCCCAATAAAGCTAATATGAATGTCAACTTTAAATCCATTCCGTGCCCATTTTGCAATTTTTAAGTCCAAGTTTAATATATACAAGGTTCATAGGGTTCCTACCAAGACCTAAGGAGCCCAACCTCACCTGCAAGTGGTGCACCTGCCGATCAACGGACGAGGCTCTGGCGATCATAACAATGCCCGGTAAGCGGCGAAGTGTGGGCGTATATGCCTCTGCCTACCCCTTCGGGGGAAAAGGCTTGAATTTATGTATGTATGTTTAATATATAACTTTGTCAGCAGTTTGCACCGACCTTCGCACCATGAAGAAGCACCCAGCCTACACGGAGTGGGCTGACGCATACTCCTGCACCAGGCACCGCTGTCAGCCAGGGGGCAGGAACCTAGCCATTTACACTGTTGGGTAAGTCTTTCATCATCATCAGCTCAGCTCATTAACGTTCCACTACTGGGCACACATACTTCACCACGCAGGCCCAAAGCGGATTGGCGGAGGCAGGTATCTGGCGTGCTGCTGTTAGAGTTCATCAAAAAATATTTATATTCCTTCATCATCTCAGCTCATAAACTGAGCACGGGAATCAACTTGAGAAAGATTAATGTTCTTAACCACGCTAACCATTGAACTGATTCGGCATTCAAACTTCAAAAAATCTTAATTTCATAAACTATTACATATTAAAATGTCATAATTAAATAGAAACAAACACTGAAATCACGAAGACTCAAAAAAAAATCCAAATATAAAATATATTTTGAGCGAGTAAATCTAAGTGCAACCGCGACAAGTGCAATCACCGCTATGTCGTAGATGTGGAGACGAAGAGGAGTCTATGGAACACCTGCTGTGTTCCTGTGACTCTCTGGCTGCTTGCCGAATGGGTCTCCTAGAGGTGGCCTACCCACAGCCAAGAGACAATTGGCTCCAATCTGCAAAGACTGTCATAAAGATAATGGCAACAATATTTGGAGATTTGGAGTGAAAGGCAAGGGAATGCACAAAAGATCCGACATAAGGGTCAAAGTGCGCCACGAACAGTCTGTGGCCACCGCGATAAGATAAGAAGATAAGTGCCATCGCTCTGTGAGATGAATTGTCAAGAAACTTACAGGCTCTGTAAAATTAGTAATTGATTACGTACTTCAATTACATTAACATTGATCGACATAGTCAAAAGTCAAAATCATTTATTAAAGTTTGGCTCTTAAGAGCTCAAGAAGATAAAAACTTAAAAACTAGCGCGTTCATTCACTGCGGGCGGGAGCTTGATCGTAAAAGAACGGACAAGAAAATCGTCAAGGTTTGTTGTTTCTCCCGCCAGTTACAAGAAAATATACTAAGTAATAAAACAATTTGACAAGTCTACAAAAACCTGTGTTCTGCAGTCACAAGATTAAAGATAAAAGAAGAAAATAACTCTTATTTAAGTTATACGAGCATGATTACGAATAAACATAGTAGACATGAGCAGACCAGTCCCCACTGGCGGCACCCGTTCACAAGTATAATGCATGAACCAGATAAAAAGAACTTTGATGATGTAAACGATGCCCTTGCAGAGCTGCTTCGTTGGTTTACTGTTAACAACTTACAGCTAAATGCTAAAAAAACGAAATGTATTAAATTCACTGTATGAACCGTAAGAAAAGTTGAAACTAATATCATTATTGAAGGTCAAAAATTAGATTTTGTAGATTCTACTGTTTTCTTAGGCATCACTATGGACGAAAAACTTCAGTGGGGTCTACATACTGAAACTCTTGCTGGCAAACTTAGATTCGCAGCTTATGCCATTCGCAAAATTCGCCGGTATACTTTAGTTATTTTCATAGCCTAACGTCATACGGTATTCTTATGTGGGGACTAGCAGCAGATATAGAAACAATTTTTATTTTACAAAAACGGGCTATAAGATCTAAAGAGAAAAGTTGAAATAAATTGGTATCTTGACTGTAGCCTCTTAATACATTTACAATTGTATAATATTAATTATAAGACTAAACATCGGAAGCTATCACAACTTTAATACTAGGAATAGAGGTAAATTGCTAAAGTCTTTTTTCTATTCCTGCAACAAATTACACAACATTTTAACAAGATTCCACAAGCAAGTGATGGATTAAAAATATCTTTGTAACAGCTCCCGCGCTACTATAATTTCCCGAAAAATCGAGAAACTACACAACACGACACGTGTTTCGCCCTTACACAGGGCATCTTCAGGTAAGATAGGAGCCTCAGAACAACGATGTCTTCACGACCAACGCTGAAACGAGAGTAAACTAGTAACTACTAGTGTTAACTAGTACTAGTAGTTTGACTCTCGTTTCAGCGTTGGGAATTATTACAAAGATATTTTTAATTCATCACTTGCTTACAATGGATTTCCGCAAAGTAACGCCTGAATCAATAAATTATTTAAGATTCCACAAGTTATTCTAGATTTGCCCCTAGCAAAGTTCAAACAAACTGTTCAGAAATCACTTACCAAGAAAGGGTATACACTGTTAATGAAAACGTTAGTGACAAAAACGCTTGGTTGTAACATTTACAATGTTGAAGTTGTGTTTTGCGGCCCTCTTTACATAAACTCAATCTAGTACTTTGAAGTGGCATTGTCTTAATTATTTTTTAATTTTAAATAAAACTGCTTGTAAGCGATTTAACGATTTATTTATAATTGTTTTGAAGGCTGCAGAGATTAAGTGATACCATATGGTATACTACTTTACAGTAAAAGGATTTGTGATTTGCAGTTCTTTTAATA
Organism: Musotima nitidalis; assembly: GCA_949126915.1. Lineage (NCBI taxonomy): Eukaryota > Metazoa > Arthropoda > Insecta > Lepidoptera > Crambidae > Musotima > Musotima nitidalis. Next base: position 9,509,447 of record OX421441.1, on the reverse strand, counting down.
TTTGTGAAATTTTAATTTTAGTAAAATTCCCTTTATCCTGTAGCTTGAGTATGTTATGCTCATTTAAATGTTTCTGCGTTGGTGGCGTCATGTGTCGGGTCGTCACATTCCCTAAAATATGGTCCCCGCCAGAGGGGACTGGTCTGCTCATTTCTACTATTTTTATCCTTAATTATGTTCATTTTGCTATTTCTATAGAAAAAGTAGTAGTGAAATATACAATAAGTTGTCTTTTACTTTAATTGACCTTAGTTTTCAGAATTTAACAGTAAGTTGTTTCGCTGGCTCAAACTGAAGTGCTTTTATTCAGTCCAGGAAAAAAGAAGTTATGTAACACTTCTAATGATTTTATCTGACATTTTATTGTGACCATAATTTTTGACATTCATACGCCCTGCGTTGGCAAGATAGTAATAGAACTTTAAGAAATTGTTTCAAGTTCCCTGCAACATTATCTTTTATGAATAAATATTTTCATTTTCATTAAGGAGTGAGAGCTTAATATATTTTTTATCTTTTCATTCAATTTTGTGACTGCATAACGCAAGTTTTTTTTTTTTTGTAAACTATGTTTTTACTTAGTTTAAGTACATTTGTAACTGGCGGGAGATAAAACCAAACTTGACGATTTTCTTGCCCGTTCTTTTACGATCAAGCTCCCGCCCGCAGTGAATGGGCGCATAAACTTTTAAGTTTGACCTTCATAAGAGCTCTATTGAGCCAAACTTAAATAAATTATTTTGAATTTGACTACATTGGGGGCTTAGACAAAATTTGCTTTTGATAAACGATCAATCATGGACGTTTGCAATACCAGAGGAGCACTACTTTTCAAACTGGCCAATCGTCGCTCATCCCACAACGTACGTGGCTGTTAAAGTGTGTTTTTAGCCGTGTTTGTACCGTGATTATTTCACGATATGCAGCATCTTAATTTTTTTGTACTGAATCGGCTGCTTACCGTCAGGATGTAGTCACTATGACGTGTCACATAAAAAAAAGTTTATGTGAAAAGTCCCGTACAACACTTCTAAGCAGACTTCTTGGCGGGAAAGTGAAGCGTCATGTCTGCAGTTTTGTTTTATTTTCTATAATTTGTGATATTTCTAACATTAATGTGTAATAACGGTGGATTATTAACCGTTAAGTGTTTGTGAACATACATGAGTGTTGGTAAATGAAACAAAACAGTGCAACATCACTTTAAACATTTTCTCAAGGAGTCCATTTGAGATCTCAGTATAGTCCCACATTTTTACTGAGGACTCAAGGGGCTTAGGGGAGGGTATCTCATTTACCATTTATCATCTTTTTCATCACTCATTCTCATATACTATGAATTATCTATTTTACTATTGATATATCACTTACTTGACACTGGCTAAATGCGCTGGACGCACGAAGCCATTATGTAAAAGAACTTCTAAGGTTTGCGGATGAATTCCCTGCCGCTGGCCGTTGGCATCATCTCAAATCATTGCTTGGAACATTCCATTATACAAGCTGTGTGTGTTCTAAACACACAAGGATTTCTTGTAGCTTTCGTTTCGGGACTTTTTAGCGGGGCGTAAAACGTAATAAGTGGGATCGCTTGTTACAGTGATATTTTCATGGTATGGCAAGCATTTCTTTTTGTATTGCATCTAAATAAAATATACTTTACTGTCTTTAAGATCAACATGATCATTTAGATTCGTCTCAAACATTTACACAAAATGGAAATTTCATATATTTTTTTAACAACAATGAAATAAATATGAGCGGTATAGAAGTAAAAGCAAATAAGTTCTTTGTCAGAATTAGTCAGTTTATCTGTCTGTTGTGATTTTTCTCAAGATTTGTCAGTCTGTCGGTGACTCTTATCGGGGGTATCTGTCAGTCAGCCTGTCGTGATTCTAAAGGAGGGAGGGGATTGTCTGTCAGTCAGTCAGTCTGTCGGTGACTCTAACGAGGCTTCCAAAAGGCAACGAGATTGAGAAGAATGCCTCAAGAAACTCATCTCCGCTTTTTTCAAATTATACTGTCAGGCCGTAGTCTTTATCGACGTGTGATGAAAAAATTTTTGTTCTTTCCCAGATGCAAGCGCGTGGAGGCTCCAGAGTCGGCCATAGAATGCGAGGAAGTGGTAGAAGACACCAATATGCAGTTCCCCTACTGCTGCACCAGGCTCAGGTAAGGTTTAAGGATTGTTTTCCCTTTTACCTGGGTTCGATGTCCAGATGAGAAGAAAAATCAGAGTCAAGTATTTCCAAAAATACAATTTTAATAAGTTGGCAACCAATATTGCGTGGTGGCAAGTATATCCGCACTCTGCTCTTGAGGCCTTGGGTTCGATTGCCTCACGAACAAATCTTTGTGTGCATAAACGTAAATATTTGTTCTGGTCTGGGTGTTTTCCTATGTATATCGGGTATGTTTTTACGAAAATAAAATATAAGTAAATTTTTCTTTAATCCGTTTTTCAGTATCTTGTGGATACAAGACACAAGTTCGTCCTGAACTATATAATTGTCGAATTGTCAAAAAATTATTATTTATTGTTTCTAAATAAAAGTTAAAAGCGCTAAAGGCAATCTAAAATGAGAAGCTTCAAACCATATTTTTCTATAAATTATTCTTTTTTTTTTAAAGATGCCTGGTAGTTGTCAGAGGAGAGGTCTGGACTCGCGTGCTGGGACAGCCGTGGGAAACCCTGCCCGCTGCACCCTGGAGTCATATGTACAAGATGAAGAAACCCCCACCAGGGGACCATACCTTTTTACCCAAGTAAATGAAACAAGATTAAAATTGGTGCTGATGGTCAGCCTCAGCTCCAGTAAGCTCAAACAAAGCCATTTGACTAAGTTGCAGAATCTTTTGGAAGAGTTACTGTGGCTCTAACACTTATAGGGTTAAAAAAAGAATGAAAATGATTTTTCGTCCAAAAAGAAATCCAAGACAAAAATATGCAGTTTTTATTCAATACCAACCTAAATTCTCAGAGCGACGGTTAGTTATTTAAATGACGTAGACTTTTCCAACTTTTGGAGGTGCGATTTTAAGCACCTTAGCCTTCTTTTTTTCGGGTGGAAGATCAACTATTGACCTTCTCTCAGTGAAATTGGGCGGAGGGGTGTCAGACTTTTACTGACTAAAAACCATACATGTTCCTTCTTGAGCCTGCTACGTCCCGAGACCGCGGTAACCCATTCGAACAGTCCCGGCAGGCTTGACCCCCCACCCCCCCGACTGGTCTCCACCTTGTCGTGGTGGGTGGCTGAGTACCTCCCGGAGGCCGGGAAAAGGTAACACCCAGAGACCGACGACTCTGGGTGCCCTTAGTACTAACTACCGGGGGAGAAATTAAGAGGGACCTATGGAGGGCGCAGCGGGCGGGCCAGGAGGGCCCGTCAAGCAGCGCCAGGAGGGTCTTAGGCAGTGGGGGCAGGGGGCCCCTGCTACCTAACCGTAGACCCTCCGAGAAGTCCGCCACACTGGCTATGGTCGCACAGGGAGGTAGGAGGGGCGCGTCCACTGCGCCTCTCTGAGGAGGACCTCCCGGTTTTTGTCCGGGGGACGTTGGCCGCAGGCGGGGTGTCAGACGCTGCAACCCAGGTACTGGCCCCCGCCTTTTTCTCAACAAGCGGCGTCGGAAGATTTTTAGTGGGTATTACTGCTGGCAGTTGCGTCTGCCGGTGGTGAGTCCCACACACCCTTTCGGTCCCCCTTTGGCCGGAAGGTAGTGCGTAAACGCATTTTGTTACCGACGTAAAAAAAAAGGCTTCCCCGGGGTTCCCTCACAGTGCTGACATCTCTGTAAAGCGCGCGTGGAGCACCTTTGGCTGTGCTTAGCATTTCAAGACAATGAAAAATCTACTGTCTCCCGGCAGTCGTACGCCATCTCACTAATTAACATTTAGATGAGAATTTTTAGACTTTTGTACCGGTTATTGGGTTCCTACTCGGGTTACCGAGAACGATTTAATTTCTTCTGGTAAAAAAGAACCGTTAAAGAACGATTGTTATTTTACTATATACTATTTACGACCGATCTGGCGTGGAGGCGAGTATACCCGCACTCCGCTCCTGAGGTCGTGGGTTCGAATCAAACACAGGACAAACCTTTGTGTGCATAAACATGAATATTTGTTCTGGTCTGGGTGTTTTCCTATGCATATTAAGATGTATTTACAAATAATATAATTTATAAGATTAACATGAGGCAGAAAATTCTTTGAAAACTGTAGACTACATTAAAATAATCTTTCACAGAAGCCCAGGGGAGGGTCCTGTCTACGAATTGACATCAGATATAGAGAACAATGACAAGGTGCTCAGATCTTCGAAGAAGACTCCCGCCACCGAGGCTCCGGCTGACTGCAACGACGTTGCACCTAGGGCAGGTAGCGCTCCCGACATAGTGGTGAGTAAGCAGTTATCACAAACGATGGGTGAGCGACTGTTACTATCCAAGGCAACCCGAAAATTAGATTATTATCATCATAACCCATGGTAGCCAGGCATGCCAGCAGGGTCGACCAGCAATCTTAAATAATATGTGAGGTCAATCTTAAAAAATAATAGGGTGTGGGGCTCACTACCGGCAGACGCGACTGCCAGCAGTAATACCCACTAAAAATCTTCCGACGACTCCCGCCGCTTGTTGAGAATAAGGTGGGGGCCAGTATCTGAGTTGCAGCTGAACGGGTCCTCCTGGCACGCCCGCTGCAGAGGTCCCTCTTAGTTTCCCCCTCGGTAGTCAGTACTAAGGGCACCCAGAGTCGCCAATCTCTGGGTGTTACCTTTTCCCTAGCGCCCTCTGCGCCCTACCGGGAGGTACTCAGCCCCTCCCCCCAGCACGGCAATGTGGAGACCAGTCGGGGGGGCCAAGCACGAGACTTCTTTCAATCATGGATTAGGTCATACTCCATCAAGGCCAGTGCTCATTGGCGGGGACAGATGGGTGGCAAACTGCTGTTAGATTTTATTAAACTATTCAAAGCAATATCTAATATGGCTTAACGACTACTACATAAAGTGCTAACCGGGACCAACGGCGAAACGAAATTACGGATCATACCCTAGCACTATCCCGGTTGCCCTAGCTTAAGCCAAGATCCCAGGATCCGCTCACTGGTAACCAGATTTGGCTGAATTTCCTGTTTCCCCGAAGGAGCAGGCAGAGGCATATTATACGCCCACACTTTGCCAGTTATATAGTCCCACGTAATAGGTGGCGAGCCTATTGCCGCTTACCGGGCACTATTATATTCGCCAGAGCCTCGTCCGTTGATCGGCAGGTGTACCACTTGCAGGTGAGGCTTAGGTAGAGATTAGGTCTTCGTCTTTAGGTCTTGGTAGGATCCCTTTACACTCTAATAATAATTATATCTATAGAACCTAAAACTCTTTGTTACAGATAGCTCTCTCAACTGCCTCCGACGTAAAAGAACAGAAGAAAAAAGAAGGCAAAAGGTAAACATACCTTTACGTCTTCTTGGCGGGAAAGTGAAGTGTCATGTCTGCAGATTTGTTTTATTTTCTAAAATTTATATTATTTCGAACACGAATGTGTAATAACGGAGGGTTATTAACCGTTAATTGTTTGTGAACGTACATGAGTGTTGATAAATCATACAAAACAGTGCAACATCACTTCAAATTTTCTCTCAAGGAGTCCATGTGAGATCTCAGTATAGTCCCACATCTTTACTGAGGACTCAAGGGAAGGTGGAGGGCATCTCATTAACCATTTATCACCTTCATCACCAGTTATTCTCATTTCCTACTATGAATGAATAATATATAATTATTCATACAACATATTTTGCTTGACATTAACAAAATGTTAGTTATACAAAATACAAAATTATTATATAAGTTAAAACAAAAACTAATAAACAAACAACCCGGAACAGACAGGGCTGAAGGACGAAAACATGGATGCGGCCCCCTGCGGTAAATCTGTCAAACAATCCCGCAACATGAAAACTATTTGATTGATTGAATTGTTTTTTTAGGGGAAGGCACAAAAGAGGTCGCAAGACAGTACCAGCCAGCCCCTACTACGAGGAAGAAGTGCCAGAGCCCCTACAGCATAACGAAATTGAAACAGATGAAACAGTCACTGAAAAAGAAAAGGTAAGAAAACGCTAGCTACAAATACAACACACAAATCGACGGTTAAGAATCAATAGTGTCTATCTCAATTTTGGCTGTTTTTACTTTTTTAAATTGATACATTTAAAGTTCAATTTGGCATATTTTGTGCAAACAGCCATCTCAATATTAACAGTATCTCTACCATTTATTTACTTTTTTTATCGATTTAAACATTTCTGTAAACTTATTTACTAAAGCGAAGAAATGTTTTTTTTATTTACTGTAAAGTTGACTTTTTTGAGATAGACATTATTGATGCTTAACCGTCGAAATATACTTTTTCAAAAAATGCTTACAATGTGGGTGTACAAATTTTCAATCATGTGTAGGGCTGCCATCCGTCCGGAATTCGCCGGATTTGTCGGGAGTCCGGGGTCCGTCCGGCATCGGCATGCCATCAGGTTTTAAAAATATCCGGAAGAAACCCGAACCCTCTTGTTGTCAAGAAAACAAAAAAATGTTTCTTAAAGATAAACAATAAATTTAAATAAATCTTAGTTAAAGTTGATTGATGATAACCTACCAAGAAATTATTAATTTTAACGATGATGACATACCTAGAGAGTGAAAGAGATAAGTAACGATGAATCGTTTTCGTTGAAGGCTCTCTAGTGTAATTCTATGTGTGTACACTTGAGAGAATAATTATCGCACATTTACAATTTTTCTATCCTAAATAGAAACATACTAACTAAACTTACTAAAAAGTCATAGTGTGGTATGGTTACGTTATATTTACTACAAAACATACATACTTAATGTCACGCCTTTTTTCGCGTAGGGGTAGACAGAGATCACATCCTTCCACTTGCTACGATCTTGGCACACAAACAATCTGTCTATAAAACAATCTTTCTAAAAACGTAAAATTTATAAAGTGAAAAAATTACTACGCATTTTTTTTTAAATATGGCTGATGTGTGATATTAATGCCCCCAATAAAAATCTATATTAAACTGTTTTCAGATGGTTCAAGACGCGACTTCCGAGGAGAAATACTTTATGAACTCTTTTCCAGTCACTCAGAAACCTCAGAAGGTAAGGTGGAACTTTCTTAATGTTCTTGTCTATATTTGAAAGAAAAAACGAAAGAAAATAAATTTATTCAGTACAAATAAACATAGAAATTAAGTACACAAAAAAGCAACGATTAAATTTACACAAGCAAAATACAACATTAAACCATGTACTGAAACGGTGTCCACTCAGCACACTGTCGGACACCATAGGATGTCACGACGCTGATCTTCCGTGAACACCTAGGCATGAAGTGTTACTACGCGCAGTATTTGTGAAATGCATCTATTTAAATAATTAAAAATAAATTATCATAAATATAATTATAAAGTAGTTTGTGTAAAGAATGGAATACTATAATAAATAGTTTAAATAAAAGTATTAAGTATACATATGAATATAAGGAGAAAGAAGAAGAAAGAATAGTAGTGAAATTCAGATAACTTAACCAAAGATTTGCGATCAGTCCTAAGACTAAGAGCAAATCTATTGTCAAGCCGGAACTGGATACATACAGTCACGCCTTTTCCCCCGAAGGGGTAGGCAGAGGCATATTATACGCCCACACTTCGCCAATTATAATGTTGGTCCCACGTAAAAGATGGCGAGCCTATAGCCGCTTACCGGGCACTGTTATGTTCGCCAGAGCCTCGTCCGTTGATCGGCAGGTGCACCACTTGCAGGTGAGGTTGGCTTGGGATCCTAAGATCTTGGTAGAATCCCCATACACCCAATATAAAAATATTTTTTGGACACCAAAATAAAATGGTACAATAAAACGAATGCAAAAGAAAAGTGATACTGTCGGCTGTTTGGTCGCTTACAAGGGATCATCCATAAATTACGTCACACGAATTTCGTGAACTCTTGACCCCCCCCCCCTCCGTCCTTGTCACAGCTGGTCACACTTGTGAGACTTCCTCCTCCTTAGTGTGATGTCACATATTTTGCAATTGTGCAGCAAGAAATGATTACATTAACACAGCAGTTCCAAGATGTTTATAGAAACTAGATTTTGAAATGTGGCGTCACGAAATTTAGGATCCCTCCCATCCCCTTGTCACACCGTGTCACACCTCGTCGACCCCGTCCCACCCCGTTAATGTGTGACGTAATTTATGGATAGCCCCCAACGGTTTCTTCCTGGCAAACCAATAACTTAACCTAACAATCAATAAAAACGCGGAATCTTTTTATTCATCCCAACGCAGCTCTTCTGAGTGTCAAAATAACTAATAAGCTGAAAAAGATACGCAATAATTAGATAATAATGTAAAGGTTTTTATTCAGACTAAAATAGTTGTAAAAACATAAGAACTCTATCGTTGCTAGGTAACCCCTTTACCATAGACCATTATATAGAAGATAGGCACCTATTTCACATCGCACCCATTCAATGCAGGCAGGAACCTGAGTTAAAATTTATCGGCAAAAACCTAATTAAGTTTATCTTTCCGCCAGTACAAATTGAATTATTAAAAATAAACAAAGTAGATATGGAATGAAAAAGACTTAAATAGCGATGGGCTATGACTAGAGATGGGCTATGGTGACCCTAGTAAGAGGACACGACAAATGGGAATGACCCAAGGGAAGGCAAAAGAGAGAGAGGCCGACCACAGAAAATGTGGGACGATGACGTTAGACAAGTGGCAGGAGTCACATGGAACAGAGTGGTTTTAAGAAAGAAAGGAATGGTAAAGGTTGGAGGAGGCCTTTGCCGACTCTCTCTCGCTGCCGACCATCATGCAAATGATGGTCGACAGCGAGACGGCGTGGGAGGCGATGGCCTCCTTCTGCGAAGTGGTGATGTCGCAGAAGGAGGCCGCGGAGCGGGAGAGGGAGCGAGATCCGCTCTCTCTCCGGCTACGCCGTTGGCGCAGCGGGCGGGCCAGGAGGGCCCGTCAGGCAGCGCCCGGGGGGTCTTAGGCGGCGGGGGCAGGGGGCCCCTTCCGTCTCGCCATAGAACCCCCCCCGAAGTCGGCCAGTTACGCCATGGCCGCACATAGAGGTAGGGGGGGCGCTGCAAATTGCGCCTTCCTGAGGAGGTCTCCCCGGTTCTGATCCGGGGGACGTTGGCCGCGGGCGGGGTACCAGAAGCTAGAAACCCGGGCACTGGTGCCTCGCCCCTTTTCAACAGCGGTGGGCGTCGTCTGAAGTTTTTTAGTGGGTAGGACTGCGGTGGTCGCGTCGGCCGCAGTGAGCCCCACACCCCCTCCCGGTCTCCCCCTTTTGGCCGGGAGACAGTGCGTAAACAGCATTTTTTTTACAGACGATAATAAAAAAAAAAAAAAAAAAAAAAAAAAAAAAAAAAAGGCCTTTGCCGACTGGCAAACAGATCTAAGAAAGATAACCAAGCAACAAATATTACTTTAAATCTGTGCATTGTACTAAGTGAACTGAAGAAAAGGCTTTATTATTATTATTATTAGATATGGAATTTACCGTACAAAACATGTGGATGGAGGATTCCATATTATCACTAGTTGCATGTCAAATTTTTTTTTTTTTTATTATCGTAAGTTACCGTGTTTATTTATGACATACAAAATAAACAAAAGTACAGCTAAACAACTTAAATAAACTACCTTAACTTAAAACTATAAATTAAAGATGTCTTCCAACTGTGGGCTCATGGGTACGGTGTCAAGAACGCTGGCAACATTTCCTCTTTGGATTGCCAGGCTAATACGCTGGCAGAAGTAGAACCAGCCTTCTTGTGACCGGTGGCATCAATAAGGCTCAGCTCAGTTTCACAATACATACTTACTTGACTGTGATGGAAGGTTCCCTTAGTGCTACTTTATTGGTTACAGCTTTGGGGGACCCTTTCAGTATCTTCAAATTTTCACTGTGTGTATTTTGTAAAAGAAAATAACATAAAAGAGCATAGCCTGTGAGTTTCTTGTCAGTTCTTCTCACGAAGCGGGGGCTCGGAACTGGCACTTAGATTCACTTACACCAAATTTTTTATTTATTTGCATGTAAGTGAATCTAAGCTTCGTGATTTCAAGGTAAATATTTAATTTTTTTTATGTATATTTTTTTGACGTTTTCAAGTGCTATGTAATAGTTTATGAAATAAAGAACTTTTTACTTTTTAAGGCGAGTATTTAAATGCCTGACAAGCTGCTTTGCCTCCGGCCCCCATGGACCCATTGTCTCCACCGGGAACCGAACAAACAAATAATTAGTTCCTAGGTTCGCGTATTTGTTCCGAAAATACATGATTAATTGTAGACTTTTATCATTTCTTAGGCTCAACCAAATCAGCAGATGGTATGGACTGAAAATACTGAGACGCCTCCTACTCAGTGGAACGGAGAGCATGACTCACCGATGATGGATCCTGAAGTCACTGCCAGGGTAAGAAATTTCGTTATCAGCACCACCCAATTTCAGCACCTACTCGTAGCAAGATCTGTAAGACTTACATCATCATTATATCAGCCTTATCAATTCACTGCTGAACATTGGCCTCCCCATTAGATTCCATTATATTGGTTGTTGGCTTTGGCTCCTTAAGTTTTGGTAGGATCCCTATACACCAGCTTTTATACTAAACATGTTAAAAACTAGTTATCATCATCATAACAGCCTTATAAAGCCCACAGCTGAACATTATACTGTTGGGGGTAAGTGCCTATAATCAGCACGCTGGCGGGTTGGTGATTGCAGTTCAAGCCAGTTCGCAGGATGACGCTGCTGCCCATCATCCGGTAACATTTCTCTTCGTCGACTCTTACGACTCCCCGTGAGATGAGAGGGGGTGCCACTATTTTAGGCGGGTACCACACAGCAAACAGAAACGTAATATGCCACATACCTGTTTGTTAATCTGCACTAGGTCTCTCTGGTACAGTATAACCTGAACCCTTCTTACCTCAGTAGATAATGGGCTGATATTACGATGTTATGTCACCTTGAAAGGCATCTAATATTAGGACCGGTTGATATAGACTTAAGCTTAAACCGCCCCGAACAACATTGGCGGGGGGGGGGGTTTCCTCCCGGAGGCCGGGAAAAGGTAACACACACCCCTCTCGGTCCCCCTTTGGCCGGGAAACAGTGCGTAAATGGATTTTGTTACAGACGTAAATCAAAAAAAAAAAAGACTTAAGCTTAAAGAACCTTTGGTTCGGGCGGCAGAAGGTGGATCTGATCCCTAGAAGTTTGGGTTCAAACCCAATAAGTTAGACTTAAGCTTAGAGCCCAAGGTCTGCACACTGGTTTAACCAGAGTTTGGCTGAACTTCCGTAATTACCTCTCGACGATCTGACCTCCTTAATCTAGAGAAAAACATCATTTTATGGTTAAGCCAGCTGCCAAGATATTAGAAGGCACTGTCTCTTTAATAACGACTGCCATAGATGTTCATGACAGCCAGGAACAACAGCTTAACGTGACACGGCACGGAGCAAGCGATAATGACGTACATAAATTCGCAAAGTCATAGGTGAACACACCAGCCTGCCAATTTTTACTGGATCAGCTTCTGGTTGTGGATACATTATCCCTTTTACCTTCACAGTAATATTTATAATAATTATGTCTGCTCTAAAGTGCTATCAGAATTGGCTGTGGACCTCCCGGTTTTACCTGCACCCAAAATCCGTACATCCCTTACATAAACTTAACCCTTTTGTGGTAAGTTTATTTCTAATCAGGGGGCTATCCATAAATGACGTCACAGGTTAAGGGGATGGGAGGGGTTTGACGAAGTGTGACATGGTGCGACAAGGGGATGGGAGGGATCCTAAATTTCTTGACGTCACATTTCATAATCTAGGCTCTATGTATATCTATAAATTTAGTAACTGCTGTATTCATGTAATTATTTCTGGCTTTATTGTCAATTACAATTGACATCACTCTAAGGAGGAGGGAGTCTCACAAGTGTGACCAGCTGTGACAAGGACGGAGGGGGGTCAAAAAATTACGGAATTCGTGTGACGTAATTTATGGATGACCCCCAAGGGGGGTTGTTATCCTCGTATATATCTTCTGTATATAATAACGACTAAAAATCATCTTCCTGTACCTAGCCATAACTTTTGATTCTTGAGAATACATGACATTAACTTAGCGCTCAGTTCGATTCGACTCCCCATCCGTGACACTTGCCTTAAATGGTTTAAATTGTATGTTGCCAAAATTAAATAAAAGTAACCTTGATACAAGAAAGTTCTTTTTTAAAAAACCAGTTTCATATCAATCATATAACAGTTTGTAAGACTAGACCTGGGGGCCTACCGCCGAGTTCGATGGCAATCGATTATAAGGCAAAATGGATTTCGAATTGATTCTGTCGTACCGCCGAACTCATGGAAATCGAAACAAAATGGCGTTCTTCATTTACCTATTGGTCTGTCACGGACTGAAGGTCATGAATGAGAGGTGGCTGTCGGCGGATTCCCCGGTACGGATTAATAAACGTAAACAAAGTTTGATCTAGATGGATTACCAGTAATCCATCGAATTCGGCGGTAGGCCCCCTGTGCTCTGTAATAGGAATTTAGTGGGCTAGAATGATAATTGTTAAAACAGCCTACTAGTATCGTTTAAACATTTCTATTGACAGATTCGTGTGTGTGTGTGTGTAAACATGTCTTGTTTATTTTCACAAATGGCTTTTGTAAAAGTGCACTGCGGTAACAATTTATATTAGTAGTAAGTAGTGGATTACGGTGCTAGTTGTTTTTTTTTTTGTTGAATAAGTTACTATTAGGTAATACATATAGTACAATCGTTTGTTGTCCCAAAGAAAATGAAATAAATAATCAAAATAATGCTGACCTCTTTCAGGATGGTAATAGCCACATTCCAGACGTTCCTTCCTTGGAAGAGAAGAATGACGAGAAGCCCAACAACCTCCAGGCACTGGTGGACGCCATCGGCAGCAGAATGAGGGACATTGAGAACGTGGTGCAGAGGATGAGCGAGAAGGTGCAGCATGCGAAACCCCAGACATCGCCAGACTCACTTAGCGCTGAGAAAAGGTATAGTTGGTAAATAATTTATTGATTCAGGCGTTACTTTCCGAAAATCCATTGTAAGCAAGTGATGGATCAAAAATATCTTTGTAACAATTCCCGCGCTACTATAATTTCCCGAAAAATCGAGAAACTATTCAACACGACACGTGTTTCTCGATTTTTCGGGAAATTATAGTAGCGCGGGAATTGTTACAAAGATATTTTTTAAACCATCACTTGCTTTATAGTTGGTAGTCTTACTTTTTAGTCTTAGCAGCAGGATGAGGGCTTTTGAGAATATGGTGTTAAGAATGCGCAAGAAATCAATACAACTGGTATTACCATATCTTCTCAGTGAAGACAAAAATTGTGGAAGTCTCACTTATAAGATGATAGATAATCAGTGCTCTTGGAAATATCATATAAAAAATATATGTAACAAAATTAATAGATTCGCGTATGCATTGTGGCGTTTAACTATGCAGGTAAACCAAAATGCTGCTTTAATGGCTTATCACGGATATGTCGCATCCAATCTTAAGTATGGTGTACTTCTATGGGGAAACTCCACAGATATAAATAAAGCATTTGTGTCTCAAAAACGATGCATTCGAGCCATATGTAACGTTTCGCCAATGACATCGTGTAGACAGCTATTTCCTAAACTGAATGTACTTACTCTTCCGTCCATGTACATTCTGGAATGTTGTATGTTTGTAAAAAAATAATCCCTATATTTTTAAATTCAAAAATGCTAATAGCTGCAGTATAGCGAGACATCACGGTAAGCTGATGTTGCCAAATACACACACACAATATTATAAAAGGAATTGTTATCCAAATTGTGTTAAGATATATAATAAGTTACCAAACTCAATGAGAGAGCTTAGTTTACCTATATTTAAAATAAAACTACTGTTATGGCTTAAAACTAAATGTTTTTATTCACTCGCCATATTCTAACACCAAATTTGAAATTATATAATTTGATATTATTTGTTATTTTGACATCAGTTTTATTCTATTATGATTATTACAAAAACCTTAATTCCACTTATTTTATATTGACATTCACACGCCCTGCGTTTGGCAAAATAAATGTTCTATTATTTACGGAAACCACCACATTTACTCTATTTTATGTTAATAAATTATTTCATTTCATTAAGGTAGGAAGAATGAATAAGAATAAGAATAAGAATATTTTTTATTGACAAAGTAACATTACATAAACAAATTAGATCAAACAGTAACAAAGAAAAAACGTACAAAGAAAAAAACAAAAATATTTAAACAAAAATTACAATAATAAAAACAACAACATAAGTGTTACCTGTCAAAAGGGCGATACATCAGCATAATGCTGCTGCATCTAATAATACAGCAGCGCTGGTGACTACTGTAATAGTGAGAGACATGACTGACTGTAATAATGAGAGACATTGGAATGAGGATAATGGATGATTGAACACTTTATTGTACATCAAATATAAAAAAAACTAATAAAATCACATAAACAAATGTATGGTACAATACTGCCGTCAATAACATAGGCACAGTAAGTGCGCTCTTGTCAGTGTCAAGTAAAACGCGGTAAAAGATAAAGATTTCAACACCATTTCTCCAAAGAGACAAAACCACAACAGACAGATAAACTGACAAATTCTGACAAAGAACCCATTTGCTTTTACTCCTTTATTATGTTAGGTACCGCTCATATTTCTTTCATTGTTGTTAAAAAAATATATGGAATTTCCATTTTATGTAAATGTTTGACGAATCTAAATGATCATGTTGATCTTAAAGACAATAAAGTACATTTTATTTTATTTACTTTGACGTATTTAAAATTACAAAGAAATGACTTTTTATTGCTTGTTATTACTTAGTTTTTGTAATTTTAATTGAAAATAGTACTTTGGGAGTAATTTTTTTTTTTATTGTTTTCAAAATTATTACTACTAGTTTTAGTAATAGTTATGCCACTGCGTCATAAGGTGTAGCTTGAAAACCAGCGCAGCTATAACAATGTTGCATTGTTATAGCTGCATTAAGCTGAAGCAATGCCTTTTGACTGCACAATTTCAGTCTTGTGAAATTTTTACAATTGTTATGTACCTAATTGTGCAGTTAATAAACATTTCATTCATTCATGTAATGCTCCCAGACTGATTCCTTAAATAAATGTAATGTTTTTAATTGGAATGGGGGCAAAGGATGAACGTGAAGGTCCAGCTGTTTATGCCATACCCTTACAGGGTGTGATATGCCGAGAGCTGACCGCAATTCAGAGGGCCTTCACTAATTTCTCACTGCTTTCCTGTTCTCTCCTTTGCGTCGGGTTTTCTGGAAGAGAGCTTTTAGTGATAAGACCGCCAAGATTGGCTCTTTCATTGTGTTTCAATATTCATTGTAATCTGTAGTTTTTAAGTTATTTTGGTCAATAAAGAGTATATCTATCTAATTCAACGATAATAATAATATACCTAATATTGATATACCTAGAGAGTTCACGCTCCTGTCGTGGAGTAGAAAAATATTATTTTGCATGTAAATTAATATTTATTCGGGTCTAAGTGTTTGATATCTATATTACATACCTACATAGGTTCACACATAATGTCACGCCTCTTTCCCGTAGCGGTAGACAGAGATCACATCCTTCCACTTGCTACGATACTGGCACACACTCTTAGCTTCATTCACACTTATTAACCTCGTCATACACGCATATATTAAGTGCTATTATTGTTAATAAATATCTATTTGCAACAAATAAAACATACTATATGTGGCTATCCATCATTTACTCGTAGTATACTTAATAATAATAAATAAAATAATAAATATTTTATACACTTATTATTATTAATGATACTCATCGTGGAACTTGGTATTTGGTGTGACAGTAAAGAAATAATTTACTTTATTTATTGTCATAGACCAGAAGCTGGGGTACAGCCACCAAGGAAGCATAGGAAATTGGATAGTAAGGAGCTGAAGGCCAAACAACCTGCAGCTGATGGCGAACATTACAAAAGGTATACTCCTTTATTAAAAGACTAGCAGCTGCCCACTACTGGGTCTGAGTGACCTATATAAACCTTCTTCCTGAATTATTTTATTAAAAAAAACCGCATCAAAATCCTTTGCGTAGTTTTAAATGGAGTTCAATCCCAGCCAATCACTCTTCTATCAAATTCCGATTTCTTTCGAAGCCCTCATCGAAGGTGACAGCGAAACGAGTCCCGTCAGCGAGGGCGAACCTCGGGGATCCATCAAAATTAGAAACTTTAATGTAATATAACAAAATAGGTAGTGACACGTCTGCTCTCTAGAAGGAACGCACGCCGAAAAAGCATACAGAGGAACAGACAGAGGAAAGCAGCTTTGTTTTATAGTATTTTGTATTGTAGCAGGCACTGAACAGCCGTTGTTCATGTCTTCTTCCTAATAAACTGCAAATCAGAAGGTCTCGGGTTAAAACCCTGGTGTACCTGTGACTTCTCAAAGTACTATGAGAGAAGATCGCTTGCTCCGTGCTTCGGAAAGAACGTTGAGCCGTTGGTCCCGACTGACCTGAATCTCTAAGGCTGTCGTTATTAGGAAGTCGGGGGCCAGTGCCTGGGTTTGTAGCTTCTGTGCACCCCGCTCGCGGCCCACGTCCCGCGATTAGAATAGGGAGGACCTCCTCAGAGAGGCGCCATGTGAAGCGCCCTCCTTACTCCCTTGTGTAGCCATGGCGTAACTGGCTGACTTCTGAGAAGGTGTATAGCTAGACGGAAGGATCCCCCTGCCCCCACCGCCTACGATCCCCCTAAGATCCCCGGGCGCTGCCGGACGGGCCCTCCTGGCCCGCCCGCTGAAGGAAGAAGGTTTATATAGGTCACTCGGAAAGTACCTGCGTGATACGGAAGGTCATCGATCCCCACCCACGGCCGACCCATCGCTCAATGATGGGCCCAACCGCCTCGAGGATACCGCGCCTCAAACCTTCGGCACAATCGGCACTCCTAAAGAGTTGCCGCCGCCATGCATCCAGAGCCTTTGTCTGAGCGTCTCGACGCCACCGTACCACAGTGTCTGGTGTAGGGCGGAGACCCTGGCTCCGGGATTGCGCGACACGCCGGAACATCGCCAAGAGAACCTAGGCGACAAGGTCCCACGGAAGAGAGGCGAGCGCGCATGCCACCTCATGGGAGATGGTGCGATACCCCCTAGCGACACGAGTCGCCATGACCCTCTGCGGTCGCCGCAGACTCGATGCGGAGGTCGCCAAAATTGGGGCCCCGTACAAGGCTTTGGACCGCACCACTTCCATAATAAGGCGACGGCAACTGCCGCCACTTCCTCCGAGATTGGGGAGCAGGCGAGATAGTTTGCTCACCAACCTCGGTCCTAGGTGCCGGAGGTGAGCTTCGAAGTCCCATCCGTCGCGACGCCGACGGTGGCCAAAACTCTCGCATCCCGCAGGTCAGGACCCCGGGATGTTACGAGGGGGTCGTCGGCGTAACAGATCACGTCCACGCCGTGCAGGTTCACACAGCGCAGCATGTAATCATATCCGATGTTCCACAGGAGTGGTCCCAAGACAGACCCCTGTGGAACACCGCACACCATACGCCGACGACAGCCTCCTCCGCCCATCGTTGGGAAGACTACCGCCCTCTCCGACAGGTAGCTCCCCAACAATCTCCGCAGATATGGAGGCACCCCGTGAAATCGGAGCGGCTCCATTATTGTTGGCCAGGGAAGGGTGTTGAAAGCGTTCGCGATATCGAGCGACACCGCAATCAACATCCTGCCACGGGACACCGCCATATCTGACAGGTCCCGCAAGCGGCCGATCGCGTCAATCGTCAACCGGCCGCGGCGGAAGCCGTACTGGAGGTCGGACAAATCTGGTCCGACCTCCTCCAGGTGCTCTACGAGGCGGTTGGCGATGACACGCTCCAGGAGCTTACCCGCCTCGTCGAGCATCACGATGGGCTGATAACCAGAAGGGTCATAGGCCGGACGTCCCTCTTTGGGAAGGAGTACTAGGCGGCCCTCCTTCCAGCGCCGCGGAAAAACCCCATCCCGCAGACACCTATCAAAAAGAGTGAGCAAACCCTTTCCTTAGAGTAAGTTTACAACCAGGATAATGCTAGAATGGTGAACTATGTCCGTTATACCTACCTGTCATAAAGGCTAGTATCGCATGGAACTGACCGCAGGTTCTCCGTCCGCCACAGGGGCAGCAAGTACCTTCATGCAGCAGGAGCTGGCACCGAACAGCCCTTATTCGTCGAAGACACCAACATGAATGGATACTTCAGCGATGGCAACAACAATCTGCTCCGGAGGTCGAGTCCACCCAAGGTAAGTCCACCATTTATACTGATGAGCGGCGACAGCCCAGTCGCGAGAATAGAATATTTTAGAATATTTTTATTTGCACTTGATTGAGGTACATTACAGTTCTTGTACAATAAAATAAAGCTCCTCTCATTCAGCCAACAACGGTAGCATGCAAATTATAATTAAATTAACACATCAATTTTTAAAAGAAAACTATACTTATAAATTATTAAAATGTCAAAAATGGGAATTATCAACTAGACATAATTAAATTTTTAAATGTGAAAATTGCGAATTAGCAACTAAACATTATTGATGTCAAAATACGGATACCCACAAGTCATTCATAAGTACAATCACAAAAATAATAATAATAAAATCGAAATCATGTCACAAATGCGCAAAATATTAGTCAAACCAAACATAGATAGTAACTTTAACCTATAGAGACCCTTCCAGTCTAACTAAATGTATATTAGTTAAAAAATGTATTACACTTCAATAATCTTTTCTCTTTTGTGGTTTACTCGTGTATTCGTATAAGAAGTTTTGAAACTTCAAATTGAGAGAGTTTCGGGTTCGAAGCCTGGTCATTTTGTAGTTCTGCCACATATTAGATATAACCTATGGCAGTTAGCCAAAATCTGGTTAGACCAGTGAGCAGACTATGCCAGGATATGATGACGAAGATTTTGAGGAAGAAACCTACTTTAATTAATTCAAAAGAATCATCGACAATCAGGCGTTTTTAGTACCTACATACATACACGAGACATATGATACGCCCACGTTTCGCTCACTTTTAGTCCCACGTAATAGGCGGTAAGCCTATTGCCGCTTACAAGCCAGAGCCTCGTCCGTTGATCGGCAGGTGCACCACTTGCAGGTGAGGTTGGTTTTGGGTTCCATGGCAGGAACCTCATACACTCTAGTTTTTAGTACCTCTACATTTAATTTTACAATAAATAACAAATAAATAAATATTTTCTGACAATAACATAAATTTTTTTAGTTCCAAGGTAAGTATCATTAAGAACTTGTGTTATGGATACTAAACAACGGATAAACATACTTAAATACTTTTTTTTTGTAAATACATACTTAATATACGTAGGAAAACACCCAGACCAGAACAAATATTCATGTTCATGCACACAAAAATTTGTCCTGTGTTGGAATCGAACCCACGACCTCTGGAGTGAAGTGTAGGTATACTAACGTCCACGCCATATCGGTCGTCAATAGATTGAAACCTTTCATTTTTTATTTAAAAATGATTCCCAGGAACCAGCCCCAACCTATATGGCCCCAGTCGAGAACAGACGAAAAGGCGCCACCCACATCGGAGTCTCGGAAGCGTCCGAAGAGAACGAGAAGAAGCGCAAGAAGCACACGCACAAAAAGAAGAAAGGGAAGGGAAAGGGGAAGAAGAAGCACAGGAAAGATGAGAAAAAGAGAAGAGTTAAAGTCAGCTCCGTGGAGTTAGATAGGAACGTGGTGTCGCTGGAAGACAGTAGTGCTGTTACTAATACATAGTCCTAAATTAATACTTAAGGAGGGTAGATATAAAAGTGGTTCTTTCTATTCTATAAAAGTATTATTTCGAACATTCATGTGTAATAACAGTGGATTATTAACCGTAAAGTTTTTGTAATCGTACATGAATGTTGGTAAATGAAACAAAACAGTGCAACATAGCTTTTCAAATTCTCCCACATCTTTGGTGAGGACTCAAGGGTTTTAGGAGAAGAGCATCTCATTTTCCATTTATCATCTTTATCACCACTCATTCGCAATAACTATAATTTAAATATTTTTAATATATCTTTAACTTGGCACTGGCTAAATGTGCTGAAAGCACAAAGCCATTATTTAAAAGAAGTATTTTAAAAAATCTATCCTTTTCCATATGTCTATGATTCTACCTGCATAGACACCGCCATTTTGTTCAACTTACGCGTGCCGCCTACTATACTATTTTTCATGTCAAACGTGTTAATTTAGAACTAACCTAACTATTTCACCTGTCAATAAGTGTTTAAAGATTTGTAGGTACCAAAATTTTTACGGTTGTCAAATAACATAACCTATAAATAGTAGACATAATTATAAATATTTCTACAATGCTTTGATAAATGACTTTGTTAGTTAGGAATTGCAGCTTTATTCCACTAACTTAAACAGTAAAACATATTCACAGATATAGATATACAATAAATAACGCAAGTATTATAATTTGTGATGAAATCAAACGTGCCGACTATGTAACACCTACTGTGACTTTACTGCCGATATTTAGTGCTGGGAAATGCAAGCTGATTCATCGACACTGATGTCGCTGATTTATTTATTATTTCAAACGTGAAATTGTTCATGTCAAAGTGTTTAAAAAACAACAACAGACGCGGACTGTTAGTAGCGGCCAACCTCGACGATAGGTCGGGGTTTGAACACGCAAAGTACCCGCATTTGCGTTATTTATCGCATATAACGTGTACTTAAAGATTACCCTTTTTTCCTTAAATCTGATAAACTATTGTAAAGATCTGTTGTGCCTTGGACTCGCGAAGTACACGCATTTGCGTTAAGTATTGTATATTATGTGTACTTAAAGATTACCCTTTTTTTCTATAATCTGACAAACTATCTTAAAGATCTCTTGTGCCACCTATCTCAGCAAAAAATTAAATAAGTTAAATCAATTTCTTTTGCAAGATCTTGGCATATTATTTAAAAAAAAACAAATATTTTTCATGTTTGGCACGATTCTGTAAAACAATTGTGGCTAACTTCATTCTATGAGATTTTTATTCTTTTTAAATCATAAAATCAACTCGTTCGCGGTTACACGGGTAGATATCGAAACTGCGGATAAAACGAGCAGTAAACCGGTTAACCATAGGATCCATAGCATTGATTCCTATCCGGGTAACAGCGGAAGATAAAATGTTTTCTATGAAAAAAAATCTCATAGAGTCGAGAATAGTCGTTGTAAATGCAAAAAGTATAAATTAAGAAAAAACTTCATTTTGTTTATGTCAAATATAATTATAATCGTTGCGTTAGTTTAGTAGCTGTTTAATTTAGTAGAATTAAAGCCTGAACTTATGTAGATATTTAACTCTTAGTCATTTATTGATAATAAAATAATTGTGAAAAAATTTTGCATTTTTAATCCATAGTTTATTCCTTGCTTCTCGTTGTACATACAGCTTTTAATGTTATAAACATTGGTTCTAAACGTTCAAGTTGCAAGGGTATTGCAAAACATAACAAGATATTTATGTAAAATATATAATGTCATAATTCTACATTAAAATTAAAATTACATACAATCATTCCTGAAGCACACTATTGCGTCTAATTATTAAAAACAATGGGGCTTATTTATTACAAAACATTTACCAAGAAAACTAATGTCATTAACTAAGATTACGCTCTTTGTGAAACAAAACTACAAAAGGTTAAGTAAGTAAAGGTAAAAAAAAATATTTATTTCATAAACTATTATACATAAGTAGTACTTGAAAACGTCATGATTACAAATGAAAACAAAAAACAATCGAAATAATATTACACTAAATCACGAAGCTTAGATTCACTTACATGCAACAAAACAATTTAAAAACAAAAAATAATTAAGTGTAAGTGAATCTAAGTGCCAGTTCCGAGCCACCGCTCTGTAAGAAGAACTGGCAAGAAACTCACAGGCTATGCTCTTTTAAATATGTCCATTGGTTTGGTACTAGAATTACAATCTTCATTTGTCTGTAAACCTATACAATGCAATATAACATAACATTACCAAAATATACATGTTTTAAGTCATTCATATTAGAATAGCCTGTATGAAACGGCAGTTTAATCCCAAGCATTTTTATCTGCCATATAGTCTTTAATAGAATAGTATCCCTTTAAATACAGCTTGCGTTTTATTGTTAATTTAAATTTATTTAGGCTCAATTGCTGTATGTTGCTTGGGATTTTATTGTAGAATCGCACACATTGACCTTTAAAAGATTTGTTTATCTTTTGGAGCCTAGTGGCAGGTACAATTAATTTATGCTTATTCCTTGTGGTTAGGTTATGTATACAGCTTTTCTTACTAAATTAATCAGTATTCTTATGTACATATACCAGGTTTTCATAAATAAATTGACCGGCCACTGTCAAAATACCAATTTCTATAAACTTTTCCCTTAGTGAATGTCCTTAGTTGTTTTGTTTTATCTTAGTTTTAAGTTTAACTAAAACAAAGTTACGAATGAATAAATAAATTACTTAAAGAATGAACGCTTTATTGTACACCAAAATACAGAGAATACACAGCTATAAAAAATAAAGAGAAGTACAGGTAGAGGGGGCGCGTCTGTCGCGCCTCTATGAGGAGGTCCTCCCGGATCTGACCCGGAGGGATGTTGACCACGGGCGGGGTGCTAGACGCTGCAAACCCAGGCATTGACACCCCTTCAACAGTGGGCGTCGTCGAAAGATTCAAAGACGTCATTATTATGGGTGACTTTAATACCTGCCTTTTGAAGAACAATTATAGGTCATCTCGTCTTACGTCTATTGTCCAATCTGTTGACTTTAATCTGCTCCCTTTTTCATCTACCCATCATTCCTCTAATTGTCAACCCTCACTTTTGGACCTTGTTATTGTTGCTAACACTGACTCAGTTCTTTTACATGGACAAACTACTGCCCCTTTTTCTTACCATGATCTCCTTTACATTTCTTATCGTGTTCGTAAGCCTAAGCGACATACTAGATTGGTTCTTCGGCGAAATTTTGGTGGAATTGACGTTGCTTGCTTGAGAGATGATTTTTCAAAATTTGAATGGGCCGACCTATTTGGCTCGAATTGTGTAGACACTAAGGTGGCTAACCTAGATAAAAAAATAATAGGTCTCTATGATACACATGCACCTTTAAGACCTGTACGTGTTAAGCACTTACCTGCTCCGTGGCTTACGCCTGATATTAAGAAGGCTATGCTGAGAAGGGACATTATGAAATCCAGGCTTAAGACGCACCCATCAGAATCCACCACGCGTGAATACAAGAAGCGCCGTAATTTGTGTAATAGATTGTGTAGAGATTCCAAGCGTCGCTATTTCCATGAATCTTTACTGAATACCACACCTTCTAAAGCTTGGAACTTTCTTAACTCTCAAGGCATTGGCAAGATTCGCAGCGGTGTTGCGGAAGTTTCGAACCTAAATGAACTTAACCAACATTTTTCTGGTTCCACTGTGAAGTTGTCTAATGCTGTGAAGTCCTCCACTCTCTCTTTAATTCACGCCTCTTCGCGACCTAACTGTGAATTATTTACCCTTCCGTGCTATTGCTGAGGGGGAAGTTAGAAAGAGTATTCTTGCCATCTCTTCCAAAGCCATGGGTAGTGACAGGATATGTCGTGATATGCTTTTACCATTAGTGGATGACATTGTGCCGATTCTCACACATATACTTAACTTTTCTTTGACGACTAATGTCTTTCCTAGTATGTGGAAGCTTGCTCATGTCACTCCCATTCCAAAAATCTCTAATCCTAAATCATGTTCTCACTTCCGACCTATTTCTATCCTGCCTCTCTTTTCCAAAGTTTTAGAAAGTGCTGTTCATAACCAAATTTTTTCATATTTGTCACGAAACCAACTTATTAGTCCCTACCAGTCCGGATTCCGTCATGGCCATAGCACTGTAACATCACTTCTAAATGTCACTGATGATATTCGCCAGGCTAAAGACAGAAAGATGCTTACCGTTTTAGTATTATTGGACTTTAGCAGCGCTTTTAACTCCGTCAATTTCGACATTCTCCTAGCAATCCTCGCCTCTCTTAACATCTCCTCTTCGGTGGTAGCATGGATTTCTGGGTACTTACATGACCGCTATCAACGCGTTAGGTGCGACGACGCCTTCTCTGAATGGGTTTCCTTATCTGCTGGCGTCCCTCAAGGAGGAGTTTTATCCCCTCTTCTGTTTTCAGTATTTATTAACGCGGTGACCAAAGTTATTTCAGGGAATTACCACTTGTATGCTGATGATTTACAAATTTACAGCCACTTTGATGTAACAAATACTCACTCTGCCATTGAAGCAATCAATGCTGATCTTCGAGCTGTAAAGATGTGGGCAGACTCTCTTGGGCTTGTTGTTAACCCTTCCAAGTCGCAGGCGATGGTGATAGGCAGTACTAGAATCCGTAGCAAACTTTCATGTTACTCTTTGCCTAAGGTAGTTTACGGTACAGCGCATATTGAGTTCGCTGCTCAGGCTAAGAATCTTGGTCTTACACTTGACTGTGACCTTTCCTGGGGTGCACATATTAATGAAGTTAGTCGCCGTATGCACTTCTCCTATCATTCTCTCAAGCGACTGAAATATTTCCTGCCATTCAAAACGAAAATTATATTGGCTCAAACTCTGCTGCTGCCTGTTCTGGACTATGCTGACGTTTGTTACCTGGACGCTACAGAGGTGCTACTTAACAAATTGGAACGACTCCAGAACCTGGCAATTCGATTTATTTTTGGGCTTAGAAAATTTGATCATGTCTCGGAATATCGCGCTAAGCTAAAATGGCTCCCCATTCGGCTTCGCAGAGATATGCATGTCCTTTGTCTCGTTTATAAAATTCTGAATTTTCCTCAACTCCCCCCTTATTTACGATCTCGGTTTACATACCTGTCTCCCACATCCCGTCCCAAGCGCTCCTGTGTTACTAAAACACTTGAGTATCCTTCCTTTAATACTAAATTCTTCCGAAATTCATTTACTGCCCGTGGTGCACAGTTGTGGAATAAGTTGCCAAGTGATGTCCGGGACAGTCCGTCAATTGTGTCTTTTAAGACAAACTTAAAGAAGCACTTGCTATCGAGCTAGTCATTTTGATTTTTGTTTATTTTTTATTTTTCTTTGTATTTATTTATATATATAAGTAGGTTTATATATCTGATATGAATCTTATATCATATTTTTGTATATGTATATGTGTAATATTATCATATTGTAGTGTGTTATTAATGCCCGCTAACTATCTCTCCCACTTCAGTTAAGGTTGACTGGAAGAGATTTCTTTTAGAAATAAGTCCACCTTTGTACATCGTCTTTTTCACATAAGGCTTTTTTTGTATTTGTTTGTTTTTTGTGCAATAAAGAATATATATATATAAAGATTTTTAGTGGGCATTACCTACCTATTGTAATACTAACATTAGCAAATAAGATTATTTGTTACTAACACTATGGGCTCTGCCTGAAATAAAACTTATTATTATTACTATTACTGCTGGTGGTCGCGTCTGCCGCAGTGAGCCCCACACTCCCCTCTCGGTCCCCCTTAGTAGTGCGTAAAAAAAGTGAGCAGGACCTGGGCCCTGAGCTTTAGTGAAGGGCACAACTGTGATAATGTTAAGTTATGTCGGGCTCCCCGGCCGAGAGGGTAGTGGCCGGGACCACCGACTAAACCCCCCTGTACTGAGCAGGTACTCTACGTAAGGTTCCAAGATGGTGACAGGGTGACCTTATCCTCCTATAACCACACGCCAGCGCGTGTCACAGACTGTTAACGCATGCCGCCCCCTATGCACATCCTTCCAAACGATTACTGCCTACATCATGGGTTATCGATCACATCGCACTAGTACCGCAACGGCATGCAGCAGTTCATCGAAACACCGAGAGATGGCAACATCGGGACGTGAGGAGAGGGGGCGGCAGACCACCGGCAGCAGACTGACTTCAATCAAGATTTCGCTTTTGCCAAACTCATACACGCAACATTATATTGTAATATTTCAAATAATATCCAAATAAACCGTCAGTATAATTGTGTAATAAAATCAGTCATTGAAGAGTACCCGTACATCTAACCAACCCCTAGAAGACAGGCAGGCAGGGAGCTAGATTTATCGGTCAGACCAAAATCACAAACACAGAGCCATCACAGTTTCTCAACCCATA
Source organism: Musotima nitidalis (assembly GCA_949126915.1). Lineage (NCBI taxonomy): Eukaryota > Metazoa > Arthropoda > Insecta > Lepidoptera > Crambidae > Musotima > Musotima nitidalis. The sequence goes on along the minus strand of OX421441.1, from coordinate 9,483,003 downwards.
CTGCCGTCCTTTAGCTAAAAAGCCGCTAAGTATCAGTGGGTAATTTTTGAAATATAAACTCTATTGTATTGCAGCAGCGTTTAAATTCCAAAAAATGCATACTGTACGTTAGCCGCATTTTAGCTAATGGACGGCAGCATAGTTGAACACCCTGGTAACATCTGAGGAGCCCAAGCCAACCTCACCTGCAAGTGGTGCACCCGCTGATCAACAGACGAGGCTCTGGCGAACATAACAGTGCCTGACAAGCGGAAATATTCTTGGGAACTATATAATTGGGACCAACTATATAATTGGCGAAAAGTGGGCGTATAATATGCCTTTGCCTACCCCTTCGGGAAAACAGACGTGAATATATGTATATGTTAGGGTAAATGTGAATAGTGTATAGTTTTTTAGTAGACTCGATATCTCCCATTTTGTATCAATACAAAAGAAACTAAAGAACAACACAAATAAATTCACAAAACAACTTAGAATAGCCTTACTACTTCCTTACTACTGCAACAAAAATTCAACGAACCGCTCAGTACAGGTTGTCGTAATTTTTTTATTTTTAAATAATGGCTTCGTGCGTTTACCACATTTAGCCAGTGTAAAATAAGAGATTTATTTCTAATAACACATAAATCATAGTAAATGAGAATGAGTGGTGATAAAGATGATAAATGGGAGATGCCCTCCCCCTAAGCCCCTTGAGTCCTCAGTAAAGATGTGGGACTATACTGAGATCTCACATGGACTTCTTGAGAGAATTTGAGAAGTGATGTTGCACTGTTTTGTTTCATTTACCAACACTCATGTACGTTCACAAACACTAAACGATACTAATCCACTGTTATTACACATTAACGTTCGAAATGTCACAATTTTTTAAAAATAAAACAAAACTACAGACATGACGCTTCACTTTCCCGCCAATAAGTCCGTGCAAACAGTTAGCCTACCTACTGTTTTTTTTATATATAAATAAGTACCGACGTAAGTAATGTATTGTTTAAATTCATCGACTTAAGCTTTGTTGTCGAACCAAATAAGAAAAATTACTATAGGTTTATTTAAAAGAAATGAAAAAGGTTCTATTTTATAGTTTACTGGTAAGACGCGACTTCGTCTGCATTCAATTAAATTATATCACCCATCTTTTTTTTCTGTACACCCGTAACTTCAAATATATTATTTTTATATAAAATAATAATATAGTTTATCGCTTTTAGCTTAAAAATGAAGACTTTTAATATAAACTTAATAAAATAGAGGGTATTTCTACCCTAAAAATTAATGCCTTTTCTCACGCTATTTATTTATCAAATTTCATTCATATTTATTCAGTATAGGAAGCCTACCAAGACCTAAGGAGCCTAAGCCAACCTCACCTGCAAGTGGTGCACCTGCCGATCAACGGACGAGGCTCTGGCGAACATAACAGTGCCCGGTAAGCTGCAGGCTCGCCACCTACTTCGTGGGACCAACTATATAATTGGCGAAGTGTGGGCGTAATATGCCTCTGCCTACCCCTTCGGGGAAACAGGCGTGAATGTATGTATTTATTCAGTATACTTATTATTACTTATATAACATTGTAACATATATACAATATAAATGTCATAAATTACAATTAATAAATCTTCATAATTTACTTTCTTACACAATTATTAAAAATAAAAACTAGAAATTAAAGATGTCTTCTAACTGTGGGCCCATGGGTACGGTGCCAAGAACGCTGGCAACATTTCCTCTTTGGATTGCCAGGCCAATACGCTGGCTGAAGAAGCTGCCAGCCTTCATGTTACCGGAAGCAGCAATGAGGCGAGCACTTAACTCTTTCACGAGCTAATCATCATCACAGCCCATTAACGTCCCACTACTGAGAACAAGCCTCCTCACACATATCAAGGTGTGAGGGTATTGGGTCTTACTCCACCACGCTGACCCAGTGCAGATTGGCGGAGGCAGGTGAATGGCGTCCTGCTGTTAGAATTTTTTAAGCCGCCCATGAGGCCTCTAACATGGCTTAACGACTACCACATTTAGTGATAACCGGGACCAACGGCTTAACGAGCCTTCCGAAGCACGGAAGCGCTCGATATCAAATGCCTCACAAACGGTCACCCATCCAAGGACTGACCTCTGTAATCTCTGCTGTACTTTGGTGATCGTTTCCGACCACCGAACACCGCAGAGCTACGAGCGCTTCGAGCTATTATTAGCTATTTATTCAGTAGTTTTGTCGTGAAAGCGAGACAGACAGACAGAGTTACATTCGCATTTATAGTATAAGGATGGAATATTATAAAGTGGAATATGGAACAAACACTTCCATATTCTAAGGACGTCAATAACTGATGTTTGTACAGTTGTATAAACCATTTGTCTTATTCGCGTTATTCTAGAACAAATGTGGTGCAAATAAAATTCCTTTTGAAATACTCATTAGTATGCTTTGCAACCTGCTTGTAACGGTTCATTAGTAATTTAATTATAATATTGATTAATCTAACACAATGCTTCTGAAGGTGTTAGTTTTGGTGGTAGCAATAGATTGCTGTTTGGGGGGTAAGTATTTTAAATACATATGTTTTGCAAAATAAAATAAATATTTTCTAACAGTTACACCGATTATTTAGTACCAAGATAAGTATCATTAAGAACTTGTGTTATGGATACTAATTAACGGATAAACATACATAAATACTATTTTTTTGTAGTTAAATAAATATTTCATCATTCATCATCATTTCAGCCATTCGAAGTCCACTGCTGAACATAGGCCTCCCCAATTGCTTTCCACGTAGATCGATTCTTTGCCGCCTGCATCCACCGGCTCCCCGCCGCCCTGACCAGATCGTCGGTCCATCGCGTTGGGGGCCGCCCTCTACTACGTTTGCTGATTCGTGGTCGCCATTCAAGAACCTTAACGCCCCATCGGTCGTCGGTTCTTCGAGCTATGTGCCCCGCCCATTGCCACTTCAGCCTGCAAACGCGCTTCGCTATGTCGGTCACTCTGGTTCTCCTACGGATTTCCTCATTTCTGATTCTATCACGTAGGGACACTCCGAGCATAGCTCTCTCCATTGCACGCTGAGCGACTTTGAGCTTCCTTATGAGGCCCATAGTCAGGCACCACGTCTCAGTCCCATACGTCATCGCTGGCAACACACACTGGTCGAAGACTTTCGTCTTGAGACACTGAGGTACTTTGGACGAGAAGATTTTGCGTAGTTTCCCGAACGCAGCCCAACCGAGCTGGATTCGACGATTGACCTCTTTCTCGAAGTTGGACTTACCTAATTGGACTTTTTGTCCCAGGTATACGTACTCGTCGACAACTTCGAGGGCCGAGCTTCCCACTATTACTGGGGTAGGCACAACATGGATATTTGACATGATTTTGGTCTTATCCATGTTCATTTTAAGACCTACCCTTCGGGAAGCTCTGTCGAGGTCTCCGAGCATTGTGCCCAGATCCACAAGCGACTCCGCTATGACCACTATGTCGTCGGCAAATCGAAGGTGAGTCATATACTCGCCATTAATGTTGATGCCGTAGTTTTCCCAGTCCAGTAGCTTGAAAACATCCTCCAGAGCAGCAGTGAACAGTTTCGGTGAAATGACATCACCCTGTCTCACGCCTTTCTGCAAGAGGATAGGATTCGTGCACTGGTCCAGTACTCGTACGGACATGGTGGCGTTTCTGTATAAACTCCTCAGAACTTCGATATACCGATGATCAATGCGGCATCGCTGCAGGGACTGAAACACTGCCCAGCTCTCGATCGAATCAAAGGCTTTCTCATAGTCCACAAACGCTAAGCAAAGTGGCTGGTTATACTCCTCGGTCTTCTGTATAACCTGCCGCAGCGTGTGAATGTGGTCTATGGTTGAAAAGCCTTTTCGGAAACCGGCTTGTTCGGGAGGCTGGAAGTCGTCAAACCTTTGACCGAGACGGTTCGTGATGACCCGTGAAAACAACTTATAGACGTGGCTCAGTAGCGTGATTGGCCTATAATTCTTCAAAAGGGATTTGTCACCTTTCTTGAAGAAAAGGACAACCACACCACTGGACCACGCCTGTGGCGTACGTCCCTCGAGAATGACGGTATTAAAGAGCTTCTGGAGTACCTTAAGTACTGGTGTACCACCCGCTCTCAGAAGCTCTGCTGTCATCCCGTCTTCCCCCGGTGCCTTGTTGTTTTTTAGTTGTTTCAGGGCCATCCTAATCTCGTACAGGCTGACGTCCGGGATGTCTTCGGTGGTATGTCGAGTTAGTTTGGCTCTAGGGTCTTTAGCCAAACAAGTAGCGGGATCTTGCGTACTGGTATACAACTGTCCATAAAACCTTTCGATCTCCCTCATAATCTCAGGTCTCGACGTGACTAGACTGCCTTCGTTGGTCTTCAGCTGTGTCAACTGACTCTGACCAATAGACAGATCCCGTGCGAACACTTTTGAACCCCTGTTCCTCTCTATTGCATCTTCAATACAATTTGTATTGAATTTGCGAATATCGAGTCGCAAGGATTTCGAGATCTGTCTATTGATGAGCCGGTAAGAAGACGCTTCCGCTGAAGACTGCAATCGCATGTCTCGTCGCGCTTCCATGAGATTAAGAGTTTGAGTCGACAGTTTATTGGTTTTAGTTTGTCGGGTCTTATAATGTTTGGACCCGACAACGTGGACAGTCTCAACCAGCCCGCCGCTTATATCGTCAACGGTTACGCAGTTCTCCAGACCTGCGAAGCGATTTTGAAGCTCGAGCTGAAAGTTCTCGGGGTTTTGAATATGGGCAGCTGAGGGTCGGAGCGTAGACCTCATCAAACGGGACCTTTCAAGCTTTATATTAATATTCAATGTGCCCCTTACCATTCGGTGATCGCTACCGGTTTTCACCCTGGCGATCACAGAGACATCATTGAATATTTGTCGCTTAGTGGTCATGATGAAGTCTATCTCATTCCTCGTGAAACCATCGGGGCTCAGCCAGGTCCATTTCCTGTGTGGTGGCTTCTTGAAGAAGGAGTTCATCATAAAGAGGCCCTCCTTCTCCATGAAGTCAGCCAACCGCTGTCCCCTATGGTTCCTTCGCCCTATTCCAAATTGCCCCACTTTCTGCTCGTCACCGCTTCGTTGGCCTAGCCTTGCGTTAAAGTCTCCCATAACAACCGTGTAGTGAGTCGGTAAAGTATGAATGGCGGCAGAAATGTCATCATACAATATCTCCACGTCCTCGTCAGGGTGTGCCGAGGTCGGTGCGTAAACCTGAATTACCTTCAACGAATACCGTTTGGTGATTCTGAGTATTAGGTACGCTACCCTGGTCGACACACTCCGAATAGACACGACGTTGTTACGGATAGACTTCCGGACGATAAAACCGACACCACCTTGGGACAGGCGATCGCCCTCCCGGTGGTAGAGCAAGTTGCCGGACTTAAGGATTACCGTATCCTCTCCCTGTCTACGGACTTCGGATAACCCGATAATGTCCCAGTGCAACCGCTCTATTTCCTCCTCCAGCTCGTCAATCTTCTCGTCGGTCCTCAGTGTGCGCGTGTTATAAGTTGCCAGGTGCAGAAGTCGTCGTTTTGGGTGGTAGCCGTATCTCTGCCGGTGATTCTTAGCACCCCCTGCCCCGCCGTTACCAAGACCGCTACCGTAATCTGGAATAGCGGGGCCGCCGGGGACTGGGGGCCGTATACGCGTGTGTGCCATTTTCCATTTGGGGGTATTTGCCCATAATCACCACGCTGGGCAGACGGGTTGGTGATCGCAGTTCCAGCCAGTACGCAGGATGACGCTGCTGCCCATCATCCGGTAGCATTTCTCTTCGTCGATTTTTACGACTCCCCATGAGATGAGAAGGGGTGACGCTATTCTAGGCCGGCGCCACACGGCAAGTAAATATTTAATATACATAAATATACTAATATACATAAATATTTAATATACATTTGTTTTCTTTTTTCGGATGGAAAATCATCAAATGACCGTCTTCCGCTGTGGGTGAAGCGGAAGGGTGTGTCAGACTTTTACTGACTAAAAACCATCCATGTTCCTTCTTGAGCCTGTAACACCAAGGACGCGGTAACTCTTTCGAACAGTCCCGCAACCCCGGCAGACTTGGCCCCCTCCCAAGGGGCCCCTCAGTGTGCTGACAGTACTTAATATACATAGGAAAACACCCAGACCAGAACAAATATTCATATTCATGCACAAATATATTTGTCCTGTGTGGGAATCGAACCCACAACCTTGGAGCGGAGAGCAGGTATACTCGCCACCACGCCATATCGGTCGTCTAAAATATGGCAAGGCCTAGATTAGTGCCGTAAGAGTAGACGAAGAGAAATTCTATGGAATGATGGGTACCCGCATCATCCTGCTGACCCGAAGTGCGAATACCAACCAGCCCGCCTTGGGTGGTGATTATGGGCAAATACCCCCAACAGAATGTAATGTTCAGCTGTGGGCTTTATAAAGGTCTTCGCACATTACACCGACTCGACGTCATCTCAACTTCAACTTAACTCACAGTGTGGCATTGAAATGTAAGTTTTATGCTATGTCGCCTAAGAGTAAATTCGTTAAATTGTAGCTTGAAAGCTTACGACGAGTGTACGCGGTCGTTTCAACTTATAATTTGACGAATTCACTCGTAAGTCACATAACATAAAGCTTACATTTCAATGCCACATTGTGAGTGTGGTGGAGTGGAGTTGGCGTCGAGTCGTTGTAATGTGCGAAGACCTTAAGGCTGATATCATGATGATAACTAGGATTTAACATGTTTAGTATAAAAGCAGTATAGAATGTATAGAGATTCTACCAAAACCTAAGGAGCCCAAGCCAACCTGCCGATCAACGGACGAGGCTCTGGCGAACATAACAGTGCCCGGTAAGCGGCATTAGGCGCGCCATCTATTACGTGGGACTAAAAACACAACTGGCGAAGTGTGGGCGTATAATATGCCTCTGCCTACACCTTCGGGGAAACAGGCGTGAATGTGTGGAGTATAAAAGCTATAAGCTATCCTAATAAATTAGTTAAATAAATTAACTTTACCTTTCCAGCTAGCTCCGGAATAGTCCGGCCATGCCACCTAACAGATCACCGCTGCATAGCAGACAATCTGAAGGGGAACTCGCGTTGTAACCCTCAAGTGGTGGGCCGCATCCCCAAGCAATACGTGGTGGGGGAGTTCAAGTTCGAGACGCCGTTCTTCAACTCCTCCTACATCGACCACAACCTTATTGTCAGAAACCATAATCGTTGCTACGTTTCCGAGTTTTTGTAAGTATGTGCATCCTATCAGAATATCCTATGGTCATATGATGTCTACTGCTAAACGTAGACCTTCCCAACAGCCCTGAAGAACGAGGGGGCCTACCGCCGAATTCGATGGATTACCGGTAATCCATCTAGATCAAACTTTGTTTTGCGTTCATTAATCCGTACCGGGGAATCTGCCGACAGTCTCTCATTCATGACCTTCAGTCCGTGACAGACCAATAGGTAAATGGAGAACGCCATTTTGTTTCGATTTCCATGAGTTCGGCGGTACGACAGAATCAATTCGAAATCCATTTTGCCTTATAATCGATTGCCATCGAACTCGGCGGTAGGCCCCCTGACGTGGACTGGGCGTCTATCGATCTTGTGATGCATCCAGAGGGTCTACTCTAGTTAAAGGAAAGACTAAACTTCGTTATAGCCTCTCTCTTTCACTCTCTAGGTTTGTAATTTATTGATTCAGGCGTTACTTAGCTAAATCCATTGTAAGCAAGTGATGGATCAAAAATATCTTTGTAACAATTCCCGCGCTACTATAATTTCCTGAAAAATCGAGAAACTATTCAACACGACACTTGTTTCGCCCTTACACAGGGCATCTTCAGGTAAGATAGGAGCCTCAGAACAACGATGTCTTCACGATCAACGCTGAAACGAGAGACATGAGTAAATCTGGGGCAACCAAGATAATGCTAGGACATGATAATCTTTATCCTACGTAAGGGCCTATGATCCTGTAGCAACGTCGTAGAAGACACTAAATCGCATTAAGACCAATTTTGTTCCATTATTTTATTACGAACACACTGAGGTGCTCGGTGGTCGGAAACGATCCCCGAAGTAAAGCAGAGTTTACAGAGGTCGGTCCTTGGATGGGTGACCGTTTGTGCAGCATTTGATATTGAGCGCTTCCGTGCTTCGGAAAGCACGTTAAGCCGTTAGTCCCGGTTATCACTGAATGTGGTAGTCGTTAAGCCGTGTTAGAGGCATAATTGGGCGGCTTGAAAAATTCTAACAGAAGAACGTCATACTTGTTGCTACGTTGTAAGTATATTATGCTATACGTATAGGGATCCTACCATAGCATATAAGGAGCCTAAGCCAACCTCACCTGCAATTGGTGCACCTGCCGATCAACGGACGAGGCTCTGGCGAACATAAAAGTTCCCGGAAAGTGGCAATAGGCTCGCCACCTATTACGTAGGACCAACAATAAAATTGGCGCATTGTGAGCGTATAGTATGCCTCTGCCTACTAAACAGGCGTGATGTTATGTAGCTATGTATGTATGTAATATTTCTCTAGTGACATCTAGGTGTTCACGGAAGATCAGCGTCGTGACATCCTATGGTGTCCGACAGTGTGCTGAGTGGACACCGTTTCAGTACATGGTTTAATGTTGTATTTTGCTTGTGTAAATTTAATCGTTGCTTTTTTGTGTACTTAATTTCTATGTTTATTTGTACTGAATAAATTTATTTTCTTTCTTTCTTTCTTTCTAGTTACGTACATGAATTGTTTAGAGAAATCCCACCGTATGATGGGCAGCAGCGTCATCCTGTGTACTAGCTTGAACTGTGATCACCAACTTGCCTGCCCAGGGTGGAAAATTTATTATTTAATTTATTATTTCAGCAGTAGACTTCATAAGGCTGATATGATGATGATGACATCAAATAATTTGAATTCTTCTCAGCTTTAACGTCCCGGCCGACACGGCAGTCTTCTCAATAGACTGTCCGCGAATGGACTTCGAGTCAGACCGGACGCTGATCCAGCATTACTCCAAGCTTGAGGATAAGGAATACCACTTCCATATACGAGGGGAATACCGTATGTAACTACTAGTTATTAATTAGTCTTCCGTAGAACTGTTAGTCAAAGTTAAGAATAGGATTTATTATATCGATCATATTAGGGTGTATAGGGATCCTTTCAAGACCTAAGGAGCTTCAAGTAAACCTCACCTGCAAGTAGTGCACCTGCCGATCAACGGACGAGGCTCTGGCGAACATAACAGTGCCCGGTAAGCGGCAATAGGCTCGCCCCCTATTACGTGGGACCAACTACATAATTGGCGAAGTGTGGGCGTTTAATATCTTATTATATAATAACTCTGCTTAACATCAGTGATCACACCTCGAGGTATCTGCTCATAAAATTATTGTGACTCTACCAGCTCTGATCCGACTGACCACCAATCTCCGCCATGCTGACTCCTTGGACATCTGTTCAGCCTTTGTCTTCGGTGACGTCACTGCTCTGCCCGTCTTACAAGTTGATCCTTTGGGTAAGTGGATATTGATTTATTATGGGGCTTATTAAAGTTAAAGTAAGTTTAAAACTAGTGCTGTCCCTGTCTTCATTTTAGAAAATAATAGAGTAGTAGTTTTAAACCTGGTTTAACTTTAGATTATTTTATATTTAGATTTAGATTATTAGTTATATATAAAACAATGTTTAATTTTATATTAGATTAGTTTAAATTTAGGAGAATGCTGTGTACGCTTTTAAAGGCCAACATATATACGGTACTGGCAACACCGGTTTTAAAAAACATTGTTTACATATCTTAAGGCATAAATAAATCAAATTAACTCTGTATTTACTATAAATAACAGTGCAATTATGTGTATTAACTCTGATTTCCAAGTGACATAGTTGGGAAAAACATTTGTTAAGTGCATCTCGTAAAAAACGACAACTTCAAGAACTTTACAGTGAAGTAAATACAGCGTCCTAACAGCCAATACAGGACTTAGTAAGGTACATAACGACTTAAATATTCGATTGAACGCAGTACTGGTTGATAGTATACATTAAATGCCACAATATCTCAAAATAAAATTTTGATAAACGTTAAGAAAAAATTTAAGGTAGTGATTTTTAAAATCCTACAACTAGCGCCTTTGAACCCGTAGACTTCTACGAAGCGGCGAGTAGAGGAAATATAATACCCTGACAGTTGCTGTCATTCGTGTCAACTGTCACTCTAATTGTCATGCAACTAGCGCCGTTAAATGCATTGACTACCAAGTAGTGGCAAAAAGCAGAAACTCTGTTATCTCTACTCACCACTAGAGGCGCTGTTAGTGTGACCATATTACAAAATCTTCCGTTTTATGGTAGAAAACTTTTATTAAAGATACTTTTAAGTCAAGATGTCGACAAAAAATTGCGCCGGCTGTATGAGCGTTGTTAAGGGCAGGGAATACTTTAAATGCCGTACTTGTCACTTGTCGTTCGATTTAGTTTGCGCAAATGTATCAGAAAGACATTTTAAAATCATGTCAGCAGAAAGCCGAGGAAATTGGACTTGTCCAGGATGCCGCAGCAAAGAGCCAAAAGTTGACAACACTAACACGCCAATTCGGACTAAGAGTCCCTCACAGACACAGTGCTCTCCCACTTCTAAAGCCACCATACGCAACAAATCTGCCCCGTTGGATAGAACTAGTGATGATACTGTTATTGATATTACAGGACGGGCACTTAGAGACATTGTAAAACAAGAAATTGAGAGCGCTCTTAAAGAATTAGTCTCAGAGCAATTTAATAGGATAAACGATCTAATAACAAGTTTCCAGCAGTCTCTGTCTTTTTTCAACGAGCAGTATGAGACTACTAAGACGTCTTTGGAGAAAAAATCTGCTAGAATACTACAACTAGAGAAGGATAATCGCACACTTCATGATACTTTGAACCAGGTAATGAAACGCACAAACATACTTGAGCAACACGCACGATCTGCTAATATTGAAATACAATGCGTCCCGGAACACAAATCGGAGAATCTAGTATCAACTGTCCTACAGTTGAGCAGAGTAGTCAAATGTGACATTAAGGACGCTGATATACAAGTCTGTACAAGAGTTGCCAAAAAAGATACCCAAAGCAAACGACCCAGATCTATAATGGTGAAGTTTTGCTCGCCAAGATTACGTGACAACTTTCTAGCTGCTACCATCACATTCAACAGAGCAAATGCAAAATGTAAGCTAAACACTAATCATCTTGGCATTGGTAGCGATACACCTCAGCCTATATATTTGGTCGAACACCTATCTTCTGATAACAAGGCACTCCACGCAGCAGCCCGTACTCGAGCAAAGGAACTTGGTTTCAAATTCGTGTGGGTTCGCAACGGCAGAATATTAATGAAGAAATCTGAATCATGTGAAACATATGTTGTTAGTAGCTTGGAAACGCTGAAGAATTTAAATTAGTTTTATCTTTCTTAATGATAAGTCTTTTGCATGTTACCTGTCTTATTAAAGTATCATTCAATCGTTCACTTACCGTATATTATCAGAATGTTAGGGGTCTTAGGACAAAAACAGTAAATTTTTATCAAAGTGCATGCTTGTGTAATTATGACATTATTATCCTGACAGAGACTTGGTTAAATAGTGGTGTTTATGATTCTGAATTATTTAGCGACAATTACACCGTATTTAGACGTGATAGGGAGGATTCCAAATATAACACCCGTAAGAACGGGGGTGGTGTTCTCATTGCCGTTTCCAGAAATTTAAAATCAAATCGTATGATTGAATTCGAGAGTAATCTTGAGGACTTATGGGTATGTATAGATCTGGGCTTATCTGAGCACAATAATAAGAAACTGTACATCAATTCTGTTTACTTACCACCACCAATAAAACAGGACGTTCTTGAATTGTACACTGTCAATGCTCAAAAAGTTATTGATAATAAAAAACATGTGTTGCTAGTCGGGGACTTCAATTTGAGCAGTATCGTCTGGTTTCGAAACAACCACACACAGCAACTCCAACCGGAATCTAATAACTCCGAAATCAGTAATGCTTTCCTTGAATTTGTTACTCTCAATGATTTGGGACAATATAACTGCATACTTAACCATAAGTCTAAAACACTAGACTTAATTCTTAGTACTACGCCAGTCATTAACGTCACCCGCTGCAACTCGCCACTGACATCGATAGATCCACTGCATCCGCCTTTACTATTCAATACAACATTGCCTATTCATTCCAGCCTACAAACCAATTCCACATTTAAGCCAAATTTCAATAGAGCCGATTACGAAAAAGTTGTGGGACATCTACAGTCAATTAATTGGGAAACCCTTTTTTACGACTGCCCTACAGTAAACGAAGCAGTGAACAAGTTCTACACTGAGCTTAGGGAAACTATAACTCTTTATATACCCTTAAAAAAGATTGCCTGTACTAAATATCCGGGTTGGTTTTCAAAAGATCTTATTTGTGTGATCAAGGAAAAACTAAAGTATCGCAAGCGAATGAAAAAATATAATAACCCTTTGGATCGTGTAACATTCAACAGCTTACGTGATAGGTGCAGTGCTTTGCTTTTAGACTGTTATTACAATTACCTAGAAAACATGGAAAAAGCTATAAAATCTAATCCCAAATTATTCTGGTCTAAAAACAGAAAAAAGGGCTTAAGTTCTTATCCATCTACCATAAAGTTAGGAGACAAAATGGCTTCTGAAGGCAATGATATGTGCAATTTGTTTGCCGAATGCTTTAAGAAAACTTATAACGTCTCAAGTAATGCGAATGATACACAAACGCCTAATGGCTCAATCATGTCATCATCTGCGCTTTGTAGTCTCTCACTCAGCGATTTGGAAATATCTGGAGCCCTGAAAACATTAGATGAATCGAAAGGTGCGGGTAGCGATGGGATCCCTCCTTTGTTTATTAAACGTTGTGCAAAGGTTTTAGTGACACCTTTAAAGATAATTTTCAATAGGTCTCTGACTGAGGGCATTTTCCCCGATATCTGGAAGGAAGCATTAGTTGTACCTATTTTTAAATCGGGGGACAAAAGCTTAGCAGTTAATTATAGGCCCATTTCCATACTGATAACTTTTGGTAAAATATTTGAAAAACTAATTACCAATCACTTAACCTGGTACATAAAACAGCATATAACAGAATTTCAGCACGGGTTCATAAAGTCTAGATCTACCACAACAAATTTAGTTAGCTTTACGTCTATGGTGGTTAATAATGTGGACAGCCGAATTCCCGTTGACGCTGTCTACACTGATTTCAGTAAAGCGTTTGACACTGTGGACCACGCCATCCTCCTACATAAACTAAACAAACTGGGCATATGTGGATCTGTGTTGAAGTGGTTCGGATCCTACTTAGTCGATAGAGCTTCTCGGGTTGTGGCCAGCGGCTACCGTTCACATGCATACCCAGTAACATCCGGGGTACCACAAGGGTCCCACTTGGGTCCTATCCTCTTCAACGTATTTATCAACGACATTTCACACTGTTTTAAACATTCACACTTTTATCTTTATGCGGATGACCTCAAAGTTGTCAAACCAATAAAGAACGAACTGGACCCAGTCATGCTTCAGGAAGACCTGAATTCATTATTTCAATGGTGTACGATAAACAGAATGAATTTAAATATAGAAAAGTGTTACTTCGTACAATTTACCCGAAATAAAAATATTAAACGCAACAATGTATACCTGTTAAATGGGACCCCACTTGACCGAAAGGATAGTGTTCGAGACTTAGGTATAACAATAGACTCTCAACTAAAGTTTGACGTTCATACCTTAAATACTGTTGAGAAAGGCTTTAGAATGTTAGGTTTTGTTACTCACACCTGCAAAGAATTTAAGCATCCAAGCACTAAACTCAAGTTGTTTGACACTCTTGTACGGCCCATTCTAGAATATAATACCATTGTTTGGAATCCTCACTATGAAATATATAACAAACGCATAGAAAGTATTCAAAAACGCTTCCTTTACCATCTTTCCTATAATGATCACTTGGCGAAAAAGCTTCCCAGTTATGCAGAGAGGCTGAAACATTACAGAATGTGTACACTAAGCAGCCGCAGGAAATACCTAGATGCCTTGTTCTTATACAAGATATACAACGGGTACTTGGATTGTAATGAACTTACGAGTTGTCTAGAAATAACGGTACCATCGCGCCTACCACGGATAAAGTCTTACAACCTTTTTTCCGTTCCCTTTGCCAGGACTAATCTCGGTTACTTTTCTGCCTTGCCAAGACTCTGTAGACAATATAACAGTTTATCTAAGAGCCAGGATATAGATCTCAGCGCACCACTAGGTAAATTTAGGAACAGGCTCAAAGATATAATTTTTACTGTACATTAATTTTATTTATTTTTTATATATAAAAAAAAGGTTTTAAGTATTCATTTTTTGTTTTTATTTTGATTATTATTCTATTTTTTAAATTTGATACAAATATTTAATTTCAACCCTAATTATAAGTTCTTAAGTGTATGTTGGTCATTTTTGTTAAGTAATTTTAGCTTAAGTAATTTTATTTCTGATTCCCTTCAAATATTATTTTATTGTAATTTAGTTCTGATGTTTTAACCTGTGTTTGCCTTGTGAAATATTTTATTTGCATGCTGTGGTCTCCTATAATTGAGGGAGTACACATAATGTTACGGGTATGTCACATATTATTGTATTTTTGTCGTGTATGTCCTTTGTTGGAGACCCATATTTTCAATAAATAAATAAATAAATATATGTAATTATTGTTGTTGTATTATGGTTTTGTAAATGTTTGTATGTTAAGCTGTTAGTGTACCTATATATAAATAAATAAATAGATCTTATAATAAGTTAGTTTCGATAAATATACAAATAACTGGACTTCTTGGCGGGAAAGTGAAGCGTCATGCCTGCAGATTTTTTTTATTTGCTAAAATTTATGATATTTCGAACATTAATGTGTAATAACGGTGGAATATTAACCGTTAATTGTTAATTAACGTACATCCTAAGTGTTAATAAATGAAATAAAACAGTGCAACATCACTTATCAAATTCACTCAAGAAATCCATCTGAGATCTTAGTATAGTCACTGACACTGGCTAAATGTGCTAAAGGCACAAAGCCATTATTTAATGAAAAAAAAAGTATACGTGCCACTTGTCTGGAGACCCAGTTAATGATATAATATAACATTTTGGTCTTTAAACGCACTAGCTCATTATCGATGTGGCTTAAAGCCACTTTCAGAACCAAGTATTGCAATGATTAATAATCTAAATAATAAATTAGATCAATTATAAGATCGCATCTGAAATCGAGCAGTACAGGAAACAACATATGGAGCGGTTATCCTTACACCAAAATCCTCTTATAGCTGATCTGCTGGACCCGTCTACGGTGGTGAAAAGACTAAAAAGACACCACCTTATTTGATTGGTAGGGGCAGCGGTGGCTGTCCCACTAAAAACGCCACATAATCGCACAACAAATTCGCTTGTGGTCTAACGACCAATTGCAAATGAAATTGAAAAAAAAAAATTATAAGGTTTCCTTGGTTTTTTGTAAGACATTTGACACTATCTCTGATTCTTTGTCCCTATTTTTCTTGGTAGATTTTATAAACTGAGCCATAAGTGTCTTTGCTTTGTTCTATAGTTATTTTAATGTGTAAGTGCTGTACTTCATGCGGATTTAATCACACTTTTGTCATGAACAGGCCATTTCATTTGTGTACCACAAGGCAGTGTTCTTGGTCCGTTCTTATTCCTATTGTATACAAATGTCCTATGCAACTAAACCGAAATCGTTATGTATGCTGATGAAACAGCAATAAGAGCATATATATTGAATTGAAATGAGACATGATTCTTTAATGAGACAGCTCTATGAGCGCTCATCTATATTGTACCTGGAAATTTTGGCTATGTCTTCACTAAAAGCAAGAAAATACTATTTATTTATTGCAATTCTTTGTCTGATACCTCATTATTCATACGTTCTACTTAGTTTGGGACTGTGCTGCGTTCTGGTGGATGTAAGTGGTTACACACAGTCTACGGATTTTTTATATAAAATTTTCTCTGTATAACGCGCTTATGAACGTCAACTTAAAACTAACGCGCCAATTCCCTGCAAGATTTATTTATTTATTTAAACAGATACACCAACAAGTTCACATGCATACTTTAACATTTGGTAAAGGTATATGTTCCGGACTTACATGAGAACCGATGATAGGCGTACACAACATTGTCGATACAAAGCAAATATAAATTTACACAAAATAAAAATAACAGAAACAATTAAAATAAATGAGATGTTACGAAAATTATATACTTACTAGAAAGATTAGATAAGAACCAGGCAAGAAACGTGTTAAGATAAAAAAAAAAATAAGAAAATGAAATATACTTTATTGTCTTTAAGATCAACATGATCATTTAGATTTGTCAAACATTTACACAAAATGGAAACTCCATATATTTTTAAACAACAATTAAAAAAATATGAGCGGTACCATAATAAAGAAGTAAAAGCAAATGGGTTCTTTGTCAGAATTTGTCAAGGTTTGTCAGTAAGTTTTATTCTCCTGCCAGAATTGTTATTATTATGTTGACTTTCTTCTTACAGACAAACCAACAAGCAAGTTTCTGGTGCGCGATCTCTCTGTGCTGAACATCTACGAGCGAGAGGCTATCTTCTACAGGGCACCATCTCTTATGAGACTGTATGTCAACTCTTACATTTGCAACTTTGGTTGCTAATTCCATCCCTTTTTTATTAACTACAACTGACCCGACAGACCGTTGTCCCGTCTTATTTTAGTCTATTCTGTCAATTGCGCTAACTGTCAAATGATGAAATATCGGTATGAGTTAAAAAAATAACCTTATATCAAAATAATTTAGTTGGTTTCCCGCGACTTTTTTAGGCAATCATATAATCAAGCTGATTAAAGGATCTATTCATCTGGCTATAAAAAAAAGAGAATGCTTTTTCGTTATTATTAACCACTACTAGCAGTTAAGTAACTTAACTATGCATTGTACAATTCAAATAAAATGTTCATTTTTTAAATAATTTTCGGTATTTTATTTTAAATGCGTAAGCTCTACGGTAAACCGATTAATATCATGATCTCATAATCATTTCAGTCCATTAACGTCCCACTACTGAACACGTGCCTCCTCTCACATACCAAGGTGCGAGGGTATGGGGTCTTACTCCACCACGCTGACCCAGTGCGGATTGGTGGATAGGTGTATGGCGTCCCGCTGTTAGAATTTTTCAAGCCGCCCAATAAGTCTCTAACATGGCTTAACGACTACCACATTTATTGATAAAAGGGACCAACGGCTTAACGTGCCTTCCGAAGCACAGAAGCGCTCGATATCAAATGCCACACAAACGGTCACCCATCCAAGGACTGACCTCTGTAAACTCTGCTGTACTTCGGTGATCATTTCCGACCACCTAGCACAGCAGAGCTACGAGCGCTTCTTATACCGATTACTGATTTAACTGATTTAGTCGATTACTATAGTGTAGCAGATTTTACACAGGTCAGCCGTTGAATGGGTGACCGTTTGTGTGGCATCTGACATCAAGAACATCCATGCGTCAGAAGGCACGTTATAATTGTTCCCGTTTTCGCTTAGAGGCCCCCGGTAAGAGGCTATCCACAAATTACGTCACACTTGCGGGAAGGGGGTAGACGAAGTGTGACATGGTGTGACAAGGGGGTGAGAGGAATCCTATATTTTGTGACGTCACATTTCAAAATCCAGATACTGTAAACATGTTGCTGCTGTTTTGATGTAATTATTTTCTATAAGTATTATTATTATATGTGACATCACACTATGGAGGAGGGAGTCTTACAAGTGTGACCAGCTGTGACAAGGACGGGGGGGGGGGTTAAAAGATCACAAAAATTGTGTGACGTTATGGATGACCACTAATCCGGCCCGTCTTATCCGCCGCCCATCATCATCATCTCAGCCATATGTCCACTGCTGAACATAGGCCTCAACAAAAGATTTTCACATTGAGCGATCCTGAGTCACCTGCATCCAGCCGGTGGACGCAAGCGACGCCGCCTTAACCAGATCATTGGTCAAACTTCAAATCTTTTCATACCATAAACTTACATAGTACTTGAAAACGTCAAAACTAAATGTAAATATAAAAACAATCAAAATATAATTACACTGATATCACGAAGCTTAGATGCAACAAAACAATTAAAAAACAATAAATATTTAAGTGTAAGTGAATCTGAGTGTCAGTTCCGAGTTCTGTAAGAGGAACTAGCAAGAAACTCACAGGCTATGCTGCTCTTCTAAATTATCTAATCACATCTGCCTTTTTTTGTTTGGATTTACGTCGGTAACAAAATGCATTTACGCACTGTCTCCCGGCCAAAGGGGCACCGAGAGAGGTATGTGGGACTCACCACCGGCAGACACGACCGCCAGCAGTAATACCCACTTAAAAATCTTTCGATGACGCCCGCTGCTTGTTGAGAAAGAGGCAGGAGCCAGTACCTGGGTTGCAGCTTAATACTCAATACTTTATTGCGTTCCAACAATGTGTTACAGAATGGTAGTTTAGGTACAAAAGTATCAATTGTGGACCCTGTCGGGCACAGCATAGTGAAGGAGAGAGGAGGAAGGACGCTGTTTAATTATTTGCTCTGACACCCCGCCCGCGGCCAACGTCCCCCGTACCAAAACCGGGAAGACCTCCTCAGAGAGACGCAGTGGACGCGCTCCTTCTACTTCCTTGTGCGACCATAGCGTGCGTGGCCGACTTCTCGGAGGGTCCATGGTTAGACAGCAGGGGCCCCCTTTTTTTATTTTTATTATCGTCTGTATAAAAAATGCTGCTTACGCACTGTCTCCCGGCCAAAAGGGGGAGACCGGAAGGGGGTGTGGGGCTCACTGCGGCAGACGCGACCACCGCAGTCCTACCCACTAAAAAACTTCACCCACTGCTGCTTGACGGGCCCTTCTGGCCCGCCCGCTGCGCCCTCCACAGGTCCCTCTTAGTTTCCCCCCCCGGTAGTCAGTACTAAGGGCACTCAGAGTCGCCAATCTCTGGGTGTTACCTTTTCCCTTGTGGCTTCTCCGCCCTACCGAGAGGTACGGCGGAGAAGCCGCTAGCATACCGTGAAATAAGCACGGTACAAAGCGCATCCACCCATGACGGCCTGCTAAAATGCCGTTTCACGCCCCGCTTAAAAGACCCAGGATTATAGGAAATAGGAAACACATGAGCCGGCAGCGAATTCCAGAGCTTAGTGGTCTTGCTCAGAAACGACATCCCAAATTTCTTGGTTCGAGTGCTGATAGTCTGCACAGTATGAGGATGGTTTCTAAGACCAGCACGTGTTGCTCGGGAGGGCGGGATGAGATCGAAAAGCTCCTCAGAATACTCGCCTAGGTATTTCCGGTAGAAGACACTGAGAGATGAAATGTGTGGATTTCAGTTATTACATTACAATTACGTTAGGCCGAAATTAATCCTTAGTGAAAATCTAACAATACAACCTATTATTAAATAGGTTACTAAATATAACCTATTATTATCCAAGTCCACCTGGGCTTGGCCAGGCTGGATTTTGGGCTTATTACAAAACGAGACCTAAAGTTAGACCAGGTTTAAAACTAGTCCCCCCCCGACTGGTCTCCACTTTGTCGTGGTGGGGGGCTGAGTACCTCCCGGTAGGGCGCAGGAGGCGCTATGGAAAAGGTAACACCCAGAGACCGACGACTCTGGGTGCCCTTAGTACTGACTACTGGGGGGGAAACTAAGAGGGACCTGTGGAGGGCGCAGCGGGCGGGCCAGGAGGGCCCGTCAAGCAGCGCCAGGAGGGTCATAGGCAGCGGGGCAGGGGGCCCCTGCTGTCTAATCATGGACCCTCCGAGAAGTCAGCCACACACGCTATGGTCGCACAAGGAGGTAGGAGGGGCGCGTCCACTGCGCCTCTCTGAGGAGGTCCTCCCGGTTTTAGTCCCGGGGACGTTGGCCGCGGGCGGGGTGTCAGAGCTGCAACCCAGGTACTGGCCCCTGCCTCTTTCACAAGCGGCGGGCGTCGTCGGAAGATTTTTAGTGGGTATTACTGCTGGCAGTTCCGTTTCCTGGTGGTGAGTCCCACACCCTTTTTCGGTCCACCTTTGGCTTACCGACGTAAAACAAAAAAAAAAAGTTTTAAAACTAGTACTGTCACTGCCTTCATAAAGTTTAAATCCCAGGGTCTACTCACTGGTACTGCCAGATTTGACTAAATTTCAGTTATTACTCACCCAGAGGGAAACATCATTCCTTGGTTATGCCAGCTGTCAGAATGATAGAAGGCATTAACTTCCTAATAAAGACTTCCGCCCGTAGAAGCGCTCGTAGCTCTGCGGTGCTCGGTGGTCGGAAACGATCACCGAAGTACAGCAGAGTTTACAGAGGTCAGTCCTTGGATGGGTGACCGTTTATGTGGCTTATCGAGCGCTTCCGTGCTTCGGAAGGCACGTTAAGCCGTTGGTCCCGGCTATCACTAAATGTGGCAGTCGTTAAGCCATGTTAGAGGCCTAATGGGCGGCTTGAAAAATTTAAAGCACGACGCCATACACCTGCCTCCGCCAATCCGCACTGGTTTAGCGTGGTGGAGTATGACCCAATACCCTCACACCTTGATATGTGAGAGGAGGCTTGTGCTCAGTAGTGGGACGTTAATCGGCTGAGATTATGAACGATTCCCATAGATGTTCATGACAGCCGGGACCAACGGCACAATGTGTTTCGATGAGCAAGCGTTTGTTCATCATGTCCTTGCATTATGCCGGTTGTGCCCTAGACTTAAGCTTAGGGCCCAGGGTCCTCTAACTGGTTTAACTGGTTTGGCTGAATTTCAGTTATTACATGGAGCGACTGCCGTCTGACCTAAGCAACCCAGAGAGAAACATCATTCTATGGTTAAACCAGTTGTCAAAATAAAATAAAAAAATAAAATATTAAATAAATATTATCTTACAATCACACCAATTATTTAGTTCCAAGATAAGTATCACTAAGAACTTGTGTTATGGATACTAAACAACGGATAAACATACTTAAATATCTTCTTTTTTTTTGTAAATACATACTTAATATACATAGAAAGACACCCAGACCAGAACAAATATTCATGTTCACGCACACAAAGATTTGTCCTGTGTAGAAATCGAACCCACAACCTCTGGAGTGAAGTGCAGGTATACTGACCTTCACGCCATATCGTCAGATGTTAGAAGGCACTGACTTCCTAATAACGACTGCCATAGATGTCCATGACAGCCAAGACTCACGGCTTAACGTGCTTTCCGAGGCACGGAGCAAGCGTTTATAATGCACCATAACTGCAACAAGTCATAAACGCGACCAGGGTTTCGAAAGACCCCTTTAAATTTGATGTCTATGGGTCTAGCCACTGAAAATGAAACAAGACACAAAGAAATAAAAAAGCAAACACATTTTATTTATTTTTCATAATTTTAATAATAAAATTTTGATCACAATTTGGAACACTATGCTTCAGAACATTTCAAAAGGCAAAGCGAACTTCCATTAATACCATTTTAAATGACACATTTAACGGTTAGTTAATAACTTTAGAACAATATATGAAAAAATATGTACTATACACATTTGAATGGCGTCAAATTTAATGGCATACGTTTAATATCTAACTTTTAACAATTCATCAAATTTACACCCACAACCTAGGTCGATATTATTTTCTTTATACCTTTACAACTAGGATTTTTGGACCTAATTATGTCTAGCTTGGATTTATAAGTAAAACTATACAGCCTAGATTTTGCAGGGTTTATGTAAAGAATAGAATAGTGCCCCACCCTCTCATCTCACGGGGAGTCGTAAGAGTCGACGAAGAGAAATGTTAACGGATGGGCAGCAGCGTCATCCTGCGTACTGGCTGGAACTGCGATCACCAGCCCGCCTGCCCAGCGTGCTGATTATGGGCAAATACCCCCAATAGAATGTAATCTATTGGGGAGGCTAATGTTCAGCAGTGGACTTTATAAGGCTGATACGGTGTTTATGGATTTAATATATAAGGCATATCTTGCGAGCAAGGCAAATTTAACAAACGGGTAAACACATACTTAAACATTTCTCGTAACTTAAAATCACAGTATACACATCAAACAATAATTTATGGAAGCATGTAAAATAAAAACTTAAATTTAATTAAAACATTATTAATACAGCTTTTAAAACATCAGATCTGTTTTGAGATATTTTATTTATTCATTTCATAGTTTAATACATAAATAAAAAAATGGAAAACCACTAAACAGTTAAATACATTTAATATAATTAGTAAAAACATAATGTATATATAGTTTATTGATTTTTATGGTTGTTTAATTTATAATGTATTTAATTTATATAAATAATATAAGGAAGAAATGTTTTCCTAATTTAAATTGTGATACCCTTGCAGGGTTCATTTGAGGACAAAATATTATTTTTAAGATCTAAGTGTACACCAAATGAAACAATAAAGAATTATGATTATGATTAAACATTAGTAGAATACACTAGTTTAAAGGCCTGCTTATTTCAAAAGAAATATCTTCTAGCTGCGAAATGAAATTCAAAAAAGTACATATTAAAAAAGTGTACTTAAATTAACAAGATCATTATGAACTACAATTATTACATACTAATAACCTTCTTACTTTAAAAGAAATTTCATTCAGCTAATTAGCAACAGGATTTTTTTGTCAAAATTGACAAATTATGTAATTTATAAACTTTTAAAATTATAATAAAAGATTTTTGTTAACTAAAAATTTGACAAATCTCGTAATTTAAAAACCTTTAAAATTTAAAAGATTTTTACTATCTAACTAAAAAAAATTGGAAGACTACAAGACCTAGGGATTACACAAAGATCTTTGCTAAGGTTTAGGTTTAACTTAGAAATTTAGAACAGTTTAGTTAGCGCCATACCGTCAGCCTAATTTTCCAACTGCTTATGTCCTTTTGAGCAAATTTTATGGGAGAAAGTAAAAACTGTATATTTTTTATAGTTAAGGCACCAATTGAATATAGGTGTCATTGCAATTCGTTCATAACTAATTCAATATAAATTTATGTGACTTGATTTTGAAATTTTACATGAGATAAAAAAATATTAAAATAATTAATAAATATTTCTGACACTTACACCAATTATTTAGTTCCAAGATAAGTATCATTAAGAACTTATGTTATGGATACTAAATAACGGATAAACATACATAAATACTGTTTGTTTTTGTGAATACATACTTAATGTACGTTCTTAATGATACTTATCTTGGAACTAAATAATTGGTGTAAGTGTCAAAAATATTTATGATTTATTTTAATATTTTTTTAAATAAAGATCATGTTTTACACACACAAAGATTCGTCCTGCGTGGGAACCGAACCCACAACCTTAGGAGCGGAGAGCGGGTATACTCACCACCAGGCCATATCGGTCGCCTAGAAGGCATTAAAATTCAAAATTTGTATTTTTTGGAGTTAGTTTAATAATTTTACTGAGGATATGAATCTGACTGTTCATACACCTCACCTTTAGATGGCATGGTATTTTATTAGATTATGAAGTATTACAATAAAGGGTGCATAGTGCTCCTACCAAGACCTAAGGAGCCCAAGCCAACCTCACCTGCAAGTGGTGCACCTGCCGATCAACGGACCAGGCTCTGGCGACCATAAAAGTTCCCGGTAAACGGCAATAGGCTCGCCACCTTTACTTGGGATCAACAGTATAAATATCCAAATGTGGGCGTATAATATGCCTCTGCCTACCCCTTTGGGGAAACAGGCGTTATTGTATGTATGTGAATTTTACAATACGAGTCGAAGTAGATTTCGGAGTTCAGTTTTGGTAGGCTTTTCGGGCAGGGTATAATTTTTTTGTGCTATATCAAGGGCTGATTAGGCTGAACAATTTTTTAAATCTACAGTACACCTTCTTCAAATGCAAATAAAAATATGCTATTTTTTGCAGCGTTTCTTTGCCTGTATTATGTTATGATACTATTATCCGAATCACAGTTAAAAATTATATAAAACAGACTATATAAAAAACCATTCAAAAATTGGTAAAATATCTAATAATTTTTTGGATTGAATCTTATTGATTTATAATTACATTAAACGTTTTTTTTTCATTCAAGACGAATTGCAAATTCTAAAGCAGGCTCTAATTATAGCGTTTCATGTTTTGTTTGTCATATAGGTAGATTGATTTTCATCAAAAAAATATTTTTAAAATAAATAGTTAAAAGACAGCAGCGATTGTGTACAATTTAAAAAAAAATACAAAAAACTTTTTTTAGATTCACATGCGTTAGGTTTACAAATAAAAATTTAAAAAAATAATTGATAGTGTAAAATGAAAATAAATAGACCAGACATAGATAAAAAGGTTTCTATTTGACTATCCCACCTGCTTCTATATCAAAAACTCTTTTACATTGCCAGTTGTAGAGCATACATTTGCTGCTCTTCAACAGACCTAGCAATGTTTATCGAAATAATAACGATTATTGAGGTCTAACACGACAGGCATATGATAAAAGCCAAGATTATTAAAGCTTATATGAAAAGAATTATATTACATTTATTATGACTAAAATGAATATACAACAGATCATTGGAAAAGAAAAAAATGTTAAAAAATAGAGATTTATTTAAAGTTATATTTTTTTTTTGTGTATATAAAACGATAGTAAATTAAAGTATTTTTAAAATAATTTTAGTCTAACACTATATAGACTTCCGATTTTAGTCGCGACTTTTTTTTAAACTAAGCTTAGTCTGTCCGCAAAAAGATTAAGGCAAATATTTAAAATAGTATATATACTTTCTCATAACACTGAAATATTCACCAGATTATTTAAGGGAACGTTTTTCAGACATTTTACTACCAACGGGACCCTTTTACTAAGACTCTGCTGTCTGTCCGTCTGTCACCAGGCCCATGTATCCTATAATAATTATTTATTTATTTCTCTCGAACAGTTGGCATATTTCTTAATAAGTAATTTATTAAATAGGGCCAAAAATATTGAATATCCATCCATATCTACCAATATCCATCCCTTTTCTGTTGCCGCTTTAACAACAATGTATAGGGATCCTACCAAGACCTGAGGAGCCCAAGCCAACCTCACCTGCAAGTGGTGCACCTGCCGGTCAACGGACGAGGCTCTGGCGAACATAACAGTGCCCGGTAAGCGCCACCTATTACGTGGGACCAACTATATAATTGGCGAAGTGCGGGCGTATAATATGCCTCTGCCCTTCAATAACAAAAAATACTAAAAAAAAAAAACAGAATAAAATGTTTGAAGGGGGGCTCTCATTAAAAAAAATATGGTTCTTTTACTCGTCCATCGTTTTTCAAATTGATTTAAAGATTTCATCTGTAGTTCGCCCTACCTACATTTAAGAAGCCCAAGCCAACCTCACCTGCAAGTGGTGCACCTGCCGATCAGCAGACGAGGCTATTACGTGAAACTAAAAATATATTTGGCAAAATGCGGGCGTATAATATGCCTCTGCCTACCCCTTCGGGGAAACAGGCGTGATTGCATGTAAGTATGCAGCTTCAAACACTGACAAATGCTGAAATAGATCACTATTGGAGCCGCTGAATTGCTTTAGTATTCTTTATTTTTAGCGGGCGGGAGAAAAAACCAACCTTGACGATTTTCTTGCGCGTTCTTTTACGATCAAGCTCCCGCCCGCAGTGAATGGGCGCGTTAGTTTATAAGTATGACATTCATAAGAGCTCTATTGAGCCAAACTTGAATAAATGAATTTTTAATTTTAATTTGAATTTTTTAATTTAATTCGTAGTTTAAGGTTTTTTATGCTTCATGTTTCTGATCTGCAGCAAATAAATATTTTTAATATTTATTTAGCTACTGCAGTGCTTCTTTGCCTGTATAATGTGCAAGTCTTTGTTTTAATGTAACATAACCGTATTATCGTAATGCAAAAAAAACATTTCAATAAAGAAAGACTTAGAAATAAGAATTTTTTTGATTAAAATTATCCAAACTATGTAACTCTGTCTGTCTTTTCTTCACGCCTAAACTACTGAACCGATTTGTGTGATATTTGGTACAGACATAGTTTGGAACTCGAGAAACGACATAGGATAGTATCTATCCCGAAAATTCAGCGGGAGCGGAAACTTCTTAAATCCCGCAAGATCGGGAACTATGTGGGTAAAACCAAATAGCTGCCGAAAGTCACTATTCCATACGAACGAAGTCGCGGGCAAAAGCTAGTAATTAATAAATGGCACATGTAAGAATGATTTACAATACACGTAGCTAAAAAATATAGCCATTCATGTTGTCGAGGATCGAAGATACATCTCAGTATATTTACATTCCACTTATGACCACGGGCCATGGTGAGAAGGATTTAGGATCAGGGGGCCTACCGCCGAGTTCGATGGCAATCGATTATAAGGCAAAATGGATTTCGAATTGATTTGTCGTACCGCCGAACTCATGGAAATCGAAACAAAATGGCGTTCTCCATTTACCTATTGGTCTGTCACGGACTAAAGGTCATGAATGAGAGGTGGCTGTCGGCAGATTCCCCGGTACGGATTAATGAACGCAAAACAAAGTTTGTTCTAGATGGATTACCGGTAATCCATCGAATTCGACGGTAGGCCCCCTGGTCAGGACTAAACCACCACGACCTAGTTGGCGAAGGTAGGTGTGTCCTGCTGTTAAAAATTTTACAAGTCGCTGAAACTCAGTTTTACGACTACAACATATTGTCGTTGTCAAACCAAAATCAGCTATGTGCAAAAAGTATATTGAAAAAAAAATTGGTTGTCTGTAAAGTCGGTTTACTGACGATAGTTGAACGTGACAACGTCTTAAGAAAATATTGATGGAATGGTAGCATTTTTCAAAAGAAATTTGTTTAATAAAGCAGCAGCTGTCCACGCAGACGCATCGCTCACTCAAGTAGGAGAGAGACGGATGTCGAACGCTGCCGAACGCAAAGGCCGATTCTTTGTCGCTCGTTCCGCGCTCTCGCTTGCACTTCAAGCCTTACATGGAACGCCTCAGAGCGAGGTAACGCCGCATGAGTCATGTTTTTTCGTGCGTGCACCCGGCTCTATCAAATTATAAGACGTTGTCACGTCAAAAAGTTTTTTGGACCGTTATCGTGGTCAAATATATTATGCTATGTGGCAATATGTCACATAGACATAGCAGCTATTATTTGAAAAAGGACTAGATATTGCATTTAAAGGCTTGATCTGTGCTTTCTAGTACTTTATTATATTAAGAGATCAAATTTCGACAAATATTGGGTAAAGCACATAGCAGTTCTTTTATACGATAAATCTGTGGTGTCCAGGAAAACGGAGATGATTCATTTGCACCTATTGGTACACAACTTGAATATGTGTCACGGCAAAAAGGAGGTTAGCCAGAACATTGAATATAAAATAAATAAATAAATATTTCCTGACAATTACACCAATTATGTTGTTTCAAGATAAGTATCATTAAGAACTTGTGTTATGGATACTAAACAACGGATAAACATACTTAAATACTTTTTTTTTTGTAAATACATACTTAATATACATAAGTAAACACCCAGACCAAAACAAATATTCATGTTCACGCACACAAAGATTAGTCCTGTGTGGGAATCAAACCCACGAGTGAAGTGAAGTGTAGGTATGGCTTACCTCCACGCTATATCGGTCGTCTAAAATGTTCAGACTAACCTCCATTTTGCCGTGAAAAATATTAAAGTTTTGTACCAATCTTAGACTCATCTTCTTTTTCCTTGACACCACAGAAATAAGACAGTAAACTATTATATAGTCAAAATCTTGAAATCCCAAATAAGTGCACATAGCAGATTTTGGTTTCACAACGACGATAAAGGAATATAATAAACTGAACCTCTAAAAAATACTTTTTTGATCATCAAAAATACTGATCTAGCATCTAATAGGGGATTAGGTGCTCCATCAGAATTTTTTGATGTACAAAAAGGTTAGGTTAGGTTGGTAATTTATTAATTTTGATGACACATTAAATATGAGCCTAAAGTAAATACTAACACCAACGGCTTAATATCGACACAAAGCTTGCAAGTGCTTAATGTCACATAACGGTAACCCATCCAAGGACTGACATCAGTGAACTCAGTGGCATTGGCAGATATAGGCCTCTGTTTCAACTTTGCAACCGTAATTTACACGTCTCTTGGTTTACTGATTCTACAGCATCTATTTGCTTTAAGGAATTTCTAATAGTCGCTTCGATCTACATTATTATATAACTTAACGCTTAAAATCTGCACTACTAAGTTATGTAAATTAAAATTAACGTATATAATACAAAAATAAATCTTCCTTCATTTTATATTAAATATCTCTTATATAATAATCTCATAAAGATTTTCACAAAAAATCTCATATAACTTTTTACATAATTTTTGAGCAGTAAATAAGGAATTTATTTATAATATCTTATTAATTAATTGTTAACTTCTTTGCAAACTAAACGGGCACATGAGGACCTCATTTACTTTTTTTATTTTAAACTTATTTACTTAACGTAGTGTGAAATCATTTTAATTAATATGCATGCAGTAAATTCTGCCAAAAATCTTGTCCATTGTTATGCGTGAAGTCATGCCCATGACAATTGACTAACAAGATTATTGGTAAAAATTATAAATAATAAAGGCCCGAGATGAGATCCCTGGGAAACACCAGATGTAAAGCTTTTAAAAAATCTCCTTTTGAAGCCATTATTTGACTCTTTCTACTAAAGTATGATTGGGCCCACCGTAAGAAGTCACAATAGAGTGCATTATAGGTCTCTGACTGCTTCACTTAAGGCTATGATTTTACCAGTAGCTTATAGAAAGAAATGGTATTAAGTGCAAAAAATAAGTATTAAATAAATATAAATTGATTTATGACATATTTAATTGTCAGAATATATCTCAAAATAGAAATCATCACACTGTTAATCAACAATTAACACACATCAACAATTAATGTCAGTACAATTATTTTCTTATTATTTTAGAGCGCAACAAATCATGCCATTGGCATGATTAATTTACGATGTATTGACATCGTCAACTTAATAAAACCTTTTTCATGTAAAAAATGGGCAAATGGGTTTTGTCATGTCTACATGACAAAACCCATTTGCCCATTTTTTTGCAAAAGGGTTTTCTGAGAAAATCTAAGTGCCCATTTTTTTTGCAAAAGGGTTTTCTATATTATTATTATATTAATATCATAAGCAATCATCACCCGTAATGAAATGTAGATACTTTCCTAGTGCGGATTTAAATGAAAACATCTCCGACTTAATCTGAAAAGAATGAGAAAAGAAAAAAATGTATAAAAAAATAACAAAAAATGGAAAAACAAAAATAACGAAAAATGGAAAAACAAAAATAATGAAAAATGGAAAAACAAAAATAATGAAAAATAGAAAAACAAAAAATAATTAAAAATGGAAAAACAAAAATAATTAAAAATGGAATGAAGAAAATACAGTAATGTTGTCTTCATTTTCATAAAAAATTGCCAGCTTTAAATTGTAAATTTATAATTTTACACCAAAGTTAATCTTTATAATAGAATTGCTCGTAGCGAAGGTAGTGAAGCGTAGCTTTGAGAGACTATCTTTCCCTCGCATGTGTACTGCGTTAGGGATGTTCGCGGAAGCATAAGTAAGTTCTATGAGAAAGAAATGCGTCTCCCTGGTTAGGAGTTTGCTGGGGAGCACCAAAGGCATTCTGATAATGATTGCAAGCAGATTGCGCCTGTATCAATAACTTTTTTTTTTAATTTTAAATAATGGCTTCGTACGTCTAGCAAATTTAGCCAGTGTCAGGTAAGTGATATATTAATAATATAAATAAATCATAGTAAATGAGAATGAGTGGTGATAAAGATGATCAATGGTAAATGAGATACCCTCCCCTAAGCCCCTTGAGTCCTCAGTAAAGATGTGGGACTATACTGAGATCTCACATGGACTCCTTGAGAGAAAATTTGAAAAGTGATGTTGCACTGTTTTGTTTGATTTACCAACACTCATGTATGTTTACAAACACTTAACGGTTAATAATCCACCGTTATTACGCATTAATGTTAGAAAAATCACAAATTTTAGAAAATAAAACAAAACTGCAGACATGACGCTTCACTTTCCCGCCAAGAACTCCATCAATAACTTCTGTACTATAACGAGTGGCACGTAAATAGTACACTTGGATTTAATAAATAGTGTGTAGTACCAACATTGTTTGTAGACAGAATTGTAACTAACAAATTTGAGTTGCAAAATTACTTGCACAATTAAAAATTCATAAACGATGTAACGGTAACGGTGTATAGGGATCCTACCAAGACCTAAGGAGTCCAAGCCAACCTCACCTGCAAGTGTTACACCTGCCAATCAACGGACGAGGCTCTGGCGAATATAACAGTGCCAGGTAAGCGGCAATAGGTTCGCTACCTATTACGTGGGACCAAAAATATAATTGGCGAAGTTTGGGGGTGTAATATGGCTCTGCCTACCCCTTCAGGAAACAGGCGTGAATGTGGGCATGAACGAAGTTAAGCACAGTTGACAGTCTTGCTTGGGTTACCGTTTGTGTGGCATTTGGAATCTTCGTGTCTTGGAAAGAACCTTAATATATTGTAAATGTGGTAGTTGTTAAGCCAAGTTGGAGGCACTATGAGGCGGCCTGAAAAAATCTAACAGCACGACGCGCACACCTGTCCCCGCCAAAACGCTTTTTTTTGCGAACAGACAAGCTTGTATAGTTTTGTTATTTTATTTTAAGACTCATATTAATACTTTACTTGTTTTTTTACATAAAACGCAAAATGTTATCGTCTAATAATTATTATTTGAAATAATCAAAATAAAATACAAACAAAATTGTTTCAAAAAAAATTTGAAAATATTTTTAAGAAATCTTCAAATTTTGTTAATAGAGATTATATTCATTAATATACTTTAATTAAAGTTATTTTTATCTTAACTAATGCACAAAAATAAAATGAAATTGTTTTGAATTTTAATTTAACCTTTTACCCACTAGATGCCGTTGCGTTCCTAATGCCATTATTTAACTCGCGCAATAAATTGCTATTCTCTAATATTATAAATAAGAAATATTTGACTGTATTTTTGTTTGTTTCACTTGAATAAGCTCCGAAACTACTAGACGGATTAAAAAATATATTTTACTAATAGAATGCTACACTCTTCGCAAATAATAAAGGCTATATTAGTAATTGATTTTAATTAGGGTTCCTTAAGAAAACTCCAATAATGTAAACCATGTATGTAAAGATGTAGGTCAGACGGGAAAAGACTTTGTCAGAAGTTAGTCAAATATTTCTTCTTGTAATGTAATATATATAATAATAAATAAATATAAATAAAAATGTGTTAAGAGATTTTTAAGAGAATGAATGACTGAATTTTGATTTTATTATCTTTGGTTAAGTAATGTTTGTGTGTGTAATCTGTAATTACTTATTTTATTTTAATTTAGAATTGTAATTTTTGCAACTTTTAGGTTATTTTTTTCTCTATTATTTTTAATTATTTTCTTTTTTTTTTGGTTCACTACAAAACATTTGGTGCATGTTGTGACACCTTATAATTCTGTACATTTAATTTTTACATAGTGTATTTTGATGTTTAGATGTAAGAAATAATGTAACAGCTAATGGTTGTCCATAATTAAATAAATAAATATGTAATCTTATATGTATGTATAGGGATCCTACCAAGACCTAAGGAGCCCAAGCCAACCTCACCTGCAAGTGGTGCACCTGCCGATCAACGGACGAGGCTCTGGCGAACATAACAGTGCCCGGGAAGCGGCAATAGGCTCACCTAATACGTGGGACCAACTATATAATTGGCGAAGTGTGGGCGTATAATATGCCTCTGCCTACCCCTTCGGGAAACATTCGTAATGTATGTATGTGAATGTATGTATATATTGGGACAAGTTTTTTTTTTTACTTAAACCTAAAATACAATATAGCTGATTTTTCACGTGTTTACTAGGCATATTATATGATCTTGCTAATTTAACGGTCGAGTAACGAAATATAAATAAAATTTACTATGTTTTAATGTATTTCTTCAATAATAATATGTCTTGATACTTGACATCAATGTACGTTTAAGATATAATTACAAATAAACATTTTGTTCATAACAAGGCACTAAGAATTTTTTTAGACATTAAAATTAGAAAACAATTAAATCTACTGTTGATTTTAAAAATATTTTTGTTAGTTAGAAGAGATTCTGTTTAATATCAGTGTAATATTTCTAAGTAATTATCTCGTACCTTCAGACCTAATTCAAAATTCGGAAGTTTCAACTTAAGAGTCATGAAACTTCAATTAAACAAAGACCTTTGGTTGTGTAGAAAGAGACGCACTGATACTTCGTTCTCTTTCACTCCACCCAAAAGTAATAGTTATTTGAATTTTTTTTCGTCTATTTACAAAAACTACTCTTTTTAAGAGGGGTCTCTTCAAATCTAAAGGTGCAATATACTTATTGTATGGACATTATATGAGTTCAGCTACAGACCAGTAATGTATGTAGAACACACGGCACATAAGTTAAACAATGCCCTTAGATGCTTGGTTAAACATTAAGGGGACTCAATCGAAGTGTGGAAGGGGGGGAGGGGGCGTAACCATAGCAACGCAGAGACGCAGCACCGGCCGCACTTTTTGTCCCATTCTTTTCTTTGTCTACGATTATAATATAACATAATATTATAATTATAAACGTCATGTCCATACATTAAGTATTCCTATCAACAAATTTAACCCTTCACCAGGCAGTGGTAAATAAATGACCACCATAAATTGAACCTTATGTGGTCAACTTAAGATGGAATATCATAAAAAAAAATTTACGTACTCTGCCTGTTAAAGAGTTAATATGACATCGATGTCTGTGGCAATAAATTACAAATATATGCAACAAACCAACTAAACCATAAAACTAATTTGTATATTATTAACAATAATATCTACTATTAATAATAAATAGAAAGCTTATATTATCAAGTAACTATTAGAAAACACTAAAATCTACAAGTTAAAACCTAATTAACAAAATTGTAATGGGTATTAATCGTTTAGTAATTTTTTTTTATCTGTGATGTATGTATTCGTAAATCTATTATTTTTTTCAATAATAATATCAATCTATCCTAATTTGTCATTTATAATTTTTTAATCGTTAACATCTATCATTAGTTAGCAGCAAGGACCCGGATAATAATGATAATAATCATTAAATTCTCATTAATTTTAAAATACAAACATTAAACATTTACATTCTATTATTATGCAATTATATTTCAATAATACTAGAGATAATACAAATTTAAATTGCAAAAAAAATTTTTGACACATTTAAAAAAAATTACAAAATATGTTCCAAAAAAAAAATTTGTTTGATATACTAAAAATCTACTTACAAAGGACAATTTCAGTGATTTTAATCTCCCTAATTAATTACCCAGCCCAAGCCCTTTTATTAATGCCACTAAACAATCTATGACTTAAAACTTAAGTGAAACATGTTAACCATTCATCACACTCAACCAACTTGGACTTTATAAGTTACATCATTAAATGTATTTAATCATTAATGATCATCACAGTCTATTTATCATCATTTCATGATGTTAATGATATATTTAATAAATTGCATCTACAAAATCATAACATATCTATTTATGGGCGTAGCCAGACATAGGTTCAGGGTGGGGCAGCAATATAAAATAATATATAACTATAGTCCGGCAATCTCTAGCGCGACCGTCCCGCGGGTTGAAAGACGGTGGCGACGACGTTTCCCTTCCCCGCTACCCCACCCGCTACCCGCTGACATCTTGTTTACCTCGTCCCCGCCACCGTCTGTCACCCCGCAGGACGGTCGCGCACGAGATTGCCGGACTATAGCAAACTATACCCGCAGTCTTGTCATGTATACGTTGAGTTATCGAAAACACTTCCTTATTGCTCTCCCACGAACACCACGAAATCTTCTAGGTTTGGTTAGGTAGCTTAGGCGCTATCCATAAATTACATCACACATTAAGGGGGTGGGAAGGGGTTGATGAAGTGTGACATGGTGTGACAAGGGGATGGAAGGGATCCTAAATTTCGTGACGCCACATTTCAAAATTCAGGTCTTATAAACATTTTGGAATTGCTGTTTTAATGTAATCATTTCTTGCTGTACAATTGCGAAATATGTGACATCCCATTAAGGAGGAGGGAGTCTCACAAGTGTGACCAGCTGTGACAAGGACAGACGGGGGGTCAAAAGTTTATGAAATTCGTGTGACGTAATTTATGGATGATCACTTACAGGTCAAACGCCCCCCCCCCCTACTCCCCAGTGGCTACTACCATGTATCTATCTATATAGTATATACTATGCGTGTAAATAATATCATACTAGCTTGCCATATATTATTTCATATCATTAATAAATGTTTTTCAATGATATTCTAATGAAAATCATTATTTAACTTTTAAGGTGCTTCTTAATGACGTTTTGGTCGACTTTGTTAAGTTTTCTATTCGATTGTTATGAACGAATATATGAATATTTTTGTTTTACGAATAGATGAATGAATGAATTTCGTATCTAAGGTCATTAAATCAATTTAATGATAATGTTTGTTATTAAGTTATACAGAATGGACAGCCTAAGTAACTCAACACTTGTTAATTTTAAAGCTTTATCATTAACATAATATAAAAAAAGTGTAAAATAAAATTATTAAAATTTTATTTTTTATCTAAACGTTACAAAAAATTAACTAGCTATAGTATCACTTCATACTATAAAACAATACTTCTGCTGTCTGTTCTCTATGTATGCTTAAATTTCCAAAAATACGCAACGGATTGTGATGCGTTTTTTTAATAGAGATTATTGAGTCACTCTGATTCAAGAGGTTTATATGCAGGTCAAGCAGACGGAGTCACGGGCTTCCGCTAGTGACTTTTATACTGTAATAATCGATTTAGATATTAATAATTATAGATTTACTATGTAATAGTATTTGAGTCAGCTATATGTTTTTTAATTACGATGTAGTCGACAGAAAAGAAATTTAGATTCACCTTAAATAAAAAACAGCGTAAAATTATTATTAATAAAAAGCAATGGCACAATTATTGTTACCAGTCATCATCACCTTCATCACCATCATCATGAATAATGACGTCAAGATATATCACAATATCATCATCATAGTAAAATAAGGACAGTAACATTTCATATGATGATGAAGTCGTGTTCATCATCATCACCATCATCATGAATAATGACGTCAAGGTATATCACAATATCACCATCATAGTGAAATAAGAACAGTAACATTCTCATAGTCGCCAATTAATCCTTTAAGATGTAAATTTAGTGAAACAGTAGACAATTTTTTTATTCAACACATAATATAACAATTTACAACACGCCTATGCCAGGATTCGTGCTGCGATTTTTTAAATATGCCTTTAAAAGTATATTAATACAAATGAAAAATAACATTTTTTAAATGAGCGGAATTAGGTGAATTTTGGCACATATATACAGTTTTTTAAGTCATGATGTTATTATTAGGAATTAATTTATTGAATGCATAAAATGTGTTACTTTTAGTCACATATGTAGATATTAGAATAGTTAGGCATAAGGCAGCGTACATTTGGCCTAAAATTATTTATTTCAAGAAATTTATTGATTCAGGCGTTACTTTGCGGAAAAAATTATAGTAGTGCGGGAATTGTTACAAAGATATTTTTAATCCGTCACTTACTTATTTATTTATTTCAGTTTGCCATCGTCGTGGTTTTTTTATTTCGGTTGTGGCTAGTACCTGTGGACACGGACGACTCGGGAGTCAAACTCAGGCATTTTTGAAGTCTTGAATCATTTTTGAAGGTTCGAGCCCTTCTGGAGCCATTCCGCCTCGAGCTATTCCGCCTCGAGCCATTCCGCCTCGAGGCTTCGGAAATAAGACTCGAAGCCTCGAGGCTTGTACACCACTAGTTGTGGCCTATAGTTAAATTTGGGGCCCAGGGTCTGCTGACTGGTCTGACTAGATTTGGCTGACCTTCAGGTATTACATGGAGCGACTGCCGTCTGACCTCAGCAACCCAAAGGGGAACATTGTTCTATAGTTAAACCGGCTGTTATGATTATTGTTTAACCAATATTGTAATATCTAATGTATACTTATTAAAACTCATTAATTTTATTGTCTTCAAAAGTGTAACAAAAGATTGAGTTCCATAAATTCGACATAACATACTGTTCTTACCTCACTATACCAACGCACACATATAAAACTTTTTTCACAATAACAACACTAATACAATACAATTTCAGTAACCCACAAAACCCAGCACCGATATGAAAGCGTCCTTATCACGCCAGATATAGGGTTCACAGTTGTACTGCTATTTGGTCACGGAGAGAGCTAATTTGGAAAGCTTCTTGGGAGGAGTTTTAGGTTTCATACGATCATGCCTTACCTGGGTTAGGCGTATGCGCTCGCATCTGTGAAAAAAAAAATAACAATTATAAATAAATCTACAATAAAATCCCAAGCAATTAAACTTAAATAAATGACCACCGATATAGCGCGGAGGCGAGTAGACCCGCACTCCGCTTCAGAGGTCGTTGGTTCGATTCCCACACAGGACAAATCTTAGTGAAAGTTCTGGACTGGGTGTTTTCCGATGTATATTGAGTATGTATTTACAAAAAAAAAACATATTTATATGTGTTTATCCGTTATTTAGTATCCATAACACAAGTTCTTAATGATACTTATCAAGGAACTAAATAATTAGTGTAATTTTGTTTAGAAAATATTTATTTAATTACAAATTTTAATCAACAATAAAAAACTGAAAAAGTCTTTAAAATCGAATGAGATGAAACTGCTGTTTCATATAGGTTATTTAATATTGTTACTGCTATATTCAATTGCATTGTACAGCGTCGTGGACATATAAAGATTGTAATTTAAGTACTAAATCCTTTGATAATTTAAAAGAGCACAGCCTGGGAGTTTCTTGTTAGTTCTTCTCAATCTGGCACTTAGGCCGGTTTGTACAACGGTCACCAATTCTGTTTAGTGCTTAATCTATTTAAAACATCGCTCTATCCCTTTTAACTTGTTTGATTATATGACAGTAATTAATTAATTTTTGTGTGCATGAACATGAATATTTGTTCTGGTCTGGGTGTTCTCCTATGTATTTTAAGTATGTATATATGTATATTTTAAGTATGTAAGTATGTTTTTCGTTATTTAGTATTCATAACACAAGTTCTTAATGATACTTATCTTGGAGCTAAATAATTGGTGTAATTGTAAGAGAATATTTATTTATTATCATTATTTATTATTAATTAATAAGCACTTTCACTTAATTTTATTGTGCAAAGTGAATCTAAGCTTCGTGATTTCAGTGTAGTTTAAATTTAGTTTTTTTTGTAATATTGGTTTCACAAAGATATATTAATATTAAAATTACATACATAGGTAGGTAGAGATCACATCCTTCCACTTGCTACGATCTTGGCACAAACTCTTAACTTCATTCACACTCATTAACCTTCTCATACACGCCCATCGGTTTAGGGTGTTAATATTAAAATTGTCACAAAGATATTTTAATTCATCACTTGTTGTGTGAATGAGTGATGGAGTTAGTGAATGAATGAGTAAGTGAATGAGTCAGTGAGTGTAGTGAGCGCGTTAGTTCATAAGTATGACAATTATAAAAGGTCTATTGAGCCAAACTTGAATAAACGATTATTGATTAAATGAGTGAGTATACATAACACTTAAATATGACAATAAAAATATAGAGACGCCTTGTTTAGTTGCCGAAACTTTAAACAATTTTTTTAAAACTGTCGGAGCAAACGATGAAGGTAGGGTGTGCAAAGGCCGGCCTGTTATTACGTTTACTCCCAATACATTGTTTGTGAGGCCAGTGGATAAAAGTGAAATTAAAAATACAATCAAACAACTTAAAAATAAAACTAGTTTTGGAGTCGACGAACTACCACCGACTCTTATAAAATTCTGCCAAGAAGAGCTAGTAACGCCGCTAACGGATCTCATCAATCAGTCGTTTGACGAAGGTATTTTTCCGGACTTATTAAAGATTTCAATAATCAAACCAATCCCAAAAAAAGCTAATGCCTACGACCCTAGTCAATTTCGGCCTATAGCCCTGTTGCCTACCTTTGCAAAGGTCTTTGAAATGATAATGGCTACTCGCCTTAATTCATTTTGCGAGAAATATAATATATATGACCAAAATCAATACGGCTTTCGTAAGAACCGATCGACAACCTATGCTGTTTTTTCTTTCACTCGCGAAATATTGGATATATTGAATAAACGTAAATATGCGGTAGCTTTAATGCTCGACATGAGCAAAGCTTACGATAGAGTTTCACACAAGATCCTTCTTGATAAGTTATATGGAGTAGGGGTTAGGGGTGTTGCTCATAGGTGGTTTTCTACATACTTAAAGAACCGTGAACAGCTAGTAGAAATTGATAATTATAACACATCAAATTCGACTCATATAAATGTGCGCTCCCAGAAGGCAGTGTCGCAGGGCTCAATTCCACAGGGAAGTGTGCTTGGTTGCATCTTATTCTTAATATACATTAATGACCTTCCAAAATGTATTAAGAGTAAAGCTATATTGTATGCTGATGACGTATCATTAATTTTTTCCTGCCAAACAAGCGATGATTTAGATGGTCAGTTAAAAAGCACACTGCATGCTGTCTTAGCTTGGCTAGATGACCACAATCTTCAATTAAACTTTTCTAAAACAAGATTAGTACAGTTCAGACCGCATCAAAAAGCTCCATTACAGATTGATTTCTCATATGACGGTAATATTGTTGAATGTGTCGACTCTTTTTCTCTGTTGGGCATAGAAGTAGACTCTAATATAAAATGGAAAGCTCATATTAATAAAATATCTAGCAAATTATCAAAATTCACGTATGCTCTATATGAACTTAAAAAGACAACTGACATAAAAACCGCGACTACCTCTTACTACGCCTACGCTCACGCTTGGTTAAGTTACGGTATAATTTTGTGGGGCAATAGCGCGGATGTTAATGATCTTTTTATTTTGCAAAAAAAGTGTATTAGAATCTTGGTTAATATAAATAATATGGAAAGTTGTAGAGCACACTTTAAAGAACAAGATATATTAACCCTTGCATCTCTCTACATATTCGAAATATGTAAATTTGTTAGAAAATATAGTTTTTTATACCCAAAAGCAAAATCGCAATATTCTCGTGACTATAGCTTGCGTTACAAAGACAGACTTGCACTACCTTCTTACACTCTAAAAATGTGCAACTCAGGCACATACTTTATGTCCATTAAAATATTTAATGGAATCCCAATTGATATAAGAAACGAACTCAAAGACTCTCAATTTAATAGAAAAATTAAGTTTTTTAATATCAAAATGTTATTACTCATTGCAAGAGTTTTTCAATGAATAACCTGAACAATACTGATTTTCATATGGAACTTGTCTTGACTTACTTTGTTACGATTTTTATTTATTTTTTTATTTACTTCGGTGTTGACATAATTTTTAAAACTTCTTAACATATGATTAACGTAATAACAAATAGACATCTTTTGTGTTCGGCCGACTTATAAAATTTAATGTTGACAATTATATAAATTTATGCTATTATGTGTATTTGCCATTATTGTAGTGCCCTTTCAGGGTTCATGTGTCGGATAATTTTATGTAAACATCTTTATAACCGCATGAAACAATGAATAAATGAATTATGAATTATTATGTGAGTAGGTGAATGAGTGAGTGAGTCTGTGAATGAACGAGTAAGTGGGCGTGTGAGTGTTTGATGAGTTAGTGTGCGAATGAGTGAGTGAGTGTGTGAACGGATGAGCGAGTGTGTGAATGATTGAGTGAGTGTTTGAACGGATGAGCATGTGGGTAAATGAGTGAGTGAGTGTGTGAACGGATGAGTGAGTGTGTGTTTGGATAAGTAAGTGTGTGAATAAGCGTGTGAGTGAGTGTGTGATGAGTGAAATTGTGTGTAAATAAGTAAATGAGTGAGTAAGTAACTTACTCGTCGGCCCGTGCGTGTGTGCGCGTCTGTGTGTGCAGCAGTCTCATGCGCGTTGGAGAGACGCGATGCGCGGAGAGTCTGGAGGACGCGCACGGCCCGCGCGCCGCCACATACGAGAAGCCGGGCTCGTCGCGCGCTATCACGCGGGGCACTGCTCTCAGCGCGCACATACCTGCAAACGAGCAGTCAGTAGTTATAAATAACAGTCGCATAGTCGGTGATAGTGCAAATCGGGTTGGTGCTCGCAGTTCCAGCCAGTACGCAGGATGACGCTGCTGCCCATCATCTGGTAACATTCCTCTTCGTCAACTCTTACGACTACCCGTGAGATGAGAGGGGGTGGCACACTAGGTCGGTTTCCACACGGTACGACTTATTATTACTAATGAATAAATAACTTACCATACATAATGTCACGCCTCTTTCCCGTAAGGTTATGTTATATTGCATTGTATAGCTTCACAGACAAATGAAGATTGTAATTCTAGTACCAAACTAATGGACATATTTAAAAGAGCATAGCCTGTGAGTTTCTTGCCAGTTCTTCTTACAGAGCGGTGGCTCGGAACTGGCACTTAGATCCACTTACACTTAATTATTTTTTGTTTTTAAATTGTTTTGTTGCATGTAAGTGAATCTAAGCTTCGTGATTTAGTGTAATATTATTTCGATTGTATTTTTTTTTAATTTGTAATCATGACGTTTTCAAGTACTATGTATAATAGTTTATGAAATAAATAATTTTTTTTACTTTACTTTACTTTACTTTACTAGGGGTAGGCAAAGATCACATCCTTCCACTTACTACGATCTCGCACACACTTTTAGCTTCATTCACACTCATTAACCTTCTCATACACGCCCGTCGGCTTAGGGTACTTTTGACCTGCCCTTTCTCCAAAATTTTCTGGATTTGGTCATGGAAGGTCTTACGTGGTCTTCCCCTCCCAACACTTCAATCACTTGTCCATCATAAATCACTTTCGTTAGTCTACTTTCATTCATCCTCTCATCATGACCAAACCATCTATGCATACCTTTTTCAATTCTTGTCACTATATCTTCTCTTACACCAGCTTCGACCCTTATCACTTCATTCCTAATCCTATCACTCAATTTCACAGCTAGAATACTTCTGAGTGCTCTCATCTCTACTGCATTAATCTTACTCTCATGTTTCTTCTGCCATAACCAACATTAGTGTAGGTACCAACACCTCTATGAACTGCCAGACGTGCCTTTTCAGACGCTTTCTGACTGCTTACAAAGGCGTGAAGTGCCCCATTCAACATGTTTCCAGCATTCACTCTTCTATCCATATCGCTTTCACACTTTTCATCTCTCGTAAAGTACAATAACTTACCAGTGATATAGATGTCTTCCAAATGAAAATAGTTGGTTCTTAGAGCAGCGTTGTATAAAGCACGAGCGGTCGCGGCTGAGAGCGCGTAGGCAGTACCCGAAAGGTACCTAGGGTACACTCTCCCACCATACATATAGCGGGGACTGTACCTGGAATTAAATACATCAAATTACATTATGTACTAGAAAAATTTATGCAAACATTAAAAAATAATGAGCCCAAGGTACACGCTATAAGAAATGTGCACGCTAATTGTATTAGATCTTAAGACATAATTTGAAAAAAGCCGAGATGATTTTCTTGAGGCCTTCTTCTCAATCTCGTTGCCTTTTGGAAGCCTCGTTAGAGTCACCGACAGATTGACTGACGGACAATCCCCTCCCTTTTTTTAAAATCACGACAGGCTGACTGACAGATATCGACTGACAAATCTTGAGATCACCACAACAGACAGATAAACTGACAAATTCTGACAAAGAACCCATTTGCTTTTACACCTTTATTATGGTACCGCTCATATTTCTTTCACTGTTGTTAAAAAAATATATGGAATTTCCATTTTGTGTAAATGTTTGACGAATCTAAATGATCATGTTGATCTTAAAGACAATAAAGTATATTTTATTTTATTTTTATTTTAAATACCCGAAAGGTACACTATGTCAGTCGTCGTACATCTAGCGTACAGTACCTAAAGACAAATACAAACAAATTTAAAAGGTATCGTAGTGTTATCGAAGGCATACGCTATGAGTCGTAACCGTAAGGTATGTAGGTTACACTCTCCTACCATATAAAGCGGGGACTGTACCTTTTAAGGACAGCGGCAACATCTTAGTAGATAGTAGAAATGTAATAGAATTATAGAAATTAAGTTATACGTTAAAACATTTAATATGTGTTATGTTTAGATTTAGTCAAATTGTATTTTCAGAAGGTCATAAAAGATCCATTTGATTGTGTGAATAATAGTTACGGTTTAGGATAGCGCGGAACAAGACCTTTAATTTGATATATAACACGTGTATATAACTAAGAATATTAATGTAAAATTAAATGAAAAACACGCATTGACATAATAAAGCTTCGAAGTACCTAAGTAAATCGGGTTTGATCGAAATGTACGATCAATAAGAAGGAGAAAGTACCTACTATAGGAATGAAAATAAATTCCTGCAAGAAAAACTGTGTTTCCTTCAGTCCCCAACAGTACCTGTAAATAAATTTAAAAAAAGACGTGTGGCACTCGGAGACTGCCGCGGTAAAGCTATTGTATAGCATTTTTTATCAACTCATGCAATTATAAATATTTATTTATGAATGAAGTAAATACAAAGAGGAGGTGCTCTAACGCCGAAACTCTAAGCAGGCATGAGTCACCAGATTGCGGGGCGAAGGGGATTACGCATGCGCAGTAACGCCGATACAACCAATGCCACCTATAGGCGGGTTGCTAAACTAAAGAGACAAGATATTTTAAAAAGTCATTAAAAGTTCTGCTATTTATCGATAGATGGAAAAACTAAAAAGTATCACAGCTGTGCCGGTCGGAGTGGGGGGATAAGTTTTTTCGTTACGGAATTTCTGGATTCGGTCCCCACGCTCAAGGCCTGCGATAGAAGCTATTATTATAGTATTAATTAACTTACCATTTATTATTAGAATCCAACACGGGCCTGGCGCCGCATATTAGATCTCCAATGAGCATATACTCCTTCCCTTGGAAGCCATTTTGGACCTTAGTGTCGTACTCTTTAGACCTATTCTTGAGGTTGAACATCAAGTTCGGTACGTTTATATACATATCGTCATCGGTCTTCAGTATATAGCGGACTGAAATTAAATAGAAACAAATATCAACATCATCCCGTCTAGATTAGTGCCAGCCCCTCTCATCTCACGGGGAGTCGTAAGAGTCGACGAAGAGAAATGTTATCGGATGATGGGCAGCAGCGTCATCCTGCGTACTGGCTGGAACTGCGATCACCAGCCCGCCTGCCCAGCGTGCTGGATATGGGCAAATATCCCCAATAGAATGTAATCTATTGGACCATCCACCATCATCGGTTGGGTCGGGGCCCAGAGAAAGAACTTCCCCTTGATAAGGAGTACCACCCACTCAGTCGATTCACTAGTGAAACGTAATAAAACACAGCACTAATGTCGAAGAAAATAATTTATTCTTGAGTACTTATGGTTTAGCAAAACAATAAACGATAGCGCGATTTAAAATGTGACAGCGCCATCTAGTGATTGTTAGTACCAACTATATACATATCAATTAAACATTTTACATTTACATTTTTAGACACGCTTCTAACACACGTAAACAGACGAATATAAAAGGTCGATTGAGTTATTGATTAAGATATAATTACTTTACAGAAGCAATTATTGAAATCTATCATTTCATTCTAATATTTTCCTCATAATTGCCAAGACGTTTAATTAAACGTTAGCTTGGTGTTTTAATAATAAGCATTGTAACAATAACAGTTATATTACATCCTTTTTTTTCGGATGGAAAATCACCAAATGACTGTCTTCCGTTGTGGGTGAAGCGGAATGGTGTGTCAGACTTTTACTGACTAAAAACCATCCATGTTCCTTCTTGAGCCTGTAACACCAAGGCCGCGGTAACCCTTTCGAACAGTCCCGCAACCCCAGCTGGCTTGGCTCCTTTCCTGGGGGCCCCTCAGTGTGCTGACATCTCTTCGAGGCGCGCGTGGAACACGAACGTGCCGTCGCGTCGACGCGGCCTGTCGCCTTTAGTAGGCGGACGGGCGGCGAGTTACCCATTACCCACCGCCCACAAGCCAGCGCCTACGGTAGTTCTATTGCACCCTAACAAGTATCGTGTCGTGTGGTAGGAGAACCTCCTAAGAATTCTACCAGCACAGGTCTCGCCCGAAGAGGACTACTAAGGGAATGTGTATGTATGAACAAAG
This sequence comes from Musotima nitidalis, assembly GCA_949126915.1. NCBI lineage: Eukaryota > Metazoa > Arthropoda > Insecta > Lepidoptera > Crambidae > Musotima > Musotima nitidalis. The sequence goes on along the minus strand of OX421441.1, from coordinate 9,438,271 downwards.
ATAAATTAAGTGCCATTCCACACGATACTGCCTTATTAAAAAAATCGATCATTGGAAGTGCTATTAATATCTATAACAAAACTCCGAAGCAAATACGTCTGCTGCGTTCCCAAAATCTCTTTAAGTTGAAATTACGTGAACTATTGATAGAAAAATGCTATTATAATGTCAAAGAATATTTAAACGACTTATCACTATAAACTTTTGACAAATACTTAACTAACTATATAACTTGTTAGTCGGAAGTTAGATTACTTTTAAAATCCATAAAATCTAATTTCGTGTTATATGAAATCGCAACTATTGTACGCCCATGAGGCAGACCACAGCTGGATCTAAAACTGTCCTGTAACCTGTGTTCGCAATAAACTATTTTGATTTGATTTGATGTGATGACGAGTGGTGTCTAGCCACCTCTCACCATTCGACACGCATCACCAAGAGTTCTCTGTGCTAAAAGTGCACTTGGTTGCAACTAAATGGTGTCGCAGTAAAAGTGCACTTTTTCATTTAAAAAACAAAAACAAGTATTTTATGACAGTGTTGTGATGTTTTTACATGTTCCGTTTAAGTATCAAATGACTCCCACAGCTCTTTTGGGTTTTGTAAAATCTCGGGTTTATGCAAATAAACCGCAAATAATTCCTGAGCTCAAATCGAAAATCCAACATGACATCGGTGAGATCACAGCAACATCTCTGAGCAAAGTCTGACTGCAAGTGGTGCACCTGCTGATCAACAGACGAGGCTCTGGCGACCGTAACAGATCCCGCAATAGGATCGCCATTTATTACATGGGACCACAATGTAACTGGCGAAGTATGGGCTTACAAAATGCCCTTCGGGGAAACAGGCGTGAATGTATTTATATATGACCCTTGTAAAGTTAAAATACTGTATTATAAATAGTATTATCATTTCAGCCTTAGTACACTGCTGAACATTAGCCTTCCCAATGGATTACATTCTATTGGGGGTATCTGCCCATAATCAGCACGCTGGGCAGGCGGGTTGGTGATCGCAGTTCCAGCAGATACGCAGGATGACGCTGCTGCCTATCATACAGTAACATTTCTCTTCGTCGACTCTTACGACTTCCATTTAATGCTGAAAATATTTCTTAAGCTTTAAATTATTAATAATAAAACAGTAAATCACTCACCACTTTCATTACAATTATTCGTGATCCACTTCAGCATCATAATCGACTTCAATGTTAAATTATTATAAGAATCAGTAAAGTCTTCTTGTATAATATCACCATATTTGTCGATCTCATCATCTATTCTACTTTGCACTTCAGTAAAGTTCCCTTGAGACGGCAATCCTAATAAAAACACTAACTTAAAATCTGGATCTAGATTCTCTACTTCATCCTCATCAAATTTCTCAGGGAACACTTGATTTTCTTTCAACATCTTCAGAATATCATCAAAACTCTTTGTTTCTTCGTAGCCTTTAGGCGGTATTCTCATTATATTCGATTCATAATTCATATCATAATCATCATTTTCTGCTTGTTCACCTAATTCTTTATTCATATCAAATTCTGGCAACATAGAATCTTCATTATCATCTTCAAATCTTTTTTCTTCAGGTACAACATCAGTTTTGTCATCAGCCAAATTATTCTTTAAAGCTTTAGCCAATTCGGGTAACAGCTGACCGAAGCCTGATAATTCTTTATTATTCACTTTCTCTGTATCATTAACACTAACATTTAAATGAGATTCAGGATAAAGATCATAGGTATAATTATAATTTTTATATTTTTCTCTAACTACATTAAATATTTTGGACATTTCTATATAACTTCTGTAATCACCCCACGTTTCTCTAATGGCTATTCTCTCCTCGAAGTTTATCGTGGAAGAGCATACGACTATTAGAAGGAAGAGTTTATTTTTTTTATTTCTAAAGGATTTTGGACATAAATCTGTTGGTTCGTGCAATGTTGTCACGTTATTCGGTTGGACATATATTTTCGTGTCTCTATTTGTGTGTATTGACCAACCTGCGACTAGACCTGAAACAGAAAGACTTAATTAGAAACATGAACTTATTGAAGGTCATCTAAAAGTTAAAAGTTATTTATTTAATAAACTAATATAGCACTTGGAAACGTCAATATGAAATAAAACGAGTTATATTTCGTTTTATTTACACCGAAATCACGAAGCTTAGATTCACTAACTTAAAAAAAAGTGAAGTGAATTGAAGTGCCTGCTCCGAGCCTTAAATTATCCTATTTATTTATTATACCTCTTTTAAATTATCAACCAAATAAAACAATATAGAATACACACAGTGAATATTTAAAGATATTGAAAAGTTACCCAGAAGCCGTAACCAATAAAGTAGCACTAAGGGAACCTTCCATCACAGTCAAGTAAGTATGTAATGTGAAACTGAGCTGAATTTGTTGAATAGGGGATGGTCACAACAATAATCTGGTTGACTTTTTATTCCAATCGATACAAATACAAGTTGAAAATGTTAAACCCAAGCTTGTTTATCTGACAAGTAATCATTTACATTATAATACCTAATTGATATGAATATATTTTTGAAAAAATCTTTTTAAAAATCAATTGTATGATTATTGTGTTATAATAGGTTGGGGAAAAAGTCTTTTCGTATTTTTGTATGAAAAGTCAAGACATTTTTTTCAAAGTTTATTTACATTTATTTACAATATATATGTACCGTTTTGTTGAATAACTTTCTGCCATTTTGTGGGCAGAGACATTATCCCGTTACTGTAGAAACTTTGGGACTTCTGATCAAAAAAACGGGACAAATAGTTTTGGCAGTCCTCTCTTGAGGTCAACCTTACAGAACCTAAAGAATTCAGCAGAGACCGAAACAGGTGAAAATCTGAAGGCGCAAGGTCAGGGCTATATGGTGGATGCACTAGGACCTCCCAGTCGAACTCTCTTAATTTTTGCTGAGTGGCTAAAGATGTGTGTGGTCTAGCGTTATCGTGATGAAAGACCACACCCTTCCTGTTGATCAATTCCGGCCGTTTTCTCTCGACTGCTTCTTTTAATCTCATCAGTTGCTGGCAGTAAAGATCAGAATCGATGGTTTTGCCGGGCGGTAAAAGCTCATAATAAACAATGCCCTTCCAATCCCACCATACACACAGCATCACCTTATTTCGTGTTAGGCCAGGTTTGGCCACAGTCTGTGAAGCCTGGCCAACTTTCGACCACGACCTTTTTCGCACGTTCTTGTCGTACGTGATCCACTTTTCATCGCCAGTTATCAATCTCTTCAAAAACGGCTCGGTTTCATTACGTCTCAATAATGAATCGCAAATGAGTACACGGTTCATTAAGTTTCTTTGAGTGAGCTCGTGTGGCACCCAAATATCGAGCTTTTTTGTATAACCAGCTTTCTTCAAATGGGTCAAAACTGTTTTGTGGTCAATTCCCAGTTCTTCAGCTGCATCGTAACTACTAATATGCCGATCTTGCTCCACTCTTTCAAAAATGGCGTCCATTTTATTCGTAACAGGGCGACCAGAGCGAGGTGCATCTTTAACATCAAAATTTCCGGACTGAAAACGTTTGAACCAAATTTGTGCTACTCTTACTGACACTGCATCAGGTCCATAAACATCACAAATTTTTTTCACTGCTTGAGTTGCATTTTTGCCTTTTTTATAATAAAATTTTAAAATGTATCGAATTTCTTTATTAGATTCACTCATTTTAACGGAGAGAAAAACAAATGAAAAATAGCGGGAAACAACTTTTTTTTATTTTTTTCTTTTCTTTATAATCGAATCTTTTTAATGTTACCAAAACCAGCCAGACACAAATAGTACAGTCAAAAAAATTTTATAATAAGTTTATACCTACGTTATGCGAAAAGACTTTTTCCCCGACCTAATATGTTATCTAAATTTGATTTAAAGCAAATGCCTTAATTTTTATTGACACAATTGTGATCTTTTTATTATCATTCATTTTATTTATTTTAAACAATTGATCTGACTTTCTTCATTATTTTATTTTTAGTGCCAATGTATATTTGAATTTTTCCTTGTCGTGTAGTTTTCATATCTACAAAGTATTTGATATGATATGCCATGTCGTAGCGGCACCCCGAAAGAATTCAACCATTTCTTGTGTGCAATAGAAATCGATTATTGGAATTTTATAGCGTCCATGTAAGCAAAGCACCATTTGACATTCTTTCTACATATCGATCAAGGTCATCGTTTCTTTCTGGACTGCATCAACTGCTTACCATCAGGTAGGATGTATATATTCTTTATTGCACAAAAAAACAATAGAAAAAGAAAGCTTTATGTGAAAAAGACGATGTACAGAGGTGGACTTATTTCTAAAAGAAATCTCTTCCAGTCAACCTTAACTGAAGTGGGAGAGATAGTTAGCGGGCATAACACACTACAATATGATAATATTACACATATACATATATAAAAATATGATATAAGATACATATCAGGTATATAAACCTAATTATATACATAAATAAATACAAAGAAAAATAAAAAATAAACAAAAATCATAATGACTAGCTCGATAGCAAGTGCTTCTTTAAGTTTGTCTTAAAAGACACAATTGACGGACTGTCCCGGACATCACTTGGCAACTTATTCCACAACTGTGCACCACGGGCAGTGAATGAATTTCGGAAGAATTTTGTATTAAAGGAAGGATACTCAAGTGTTTTAGTAACACAGGAGCGCTTGGGATGAAGTCATTATGACGTGTCACATTTAAAAAAAAAACTTTTATGAAAAAACATTTTAATTATAGTTAGGAGCGCTTCGACGCGGGTACACTGACCCTAATATGTGCCCTTAAGTGGCAATAAATTTAATCAATTAATGACCAGCAGGTGACCTAATAATGATCCGTCTCATTGTGACTGGCGGGCGGCTGCTCTAAATGAAATGGTTACTCAGTCATTTGAAAAGTGTATTAAACCTTTTTATATAATATTAATTTTTTTTTTTTTAGTGTCTTCTAATATCCTGACAACTAGTTTACCTACAAATATAATGTCACGTCTGTTTTCCCGAAAGGATAGGAAGAGTCGTATTGTATGCTTACATTTCGCCAATTATATTGTTGGTCCCACGTAATAGGTGACGAGTCTATTGCCGCTTTTCGGGAACTTTTGTGTTCGCCAGAGCCTCGTCCGTTGTTTGGCAGGTGAGGTTGCCTTTGCACCAGGATATCGGCTTGCTTTGCCGCAGGATGTCCCAAGTACCGCTCATGTACCGTACTGTCATCCGCATAACAATGAATATTGCTCAAGGACAACATGTCATTAATATGCAGAAGAAATAGGGTAGGCGAGAGTACCGATCCCTGCGGCATTGACTTTGTAGAACTCGGAGGAACTGCCCTCACACAAGACACGAATCCTCCGACCTTCTAGAAAGCCAGCCAGCAATAAAGTCATGTCACATCCAACGGCATAAAAAGTATCCTATGTCCATGTCCTGGTTCTAAGCTACCTCCCCACTAATTTCCAGCTAAATCGGTTTAGCCGTTCTCGAGTTCTAAATGATGTAACTAACATGACTTTCTTTTATATATAATTTATAAAGATTTTAGGAGCCATACCGTAAAAACTGTTTCTTATTAAAGTAGTCTTTGAGACCGGGGCACTAAGGTGATGGCCATGGCGACGCCTTATTTTTGTTTGCCCATCTGTAATGTGAGGGATCAGTTGAGTATTTCCTTTGAAACATTGAAAATTCGTTTATTTAATACAGTACGGTTAATATCTTTAGCTCAGTAAAGAGTATCAGTTCAATTATCTTTACATGGTATTATTATTGTATCGTCAAAAATACATGTCTTGTAGAACTATTGTTGTATTTTATTATGATACTTATTTAGTCCTGCGAGGTTGATGATTTTTTAACAAAAAACCCTGTATAAAAAAGAAGAGCGGACCTAATATGGATCCCTGTGGTACGCCGTACTCTACATCGTTACATTCAGATTGTTATTTTGTCTTATATTTCGGCATTTGGAAATACTTTTCAATACTGTTTATTGTTTACGGTTACTAATGTATAAATTAAGTAATTGTAAGGCCACTTCTCTTGTAACAATATTCCTAGAGTATACGAAGATCTGAAGAGCCCGAGCCAACCTCACCAACAAGTGGTGCACTTGCCGAACAACGGACTAGGCTCTGGCGAAAATAAAAGTTCGCAGTAACTGCAATAGGCTCGCCACCTATTACGTGGGACCAACAATATATTCGGCGAAATGTGGGCATGTAGGTGATTATGCTTCTACTTACCCCTTCGGGGAAACAGGCATGATATTATGTATGTATGTATGTCCTCTTATTCCGTAAATGTAGAGTTTGTGTAATAGCAGTTTGTGCTTTACGCAATCAAATGCTTTAGACAAATCCGTAAATATTACACATATGTGATCTCTTTTATCGATAGAGTCTGTTATTAGCTTTAGGAAACGATAAATTGACAAATTCGTAGATTTATAAATTCGAATACTAAATTGATGTTGGTAGAATACCAGATCTTTCAAGGAAGGGGTTAATTGAACTTTTCATGTCAGTGGTTGTGCCATTTAAATAAACGGGCATAATTAGGGACAATTTTAACGAATCACGTGAAACTCCTTGGCTCAATGACAACGTCATTTATTTAAGTTTGGCTCAATAAAGCTCTTATGGAAGTCAACTAAAAACTAACACGCCTATTCACTGCAGGCAGGGCTTGGTCGTAATGATAGAATGGACACATAACTCGAGGTTGATTTTTTCTCCAGCCAGTTACAAAATGGTTTAGATATGTTAATGGGGCAAGATGTTGTGCTCGAGATTTGACTGCAATTGTAGCTATGCGTAATAGCAAACACTTTTTGTGTGTTTTAAAGCCTAGTTAGTTTTAGAACATGTTAGTAAATTAGTTTGATGCACCAATATAGGCACAAAGTGCTTAATTATTGCAGCACCAAGCATCAAAAGGTTTTAATTTTGTTAGATTTTAGTTTCTATTATTATTATTGTATTATTTATTTATTTATTAAAATAGTACAACCACATCATACATATTAGCACAATCTTAAATAAAAAAGGACACAACATAAATTACACCTGATATGTACGACAATTACGGTGTACATATCATTCACTATAAATTTGCGGAAAGGTTATAATAAGAAATTTATTAAAAATATAAAATATTAAAAAAAAGAAACAAAAGAAATCTTCAAAGAAATTAATAATTAACTAACATGAATTTACAAAAATAATCTTTCTCTAGGACTAAGGATTCTAAATATGTTTATAACCGATTCTAAATATGTTTATAAGTTTTGTTTTATATTTGCTATATAAATAACTGAAGATGTCAATGTCCTGGTCGCGAGTTAGTACACTATGATATTCATTCATTATTGGTGATTGACGGCCTAAATTGGTTTTGGAAAATTCTATGTGGAATATTTTATTTATTTTATGTCTTGGATAGGAGTGAGGAACAGTCAAATGTATACTTTCTAGTAGATTGTTGCATTGTATTTTATTATCTACTAATTATCTTATATAGGAAACAGAGGTCAGAAATACGTCTACGATTTGACAGAGTTATCATATTAAATTTACATAGGCGTTGGTCATATGGCCTCCTATGTGAAAAACCACTATAAGAGTAAGCAAGATATCTGGTAAATGCTCGTTGTATATTGTTGTTGTTATTAATGTGTGATATAAACGTGAGCTTTCTATCAATAATCACGCCCAGGTCCCGAACTACATTGACCTCTGACAAATAAACTCCATCAATCTCGTATTTAGTGTCAAGTGGTATTTTTTTGCCTACCTTTGTATACCCATACTTAATATGAGAGCACTTATCTATGTTCAAGGTCATATGATTTTCATTACACCAACCCAAAATACTATTAAGGTCATCTTGAACTAGTTTCGAATCATTTGTTGTTTTGACTGAATAGTATATTTTCAGGTCATCGGCAAAAAGTGACGCATTACAGAGCTTAATTCTAGAACTTATATCATTAATGAATACTAGGAACAGGTCTGGGCCTAGGTGGGATCCCTGTGGCACACCAGATGCAGCATAATAGGATTGGGATTCAAAACCGTTAATAACCACACTTTGTGGTCTTTTGTGCAAGTATGATTTGAACCAGTTTAGTAGCGATCCTCCCACGCCGTGAGCATATAGCATTTATTTAGCATTTATATAGTATTTATTTATTTAGTAAACACACAAATATATACAAACATTGGGTACAGGGCACAACTTTTTCCATATAGAAATATCTCCCACCTGACCCGCGAAAGGAAAAAAATAACTTAAGATTAAACTGTGTATTCATAGATTAAAGTATGTGCATTGTAACACAATAAACACAGTATTTACTAACACTAGTCTTTAAGTTGTGTAAATTACTAACAATTGGAGCAAATTATTACTATAATGACAGTCAAAATATGCTTTTATATTTCCAGAACTGTTTTGGTGCCATTAAGATAGGCTAGATTGTAGTGGAAATAATATACCTCCTTTCAAAAAGGAAAGTATTTTGTATAAGTAAAAAAAAACTGCTGTTCATCATCATCTTTATAAAGTTCACTGCTGAACATTGGCCTCCACAACCAACGTACGTACCCAAAATCATCACTAAGCTTGGTAATGGCAGTTCCAGCCAGACGCTGCTGCCCCATCACCAATTATTTAGTTCCAAGCTAAGTATCATTAAGAACTTGTGTTATAGATACTAAACATACTTAAATTCTTTTTCTTTTATACATATATACTTAATATAGGTGTATAGGGATCCTACCAAGACCTAAGGAGCCCAAGCCAAAATCACCTGCAAGTGGTGCACCTGCCGATAAACGGACGAAGCTCTGGCAAACATTACAGTGCCCGGTAAGCGGCAATAGACTCGCCACCTATTACGTGGGACCAACTATATAATTGGCGAAGTGTGGGCGTCTCTATGCCTCTGCCTACCCTTTCGGGGAAACAGGCGTGAATGTATGTATGTATACATACTTAATATATATAAGAGACACCCAGACCAGAATAAACAATCATGTTCATGCACACAATTTTTTTTTTGTGTGGGATTCGAACCCACTACCTCGGGAGCGGAGTCAGGTATTCTCACCTCCACTCAAAAGCGGTCGTCGCATCATCCGATAGGATTTCTCTTCTTTGGCTCTTAATCCAGTGAGATGAGGGGGCACTATTCTAGGCCGATATCATACGGCACTGCTGATAGGCCTCCCCCAGAAAGCGGCAACCATCCGCTACCAGCCACCTCGGCTGTCCAAAACCAAAACCCAGCAAGAGACATTTTTTTAAAATACATTTTGTTTATGTGTTGGTGGACGCTGTCCAATTTGCTTAAATTAGTCTATTGTAACCATGCTACGGAAGAGCTCCATACACTAATATTATATTAGACACTAAGTTAATGAAATAAACATTATGTATTTTTTTTTGTATTTTGTAAATTACTACTCGTAATTATTGTGGAAATAATCATTTTAGAAAACGTGTCTTAATAATATGTCACTTGCTAGCTTTTGGTTTTGTACAGCCGACTTGTCTTATTGCTATTAGGTTAAAAAAGGGGGTTTAAAGATACAAGAGAGACTTCTTGGCGGGAAAGTGAAGCGTCATGTCTGCAGTTTTGTTTTATTTTCTAAAATTTGTGATATTTCTAACATTAATGTGTAATAACGGTGGATTATTAACCGTTAAGTGTTTGTGAACATACATGAGTGTTGGTAAATCAAACAAAACAGTGCAACATCACTTTTCAAATTTTCTCTAAAGAAGTCCATGTGAGATCTCAGTATAGTCCCACATCTTTACTGAGGACTCAAGGGGTTTAAGGGAGGGTATCTCATTTACCATTTATCATCTTTATCACCACTCATTCTCATTTACTATGAATTATATATTATTAATATATCACTTACTTGACACTGGTTGGCTAAATGTGCTAGACGCACAAAGCCATTATTTAAAAGAAAGAAAGAAAGATACAAGAGCATAGTTTACCTTTCGGGATTTGATAATTAGCCTTATTGTATACTGGTATGTACAATAAGACACAGAATAATATCATAGCAGTGGAGAAAAGGAAGAACTTCGCCAGTATAGTGACTGTGGAACGGCGCTCCTTCTCCTCGCTCTTGCCGAGGGGATATGGCGTGTAGTTGCGTCTTTCATACCTGGGAAAGAAGAAAGAAAGATTTACAAAAATACAAAAATAAAAATAAATATTTTCTTCCAATCACACCAATTATTTAGTTCCAAAGTATCATAAAGAACTTGTGTTATGGATACCAAGTAATGGATAAACATACTTATATACTTTTTTTTGTAGATACATACTTAAGATACATAGGAGAACACCCAGACCAGAACAAATATTCATGTTCATGCACACAAAGATTTGTCCGGTGTGGGAATCGAACCCACGACCTCTCGAGTGCAGTGCAGGTATACTGACCTCCACGCCAAATTGGTCGTCGAATAGTTAATAGAAACATGTGGCACCGAAAAGGCTTATACTCAGCATATGCCGAGGGGTCACTATGGCACCGCGGCGCTGGTCTTCCGTACGTAAGTAGGACAAATTGGAGCGCATCCAAAGTTAAACATTTCAACATATAAATTTTGCATACATAAATCAACAAAACACCACTTAAACATACAATATTGTTAAAAATATATAATAATACGGCTTTAACAAAAAATCAAATAAACAAGAAAACATTAGAGCCAACCGATAGCTAACTAAACTTAACTAAATACCCTTCTGGGAACATTTGAGTCGAGTCATCATCATCTCAGCCCATTAACGTCCCACTACTGAGCACGAGCCTCCTCTCACATATCAAGGTGCGAGGGTATTGGGTCATACTCCACCGCGCTGACCCAGTGCGGATTGGCGGATGCAGGTGTATGGCGTCCTGCTGTTAGAATTTATCAAGCCGCTCAATTATCTATCACGTTTAGTGATAACCGGGACCAACGGCTTAACGTGCCTTCCAAAGCTCGGTCACCTATCCAAGGACTGACCTCTGTAAACTCTGGTGTACTTCGGTGATCGTTTCCGGTACAGCAAGTGTACTGTCGCCCGCGACTTCGTCCGCTGGGCCGATAAAGAAAACCGCGTTAAAATCGGTGTGTTACCATACCAGTGATGACGTACGGTACTGAGACGTGGTGCCTGACTATGGGCCTCATTAGAAAGCTCAAAGTCGCTCAGCTTGCAATGGAGAGAGCTACGCTCGGAGTGTCTCCCTACGTGATCGAATCAGAAATGAGGAAATCCATAGGAGAGCTGGAGTGACCGACATAGCGTGGCGAGTTTGCAAGCTGAAGTGGCAGTGGGCGGGGCACATAGCTTTAAGAACCGACGACCGATGGGGCGTTAAGGTTCTGCAATGGCGAGAACCGGTGGATGTAGTAGAGGACGGCCTCCCACGCGATAGACCGATGATCAGGTCAAGGCGGCGGCTCAGGATTAAAGATAAACCATGTTGTGTGGCAGCAGCACCTCGAAATAATTCTAGAACCTTACTCGTAAGAGGGTGTGGTAGACAGCGACTAAGGGAATGTGATATCGCCTGGTATCAATGTGGGCGAAGGACCAGCCACCTCTCACCATTTGATACCCAATCATAGGTAATTTATTGATTCAGGCGTTACTTTGCGGAAATCCATTGTAAGCAAGAGATGGATTAAAAATATTTTTGTGACAATTCCCGCGCTACTATAATTTCCCGAAAAATCGAGAAACTATTAAACGAGAGTTCTCTCGTTTCAGCGTTGGTCGTGAAGACATCGTTGTTCTGAGGCTCCTATCTCACCTGAAGATGCCCTGTGTAAGGGCGAAACACGTGTCGTGTTGAATAGTTTCTCGATTTCTGTGTCACTTAATATCGACAGTGACGTTACATTAGATAACGCCCCCTTGTGATCGCTGCAGGTCTCAAGGGGGGCGGTAAGAGACCCAGAAAGAAAATGGGGGCGTTGTGTAGAGGCCTGGGGGGTGATTTGTAATTTTATTTAGCTAGGAGACATCTAAAAAAAATATTTATTCTCAAAGTGGGCAGTAGACAAAATAAGTTTGGGAACCACTGCATTAGATGTTAAAATGTCTGCACGCTTGAATTCAATAGAAATCGTGATACTTGCGTTATCTATGGTATATCTATGACGACTGATATGGTGTGGTGGCGAGAATACCCGCTCTCCGCTCCTAAGGTCGTGGGTTCGATTCCCACGCAGGTCAAATATTTGTGTGCATTTACATGAATATTTGTTCTGGTCTGGGTGTTTTCCTATGTATATTAAGTATGTACATATTTACAAAAAAAAAAGTATTTATGTATGTTTATCCGTTATTTAGTATCCATAACACAAGTTCTTAATGATACTTATCTTGGAACTAAATAATTGGTGTAATTGTCAGAAAATATTTATTTTATTTATTATCTGTAAGTGTGAATGTACCTGTGAAGTAGGACTGGACTATCGTCGCTGTCCCGGCTGGACGAGTAGAACCTGTCATCATCATCATCCCAGTTCTGTTTCTCACCATCCAGATTGGCCATCAGATGGTATCAATCTACAAACAAACAAAATAGTCAATTTCCCATTGTATATATGTATAGGATGCAAGCGGCGATAGCTCAGTGGCTAGACCATTATATCACATATTCACATCACATATTACGCACATAACTTCGAAAAGCCATAGGTTTGAACCCGATTGAGGCAGGTGTGGTCGTTCTAAATCGGGGTTCTGTTTCAACGTGTGTGCGGATGCAGGGCGAGTCGGTTGTGGACATCTCGTTCGCTAGCCCTGCTCTGTCTACGCGTGTGTTTGACTGGCGTGTCATGGAGGTAGTGGAGACCTATTCTGACCACCGGTACATTCGGTTTGACGTCTCCGCTCAGTCCTCGAGCGCGCCGATCCTTCAGGCCCCGAGTGGTCCGCGGTGGGCGCTTAAACAACTGAACCGGGAGCTTCTCCTGGAAGCTTCAATTGTGCAGGCCTGGGTGTCATCACCGGACAGGCCTGCCGACATCAATGTTGAGGCAGAGTGGTTCCAGGAGGCCATGTCCGAGGTTTGCGACGTGGCGATGCCCCGGGCTCGACCAAGAAGCGCCCAGCGTCAGGTGTACTGGTGGTCGCAAGAGCTAAATCTTCTGTGAAAAGCTTGTGTCGACGCGCGACACCTGTACACTAGGCATCGCAGGCGCCGCATCCGCCCTCCGAATGCGGCAGCCATTGAGGCGGAGTTATATGAGGGATACAGAGCAGCCAAGACCGCCCTCAAAGAGGGTGTCCAGCGGTCCAAGCGTTTGGGCCGCGAGGAGATGCTGGAATCTTTGAATAGAGATCCGTGGGGGCGCCCTTATAAGGTTGTACGGGATAAGTGCCGCCCGTGGGCCCCCCCGCTGACACAGAGTCTCCGGCCCCAGCTCGTGGAGAACGTGGTAAGCGCTCTATTCCCACTGCGGGGTGATTTCTCCTCCCCGCTCATGACTCCGCCGCTTGCGATGCTGGAAGCGGACCACATTGAAGATGACGACGTCCCAGATGTTACCGGGGTAGACTTGAGGGCGGCGATAATGAGGTTGAAGAGCAGAAATACCGCCCCAGGGCCCGATGGCTTGCCTGGCAAAGCCTGGGTCCTGGCCCTAAAGGCCCTCGGGCCCCGACTGGAGGGGCTCCTAAGCGCGTGTTTGGAGAGGGGACAGTTCCCAGTACTCTGGAAGATTGGAAAGCTGGTCCTCATTCGGAAGCCCGGGCGCCCTGCGGACTGTCCATCCGCATACCGGCCCATTGTGCTGCTTGACGAGGTGGGAAAACTCTTTGAGCGAATTATTGCAGATCGCCTCGTCAGGCACCTGGTAAGAATTGGGCCGGATCTTGCGGATAACCAGTTTGGATTCCGCAGAGGCCGCTCGACGGTGGACGCCATCATGCGCGTGAGAGCCCTTACCACGGGGGATGCGGTTTCCCGGGGCAGGGTTGTCTTGGCGGTGTCTCTTGATATCGCCAACGCCTTCAACACCCTGCCCTGGAGTTGCATTAGGGAAGCACTCCGGTACCACCGGATGCCGACCTACCTTCGTCTTGTAGTCGGGGCCTATCTAACAGATAGAGCCGTCATCTACCCCGGTCGCAGCGGAGAATGGAACCGGCGAGAGATGTCGTGCGGTGTTCCACAAGGATCGGTCCTGGGGCCGCTCCTGTGGAACATCGGATACAACTGGGTGCTGCGCGCCGACCTTCCTAGCGGCGTCAGCGTAGTGTGCTATGCTGACGACACGCTTGTCCTGGCACAGGGAGGGTCGCACCATGCGGCGGCCGCATTGATGACACGCGGGGTTGCGATAGTCGTGGAGAGGATTCGGCAACTGGGTCTCGAGGTGGCTTTGCGCAAGTCTGAGGCCATGTGTTTTCATGGGCTTCGGAATGCGCCACCGTCGGGATCCCGTCTGACGGTAGGAGGGGTTCACATCGGCGTCGAGTCCACGATGAAGTATCTGGGGCTTGTCCTCGACAGCCGGTGGAGCTTCGTCGAGCACTTCCGACGTTTGGCTCCTAAGTTGGAACGGACCGGGGCTGCCTTCAAGCGGCTCCTGCCCAACTTAAGGGGTCCAAACGCCTCCTGCCGGAAGCTATGGCCCTTTATGGGGCCCCGGTGTGGGCGCGTTCCTTGCAGCGACGAGCAGCTCAGTATCTGAACGCGCCCCAAAGGGTGGTGGCCATAAGGCTGATCCGGGGCTACCGCACGATCTCCGGCGAGGCTGCGAGTCTCCTTGCCGGATTGCCGCCATGGGATCTCGAGGCGATAGTTCTCACGCGCCTTTATGAGTGGCGCGTGGAGATACTACGTCGAGGAGAAACTCCGCTGCCACGGCAGCTCGATGCGCAGCGGATGGACTTTCGGCGCGATCTCATGGCGTCATGGAGAGAACGACTGTTGCAACCCCGTGTAGGGCTCGCCACGATAGTGGCGGTAAGTCCCCTCTTTGAGGAGTGGCTAGAGAGGCGCCACGGCGCGCTCACCTACCGCCTGACACAGGTCCTTACCGGGCATGGCTGCTTCGGTAGGTTCCTGCACAGAATCAGGCGGGAGGAAACGTCCGGGTGTCACCATTGTGAGGATCGGCCGGAGGATACAGTGGAGCACACCATCGCGGTCTGCCCTGCTTGGGCAGAGCTCTCAGATGTGTCCTTGTAGCGGCGATCGGCGGCGGCGATCTCTCGCGTTCGGCCTTGGTGGAGGCCATGGTCCGGAGCGAGAGAGAATGGGGGGCCGTCGCCTCCTTTTGCGAAGCAGTCATGCTAGCAAAGGAGGCGGCAGAGCGAGAGAGGGAGAATATCACTCGTCTCGGTCCCAGCCGCCACGGTGGACGCCCGAGACGTCGGGAGCCGCGAGACGACTCTCGGCCACCGTAGGCGCTGGCTTGTGGGCGGCGAATAATGGGTAACTCGCCGCCCGTCCGTCTTCCATAGACGACAAGCCGCGTCGATGGCGCGTTCGTGTTCCACGCGCGCCTCAAAGAGATGTCAGCACACCGAGGGGCCCCATAGGGGCCAAGCCTGCCGGGGTTGCGGGATTGTTCGAAAGGGTTACCGCGGCCCTGGTGTTACAGGCTCAAGAAGGAACACGGATGGTTTTTAGTCAGTAGAAGTCTGACACACCCTCCCGCTCCACCCACAGCGGAAGAAGGTCATTTAATGATTTTCCATCCCAAAAAAAAAAAAAAGGTTTGAACCCGATACCCTCTGATTTTGAAGGCAAGGGATCATCCATAAATTACGTCACACGAATTTCGTGAACTTTTGGCCCCCCCTCCGTCCTTGTCACAGCTAGTCACACTTGTGAGACTCCCTCCTCCTTAATGGGATCTCACATATTTTGCAATTGTACAGCGAGAAATTATTTAATTAAAACAGCCAAAAATCCAAAATGTTTATAGGAACTGGATTTTGAAATGTGGCGTCACGAAATTTAGGATCCCTCCCATCCCCTTGTCACACCATGTCACACTTCGTCAACCCCCTCCCACCCCATTAATGTGTGACGTAATTTATGGATAGCCCCCAACGGGCCCGCCAGTAGGCTATCATCGCTTCATCATATCAGTATTAAGACATTATTTGACAACCAATATGACATGGAAGTCCGCTCCTGAGGGTTGTGGGTTCGATTCCCACACAGGACAAATATTTGTGTGTATAAATATGAATATTTGTTCTGGTCTGGGTGTTTTTCTATGTATATTAAGTATGTATTTACAAAAAAAAAGTATTTATGTATGTTTATCCGTTGTTTAGTATCCATAACACAAGTTCTTAATGATACTTATCTTTGAACTAAATAATTGGTGTAAGTGTCTGAAATATTTATTTATTAATATTTGTATTCCGTCTGCAACAGTATGCGCAGCTATCCCCTCCGAGTTTTGTTCAACGCTAGACTTACGCGCCGCTACTTGTACTAATAGTTTGAAAAATAGTATGGCATATATTCTTTTTTTCTTATGGAAAATCATGAAATGACCATCATCCGCTGTAAGTGAAGCGGAAGGGTGTGTCAGACTTTTACTGACTAAAAACCATCCATGTTCCTTCTTGAGCCTGTAACACCAAGGCTGCGGTATACCTTTTAAACAGTCTGACCTACACAGCTTTATGAATAGTTAATTAAGTTGATAAGAAATAGGTATTCTAGACAGGCCATAATTAAAAAGAACTTTTATAGTAGGAAATAATTGAATTTTTATTACATGCACTATGTTGGCCACAAAAACATTAATAATTAAGTGTAGCTATAAAAAAATTACATCATCATTTCAAAATATTTACTTCCAGAGTCCAATATGGCATGGAGATCAGTATACTGCACTTCGCTTCTGAGGTTAGGGATTTGAGTCCCACACAGGACAAATCTTTGTGTGCATGAAGTATTTGTTATGGTCTGGGTGTAAAAATGATTATGTTAAAAAATGTTGTATGGAATAAGTTATGTATGCTCTTAGTATAGGGTGTATAGGACTTCTACCAAGATCTGAGGAGCAAAAGCCAACCTCACCTGCAAGTGGTGCACCTGCTGATCAACGGATGAGGAGACCAACTTTATAATTGGCGAAATGTGGGCGTATAATACGCCACTGCCTACACCTTCAGGGAAACAGGCATGATTATTATAGCCTTCTTAAATTGTATTTACCATCTTATGTATTATACTAGCTGTTACCCGCGACTTCGTCCGCGTGGAATAGTATCTTAGGGTAGCACTTACAACCCCCTTTTCGCAATAAAAAGTAGCCTATATCCTTTCTCAGGGTCTAGACTATCTGTATACCAAAGTTCATTTAAATCCGTTCAGTAGTTTTGGCGTGAAAGAGTAACAGACAGACAGACAGACAGAGTTACTTTCGCATTTATAATATTATATAGTAAGGATATAATATATAAATCCGATAATAATAATATCCGAACTTTGTAAATTTTCCCGCTCTTTCTTTTACAGTCAAGCTCCAAACCGGTGAATGGTCGCATTAGTTTTTAAGTTTAATATTCATAAGAGCTTTATTGCCAAACTTGAATTAATGATTTTGTCTTTTGAATAAATCATCATCACAGCCCATTAACGTCCCACTACTGAGCACAAGCCTCCTCTCACATATCATTGTGCGAGGGTATTAGGTCATACTCCACCACACTGACCCAGTGCGGATTGGCGGAGGAATAAATGATTAAATGATTTGAAAGAAATACATGAAGATATGAATTTGATTTTTATGTTGGTCTGACTACATTTATTTTTTTCTATAACTTATATTCTAGATGTCATAGGTAAACATAAGTTAATCACATACTCATAGAGCAGATTTTACAATGGATGGTGTATACAAAAATAAATTGGCTAAGTTTTGGATTGGTACGACATTTCAAATGCCAATGATGACGAGAAATGTACTCTTATTCCAGGACAACCTTACTTAGGTAACACACAACTGTGGTTACTTAGAAGTAGCAAATTTTGATGAATTCCCAAAAATATTTAAAATTGAATATATACTTTGAAATATGAAATCTGAATCTTTAACTGCTGAATTTCAGTTATAGTAAATACTAACACACACATACAGACATATCTGGTTATATCAATGAGCAGACCCTGGGCCCCAATCTTAAGTCTAGGGCAACCGGGATAATGCTGGTATATATGATTATGAAGAAGGTATGTATTTATAAAAACATTAACACAATACAGACACACTCACAAGAGCTTATACTTTAACAATTAGAGCGAAACCACTCATAGCTAAAACGGTTACGTGATTTGGTACTTAATATGAAGAAATCAACACACATTTGGCCATATTACACAACTATAGGTCAGTGAAAACTAATTGGAATATTTACCGTGCATGTTTTTCATTCAAAACGATGGTATAATTGCCTGAATAATAAGAAGTTACGACGCTGATGAAGTGCCAAGGCTATTCAGGGTCTCGTGATAATTTAATTGAGGTGCTTCAATAAATAACTCAAGTAAATAAAAGCACAGTACCTGAATATAAACCACAAGAGAATCTTGAAAATTTTCACAGCAGATTTTTATGTTATTACCACCACTTTCTTGAGATACTTGCCGCGTTTTTTTGAACTTATCAGAAATATAAACATTAACACGTATTTTTCGTTTCCGATGGCGTTTAATAATTATAAAATTCAATGAGATTCATCGGATGCAGCATCTCGGCACTTCGCACATTTAGCACTTCTGTCAAGTTCTGTCCTTCACAATTTGACAGTGACAACGCTGACCAGTGACATACTTGGTAATGTTGCTATTTATGGGGTACGATTTACCATAGATTCATAAAGTTAATTTATGACTATATAAAATATTTGTAAATAATTTGTAATTTAAAGCCTATAAAATGATAAGGCAATTGTAAAAAAAACTACTAAGGCTATGCTGCGTGCAAGGAAAAGTAATAGTTGATTTACATTATACATATATGACGACCGATATGGCGTGGAGGTCAGTATACCTACACTTCACTCCAGAGGTCGTGGGTTCGATTCCCACACAGGACAAATCTTTGTGTGCATGCACATGAATATTTGTTCTGGTCTGGGTGTTTTCCTATGTATATTAAGTATGTATATACAAAAAAAAAGTATTTAAGTATGTTTATCCGTTGTTTAGTATCCATAACACAACTTCTTAATGATACTTATCTTGGAACTAAATAATTGGTGTAATTGTCAAAAAATATTTGTTTATTATTATTATTATTTATATAGTCATGGTTTTATGTAGACCTTTTCAATGTATATAATTCTATACGAACAGACATGTAGTGGACGTTCGAATATTCATTTAAGATTACACTTCTGCTTCATATTATATACAGAGTTCTTTTCAGAACATCAACAGCCTCGCAGGGTTAAATTGCAAATATCATAAACAATAACGTGTGTTCTACGACTTATGATAATGTGTTACATTTTACATTTATACAAAAATAAACATCAATTAAATTTTATGTCTGAATGTTGTTAACTCTGTGCGCATCGCATAAATTAGTTATCACAATTAGTTGGGGAACCGTGGACGCCGTATAGTTATTGTAGCGGAGAGAGCGTTATCTTACCTTACTTATTTATTACTACATTTATCAAAATCAGCAAAAGCGCGCGCGTCGCCAATCTGTAAGAAATAATAGAACATGGACTTACAAATATCAGGAAAGTACAGTAAAAAGTTAAAAATTGTTTAAGCGATTGTATTGAGGTATGAGAAAAACCGTACTACAATTAATGCAGTTGTGATGTTAACTATTAGTACTTCGAGATTTTTGATATTTTACAAATAACAATGTATAAATATGAAATTACTTTTAGAGTACTAGTCAGTGTCAAATAATTATATTTGATTTCAAGTTATCGTCGAGTGAATTTAGAGTCCTATCCTAGTAAAGAAATTAAGACTTTACTGAATGCCTACATAAAGATTTCTACTTAACACGAGTATCACAATTCACGGAATACCGTAAACTGTAAGCTTCTTGTGGACGTTGTCTAAGACATAACATTTTAAAAATCCACTACACTTACTTATAAATTTCTAGTTTTTAAAAATTTTATATTGCCACCATGTGTCTATTTCTGCGTCCGCGTCTAAACTCAATTGATACTTTACATTTCATGCCCATTCTTAAAATTCTCATGCTATTATTGTTATTAGTACATTAATGTCTGACATGTCTTTACTCTCCAATAAATTGGGATCTTTGAAAAATAAGCAATACTTTTATTACCCCAAAAATAATATTTGACATATGTGTTTCTGCCTACGCAGGTATATTTTAAAGCTTAGAAACTTAGACCCATTGAATCTATAGATAGATTCATTAGAACTCAAATTATTTTAAAATAGGCAAAAATAAGGAGAAATAACGAATTTCAGCTTATGACATACCACAAAATAGTTCACCACACAATTCGAAAATATTTCAAGTAATTAGTTAGCGGATTATAATAAATTTGTAAGAAATGCGTGAAACGAAACGTCTCTTCTTTATTTACATTATTTTCATTGTAAGAAACAAATTCTTGTAAAAAGTTGAAAACTAAATAGAAAATGGCAACAAGAGTTCCGAAAATGCAAATTCTCACACTTTACAAATCATTAATGAGAGAATCGAACAAGTTCCCTAATTACAACTTTCGGTATGTATACAATTTTTTTTAAATAAAATTATATAACCTCCAAAATTGTAAAAATTTCAATGAATTAGCTTCTTTAGTTATGTAAATGATTTAAAATTAACACCTGTCATTAGTTATGCTCGGCGGATTATAATCATACGTTTCTGTGTTAGCAACGCATACTGTTTTTATTTTGTAGGACTTTCGTTTTATAGAATCTTAGAAAATACATATTTTTAATTATTACCAATATTTAAAAATATAATTTTAACGTCCCTTTACGTTTACGTTATAACTATAAAGTCCCGATCAATTGCATCATGTATACGATTCTATGAAATAAATGATTTATTATTATTATTATTTCATGAACCAGATTATCATCAAAGGTGCACTTTTAATTAACATACATAACAAACTGACTATGCCCAACTACAGGGTCAATAAAGTTGCAAATTCTTTTGCGGGGAATAGTATTCGCACGTACAATGTGTGGCAAATTTATCTATAAATAATTTAAAAACTACATTCAGTGTAAATTGTGCCAGATGGCTTATTATAGTGTGAAAGATTTTATGAACGACATGGCTGCCTGGAATTGACATGATTGCTCCTTTATTTCTTAAGATATTAGATGAGATATGATCTATAGGTATTAGATGTTGGTAGTTTTAAAAACAACAGCGGTAAACTTAATATTTTATTTCTTTGATTGTATTGGTTTTTAAGACAATTCAAATAAAGCCTTTATGAGTTTCTTAAGGCAATCTTCTCCATCTCGTTGCCTTTTGGAAGCCTTTTTAGAGTCACCGACCGACTGACGGACAATCCTCTCCCCCCTTTATAATCACGACAGGCTGACTGACAGATCCCCCCGATAACAGACGCCGACAGATTGACAAATGACCACAATATACAGATAAACTGCAAATGTATGTTTATTGACTACCGCACCGCCTTTAAAGTTTTCTGTCACCCTAAATAATAACTGGCAGAGAATGCCTTATGGCATTAAGTTCGCTTTTTAAGAGTGCAAATAAAATTAAATAAATAAAATAAACTGACGAACATTGACAAAGAATCTATTTGCTTTTACTTCTTGATTGAAGTGCTGCTCATATGTTGTTGTTATAAAAATATTAATTTTCCATTTTGTGTGTAAAAAATTGACGAATCTAAATGACACTGTTGATCTTTAAGACAATAAAGTATATTCTATTTTAAACATGAAACAATACAAATTGTATTTTATTTCCCTAGCAAGTCATACTTTATGTTATATAATTGACGTTAATTGGGCCTCTTCGAGACCACTCTATCACTAACTGCTGTTGCTTTCTGTCTCCGAACAATCTTCCACCACAGATTAATTAGGTCATATCGTGCCACATCATTTCAATCCGCAGCTGAGCCAAAATTTTGTTGTATACACCAACAATCTAATGTGAAATCTACTCTATTAATATGAGTCGAAGTTTTATTTACATCTGACATCTGGAAGATAAGTTATAGAAAAATAATGGAAAGTCTAATGTTTGCCTGAGCCTCATCCATTATATGGCAGGTGTAACACTTGCAGGTGAGGTAGCCTTGGGCTCCTCAGATCTAGGTGCAATCCCATACAAATGGGACATCCATGCTGTTTGAAATAATTTTGTTGGTCATTTTAGCTATAAAATAATGAAATTCTCTATTCTCCTTTTCAGTGCCTATGCTCTAAGAAGAGTGCGAGATGCTTTCAAAGCAAATAAAACATTAACAGATGAAAAAGCAATTAATAAGGAAGTCAAATTTGCAAAAGAAAACTTTGATATGTTAAAGAGACAGGTTTGTTTAACAACTTATTTAATATATTCAATGATTAAAAGTTATGAAACAGTACCATGTGGTGCCAAGGAGTTTGTAAGAGTCAATAAAGAGAAATGATAATGGATTATGGGCAGTAGCTTTAACTGCAATCAGCAACCCACCTTTTTTTTAATATCGTCGGTAAAAAATGCTGTTTACGCACTGCCTCCCGGCCAATGGGGGGACCGGGAGAGGAGTGTGGGGCTTACTGCAGCAGACATGACCACCGCAGTCCTACCCACTAAAAACCTTCCGACGACGCCCACCGCTGTTGAAAAGGGGCGAGGGGCCAGTGCCTGGGCTTATAGCTTCTGGCACCCCGCCTGCGGCCAACGTCCCCCGGATCAGAACCGGGAGGACCTCTTCACAGAGGCGCGATGTGAAGTGCACCCCTACCTCCTTGTGCGGCCATGGCGTAACTGGCCGACTTCTGGGAGGGTCTATATGGTTAGACGGAGGGGGCCCCCTGCCCCCGCCGCCTAAGACCTCCCGGGCGCTGCTGGACGGGCCCTCCAGGCCCGCCCGTGGGTTATACTTCCATCACATCCTAGCATTACCCTGGTTGTGGCCTAGACCAGGGGGCCTACCGCCGAACTTGCTGGTAATCGACTATTAGGCAAAATGGATTTCGAATTGATTCTGTCGTACCGCCGAACACATGGAACTCGATACAAGATGGCGTTCTCCATTTAGACACAAATTTTGAAGGATTGATGTGATATTTAACAGTTTCTATCTGTTTTTTTTTTTAATTTATTACAAATTATTAAAATTTTGGTAAAAATGTGTCATCGAAACGCAAATAATAATCGTTTAATTAGATAATTAATCGCTTTAGTAGTCTGCCAAGGTCATGAATCTATGGCTTTCGGCAGATTCCCCGGTACGGATTGATGAACCTCAGAAAATTTAGATCTAGATAAAATTGCTGAAATTCAGATGTGGCTATTTCAGTTATTGCTCGGAGCGACTGCCCTCAGGTTTCCTCAACCCAGAGGAAATCATTCTATGGTTAATCTAGCTATCAGGATATTAGATGGCATTGACTTCCTAATAACGACTGCCATAGGTACTGATGTTCATGAGGTGTATAGGGATCCTGCCGAGACCTAAGAGCCCAAGCCAACCTCACCTGCAAGTGGATGCCGCCGATTAACGGACGAGGCTCTGGCGAACATAACAGTGCCCGGTAAGCGGCAATAGGCTCGCCACCTATTTCGTGGTACCAACTATATATTTGGCTAAGTGTGGGCGTATTGTATGCCTCTGCCTACCCCTTCGGGGAAACAGGCGTGAATGTATGTATGTATAGATGTTCATGACAGCCGGGACCAATGGCTTAAAGTGCTCTCCAAGGCACAGCAAGCGATAATCACGCACATTACTTCAAAAAGACATAGGCGCGACCAGGATTTGAACCAAAGACCCTCTATTATCCTAACTCTATTTTTTACTCATTTAATTAACGTTAATTGAACTGATTTCAGGTTGCAATTGGAGAAATGTTCAGAACAGACAAATTAATCATAGAAAATGTGCAATAATGTATAGAATACATAAATAAATAAATAAATAAATAAATAAATAAATATTCTCTTACAATCACACCAATTATTTAGAACCAAGTTAAGTATCATTAAGAACTTGTGTTATGGATACTAAATAACGGATAAACATACTTAAATACTTTTTTTTTTTTTTTTTTGTAAATACATACTTAAGATACATAGGAGAACACCCAGACCAGAACAAATATTCATGTTCATGCACACAAAGATTTGTCCTGTGTGGGAATCGAACCCACGACCTCTGGAGTGAAGTGCAGGTATACTGACCTCCACGCCATATCGGTCGTCAAACATGTTTATAGTAAGAAGCTTTAGAAATGTTTAACATTCACTTAAAGGTAAGGTATTGTTATGGAGGGTAAAGGGTGAGGAGTTCTCCTTATGTTTACCCTCCATACTCCATCTTATGAGACAGTAGTGTTATTATTTTTAATCTGCTTAAACATCAAGCCTCATTTTAATCGTCAGGCGCTCGTCGCGACTAAGCGAGGACGCGTATCGTACTGTGCGGTGACTCATTGTCGAGGTCGATGTAAAAAATGTCTACTTTGAATATTGTGAAGTGCGCTAGTTGCAATGTTGTGATCAACGAGCTGCTAACGTTTGTGCGAAATGTAATGGACTACATGGATGAAGAGAGCATACACCAACTGTGCACGTCTGCGTTTTCTGCAGAACAAATTGTAAATGCAAAGTCGTTACTGTTCAAATCTATGCCGACTGCGGGAAAAATGCCTATACGCCGAAAGCAGGACAAGAAGAGAACGTCGCGAGATCTTGAGGACATCGTTTGCTTAATGAAGAGTGCTGATCCGCAAACCTTTCCTGTTTTCGTTGCAAGAGACTTGCATATGATTCCTCCAGTGACCTTTGATCATGTGGACGTGACCCGTTTCTTAAAAGAAATCCAATGGCTGAAAAACCAAGTAAGTGTACTGGAAGATAAGATGATAACATGTGATCAGTTTAATCAACTTAAACAGGAGATTGCACACTTAAAAAATGCATCTTTAATTGATGATTTCACGACAAATATGAATGTAAACAGAAGACGAGGTGCGTGCCTTCAGAACAGCTTTGAAATGAATAGCGGCCCTATTGGATTACAATACGTTCCCGAGTATGTGCCTATACAATCATTTCAAACATCAGCTGATAATGACATTCAAACAGATAGACAAATTCCACAAACACCCTCACAAGAAATAGATACTGTCTCTGTTGGCTGTATGCAAAACGCGGCGACAGAAAATACCGAGCAAGCGGCTGTGGCCACTACGGCAGTTTCGGCGAGTGTGAGCGAGAGCAGCTGCCGGGTGACGCACTCGTACGTTGAGGACGCAAGTGTAAGCGAGACAACACAGCATCCTCAGATGCGCGGCGAGGCCCCAGCGTGTACTCCAGCTTTGATGACGTCGACCTGCGCGAGCGCGTCGCTTACTACTAGTTTAACTCGATCGAACACCAATATTAAACGAGACGTGCTTACGAGTTCGAGTCCGACCGATTCGCTAGTGCGCGTGAGTGGTTCTGGTTGGGAGTCGAATGTGAAAAATGATCCAGTGGTAGTGGACCCGGAATGGCAGAAAGTAGTGAGTAAAAAATCTAAGCAATATAAATTAATAGGACAACGGGGGTGTGCCCCAATTGCGCCTAACGGCAAATTTAGAGCGGCCGATGTGAAAGTGCCACTACTAATTTCGAATGTTAGTAAGGAGGCTAGTGTAAGTGACATTGTAAGTTATTTAAAAGACAAAACTAATGAAAGTGTATCCTTAAAACTGATAAATATGCGAAAAGCTAAACCGTATAATGCGTATAAATTGTATGTGTCGAGAAGTAAGTTGGATCTTTTTTTAAAGGATGATTTTTGGCCCAGTGGTATAAGGTTTAGACGTTTTGTACATTTTTTGTACAAAACAAATAGTGATAAAAATTGTTATAGTTAACATGCCCTACCTAGATATGACTTTACAAAATAAAGAATATCTCAGCCTGACAAGCTTTAATTGTTTTTTTGTAAAGAGGTCACTTAATGACATTCAGAACTTATGTAAAAGATCTCATATAGTAGCGTTGCAAGAGATATGTGTTCTTCCCCATGATGTGCCTTTTTTGGGAGTCATATCAAATGATTTTGAGTACACCGGTAAATCTGCTGTCGATGTATCAACGGGCTTATTGAGGGGTAGGCCGCATGGGGGGGTTGCCATACTTTGGAGAAAGGGCATTTTTGACAATGTGTGTGTGGTTAACTGTAAAAGTACACGTCTGGTAGCTATAAAAGCCACCATTGGTGGTCGGTCTATAATTGTATTTTCAGTATATATGCCTACAGATTCACTTGAAAACCTACCGTTATTTGCGGAGGTTTTAGGTGAAATAAGTGCAGTAGTGGAAGGCGAAAATATAGAAAGCGTCTTCATTTTGGGCGATTTTAACGCACATCCTCATGAATTGTTTTTCACCGAATTAGACCATTTTTGTTGCGACCAGGGTTGGACATGTGCTGACATTGAAAGACTAGGTTTAAAATCTAACACGTACACTTACGTTAGTGCTGCTCATAAATGTAGGCGGTGGCTTGACCACTGCGTTGTCTCAAATTCAGCCTGGCAGACCGTAGTAGAGGTAGAGGTTGAGGAAGATGTTTTTGTGTCGGACCATCTACCCTTAACCATTAAATGTAACATTAATATTGTTAGACCTAAACTTGCGGCAATCGGCGACTTACCTTATAACTCAGTAGTATGGGGCGAAAGAGATGAAGCGCAAATAAATAAGTACCGAGAACTTTGTCATAATGCACTACGAAAGATTGATTTCCCCTCTGAGTTCGCGAATTGTAGTCGCGGGTTGTGCAGTTTGGAAGAGCATAAGATGATTCTGAATAAGCTGTATGATGGTATTGTAGGTGCCCTATGTCACGCCGCAATGAAAACTAAGAAGCGGCGTTGTGCTAAGCCAAATAAAAACAGAAATCTTTGTGGCTGGAACAAACATGTTCGTGATGCTCATAGGCAGGCCAGGCTTAGTTTCAAAATCTGGGTACTTTACGACCGTCCGACGTCTGGAAAAATCTATGATAACATGAATAATAGTAGAAAATATTTTAAATATCGTCTAAAATGGTGTCAACGTAACCAGGATCAGCTGAGAATGGACGTTCTAACAAAACACCGATCGACAAAAGATTTTAAAAGTTTTTGGAAAGCTACTAGAGATTGTAACGTTAGGCCTGGTTTGCCTGTGAGTGTGAATGGGGTGTGCGAGCCTGTGCGCATCGCCAATGCCTTCATGCATCACTTTGGGGTACGCTCTCCTCTGGGACCCTCGGTGTCCGCCCACTGTAGCGCTGAGCCGGCATGTCGGGGAGAGGCTCCACCTATGCATATCACCGCAAACCAAATCAGGGAGGCTCTCAAAAAAATGACTGGTGGGAAATCTCCGGGACATGACGGCATCAGTGTGGAGCATTTAAGGTATGCAGGGGTTCACCTACCGAGGTTACTCGCCTTGTTCTTTTCAATGTGCATAAGTCACTCTTTTTTACCACATGACTTAATGAAAACCATTGTTGTGCCCATTGTGAAGGATAGGACTGGAGACATCTCGGATAGGGGGAACTATCGTCCTATCTCTCTAGCAACTGCGATTGCTAAGGTGTTGGATAGTGTGCTTAACTCTGAACTGAATAAATATTCATATCTCCACGATGCACAGTTCGGGTTTCGACCTGGACTCTCGACTGAAAGTGCTATAGCCAGCCTTAAGCATACTGTGCAATACTACACTGATCGTAGGACGCCGGTGTATGCCTGCTTCCTGGACCTCTCCAAGGCCTTTGATCTGGTGTCGTATGATGTGCTTTGGGGAAAGCTAGGGAGCAGGGGTGTACCGGATGAAATTCAAAACATGCTCAAGTTCTGGTATGCAAATCAGACAAATCATGTAAAGTGGGCGGATTCCTTGTCGGATGCGTATGTGTTGGAGTGCGGAGTGAGACAAGGGGGATTGTCCTCTCCAAAGCTCTTTAATATGTACGTCGATGATCTTATCGTGGAGCTGAGCAGCATGCATGTTGGTTGTCGAATAGATGGCATTAGCGTAAACAACATTAGCTATGCGGACGATATGGTGTTGCTCAGCCCTACGGTGGGGGGTCTCAATGAAATGCTGAAGGTTTGCGAGTCTTATGCTGCTAGTCATGGGCTAACGTATAATGTAAAAAAGACAGAATACATGGTCTTTGAGGCCGCTGGTATATGTCCCGACAACAAAACTAATATTACACTGAATGAAACTAAAATAAAACGTGTGAAGAAATTTAAATATTTGGGACATATCTTGACGAGCGACCTCAAAGATGATGAGGATATTGAAAGAGAGCGGAGGGCTTTAGCGGTTAGGGGTAACATGTTGGCTCGCAGATTCTCTCGATGTACAGAGGACGTAAAGGTGACGCTCTTTAAAGCATACTGTCAAAACCTGTACACGGGAAATCTGTGGGTCAAATACACCAAAAAATCGCTGGAAACCCTGCGAATCCAGTACAATAATGTCTTTAGGATGATGTTGGAGCTGCCTCGTTTTTGCAGTGCGTCAGGGATGTTTGCCGAGTATCAAACTGACGGTTTTGATGCCGTCATACGCAAAAAAACGAGTTCCCTGATCACTAGAGTGAGAAACAGCCCAAATAGCATCCTGAAGACATTAGCGGACCGATTCACATCGCCGCTCTGGAAGTGCTTTGTGCGGAGAGTGGTGAACATGGGAACATACCCTCTCACGTGATCATCGCCCTTAGCACTTTTCATATAATTTTTATTTTTTATGTTTATTTTTAATTTAAATGTCTATCTTGTTACTAACTATAGATATTAAGCAACCTTACTAACACAATATGGATTTATGGTCTGAAATAAAGAATATTTAATTTAATTTTTAATTTAATCATCTTAAGCCAATGTTCTCGTTTTTTTTATAATTAGTAGTTTGTACTTGTGGCACATTAGATAAACACTTGAGAATTTGTGAAAAATATTTCGGTACATTTAAAAAAAAAGGAAACAAGTTTTTTTTTTTACAAAAAATGGCAAAGCATCTAGTAAGTTAAAATTAAGTTATCTTTTTCTGTGTATTTTTTTTATGGGTGAGAAAAAAAAATTGTTTTAATAATGAATTAGATTGTATTAAATAATGTCATATAATTTTTTTGCATTTAGTAGTAAGTTGTACAAGAAATTTAGTTAGGAAAACATACATTAGTAGTTTTTATGTCTGTCAAAACTATGTAGTATTATTCAAAATTTTAAAATCTACGGTTTCCAAAGTATAATCCGCGGCGCATAAGCTGAACAATGCCCTTGGATGCTTCGTAACACATTTTCGGGTCTCAATTGAAGTTTGCCATGGAGGGGAGGGGGGCGGCGTAACTATAGCAACGCATTTTCTGTCCCTTTCTTTTCTCTACGATTGAATTGTCATTTTTGTTCAACTTAGGTGTCGCCGGTTATATGAAAGGAGAATTTTAATTTTTTAGTCTTATTTTTAACAGTTGTAGGAATAGGATTTAGTAAATTAATTGAAAGTTTTAAATGCAAATCTCGAAGTTATATTATAGACTTGTAAAAAATGTATTATTGTTGCATTTTTCTGTTGTATACTTACTTGACACTTGTAAGTTTAAGTTAATTGTTATAAATAAAGACATACCTAAAGTTTGCTTAATATTTTATTTCATCATCATACATACATACACACGTAGGCAGAGGCATATTATACGCCTACTTTGCCTATTGTTTTGTTGGTTCCATGTAATAAATAGGTGGCGAGCCTATTGCCGCTTACCAGGAACTTTGCCAGAGCCTCGTCCGTTAATTGCCACTTGGGATCCCTGTACACCATCATGTGATTTCATAATCATCGTGGCTTATAAACGTCTCACTATTGGGCTTGAGGACCGCTGACCCTCAGCAGGTTTAAAAGTACCACAATATATCTAATCTTGATAATGTGTAGTAATTGATCTGGGCCGTGTGTTATCGGCCTAGAATAGTGCCGCTCGTCTCATTTCACGGAGAGTCGTAAGAGTTGACGAAGAGAAATGTTACCGGATGATGGGCAGCAGCGTCATCCTGCGTATTGGCTGGGACTGCAATCTTTTACGAAATCTCTAAGTTAAAATTACGTGAACTATTGATAGAAAAATGCTAATATAATGTCAAAGATAATTTAAACGACTTATCACTATAAACTTTTGAAAAAGTCCGACTTGTAAGTATTACTTTTAAAATCTGATTTCGTGTTATATAAAATCGCAACTAATTGTACGCCCATGAGGCAGACCACAACTAGATCTAAGCACTGTAACACCTATCCTGTAACCTGTGTTCGCTATAAACGATTTTGGTTGATAGACGATTTTTTTTGTTCTCTTAATTTGTTCGTTCTCTGATTTCTAGTTGAAATAAGCCGTGCCCTATATCCAAGTTTTCTAAGCTGTAAGTTTCTCAATCCAGAGGAACACCCAAATCATTCTATGATTAATCTAGCTGTCAGGCTATTAGAAGGCATTGACTTCCTATAACGACTACCATAGATATTCATGAAAGCTGGGACCAACGGCTTAACGTGCTTTTACGAGCAAGCTAAAATTACGCACATTACTTCGATAAGTAAATAATAATAAATATTTCTGACATTTACACCAATTATTTAGCTCCAAGATAAGTATCATTAAGAACTTGTGTTATGGATACTAAATAACGAATAAACATACATAAATACTTTTTTTTTTGTCAATACATACTTAATATAAGTACATAGGAAAACACCCAGACCAGAACAAATATTCATATTTATACACACAAATATATGTCCTGTGTGGGAATCGAACCCACGACCTCAGGAGCGGAGTGCGGGTATACTGGCCATCACGCCATATCGGTCGTCAAAAAAAAAAGAAAAAAAAAGTCATAGGTATGCCACCAGTTTTTGAACCCTAGATCCTCTGAATTAGGGTCACACCACTGGGCTATCGTCACTTATTAATTAGTGGAAGTAACACAATAAAACATCAAGATAAAGGCTTAAAAATCATTTTATTCATAACTATCGTACATTAATAATTATTTTAATCAATTACACAATAGTAATAGTCGTTCGACACGGCAACACTCACACATAACAGGCGATAATATAAATATTGTTTACATAAATGCAGTTTCATTACATATAACATACGAATAAAGTTTTACATAATGTTTCCAAATTACATATAATGGTTCAGACAAATTCCACTTTGACATCATAAGTTATAAATTTATAATCGGATCATGTTTATATAAAAATTTCGCTATTTATTTACCAAGATTCGCTAAAATTTTGTTGACTGAAGTTGATGACTAAAGGACTACGTTAGTCCCATGGTCCTTCGAGCCGGATAACAGTGGTTATAAATGGTTTTAGCCTTTAGGCAACTTGGTAATCACAACAGCTCGATTGAAAGATTTAACTGATTCAGCACTGGACTCAAAAGTATTCAGTAATAGATGATCCAACCCTAGCAGTAGAATATTAATAGTTACACAATACATTTAACTTAATCGCAAGTTGTTTACAAACTGTAGCGTATTTTAAAACCATTATGTAAAACTTTTATAACTTGTAAAAAGATTTCAATGCCATCGTCTTGTATTAAAATATCAATTTAATATGTTTTAAATAAATATTACATAACTACTAGTTATTAATATTTACCATAAGTCTGTTCACTGGTCTAATTAGATTCGTCTGAATTTCAGTTATTACACGGAACAACACAGAGGGAACCATCATTCTATGGTTAAACCAAGTTTACTAACAATTACTGTCACAAAGAAAAACATATATGTCGCCGCAATGACGAATTCTTCATTCGTAACAATATCACATTGAAATTTTAGTTAATTATTAATGTAATCTTTTATAATTATTTCATGTGATTATTAATAAATGGTAAAATTTACAATTGTTAGCATAAATCACATAGTTATTTACATATTGCGTACATGTTTTGACGATCATAGCATCACGGAAGGAAGCCACCGTGATTAAATATTCACATTATTATTTACTGAAGATTAATTGTAATCTTCTTAATGCAAAATCTCAAAATATAATTTAAACATGTAGTAAATTATTTTAAGATTTAATTTACTTTAATTATTTGTTAAGGAACGCTGTCTTGACTACATTTACGCGATGTCTCATCATCGACGGAAATAAATGCTTTAAATTTCTAATCATCCATAATAAATAAATAATTATGTGTTAAAAATCATAAAATATTATGTAAACCACTACTGAAAAGTTTGTGATTTATCTTTAAGTTGATAATTAAGAAGTTGCTTTATTCTTAACGTAACTTTTATTCTTTGACATGCTTATTTGTCTTGAAAATGAATAGATAAAATAAGTTATGGCCTGATTGATAGTTATAAGAATAAGCTTTTTAAATTTAGAAAACTAATTTAGAAATTACTTTGCAAACAATTATTGTAACTTCCGAATAAATTTATGCGTCTACAGCGCCACCTGACTGCGGTTGAACGAAAGTTCGATTGGCGGGAAAGATGGCGGGGCTAGCGTTAAAAAAGATTGAGACACAATTCATTCTGTACGGAACTTTTGGACTGCGAACATTGTAAGTAAGAACTATTGTCAATTGTAATTTAAAAAGGCAGTTAGTTAACGTTTTAGTTTTCTTTGTAAATTTTAATGTTTGAATAATTCTGTGAGTTGTTAAAAAGACAGTTTTTGTATAGTGAAAATTGTAACTACGAATTATAAAATTGTCAGGAGTAATTAAAGAAAAGTATGTAACGTTTTTGGTTTTCTTTATAAGACTTTACTTTTGACTAATTCTAGTTAAGTTGTAGAACCCCGTAATAGTAAAGTAACGTTAAAAAGTACTTTCAAGCTAGTAGCATAACGTGGTTTTCAGAATCGATGGCTGTACCTTATAGCCATCGATTCTATTTTAAAAAAAATATAGGTACAGCTCTTTTTCGACATATAGTTAAATGCAAATTTTAATGTCCCTGTTATGGGCGAACTATAAAAAATGGGAACCACATACAGTATTTTGTGTTACATAAAATCAAACACATCTCACATAGCACTTCTAACCTTAAACTAAGCAAATGTAATTATGGGTACTGAATATTGACCTTACTTAAAAACTTTGGGGCTTATAAAAACCAGGTTTGAAACTATTTAAAGTGCAACCAGGTTTACTAGAGCTGTCACTGTCTTAATTTCATTAAAAAAAAGTGACAGCACTAACACTTTTTGACAGGTTTAACTTTACATCCTGTTTTGTAATATGCTCCTTTATTTTTTGTAATATATTGAAAACACCATAACTAGGATAAATATTCATAAACATTGTAAACCCAAACAAAACGAATTATTCATATTTATTTAGCGTGGGATTCGAACCCACGACCTTGGAATGGAATGAATGTCATATAATAACATCCACGCCATACCTTTATATAAAATGGCTTCGCTTATTTTATATGAAATACGGTCTACAACAGTAAAAAGCAGGATTGTCTTGACCGTAAATTTTCGACTATATTCTAGTGAATGATATCGAGACGTATTTTGAGATTCATAATCCACACTAATGTAATAAATGCGTTTGTCACATTTCTGTTTAATGGGTTTTTACACTAAAACTGCTGAATTAATTACGGTTAAAGAGATTTGAGAGAAAAACGGCAACTGTTTACCCATTTGGGAGAAAAGTCTTACTTAGTTGGGAGAAAAATCACTTTTTATATCAAATAAAGAAAAAACCTGCAAATTTTTTACTCAGTTGGGGGAAAATCTGCTATTTTTAACCCTGTAAGGCATTTGTATTGTATTTGTAATGGGTATTTTAAAACTTCGAATATTAAGATGGCCAGAGGCTCACACAAAGGAATAACCCAAAACCAAGCAGATTTAATTTGTACTTTAAAATAGGATACATTTTACTCATAGAAAAAACCCAGACCACTTACAACATATTTTTTTTAAACTTGAGTTAGAAGCATATACATAATTTATGACATACAAAGCGGAATTACACTTACGACAATAAACTACCATAACATATAAACAAAACGCATTGAAATCTGTTTACAAGTAGGCATTGTGACATATAAGATTATTTGAAAAAAGCAGTTGGCAAGCTCCTTCCTACTCGATACCATTTATAACTTCATCAAGGACCAATTTATCGTTAGTCGAAAAATGTAATAACATTTAAGTCATAAATGACAGCTGACAACAACAATCTGTTTATTTAAATATCCGCTGAATTTTATTTCAAAAGAAGATTAAAAAACCGGACCTTAAACGGACTAACTGTATTAAAAATCTGAGTGTAACATTAAAATCATTAATAAAAAAATGCCATAACTAAAAAACAGTATATGTAAAGTTATTCCCATTTTATGTCAATGTCAAATATAATGATGTAATATTACTTCCACATTACGTTACAGGGCAACATCGTAAGAAAATGTTGCCAGAAATAAAAGAAAAAATTCTAAATTGAGGTAAATAATTTAAATAACCGTGGTAGTTTGCGGTATTATTTTTTACATTACTTTCCAAAGGCAATCATGTACAACAATTAAGATATATGAGTACAAAATACGGCAGTTATATAACATCGAATATTTAATCTCACCAAAAATTTATTGGAAAAATTAAAAAAAAAGAAATTATACTGTAGTAGAAAAAATACTAGTAACCAGTACAGTTTTTTTTTCAGTATATATATAATTCGGTACGGTCGTATTTCATCAATAACAAATCAAATCCAACCATTTAAATTAACTGGTACAGACTTTTAACAACTTGTTACTTAATATACCTTTAGCCAATGCTTTAAGCTATGTATAAACATCAACAGAATATAACCTATGGTCACATGATTTTCTTATACACAACATAGGTCATTATCGCCAATTATCGTACCTGGCGGCAAATTTTGCACATCGACAATTCAAAAAAACATTTGTGTTTTACAGATCTACAAATGCGTCTGATAAACGACAAATTGAATAATTGATGGATATAGAAATAAGCATTCGTTTGTATTCGAAAATGCAATTATAGCCGATGTGCTACATTTACCGCTGGCGACTGTAATGATCTTTACAAGTCAATCTTATACTATAGCTTTAATACAGTAAATTAATAAAAACCAGCAAATCCCATACAGTATGGTAATTTGATTACAAACTGCAAATTTCAAATAACCCCATATGCGATCCACACAAATTGTTAACTATTAGTAGTTTAGACAATTAAGCATAATAAAAAAAAGTAAAAAAATTGAAAGATTTGCGAATTATTTTTGAAACATTAATCAAATCAAACCTACGTTTTACAATTTACATAATTATGCAATTTTAGCATTTTTTAATAACAATCATTCACAGTTTTACAAATTGGAAATACTTAATTATATATTCTTTCAAATAATAATTATAATAATAAAAAAATTATAAACATTATTCAACTCAGCTAAGCCCACGGCTTGTCCAAGATAAAAAAAAAACGAAAAAAAAGAAGAAATATACATGGTTATTGGTTACAAAACTTACATAACAAAAAACATTAAATGACACGTGGAGAAGGTGGCAACACTATATAACCCGCGGCGCATAAGTCGAACAATGTACTTGGATGTTCAGTAACAGATTATGTGGTCTCAATCGAAGTGCGCGGGGAGGGGGGGGGGCGTAACACTAGCAACATGGCGACGCATCGCTCACTTACTTTCTGTCCCTTTCCTTTTTTTGACTACGATTGTAACTGCGTAGACAGCGACAATTTTTGTTCAACTTACGCGCCGCAGACTATAGCTGTACGTCTGATGGAATGTCATTCTCATTGGTAATTTTTATATCGACAATTGGATTTCTGAAATACATTGGTTTGACAAATTTAAAAACCTGTAACTGGTTTATCATCTTCAACATTGACACTCGACATTAGCAAAATCCTATTTTAGAAAGAAGCCATTATAAGACTTGTATTTACATGTAGTATAATTAAAACTCATTTCAGCTGTAGTGTTGCCACTATAAAAAGTAGATAAAAATCACAAAATGCAATCAACTGGCCGATCTTTCATGATTGAAATATGTTAAATCATTTCGTATTACAGTTAAAACTTAATAGTTAAATGAAAAATCAGCCTTTAACACAATAGTTCCCACGCTTACTAATAA
Source organism: Musotima nitidalis (assembly GCA_949126915.1). Taxonomy (NCBI): domain Eukaryota; kingdom Metazoa; phylum Arthropoda; class Insecta; order Lepidoptera; family Crambidae; genus Musotima; species Musotima nitidalis. Next base: position 9,401,800 of record OX421441.1, on the reverse strand, counting down.
TAATAATAATAATCAATCAGGCGTCGCCGTTATTAAACTCAAGTCTGTACAAAACGAGGCTTAAAATAAACCATATTAACATTGTGTCTTTTTTGGCATGAAGGCACTAAAGCTGATCCATACGCCACCTTACTGTACATACTCTTGACACTGACAGCTGCCAGTGTCATCTACATAACAAATGTCAAACGGCAGCTTAAAAACTGCAGGAGTCGAGAACGTAACACAATCTTAGATAGATCTCACAGTAAAAAGGTTTCAAGTCACCTAAAAAGTTAATTTATGATATTACTCTCATTTCTTCAAACTCGGTTAATAAATAATGTTAAAAGTGTTTTTGTGAATTAAAATCATGTACGCACTGAATAACATGATAGACATTATTAAACATATTGTAATATTTACTTTGATGACAAAAATATTTTAAGGCTTCTTACAAAACAAGATAATAAGTTAAACCAGGTTTTAGACAGCACTAGTTTTAATCCTGGTTCAACTTCAGATTTTGTTTTGTAATAAGCCCCTTTATGTTTAGAATTAAGTTTATGTTATAAATATATACATACTTTGGCCTTGTAAAAAACTTGTACAGTCAGCCACATGTCAAGCTTAACATTAAGACGTTTGTTAATTTTAATACATTTTGTTAAAGGTCAATCTTGAACTGACACGTTGGCGTCCTAACCATTTATTAAATATGAATTTTGATAAAGTTTGATAATGATTGATAAAGTTTGTAGCGAAAAGCTTTTGCCCTCAATTTTATTATTAAAAATATTATGAACTTTTTCACTAAATCCACTACCTTCTATTTGACTGGAATGAACTACACGTCGCGGTAAGGCCGCAACTATTACGTAAATTCGTATTATAATATAAATTCAATTGATTCTGTATGAATAGGAGACCGTCACATTATCAAACGCTTTGCAAGAAAATATGTTATAATAGATATTTAAAACTACGTTAATACGCTGTAATCCGCGGCGCATAAATTGAACAATGCCCTTGGATGCGCGGCAACACTTTGTGGGATCTTAATCGAAGTGCGGTATGGAGGGGGAGCAACTATAGAAACGACGCATCTCATCGCGCACTTACATTCTGTCTCTTTCTTATGCCTTTGGAGTCAGAGTTCAATTGTACCGCAAATAAATATTTTTTCAACAAATATCTACCGATTCTTTTTATGCCATAGACACAAAGGTAATTTAAAAAAATGTAAGTAAAAATTACCAATTTTTTTTAACAAAACAGTTTTAATTTTAATTTCGTTGACATAGACGTAAAAACGTTCAGGCCTCCACGTAGGTACAGCGTAAAGGACACTTGGTCTGAAATAATCTTATTTTACAGCTATTATGTACGGTACAGTCAGCATAAAAAGTAAGTGGTCTTATTGAAAAAATTCAACTTTTTACTTGATGTTCAGGTGTTACTGAAATTATTTTTGATCTAAAATCCTTACCTACTTAGTGGTCGTTGTTAAACAGTAGGAGTTAAGAATATTTTTCATCGCTTTAACAGTGCATATTATTTTACAGGCGCAATATGTATTCGAAAAGATTATTAAAAGCTTTCCTAGGTTATAAATTCAACCGAAATAAAATTTAAAGTTTGATGACAAACGTTACAGATGATTGTCTTGTAAAAACTAAGACCGATTAAAATCTAGTCATCTGCGTGAAATTATTAAACTTTTAAGTTATTTAAGACTTTTCTTTCGCAGTATCACTGTGTTTTTTAAATTTTTATTACTATATTTTCATGAGTATGGGGCTTATTAAAAAAAACTAGTTAAAACTAGTGCTGTCACTGTCTTTATTTTATCAAATAAAAGTGACAGCAACAGTTTCAAACCTGCTTTAACTTTACATTTAGTTCTGTAATAAGCCTCTTTATTTTAACTTTTATTGCTGACTGTACTGACGGTTATAATTTGAAAATTCTAGTTAATAGTTAATATGTATGTAACGATGAAAGTTTTAAGTATTTATTGTTCTATACACATCTGTCGCTCGGATTTTCTTTATTTAATATGTCACACCTAAACTTTGTTTCAACAAAATAAATAAATAAAATAAAAAATGCAACCCTGGCGATGTAAAGACATTGTTCGGACCAAACGTATTGTCGGACGCTGACTGTTAGCGTTATGCTGTTACAGATATATACAAGCCTAGAATAGTCCCACCCCCTCTCATCTCACGGGGAGTCGTAAGAGTCGACAAAGAGAAATGTTACCGGATGATGGGCAGCAGCGTCATCCTGCGTACTGGCTGGAACTGCCATTACCAACCCGCCTGCCCAGCGTGGTGAATACGGGCAATATCCCCGATAGAATGTAATATATTGGGGAAGGTACTGTTCAACAGTGGACTTTATAAGACTGATATGATGATATACATTTAACTTTTCGTTCGCACCGAATGCTGAATACCTAGTGCAAAATTAAGCGTGCGGCTGACATTACGTTTGGTTTGAACGATGCCTGCCTACAACCCTGTAATAATAAACTTAAATATGTCAAAATTGGTACGAAACTAGTCAGAAAATCGAATAAAGGAAGCGCAATGGCGAGTTCTATTGAAAAAAAGATGCTAAGAAATCTACTATAAACATTTAAAAAATCTACCAATTTAGTAGAAAAATATCGCAGCTGGTAACAACACGCAGAACGCTGTCAGTCAAAGATATTAAAGGATAAATAACCTATTGTGGGCCGGTTTTATCAGATGTAAGACCGATAACCACTGATAACCGTGTCTTACAGTGGAGACCGCGTCTCATCAAGCGTAGTGTAGGACGCCCTTTAGCTAGGTGGAATAACAATAAACTGAAAGCTGCTGACAGCTGTTGGGAACGAATAGCTTAAGTGCTCAGTGGTGTTCCATGTCCAGTAGTGGACGCATGTATGTTGTAGACAATAGATATCGTAAATGCAAGTGATTAGCGTGACCGAACCCCGACCAATTGTCGAGGTCACCGCTACTTGCAGTCCGCGCGCGTCTGTTGTTGTTTTTTAAATACTGTAACACGAACGATTTGTCATATGAAACCTTTATCATCAGCGGCATCAGTGTCGATGAATTAGTTTGGATTTCCCGCCACTTAATATCGGCAGTGACGTCACATTAGGCGTTAAAAAATCAGCACGCTTGAATTCAACACAAATCGTGATACTTGAGTAATTTATTACTGGTAAACCCATACTTTTTCGGTTATTTGTTGTTCAAAAACTTAACCAAACCACTTTTATATCACAAACGATAAACCAGCAAATTGCATACAATATACTTAATTCCTTTACAAATCGCGATATTTCCCATCTAATATTAAGAGTAACGTCGACAAAAAAAGCAACATTTTTACAACAGTCTCGAAACATGCCTATCTCACTCTTTCTATCACGAACACTTCAGTACGAAACACTACCTTATTAAGAGCGACAGAGACAAAATTACATCCACATATTACATTCAAGTTTAGTTGTAGATGCTTTTAGTTTTATATTTTTACTGTGAGTGAATGTAGTTTTACTGTAGTAAATAAATAATAAATATTCTCTTACAATCACACCAATTATTTAGTTCCAAGATAAGTATCATTAAAAACTTGTGTTATAGATACTAAATAACGGACAAACATACATAAATACTTTTTTTTTTTTTGTAAATACATACTTAAGATACAAAGGAGAATACCCAGACCAGAACAAATATGCATGTTCATGCACACAAAGATTTGTCCTGTGTGGGAATCGAACCCACGACCTCTCGAGTGAAGTGCAGGTATACTGACCTCAACGCCATATCGGTCGTCAAAGTCGTAGTGCTTACATTCATACTTATAGTTATTTATATTAATTATACTAATAGCATCTACAACTAAACTAGTTCCTAAAATACCGCAATAGCACGAGAAATAAAAAGAAAAACGCTTGTAATTTGTACATAAAATATACAGAGTGATCTTTTTACATAGACGTAATTATTTATTGACTTAATACGCAAGCTTTAAATGATATTTCAATTAACACGCACTATTACTATTGACGACCGATACTGCTTGGAGGGTCAGTGTTTCCGCACTCCGCTCCTTAGGTCGTGGGTTCGATTCCCACACGTGGCATATATTAGTCTGCATGAACTTGAGAATTTGTGCCATTTTGTGTTTATTGATCCATTAATATATTTATAGCAATCACATCAATAATTTAGTTCCAATATAAGCATCATTAAGAACTTGTATTATGGATACTAAGAAAAAGGATAAACATATATACATACATTTTATTTTGTAAAACATACTTATTGTTTATAGAAACTACCCAGACCAAAACACCCCTAATTCATGTTTATGTATACAAAGATTTGCCTTGTGTGGGAATCGAAGCCTCGACCTAAGTATATTTTCTTTCACTCCACATATGTCGATCAGCAATAAAGTAAATACTGTCATGCTTTCCGTTTTTGACGACCGATATGGCGTGGTGGCGAGTGTACCTGCATTCCACTCCTGAGGTCGTGGGTTCGATTCCCACACAGGACAAATATTTGTGTGTATACATATGAATATTTGTTCTGGTCTGGGTGTTTTTCTATGTATATTAAGTATGTATTTACAAAAAAAAAGTATTTATGTATATTTATCCGTTATTTAGTATCCATAACACAAGTTCTTAATGATACTTATCTTGGAACTAAATAATTGGTGTAAGTGTCAGGATATATTTATTTATTTAAAAGATAACATCGAAAAATGTAGCCGTCGACCTGCAAGACAAAGTATGTAATATAGGTAGGTTTAAATAATTGAAATATCATTTAAAAGCATAACACTACCCACCTCATTCATATAAAACATTATAAAATCCCTTACAAGAGTATATTTGTCATCTTTCTAATGTGATTCGTCATAATGACCACATCCTGCCGGATGGTAAGCAGTCAATTTACCGCGGTATTAGCACGGTATAATCCGCAGCACATAAGTTGAACAATGCCCTCGATTATCGGGTATTAATCGAAGAGGGGGGGGGGGGGGCGTTACTATAGCAACGCGGCGTGCACTGACTTTTTGCACATTCTTTTCTTTTGTCCACAATTATAACTGCGCAGACACCCGACATTTTTGTAAACTCACGTGCCAAAAATAACATAGCAGTTAATTAATTTAACATGATTTGGTCAGAGGACTGTTGCCAGAAAGAGACAAATATACTTCAGTCAATTCTTAATTATTACCAATCCTCGCGCCTTGTGCATAATAGACATCAACAATAAAATTATATTTTCACAAAAACTTATTGACCAAATTTGGGCGTATAATATGCCTTTGACTAGGGGGGGCGGGGGCGGGGGCGAATATAATTATGTATGTATGAAGCCAAAACTTTGCTTGGTTTAAGGCTGGAAGAATTGCATGAGATGTTTAAAAATATTCAATTACTATTTTGTAATAAAATTGTATTGTTATACCGTACTTATTGTTATACTGACGACCGATATGGCGTTGTGGCGAGTATACCCGCACCCCGCTCCTAAGGTCGTCGTTTCGATTCCCACACAGGACAAATTCTTGTGTGCATGAAGATCAATATTTTGTTCTGGTCTGAGTGTTTTCCTATTTATATTAAGTATGTATTTAAAAAAAATGGATTTATGTATGTTTATCCGTTATTCAGTATCCATAACACAAGTTCTTAATGATACTTATCTAGGAACTAAATAATAGGTGTACTTGTCAGAAAATATTGATTATTTGTATTAAAAGATGTTCTGTGAAAAACACATTTATTGCTGATAATTATTAAATGCCCAAGACGCTTGCTATATCACACATTATGAATAAGGTATTACATCCTAGGCTCTAAGGTCTTAAATCCGACGCGCGCATTCCAAATGGATCATAAATCATAATTATAAAAACGCATTTAAAAAGTTGTGATTGTAAATCATTTCACAAAAGCACATATTTTCTTTGACCGTGTTATTGGTTAATAATATATTATTTATAGTTAATTACGATTAAATGCAGAGCTTTTTTAGTAATCAGAGATTTTGTACTTATATTTTTTTTAAATCTTCGTTTTTTTGCTGTGGTACCGCGAGACTAATTAAGCAATTGAAGTCCTTGGATGGGTGCCCGTTTTAATGGTAGTGACAAGATTCTGTGATTTGGAAGACACGTTAAGGTTTAATAGTATGAAGCTATTAAGCCATGTTAGAAGGCATTGTGAAATTCTAACAGCTGAACGCCAATCCTTACTGGGTCCTCGTGGTGGAATTTGACCTGAAACCCTCTCTTCTCAAACCTTGGTTCGTGAGATGTTGCCCTCGACTTAGCTTGTCCCCCCCGACTGGTCTCCACCTTGTCATGGTGGGGGGGGGGGCTGAGTACCTCCTGGTAGGGAAAAGGTAACACCGAGAGATTGGCGACTCTGGGTGCCTCTAGTACTGACTACCAGAGGGGAAACTAAGAGGGACCTGTGACGAGCGGGCCAGGAGGGTTTTAGGCAGCGGGGGCAACCCTGCTGTCTAACCATAGACCCTCCGAGAAGTCGGCCACACTCGCTATGGTCGCACGGGGAGGTGGGAGGGGCGCGTCCACTGCGCCTCTCTGAGGAGGTCCTCCCGGTGTTGGTCCGGGGGACGTTAGCCGCGGGCGGGGTGTCAGAGCTGCAACCCAGGTACTGCCCCCCCCCTGTTTCTCAACAAGCGGCGGGCGTCGTCGGGACTTAGCTTAGGGCCCAGGGTCTGCTTACTGGTCTAACCATAATTGGCTGATTTTCAGTAATTACGTGGAGCGACTGCCGTCTGACCTCAGCAACCCAGATGGAAACATCATTCTATGGTTAAAACAGCTAGCAGCTATTTTAGAAGGCACTGACTTCAAGGCCCGTGAACTAGAGATATGATTAAAGATTCGTTAAGTCAGTATTCATAATTTTTTGTAATTATCTCTGATTAGTAATGGTTTTTAATAGTCTTTAAGTTAATATATTTAAGCTCTACTAAACCGTACTAATATTTTAAAATGAACGCAACAATTAGTAAATATAAAAATTTTGAACTGCTTTTACGCCACAGTCAAAATCCGACTTTATGTCATAAACATAGGGGTTAAAATCCATTGATTACGCCTTAACAGACTGGTTTTATGCCACTCATAACTTTAGTAGACACACAGTTTTTTTTATACACATGTATGATATTAATGTTAAAAGTGCTTATTCAATTGTAGCACAAATTCTGAATACTCTTTTAATGTAACATAAATATTTTGTCATTTTTTTGGCATAAATAAAAATGATTATTTTATTAGCAGAAACAGACATAGATCGGCATAGGTAGAGATTTTTCAATACTTTTGTTATCAGCATATCCATATTATGGTTTTGTGATATCTTTCATCATACAGGTCATATCCATACTATTCACAACGTGAGGTAAAACGATGTTATAGATTTTGGTTTCGTGAAATGAAAAACACTTTTAAAGCAATTAATTATAATTTATTACACTTCCAAAGTGTTAGTTACAATTTTGACACATATATCTTGCGGAAACTTGGAATAACAATATTTTCCTAAAAATATCTAAATTATGAGAATGTTACAAAAGTATATTAAAAAAGCTCTAACTGTTCCGATCTATGGTAATTGCAAACCGATAAATCTGCATACATCCGTATTCAAACTTACCATTTGCTGTGACGGTTCTATCTAAATTCTATAGTATCCTGTCCTTCTACTGTAGTCTGCCTTCGAACACAGATAACATAAGTTTTTATTATTTGAATACAGTTGTAAGTAGATTAACTTAATAAGAAGCTTTTGTAGAATGCTTCGTTTTACAAAACAGCTAGGCGGATTATGAATTTATAATGTATGTAGAACTGAAGTCACATAGTGAAACATATTTCACACTTCTTCGCCTAGTTGTCAAAAAGTATAATAAAACTGCTGCTAAAAATTTAACTATTTGCCTAGCCGTTTTCTTCAACCAATCCACAAATTGATTACCGCATAATATACACACTATAACACCCAATTAACATAAAAATAATTGGTTGCCTGTAAAGTCGGTATACGGGCGAAAGTTTTACGTGACAACGACTTTGAGTGGTAAAATAATTTTAATGTGAATATTCATTCGTATAGTAGGAAGAAGGATGAAATAATAGTAACAATTTAAAACATTTATTTATACAAAGAATTATATTTGAGAATTATAACCATGCCCGAGTGGAAGGGACGCGTGCCTCTCACTCGCTCTCATTGTGAGCGCATAACGTGAGCGGAGCGTAACGCAGTTTCTTGAAGTGTCACCCGGCAAACCAATTTATAAGACGTTGTCACGTCAAAATTTTAGTTTCTTATTTTATTTCAAGTCTTGTGACTGAACCACACTGGTTTTTGTAGACTTGTCAAATTGTTTTACTACTAAGTACATTTTCCTGTAACTGGCGGGAGAAAAAACTAACTTGACGATTTTCTTGTTCGTTTTTTACGATCAAGCTCCCGCCCAAAATGAATAGGCTTTTTTTGACTTTCATAAGAGCTCTATTGAGCCAAACTTGACTTTGACTAACAAGCTGTGTGTATATTATGTTATTGTAAACTTTATATGTAACTCAGTTGGTAATTAGCCTAGTCGCTTTGTAAAACGTCGCACTCTACACGGCCTGTTACTTAAACATATAATTGCAATAGACTGTTGTTACAATACACATCAGGACACATAAGTTGAACAAGGCCAGTAGATGCTTGATACTACACTTTCGGGTCTCAGTTGAAGTGAAAGGCGGGGGGGGCGTTACTATAGCAACAAAGACAATAGCTATTTTTGTTCAACTTACGTTTATATGTGTATTTGTTTGTGTAAATGTGTGTATGTGTGTGTTTGAGTTTTAACGAATGTATCTGCGGAGATATCCGCTATTAACTTACGTAAGTGTGTATGAGCATGTGTTTGTACGATTGTAAATGCGCCATTTTGTGTCCAAATAACAGAAATGTGCATGTATGTGTGTACTATTGTACCTATGCAATTTTTTTCAATTGAAGCTAACGGTTGTATGTAAAATGTAATCTAAATTGTAATTTACATTACGCTCTGTAGTTCCAGTACCCATATAAGGCGTCACGAATTAGCTTTCATATTTTATTACAATTTTATCACTTGCAATACATGATTAGATTTGAAACTGTGTAATTAACTGTGTGTGCAAGTGTGTATGAGTGTATTAATCAGTTTTGATATTTGTGTGTGTAAATGTGTATATTTGTGTTGTTAACTGTGTGTACATGTGTGTTTGAGTGTATTTATCAGATTTGATATTTGTGTGAGTAACTGTGTGTATCAGTGTGTATTAACCCTTCGCAAGGCAGTGGTAAATAAATTCCCACCATAAATTGAATCTTACGGAGTTGAGTTAAGGTATAAAGAAAAAGTTCAGCATGTTCTGCCCGTTAAAGGGTTAATCAGTTTTGATATTTGTGTGTAACTGTGTATATTTGTGTTGTCAACTGTGTGTACAAGTGTGTATGAGTGTATTAGTCAGTCTGCGTGGCGCGGGAGTTGGTTCTCGCGCGTCGAGCTCGTCGCTACGTGGGCGGGGGGCCCCGCGCGCTCTCTTCCCTTTGTTTGTCTATGTATACCTTTAAAAGAAATTAAATAAATATTAACAAATTTTAGAGACAGGGCAGGTCAAAAGTACCCTAAGCCAACGGACGTGTATGAGGAGGTTAATGAGTGTGAATGAAGCTAAAAGTGTGTGCCAAGATCGTAGCAAGTGGAAGGATGTGATCTCTGCCTACCCCTACGGGAAAGAGGCGTGACATTATGTATGTATGTATAAATATTATTTTCGGCTTTCAAACTATACGGCACTTGTCTAATAAATTACATACGTACATATATAAATTACGTCTGTTTCCCCAAAGGGGTAGGCAGGGGCATAACACTTGCCTATATTTCGCCAATTAAATTGGTGGTCTCATGTAATAGGTGGCGAGCCTATTGCCGCTTACCGGGAACTTTTATGTTCGCTAGAGCCTCGTCCGTTGATTGGCAGGTGCACCAGGTTTGTCGGTCCACAACTGAAGCCTGCTTGTGCCGTGTGGTGCCGACCTAGAGTAGTGCCACCCCCTCTCATCTCACGGGGAGTCGTAAGAGTCGACGAAGAGAAATGTTACCGGATGATGGGCAGCAGCGTCATCCTGCGTACTGGCTGGAACTGCTATCACCAGCCCGCCTGCCTAGCGTGCTGATTATGGGCAAATACCCCCAATAGAATGTAATCTATTGGGGAGGCTAATGTTCAGCAGTGGACTTTATAAGGCTGATATAATGAGTAATAATAATAAATATTCTCTTACAATCACACCAATTATTCAGTTCCAAGATAAGTATCACTAAGAACTTGTGTTATGGAGACTAAAAGAACATACTTAAAATTTTTTTTTGTAAATACATATTTAATATACATAGGAAAACACCCAGACCCGAACAAATATTCATTCATTCACACAAAGATTTGAATCGAACCCACGACCTCTGGAGTTAAGTGCAGGTATACTGACTGACCTCCACGCCTTATAGGTCGTCACATATATCGAGGGTTCCGTGCTCAAACCCGATAAGTGACAACATCAGATACATAATTTCTGCCGCTTTTTCTTGTGATATTATCAAATAAGTCGATTTCAGAAAAGAAGACTGAAAACTGAGGACTTCATAATCCAATAAATAAACCTTTTAAGTTTCATTTTTTTTAATTAACCGATAAATTCTTTTAAGTACTGCTTTAAGCCCAAAAACGCAAATTTTGTCACTTATCGGGTTTGAGCACGGAACCCTCGATATATAATTTATATCGTTGATATGATTACATACCTGAAGAAGCCGGTACTTGCTGACGGAGAGATGCTTTAAGTGAGGCTGCATCCTCTCCTCTCCGAGTGCGAAGGTGAACGCCACCATACAGAACACTGCTGCCTTGCGAACAGCCGAGTTTTGGTGGTCTGCCAGCTGTTAAGACAATACAAACGTGTTAATAACTTAATTACTTAAGTTAATCATCTGAGGGAATACTCTAAAATATAATAAAAATGAAATAAAATATATTTTATTTTCTTTAAGATCAAAAGGATCGTTTAAATTCGTCAAAATTCCATATTTGTTTTTCTTAACAACAATGAAAGAGATATGAGCAGTACCATAATCAAGAAATAAAAGCAAATGGATTTTTTGTCAGATTTTGTCAAGGTTTGTCAGTTTATCTGTCTGTTGTAAGGCGTTACTCTTATAAGGGGGATCTGTCAGTCAGCCTGTCGTGATTCTAAAGGGGGAGTGGATTGTCCGTCAGTCAGTCTGTCGGTGACTCTAACGTAACTCTAATAAAACGAAAACGAAACTATATTACACCCATCCCTTTCACTCGATAATGATATACCTAGAGAGTGAAAGAGATAGGTGTTTTATATATTTACTATTGCAATCGTAAGAAATTAGAGGTTACCGAGAGTATCATTTGAAATGGCACTAAAAATATTTTAATAACAAAGTCTTTCTATAACATTAAAGAATATTTAGAAGAAAAATTATAATGTTTTGTGTGCATTGGTTATTTTCCATGTATAGTTTATTTCATTGTTATGCGTAAATTTATGTCATCTGTTAACATTACAATATCTTTAAAAGGTAAATTTATAACATGTGAAAACACCTCTGAACGCAAACATCCTTGTGCGACCATAGCGTGTGTTGCCGACTTCTCGGAGGGTCAATGGTTAGACAGCAGGGGCCCCCTCCCCCCGCTGCCTATGACCCTCCTGGCGCTGCTTGACGGGCCCTCTTGGCCTGGTGTTTCATGGAATAGTTTCTCGATTTTTCGGGAAATTATAGTAGCGCGGGAATTTTTACTAAGATATTTTTAATCCATCGATTGCTTACAATGGATTTCCGCAAAGTAACGCCTGAATCAATAAATTATCCTGTAAATTTCTTTTAAATTGTTGTAGCAAGGATTGTGCCCACCCCAGATGGGACGTATGGGCGTAAGATAACAAATATATATTCAAAATTTCATAAATATGGAATATTTGCCAAACACTGAGAGCTTTCGCACAGCCTTTCCTAAGAAGTCCATTTGCTATCGGGGCTCTAGACTTTATAATTATGCTGACAAACTTTTAAATATATACCCAAATACTAAAATCCATTGCAAACCAAATTCTTAGGGCGGCTTCAGAGTCTTAGTTATGAATAAACCGAGAATATTTTGGTATAGGAATATACTTATATTTTAAATGACACCACACGCCTACGCCTACGCCCACACACACACACACACTCACACACACACGCTCACACACACACACGCTCACACACACACGCTCACACACACACACGCTCACACACACACACGCTCACACACCTTTATTTTATAATTAATATTTTTGTATGAATGTTCGGACTTTACTGACAATTGGTAATGTATTGATATTCAAATCCACGGGTGAGAGGCCTGGTGATCTTAGACACAGGCAGACTTTTGCTTAATTTTAACTTTAGCCTCTCGCATTTCACTAAATATTGTTAGTATCTAAATTGTGTACACAATAGTATGTGGAGGAAATTAAATGATTTGTTATTATTATATTTACCTGCCCCACTCCTTCCATCAGAGGCCCCACGGTATCGTCCTGCAGTTCCTTAGCCCGGGCCTTGGCCACTTCGGCGGCCAGCTTCAAGGCACAAAGGGACGTGGGGAATCCTCGCGTTCTGATCACTGGCTTCAGGAGTGCAAGCACCTGGAACAAATGGATTTTTTATTTGTTTAATAGTTTGTATTAGTTAGTATTTGACGACCGATATGGCAAAATAGATTTCGTGGGTTGGATACATTTTGTATAACTACGTCCAATTGATGTCCCTGATAAGGTAAGCCTTAACAGACGGTGGCGAATATTTTCTAGCAGTACCTAGGTCTACATGGAAGACCAGCGCTGTTGTGGTCCTCCACTCTAGCTCATGCTGAGCTTGGCATATTATATATAAATTTATTTGTGAAAATTGTTAATAGTTCTTTGTTTTGATGTATTTATGTCTAATAAAATTTTGGAGGGCGCAGCGGGCGGGCCAGGAGGGCCCTTGCCCCCGCTGTCTAACCATGGACCCTACGAGAAGTCGGCCACACACGCTATGGCCGCACAAGGAGGTAGGAGGGCCGCGTCCACTGCGCCTCTCTGAGGAGGTCCTCCCGGTTTCGGTCTGGGGGACGTTGGCCGCAGGCGGGGTGTCAGAGCTGCAACCCAGGTCCTGGCCCCCGCCTCTTTCTCCACAAGCGGCGGGCGTCGTCGAAAGATTTTTAGTTAGTAATTACTGCTGGCGGTCGCATCTGCCGGTGGTGAGTTCCACACCCCCTTTGGCCAGGAGACAGTGCGTAAATGCATTATGTTACCGACGTAACACAAAAAAAAAGATCTTGGTAGGATCCCTATACACCTATGGGATGGAATAAATGTGCTGAGTTGTACCTACTGAACTAACCTGATGAGCAGGCAGCGCCCTGGCTATATGAGGCATGCCCGCGTCCACGGCACGCATGGCTTCCTTATTGGAGGTCCCGTAGGCGTTGATCAGCTTCAGGAGTATCAGGTCGAAGTAGTCCAGCCATTGGGGACGGGTTTCCTGTCTTCTACAGAGCCAGATCAGAACTTTTACAGCCTCCGCAGCTGCTCTCTCGTTTGCTGTGCCCCAGCCTGTGAGAAAAAGTTAGTTAATGCAGGTACAATTTTTTTTTGACACCAATTAATTAGTTTCAAGATAAGTTGTGAATATCATTGAGAACGATATATCTATCATTGAGAGTTGTGGATACTAAATAACAGATAAACATACATATATATATATATTTTTTTTGTGTAACTTGTTACTTAATATAATTACATAGAAAAAAACACTGATATTTATACATACAAATATTTGTCCTGTGTAGGAATCGAACCCACGACCTCAGGAGTGAAGAGCGGGTATACTCGCCACCACGTTATATCGGTAAAATTATGTTTTATAAAAAATGTATTAAAAAAAATCATATATTGCTTCCCTTTACATAATTTACATTATACGGTTAAACAAAAGTTTCTACTTAATATTAAAATTACAACCAGAATTTAATTTAATTACGAAGGTCCAGAGAGCATAAGGTGATGGCTCAGCTTGTGCTGTCCAGCGTATACTCTAGACGGCGCTGGTTTACAGCCACCCCTGTTCCCTAAGATGTACTTATCCTACTAATATTATAAACGTGAAAGTTTGTATGTGTGGATGAAGCGCTCGTAGGTCTGCGGTGCTCGGTGGTCGGAAACGATAACCGAAGTAAAGCAGAGTTTACAGAGGTCATTGGATGGGTGACCGTTTGTGTGGCATTTGATATCGAGCGCTTCCGTGCTTCGGAAGGCACGTTAAGCCGTTGGTCCCGGTTATCACTAAATGTGGTAGTCGTTAAGCCATGTTAGAGGCCTAATAGGCGGCTTGATAAATTCTAACAGCAGGACGCCATACACCTGCCTCCGCCAATCCGCACTGGGTCAGCGTGGTGGAGTATGACCCAATACACTTGCACCTTGGTATGTGAGAGGAGGCTCGTGCTCAGTAGTGGGACGTTAATGGGCTGAGATGATGATATCGGCCTAGAATAGTGCCACCCCCTCTCATCTCACGGGGAGTCGACGATGAGAAATGTTACCGGATGATGGGCAGCAACGTCATCCTGCGTACTGGCTGGAACTGCGTAAATGTGTGCTCACCTGATGAAACATTGGTATTTTCTGTGTTCTCCTTGTCACCAGAGTTCTCTTCTATCGAAAGGGCTGCCAGCGCTACCCTTACAATGTTCCTGTAAGAAATATTACATTATTAATCAGATTATTTAAACTTCTAACGCTTTATTATTAATCCTTTATTGTACATAAAAACATAATTTTTTAACATTATAAAAATAGTATTTAAAAACTAAAGTACAAAGGTGGACTTATCTCAAGGAGAGATCTCTACCAACCAACACTACCAGTTGTAAATTAGGTTAAGTACGGGATTAAATTTAAATTACAGATCTAAGTTAAAGAAAACTTTACTCAAGTTCCAAAAATTATCGCTTGCTCCGTGCCTCGGAAAGCACGTTAAGCCGTTGGTCCCGGCTGTCATGAACATCTATCATCATCATCATCATTTCAGCCATCTAAAGTACACTGCTGAACATAGGCCTCCCCAATTGCTCTCCACGTAAAACGATCCTTTGCCGCCTGCATCCACCGGCTCCCCGCCGCCCTGACCAGATCATCGGTCGATCGCGTGGGGGGCCGCCTTCTACTACGCTTGCTGATGAAAATCTATGGCAATCGTTATTAGGAAGTCAATGCCTTCTAATATCCTGACAGCTGGTGTAATTTTTATTTATTCTGGCATTCATAAAATAGTAAATGGCAAAATCAACAGTCCACACTTATTGGCCAAAATTAACTTTCAAAGTAGGGTTCGTCTCCCCATACGTTCTAATCGTATATTGCGCCCCTTCGTCCCTCCAATGGACCGGAAGAAATATACTCGAAATAACTTTTTTGCTAGATCAATTTCGACCTATCGTCGGGAATTTACTGATATGGATTTGTTCGGTGTCTCTCTAATGAGTCTCAAGGCCAAGTTATGCAAGACCTTAGAAATCAGGTACTAATTTTGTGGAAATCTCGTACTTACATGTGTGTTCGTGCGTGTGTGTATGTATGTATGTATGCGTGGTTTCATGGTATGGGTGATTATGTGTATGTATTTCATTTTTATTTTTTTCTTCATATTTTTAGTTTGTAAAGACGTGTTTGTTGTTAACCTAGCTCTTAATTTGTACTTTTCTTTTCAATGTTTTACTCGGCACTCGTTGTCCTTCACATGTTTAATATTATTTAATGTACTTTTTTTGTAATGACTGTTTGTGCCAGAATAAATAAAAATAAAAATAAAGTAACCATAGAATTATGTTTTCCTCTGGGTCGCGGAGGTCAGACGGCTGTCGCTCTTTGTACTTTTTGAAATTCAGCCGAATCTGTTCAATCCAGTGAGAAGACCCTGGGCCCTAAGCTTAAGTCTGGGGAAACCGGGATAATGATGGCTATTCAAGCTCCTGCCCGCAGTAAATGGGCGCGTTAGTTATTTAGTTGCCGTTCGTAAGAGCTCTTTTGAGTCAAACTTACTTTTCCATATTTTTTTACAGTCCGAGACAGTGTCTTATCCGGCTCGAAGGACCATGAATAAAACATTATTCGATACTAGTTGAAGAGATTTAATCAACCTTCTAACATCATATATATGTGATCCATAGCTGAAAACACTAGCGCGATTTATTTGAAGATAGTGGCATCTATTGACAGTATGCGATAAAATCTTACTGATTAAACCAAACATTCACAACTTAAACAGTACCTATTGTTCTTTGTTTGGGACCTTGAGTCATCATCATATCCTAGCATTATCCCGGTTGCCCTAGACTTAAGCTTAGAGCCCAGGGTCTGCTCACTGGTTCAACCAGATTTGACTGAATTTCAGTTATTACGTGGAGCGACTGCCGTCTGACCTCCGCAACCCAGAGGGAAACATCATTCCATGGTTAAACCAGCTGTCAGGATGTTAGAAGGCACTGACTACGGCAAGGATCATGGTTTCGTCACTTGGGGTTGTAGCAGAGATTGCCCTGTACCCCTCCGACTGGTCTCCACCTTGTCGTGGTGGGGGGGCTGAGTACCTCCCGGTAGGGCGCAGGAGGCGCTAGGGAAAAGGTAACACCCAGAGATTGGCGGCTCTGGGTGCCCTTAGTACTATCTATAGGGGGGGAAACTAAGAGGGACCTGTAGAGGGCGCAGCGGGCGGGCCAGGAGGGCCCGTCAAGCAGCGCCAGGAGGGTGTTAGGCAGCGGAGGCAGGGGGCCCCTGCTGTCTAACCATGGACCTCCGAGAAGTCGGCTACAAGGAGGTAGGAGGGGCGCGTCCACTGCGTCTCTCTGAGGAGGTCCTCCCGGTTTTGGCCCGGGGGACGTTGGCCGCGGGCGGGGTGTCAGAGCAAGTAATTAAACAGCGTCCTTCCTCCTCTCTCCTTCACTATGCTGTGCCCGACAGGGTCCACAATTGATACTTTTGTACCTAAACTACCATTCTGTAACACATTGTTGGAACGCAATAAAGTATTGAGTATTAAGCTGCAACCCAGGTACTGGCTCTTGCCTCTTTCTCAACAAGCGGCGGGCGTCGTCGGAAGATTTTTAGTGGGTATTACTGCTGGCGGTCGTGTCTGCCGGTGGTGAGTCCCACACACCTCTCTCGATCCCCCTTTGGCCGGGAGACAGAGCGTAAACGCATTTTGTTACCGACGTATATAGAAAAAAAAAAGTGATTGCGCTGTGGAAAAGTCTTGGCGGGAAAGTGAAGAGTCATGTCTGCAGTTTTGTTTTATTTTTTAAAATTTGTAATATTTCTAACATAAATGTTTAATAACGGTGGATTATTAACCGTTAAGTGTTTGTGAACGTACTTGAGTGTTGGTAAATGAAATAAAACAGTGCAACATCACTTTTCAAATTCCCTCAAGGAGTCAATGTGAGATCTCAGTATAGTCCCAAATCTTTGCTGAGGACTCAAGGGGTTTAGGGGAGGGTATCTCATTTACCATTTATTATTTTTGTCACCACTCATTCTCATTTACGATGAATTTTATATTATTAATATATCACTTACTTGACACTGGCTAAATGTGCTAGACGCACGAAGCCATAATTTAAAAAGAAAAGTCTAAAATACTCACTTGAAATACTCGCAGGGCTTCCTACAGTCGCCGTACTTGAGTATCTCGTGAGTGGCCAGCAGAAGCCGCTCCCATTGCTCCGGGGGCGCCTGGGACACGTCCAGCTTGCATAGGGCTTCCAGCACCTCTTGTTCGCGGAGACCGGCTGTTACGAAAATACAAACGTCAAGGTTTTTGTGTTGTTTTATTCGCTCTCTCTTTTCCTTTCCGGAACAACACGTGCTATTCTTATTTATTTAACAATTTATCTACACACAAAACATATTAAGGAAAAAAAAAATTTACAACAATGTACAATGGAGCTGCTTATTCCAACAGGAATCTCTTCCAGCAGTCCGAAATAAGGAAAAAACATTCAATAGTAGACGACATGTGTAAAAAAAGCCATTGAAATAAAAGGAACAAAAATAAACAATATGTATGCTACCACTTAAATTAACCTATCACGTATGATAACATAGTATCGTACTTAATGCTTTATATAATTTAATGAATTAATAACTCAATGACTTGATATGATTCTAATTCTTAGTAATTAAAATAATTTTATAAGATAGTTATATTAATGATAAGTTTGTTTTTCATTAAAAAAATTTTTTTGACGTGACAACGTCTTATAAATTGGTTTGCCGGGTGACACTTCAAGAAACTGCGTTACGCTCCGCTCACGTTATGCGGTCACAATGAGAGCGAGTGAGAGGCACGCGTCCCTTCCACTCGGGCATGGTTAGCCCGCCTAAGAGCGAGAGATTCTTTGTATAAATTAATGTTTTAAATATAATTCTTTGTATAAATAAATGTTTTTTATTATATATAAATTAAATGTTTTTTATATATATATAAAAGTAAGTGTGATTCTGAATATAAATTAAATGTTTTTTATATATATATAAAAGTAAGTGTGATTCTGAATATAAATTAAATGTTTTTTATATATATATAAAAGTAAGTGTGATTCTGATGTAACTCACTACTTTTATTACTTTTACTACTTTAACTTTTCATTTAATTGTATTTTGTGGTTTGAATATTTTGTTTTATTGTTAAGTTTTTGCCTTTTGTGTGGCTGTTGCACACGTAAGTTATAAGGTCTCCACGGAAGACCAGCGCTGTTGTGGCCCTCCACTGCAGCACATGCTGAGTGGAGTCCTTTTTAGGCATACTATATGTAAACTGTGTAAAAATTGTTTACTGATTTGAATACTGTTTTTTGTTTATGTTTATGTGTCTTATGTCTAAATAAAATTTTATTTCATTTCATTTCATTTCATTTCATTCATTTCATTTCAAATTGTTACTATTATTTCATCCTTCTTCCTACTATACGAATGAATATTCACATTAAAATTATTTTACCACTGAAAGTCGTTGTCACGTAAAACTTTCGCCCGTATACCGACTTTACAGGCAACCAATTTTTTTTAATTTAATTACATTTTATACTGAAAATTTTTAGAATTATTTTGTTAATTTCATCAAACTTTTACTGTATTGTATAAGCTTATAATGCTATTAATAATAATTAATTAGGAGCGGTCCCCTAACGCGAAGTTTTTTAAAAATATTAATATATACTTATACATATAGGTACTTTAGGATTAATTTTCTTTTAATTCTTTTTACTTTTTACAGGTAGCTTATGTTTTTTGTGTCAGGGATTTTTAATTATTTTTTTACTAATTGAATGACACACGGTAAAGACACGGTAATTATTGTTTATTATATGTATTATATTATAAATAAATAAAATTGACATTTTCGCACTGAGTGGAAACGAGAAGCGTGGCCTCCTGCACCGCTTAACTGAGCTCACGTCAATTCACGGGGTTCTCACTTACACTTATTTTTATGTGGTAGAATAGACTCTCCTGATCTTCATGGTGAGCTGTGTCCACTTTATGCACCCGATAATTATTATAGGAGCAGGAAACATAAACTGTTTGCTGGGCCAACCTGCCGAACCGTAGCCCGCTCAAAATCACCCATTCCGCGGACACTCAACGCACTTAATGCCATCCTGGAAGCAGCACCCGACCGTGATTTGTTGGCGGATGGATGGCCTGAGATTTTGTCAGTGTGTCTGAGGTATTGTGAGAGAATGGATTAAAGAAGTTTTTATGTGTGAGATTTTAATATTATATTTAACTTTTACTGTTTTTGATAATTAGTGTATTCCGTTCTGATTAATGTATGCGCCCGAGTTGTCAGACCGCTTTCCACTCGGAAATAATATCATTTAGGGATCTGTAGGTCTAGTATTAAGCAAATTATGTTTAAAATTAACTTTTATATGTAAGGACTCTTCTTTCACTCTCGTTTTGGCATCTTACCGGAAGATGCCCTGTGTAAGGGCGAAACACGTGTCGTGTTGAATAGTTTCTCGATTTTTCGGGAAAATTATAGTAGCGCGGGAATTGTTACAAAGATATTTTTAATCCATCATTTGCTTATGTAACTGTTTGTATCCTGAATAAAATAAAAATAAAATATTACATATATAAGGCATTTGAGCGCGAAATTTGAAATTTGCGTTATAGTAAAACAGCGCATAACGGGGTCGCGTAAAGCGGGGTATTACCGTATTTGCAATTTTATTTTGCTTAGTTAATATTAGTCTAAAGTAATGCTCCTTTACATGAAGTAAACTATACATTATGATGTCTTTGTCTCACCAGTTTTGTGTATTTGGGATCGTAATTTACGAGAGATGGAAAGTGTGAAAGCGATACCGATAGAAGAGTGAATGCTGGAAACATGTTGAATGGGGCACTTCACGCCTTTGTAAGCAGTCAGAAAGTGTCTGAAAAGGCACGTCTGGCAGTTCATAGAGGTGTGTTGGTACCTACACTAATGTATGGAAGCGAATGTTGGTTATGGCAGAAGAAACATGAGAGTAAGATTAATGCAGTAGAGATGAGAGCATTTAGAAATATTCTTGGTGTGAAATTGAGTGATAGGATAAGGAATGAAGTGACAAGGGTTAAAGCTGGTGTAAAAGAAGATATAGTGACAAGAATTGAGAAAGGTATGCTTAGATGGTTTGGTCATGTTGAGAGGATGAATGAAAGTAGACTAACGAAAGTGATTTATGATGAACAAGTGGATGGAAGTGTTGGGAGGGGAAGACTACGTAAGACCTTCCATGACCAAACACAAAAAATGTTAGAGAAAGGGCAGGTCAAAAGTACCCTAAACCGACGGGCGTGTATGAGGAGGTTAATGAGTGTGAATGAAGCTAAAAGTGTGTTAAGATCGTAGCAAGTGGAAGGATGTGATCTCTGCCTACCCCTACGGGAAAGAGGCGTGACATTATGTATGTATGTATGTCCCACCAGTTAAAAAAGCGTTTTTTAAAACACTTTTGTATACCTAATTTTCACAATTTTTAACAACTATGCCCTTGTCTTACCGAAGGTGCGATGTCATAATAGTTAAAAAATACTCACATTTAGTTATAATGAATCCATTCTCGTCTGTCTCGAACGGTTTTATCCTGTCCCGACCTGGGTTGTACTCCCTGTGGACAATCCAACATCACTACATCGTACAAAACAAAGTAATATGCCACTTACGTACACTAGAGTACGTCGCCGAAAAAGTTATGTCTAACAATGTACTAAAATTTCTCATAAGAACCCGAAATTTCACTAGTTTCGAAAAATAAAGTTGAAAAAATATTTTTCTGACGATTACACCAATTATTTAGTTCCAAGATAAGTATCATTAAGAACTTGTATTATGGATAGTACATAACGGATAAACATACATAAAAAAAAATACTCTTTTTCTTGTACATTAGATACATAGATATATTCTTTATTGACCAAAAACTACAGATTACGTTGAATATTGAAAACAATGAAAAAGGTCTCGGCGGTCTTATTGCTAAAAGCGATTTCTTCCAGACAACCAACCAAATCACAACAAATATTCATGATTATTCAGACAAAGATTTATCCTGTGTGGGAATCGAACCCACGACCTCAGAAGCGAAGTGCAGGTATACTCGCCTCCACGCCATATAAATGTCTAAATACTGCTGCGATGTGTATTTTTCTGCGTTGGCGCCAAATCTCATGATGAATAAACTCAAAAAGTACTGCAACGATTTTAAATAATCTTTCACTATTAGAATGCTGCATTATTCCTGAGTAACATAGGATATATTATATACATACATTCACGCCTGTTTCCCCGAAGGGGTAGGCAGAGGCATATCATACGCCCACATTTTGCCGATTATGTAGTTGGTCTTACGTAATAGTTGGCGAGCCTATTGCCGCTTACCGGGCACTGTTATATTCGCCAGAGCCTCGACCGTTGATCGGCAGGTGCACCACTTGCAGGTGAGGTTGGCTTGGGCTCCTTAGGTCTTGGTAGGAACCTTATGATTTTTGTGTTAAAAAGCGTTAATTATTGAGTTTTTTTTTAAATGACGTCAGAACACTTTGGGCCACACAGAGACGCGGTCTGTTGCTCGCATTTCATAGCATGGTACTATTTGCAATTTTTTTAATTGCAATTAATTTTTTATTTATTTTTTAAATTACTGTTGTGTTTACTAATACTAGTCTTTAAGTTCTGTAAATTACTAACAAAACCATTGTTGTCAAATAAAGGAATTTAATAATAATTATTATTAAATCGTTTCCAAAATATATTTTTTAGGTAATGTCCGAAGCGGCAATAGCCTCGCCACCTATTACGTGGGACCAACTATATAATTGGCGGAGTGTGGGCGTATAATATGCCTCTGCCTACCCCTTCGGAAACAGGCGTGAATGTATGTATGTAAAAAAAAAAAACATGAAAAAATTCTATAACTTTTAAAATTCAAAAAACTATAAGGCTATTGATTTCCTAGGTATAGTCCCAAACTGCCGGAGTTGCGGGACTGTTCGAAAGGGTTTTCGCGGCCTCGGGATTTAGCAGGCTCAAAAGAAGGAACATGGATGGTTTTTAGTCAGTAAAAGTCAGACACACCCCCCCGCTCCCCCTTGAGCGGGAGGTCATTAGATGATTTTCCACCAAAAAAAAAAAAAGGTCAAAAAAAAGAAAGAAAGTCTCAAAGAAAAAAATAATCCTGATGCTAGGCAGAAGGCAGCAGGCGTAGCTTTTGGCTTTGATCAGGGTTTTCTAACACCCTGTACATCAGTTTGTCTTCTACATACCCTTGGTTATGGAAGTCAAGACGATTATGTGGCACAGGGGAAGATTCCTTGGTGCTGGCGTCTTCTGAACTGTCAGCCGAAGCGGCCCGGGCCAGCCCATCAGCTCTGCGGAGAAATTATTTCAATTTAATATATTTATTACATATTCTCTCACTTCTGTTAAGATTGACTGGAAGAGATTTCTTTTAGAAATAAGTCCACCTTTGTACATCGTCTTTTTCACATAAGGCTTTTTTTTGTTATTGTTTGTTTTTTTGTGCAATAAAGAATATATTATATATATGTATAGATAATATCACAGCTATTTCCCCTAAGGGGTACGCAGAGGCATATTATACGCCCACACTTCATTGCATAGCTTCACAGCCCAATGAAGATTATAATTAAAGTACGAAACCAATTGATAATTCAAAAGAGCATAGCCTGTAAGTTTCTTGCCAGTTCTTCTTACAGCGGTGGCTCGGAACTGGCACTTAGATTCACTTACACTTAATTATTTTTTTAGTTTTTTTGTTGCACGTAAATGAATTTTAGCTTCGTGATTTCGTGTAATCATATTTCGATTGTTTTTTATATTTAATTTTAACGTTTTCAAGTACTACGTAATAGTTTATAAAATAGATGATTTTTGATTGATTGTCACTGACAATATAACAATAATAAAACCCAAATTTTTATCAAGAGTTGACAATTACAAAAGTAATTTATTAATTCAGGCGTTACTTTGCGGATTTGACGACCGATATGGCGTGGTGGCGAGTATACCCGCATTCCACTCCTGAGGTCGTGGGTTCGATTCCCACACAGGACAAAATATTTGTGTGTATAAATTTGAATATTTGTTCTGGTCTGGGTGTTTTTCTATGTATATAGTATGTATTTACAAAAAAAAAAGTATCGATGTATGTTTATCCGTTGTTAAGTATCCATAACACAAGTTCTTAATGATAATTATCTTGGAACTAAATAATTGGTGTAAGTGTCTGAAACATTTATTTATTATTTATCTAATGAAAGCTAGACATATCGATTAAACTCTGGTCGTGAAGACATCGTTGTTCTGATATCTTCCCTGAAGATGGCCTGTTAAGGCGAAATACGTGTAGTTTTGAATTGTGTCTAGCTATATAGTAGGTTAAGAACTATCTCATCAGGTCAAAGCGGCGGGAAGCCGATGGATGCAGGCGACTCAGGATCGCTCAATGTGGAAATCTATTGGGGAGGCCTATGTTAAGCAGTGGACGTCAGGTACGCTGAGATGATGATGATGATGATATAATAGGTCCCACGCAATAAGTGGCTCGCCTATGGCCGAAGCTCTGATGGTCTTGGTAGGATCCCTATACACTCAGAAACTGTACATTAATCGTATATAAGGTTCCTACGAAGATCTAAGGCGCCCAAGCCAACCTCACCTGCAAGTGGTGCACCTGCCGATCAACAAACGAGGCTCTGGCGAACATAACAGTGCCCGGTAAGCGGCAATAGGCTCGCCACCTATTACGTAGGACCAACTATATTACTGGCGAAATGTGGGCGTGTAATATGCCTCTGCCTACCCCTTTGACAAAACAGGCGTGAATGTAAGTATATATTATGCCTCTGCCTACCTCTTTGGGGAAACAGGTGTGAATGTATATATTATGCCTCTGCCTACCCCTTTGGGGAAACAGGCTATGTAGCAAAATATTTAAGATACTTACGCATTATAATGCCCGTTCAGGCCTCTGTTGTTGGAGAGAGTCACGTCTGACATTTGACTTATGCCAGAATCTTTACTCGACATGTAGTTACCGCATTCTGCTACAAAGAAAATGAAAAAAAAACTTATTAACATTCTGAAAGGCAGTGGTAAACAAATTCCCACCATAAATTGAACCTTATGTAGTTAAAGTAGCAAATCAATGAAAATATTTCAACATGTTCTGCCCGTTAAAGGGTTAACTTAACAGAAGGGGGCTGATTACAAAACGAGATATTTCGACGACCGATATGGCGTGGTGGCGAGTATACCCGCTCTCCGCTCCAAGGTCGTAGGTTCGATTCCCACACAGGACAAATATTTGTGTGCATGAACATGAATATTTGTTCTAGGTCTGGGTGTTTTCCTAGTATATTAAGTATGTATTTACAAAAAAAAGATGTATTTATGTATGTTTATCCGTTATATAGTATCCATAACACAAGTTCTTAATGATACTTATCTTGAAACTAATAATTGGTGTCATTGTCAGAAAATATTTATTTATTTATAAGTGTCCTAAGAGATAATTTTATATAAAATTAATTTTATTTGACATTTCTTAATAAATAATTTATTTCCACTTTCAGATGAGAGCACTTAGAAGTATTCTTGTGAAATTGAGTGTTAAGATTAGAAATGAAGTGATAAGGGTCGATTTTTTTTATTTTTAAATGTGATACGTAACAATGACTACATCCTGCCTGATGGAATGCAGTAGATGCAGTTAAAAAAAATTTGGAAGCGATTCATACCGTGAAATAAGCACGGTACAACATAACCAACAAAAAAATAAAACCGTTTGCGACCTTCCATGAACAGATACCCTAAAGCGTAGATCATAAGTACGTAGGTATGAGAAAGCTAAATAGTGCAAATGAATCTAAAAGTGTGAGCTCGGATCGTGGCAAATGGATTGTAGAAAACAGCGTGATAATGTGCATGTATGTAGAAAATAAGCCACATGATAAAGTCTCTAGCAACAGCCCCACGTTACTACGACAGAAATACGATACGAAGACGAGACAACGAGGTAGGTACCGCAAAAAAGTGGTGGTCGAGGAATGCGGCTCAAGACTTACTTGTCCAGTTAAGGGTAAGGCAAAAACTCGCGACGACACAAAAACTGTACTACAATGTACTAAAATTAGTGCAAATGAGCAAACCAGTCCCCACTGGCTTAGTAGCGGGTCCTAGTTAGGGGGTATTTAACCCCCAGGTTAGGAGTCCACGGATAAAATATGTTGCGGGACTGTTCGAAAGGGTTACCGCGGCCTTGGTGTTACAGACTCAAGAAAGAACATGGATGGTTTTTAGTCAATAAAAGTCTGACACACCCTTCCGCTTCACCCACAGCGGAAGACGGTCATTCGATGATTTTCCATCCGAAAAAAAAAATAAAAAGGGATAAAATAAATAGGTGACTTACCGCTAGCGTGCTGCGCGGTATACGAATGTATTTCCGAAGTGGTTTTCCTGATGGACGAGTACACGTCGTCTGCGTTACTCGTACCGCTGGTGGTACGGAGAGGGCTCTCATTTCCAGCTGTAGGGAGAAAGGTATAACGTTTATATTATTATTTAAGACGACTGATATGGCGAGTATACCCGCACTCCGCTTCTGTGGTCGTGGGTTCGATTCCCATACAGGACAAATCTTTATGTGCATGAATATTAATATTTGTTCCGGTCTGAATGTACACCTATTTGAAAGTATTTATTTACAAAGAGTATTATCCTTCACACAAGTTCTTAATGATACTTGTCTTGGTAATTGGTGTGTTTGGCAGAAAATATTTCGAAACATCCCATACCAAAAAACACATGGAACTGTATAAAAAAAACTAAATAAAAAAAATATAGCATTCATGTCTTTTAGGTATGGGGAGGGACTTCATGGCGGGAAAGTGAAGCGTCATGTCTGCAGTTTTGTTTTATTTTCTAAAATTTGTGTTATTTCTAATATTAATGTGTAATGACGGTGGATTATTAACCGTTAAGTATTTATGAATAAACATGAGTGTTGGTAAATCAAACAAAGCAGTGCAACATCATTTTCAAATTCTCTCAAGAAGTCCATGTGAGATCTCAGTATAGTCCCATATCTTTATTGAGGACTCAAGGGGCTTAGGGGAGGGTATCTCATTTATCATTTTTATTGTCTCTCATTTTATTTACTATGAATTAGATATTATTAATATATCACTTACTTGACACTGGCTAAATGTGCTAGACGCACGAAGCAATTATTTAAAAGAAAAAAAAGGTATGGGGAGTTACAATTTTTTTTAATTAATCTTTTTGCTTGTTTTAATGTATGTATCCTTTGGATTACTTGATACCTTTTTTGTACATCTTCTATAATGATATACATGACATTTTTTTAAAGATGCGACTAGTAATTTCAATATTCGAACTCATCTATACAAGTTTGGCTTCATTCCGAAGCACTTGTGAACGTCACCTAATCTTGAGCGAGACTCACTGATAGATGAGAGGGCAGATTTTTTTTTATACAATTCATTAAAGTTTGGTCCTTCGAGCCGGATTCGAACCAGCGATCTTTAATCCACAGTCTACTTATATATTACGATAAGACTAGACTCACTGCTAGAAGTCCTCCTGACGTGCTGTTGAACCACTCCGTTGACTAGAGCTTGGGTTTCTGGCGGCAGCTCACTCATCAGCGCCGTGAACTTAGGGACAAAAGGAAAGTTAATTATTTATAATAATATGATAGTTGTAAAGAGTAGCTGTTGTATTTGAGTTCACCTCATAAAGGCATTATCAACTTTACGAAGAGAAATGTTATCGGATGATGGGCATCAGCGTCATCCTGCGTACTGGCTGGAACTGCTATCACCAACCCGCCTGCCCAGCGTGCTGATTATAATAGTATGTAATCTATTATGAGAGGAGGCCTATTGTTCAGCAATTGGTGTCCTTGGGCTGATCATCATCATGTCCTAGCAATATCCTGGAAGCCCTAGATTAGAGATAAGGACCCAGGGTTTGCTCACTGGGCTGACCAGGTTTGGCTGAATTCCAGTTCTTACGTAGAGCGACTGCTTTCTGACCTCCGCCACTCAGATGGAAACATTATTCTATAGTTAAACCAACTGCCAGGATATTAGAAGACGCTGACTTCCTAATAACGACTCCATAGATGTTCATGACAGCCGGAACCAACGGCTTAACCCTTTACCAAGCAGTGGTTAATATATGGCCACTATCATTTGAACCTTAAGCAGTTAACTTAAGGTAGAAAATCGATGAAAATTTCAACGGGCTCTGCTGGTTTAAGGGTTAACGTGCTTTCCGAGGCACGGAGCAAGCGATAATCTTTTTGATACTAACCGGTGCAGGGCTACAATCGTACAGAGCGGCGAGTGCCCTCCTGGCTGCCAGGCGAATATCGGCAGCGCGAGGCTCGCCTGCCATCACTCCTACCTTCACCAGGGCGCGACCGGCCACGCCACTCGCTCCACCTGGGGAAAACAAATAATTATATAATGACGACCGATATGGCGTGGAGGTCAGTATACCTACACTTTACTCTAGAGGTCGTGGGTTCGATTCCCACACAGGACAAATCTTTGTGTGCAGAACATGAATATTTGTTCTGGTGTGGATGTTTTTCTATGTATATTAAGTATGTATTTACAAAAAAAAATATGTATGTTTATCCGTTATTTAGTATCCATTACACAAGTTCTAAATGATACTTATCTTGGAACTAAATAATTGGTCAAGTGTCAGAAATATTTATTTATAACAAAAATTAATTATACAAAAGAACGACTTAACCATAGCAGTATTTAGCTTAATGTCATTATATTTATAAGCAAAGAGAGTATGCAATTAAAATGAAATTGTAAACGTGAATTCCTACCAGAACAAATATTCATATTTATACACACAAAGTTTTGTCCTGTGTGGTAATCGAACCCTCAGGAGTTATGTTGGTATAATTACTCACCATGTAAGGCCTGAGACAGGCTGCTGGGTGTACAGTAGTCCCTCGCCAGGTCTGCGAGGAACCTTAAAGCAGCCACCTTCGTCTTCACCGTGGGTGCTGTAGCGCCGTCCGCCAGAAACCTTTACATATTTATCATTATAAATATTGCTTTTCACACATACATAAATTACATCACACGAATTCTGTAATTTTTTGACCCCCCCCCCCCTACGTCCTTGTCAAAGCTGGTCACACTTGTGGTCCCCGCTCCTAAGGGTGATGTCACATATTTTGCAATTGTACAGCAAGAAATAATTACATCAAAACAGCAGTTCCAAAATTTTCATAGGACCTCGGTTTTGCAAAGTGTCGTCACGAAATTTGGGATCCCTTCCATCCGCTTGTCACACTTCGTCAGCCCCCTCCCACCCTCTTACCGTGTGATGTAATTTATGTATAGCCTCTTAGCACACCAAATGTATACAAACATGCATACAATCACGCCTCAGAGGCATATTATACGCCCCAACTTCGCCAATTATATTTTTGATCTCACGTAATAGTATAACTATCTCTCCCACTTCAGTTAAGGTTGACTGGAAGAGATTTCTTTTAGAAATAAGTCCACCTTTGTACATCGTCTTTTTCACATAAGGTTTTTTTTTGTTATTATTTGTTTTTTTGTGCAATAAAGAATATATATAATAGGTGGCGAGCCTATTGCCGCTTACCGGGCACTGTTACGTTTAGGAGAGCCTCGTCTGTTGATCGGCAGGTGCACCACTTGACTTACTTGGGCTAAGTTATAGGTGACCAGGGTTTGAACCGTCACTTACCTAAATATGTTGTGCAATTGCAACTCAGCCGGGAAGCATTCGTGTATCACGTCTAAAGTCTTCATGATCTTGCTCTGCACCGATCCCAAGATATCAGTGCCCAGTTTCATCAGCAATCTGTAACGGAAGGTTATTTATTTATTGATTTACACATTTATTTATTGAAAATATGGGTCTCCAACAAAGGACATACACGACAAAAATACAATAATATGTGACATACCCGTAACATTATGTGTACTCCCTCAATTATAGGAGACCACAGCATGCAAATAAAATATTTCACAAGGCAAACACAGGTTAAAACATCAGAACTAAATTACAATAAAATAATATTTGAAGGGAATCAGAAATAAGATTACTTAAGCTAAAATTACTTAACAAAAATGACCAACATACACTTAAGAACTTATAATTAGGGTTGAAATTAAATTTTTGTATCAAATTTAAAAAATAGAATAATAATCAAAATAAAAACAAAAAATGAATAATTAAAACCTTTTTTTTTAATATAAAAAATAAATAAAATTAGTATTGCATATAAGTTCATAAATATGTCCAACAAAACTGATCAAACAGTTAGGCTGTTTCCCAAGTAGGCAAACTGTTAGCGGCCGACTGAGTTTGCGGCGTACCGATTTGAATCTGTGTCCGCTGTCCTAACGTCGCCGTTCCAGAGTTTTTAATTTGAAATGGCTAGTGGTGTCTTTGGTGATGCAAGCGTTTATAAGGTGCAGTGACCACTTATTTTGATCATAAGTGGTCACTGCAGCTTATGCTTGAGTAAAAAAACCAATTTCATCATTAGCCTATCTTCGTCCACTGCTAGACTAAGGATGTGTCCCCAGTAGGCAGTTAGCGGCCGACTGAGTTAGCGGCGTACCGATTTAGTACTCCCTTCCAATTTGAAATGGAGTGTCTACAGTCTCCTAGTTTTGCGCTCACTATACGCAGTTTGCAGTTTGAGATGGAAAGTGTGAAAGCGATATCGATAGAAGAGTGAATGCTGGAAACATGTTGAATGGGGCACTTCACGCCTTTGTAACCAGTCAGAAAGTGTCTGAAAAGGCAAGTCTGGCAGTTCATAGAGGTGTGTTGGTACCTACACTAATGTATGGAAGCGAATGTTGGTTATGGCAGAAGAAACATGAGAGTAAGATTAATGCAGTAGAGATGAGAGCACTCAGAAATATTCTTGGTGTGAAATTGAGTGATAGGATAAGGAATGAAGTGATAAGGGTTAAAGCTGGTGTAAAAGAAGATATAGTGACAAGAATTGAGAAAGGTATGCTTAGATGGTTTGGTCATGTTGAGAGGATGAATGAAAGTAGATTAACGAAAGTGATTTATGATGGACAAGTGGATGGAAGTGTTGAGAGGGGAAGACCACGTAAGACCTTCCATGACCAAATACAAAAAATGTTAGAGAAAGGGCAGGTCAAAAGTACCCTAAACCGACGGGCGTGTATGAGGAGGTTAATGAGTGTGAATGAAGCTAAAGTGTGTGCCAAGATTGTAGCAAGTGGAAGGATGTGATCTCTGCCTACCCCTACGGGAAAGAGGCGTGACATTATGTATGTATGTATACGCAGTTTGCAGCGTCGGACTCTCAGTCTTGCAACTCAGTCGGCCGCTAACAGTTTGCCTACGGCAACACGGCCTAAGACTGAAGAATCAATTACTATAAACTATGATTATACATTAAAAATTAATAAATATTTTTATTTTTACAATTTGAATATATGAATTATAATTACGGAGAGCGTCTATGGTAGCATATTTATTATGTGCTTTCTCAGTAAACGTTTAATTATATCATTTCTGATGTCTGCAGGTAAACTGTTGATTATAGCTGGTTTAATTAGCTGTCATGATAGTGTTTTCTTTTAAATGTTTTTACTTTTATATAACTCTTTACCTATTTATAAACTTGTACTTTATATTATAAATTATACACGGTATTTTGGGGGCGTCTCGTGTTACTGTTTCGGCAAAACTGAAACTCAGTTTTTTGCTCTCTCAGAGCAAAAAACCCACTGAGCCGTAGCCATTCTGCAGCGCTGCGACACACGTGCACACTATGCGAATGGTTTACTTTTAGTTTTTTTGTTGTTAGTTATATATTTTTTTTAATTATTGTAATTTTGTTTTTATTGTTTTATATGTATGTGTGTCTTTCGTTGCAATAAAAAGTTTATCTATCTATCATTATATATAGAGGATACGATTTTGAGAGTTCTATCACAATACTCATTGTCAACTTTGGGAACAACAAATTTACTCGATATCATCGCTTTTGTGCTATAAATATTTATTTAAGGAACAGCAACTGCAATACCATCGTAGCCATTCTGCAGCGCTGCGCCACAAATACACTCTATGCGAATGTTTTACTTTTAGTTTATATTGTTATTATCATATTTTAATTTTGTTTTTGTTGTTTTATATGCACATTCTTTCGTTGCAATCAATATTATATTTATCTATTTATACATTCAGGCCTGTTTCCCCGAAGGGGTAGGCAGAAGCATATTATACGCCCACACTTCGTCAATTATATAGTTGGTCCCACGTAATAGGTGGCGAGCCTATTGCCGCTTACCGGGCACTGTTATGTTCGCCAGAGCCTCGTCCGTTGATCGGCAGATGCTCCACTTGCAGGTGAGGTTTGCTTGGGCTCTTCAGGTCTTGGTAAGATCCCTATACTATCAATACATATAAAAACATGGTAGTGGAAAGTCATACACAAAACAGCCCGACGCACAAACAGTCACAGCATACTGACAGGCATGCTAATCACCTTCACAAACAACCATCCAGACAGTCAAACAATCACACAGGAAATCGTACATAATAATAAGATACAGTTTCAACGCGAACGTTGAAGCGCTCGTAGCTCTGCGGTGCTCGGTGGTCGGAAACGATAACCGAAGTACAGCATAGTTTACAGAGGTCAGTCCTTGGATGGGTGACCGTTTGTATGGCATTTGATATTGAGCGCTTCCGTGCTTCGGAAGGCACGTTAAGCCGTTGGTCCCGGTTATCACTAAACGTGATAGTTGTTAAGCCATGTTATATAAATGGGCGGCTTGAAATATTATAACAGCAGGACGCCATACACCTGCCTCCGCCAATCCGCACTGGCTCCGCGTGGTGGAGTATGACCCAATACCCTCGCACCTTGGTATGTGAGAGGAGGCTCGTGCTCAGTAGTGGGACGTTAATGGGCTGTGATGATGATGATGATGTCAGTTCCAACTAACCTGAAGATGAGCTGATAGAGCCAATCTTTAAGCTGCTGCCAATGCACCAGAAGCAGCTCGCAGACAGCATCCAGCAGTAACGAGAACACTTTGGTATGCGCGTCTACAAACATCTTGTTGAGGAGTTCAGTCAGCCTCTTGAGCTGATCGTCTGATAGGAGACAACCGCTGTTCAGATAATTTGCCTGTAGAAGAATTTATTTATTATTTTTTACATCAATCTTTTTTTATCATAATAATAATAAATAAATATTCTCTAACAATCACGTAAGTAATAAGTATCATTAAGAACTTGCGTTATGGATACTAAAGAACGGATAAACGTACTTAAACACTTTTTTTTGTACATACATACTTAATATATATAGGAAAACACCCAGACCAGAACAAATATTCATGTTCATGCACACAAAGATTTGTCCTGTGTGGGAATCGAACCCACGACCTCTGGAGTGAAGTATACATACTTAATATATATAGGAAAACACCCAGACCAGAACAAATATTCATGTTCATGCACACAAAGATTTGTCCTGTGTGGGAATCGAACCCACGACCTCTGGAGTGAAGTGCAGGTATACTGACCTCCACGCCATATCGGTCGTTATTTATATATGTCACCGTAAAATTATAAATAACGTTAAATTATAATCTATACCGCGATATTGTAATCTGTCGAAAAATTGTGATCCGAAACAAACTGCTCACAATTTAACGCATTATTTTTCGATAGATTATAATCTATCGAAGACAAACCGTCAGATTGTAAAATGGCATGCGATAGAACGCACCTCGCGCTCTGATTGGTTGAACTTCATGTTCCTCGCTCGTCCGTCGTCGCCATCTTCGGTTGCTAATTAGTCAAATTCATTTGTTGTGAAATGTAAACAAACAGTGTATTGGTGATTTAAAACAGATTTCGTTTTGGTTAACAATAACTGGTATTTCAGAGTTTTGTTGACAGACAGACTCAATATCCGACATTGTAAATATTATCAAATAAGATATTAAATGAGTTCACACAGGTTGACCCGCATAAACCCGCGGCTGATCGAGGAACATGAAGTTCAACCAATCAGAGCGCGAGGTGCGTTCTGTCGCATGCCATTTTATCTATCTATCTATCGAAAAATAATGCGTTAAATTGTGAGCAGTTTGTTACGGATCACAATTTTTCGACAGATTACAATATCGCGGGATAGATTATAATTTAACGTTATTTACAATTTTACGGTGACATATACAATCAAATAAGATATTTTGTTCCTAAACTATCGTTATAAACATTTTATTATCAAGTAGAACTCTATGGCTTAAAATAATGAATACTTAATTGTACCAAACAGGGAGGAAGTCGCTGTCGACTGTGACACAGTTTATACTAGTACAGTCGACAACGTAAACTATTAAATTTGTAAAATCACTATGTCATTATACTTAATCTAAGAAAAAATTTTATATTGTATTGCAATTAAAAAAAATATTATTATTATTAATTTATTCAGTATTGTACAGGTTATAACAACTTATTTATTACATAGTCCCACAAAACATTTATTTACCTCATCATTACATTTTACTATTTAAATTTATAATAAAACGCAAGCTGTCTTTAAAGGGATACTATTCTATCAAAAACTATATGGCAGATAAAAATGCTTGGGATTAAACTGCCGTTTTATACATGAATGGCTTAGAACATGAATATTGTTAATGTAATATTATATTGCATTGAATAGCTTCACAGACAAATGAATATTGTAATTCAAGTACCAAACCAATGGATAAATTTAAAAGAGCATAGCCTGTGAGTTTCTTGCCATATATTCTTACAGAGCGGTGGCTCGAAACTGGCACTTAAATTAACTTACACTTAAATATTTTTGTTTTTTAATTGTTTTGTTGCATGTAAGTGAATCTAAGCTTCGTGATTTCAGTGTAATAATATTTCGACTGTTTTTTATATTTAATTTTGACGTTTTCAAGTACTTACAATGTAATAGTTTATGAAATAAATGAGTTTTTGATTGAATACTGCCTCCCGTAAGTTGGGTATATTCAATAAAATGAGGCGGTATTTCACCCCCGAACAACACGTGCTGGTCTTAGAAACCATCCTCATACTGAGCAGACTATCAGCACTCGAACCAAGAAATTTGGGAGGTCGTTTCTGAGCAAGACCACTAAGCTCTAGAATTCGCTGCCGGCTCATGTGTTTCCTATTTTCTATAATCCCTGGTCTTTTAAGCGGGGCGTGAAACGGCATTTTAGCAGGCCGTCATGAGTGGGTGCGCTTTGTACCTTGCTTATTTTACGATATAAAGCAAATTGATTTTTTTTGTACTGCATCGACTGCATACCAAATACGTCTGCTGCGTTCCCACAATCTCTTTAAGATGAAATTACGTGAACTATTGATAGCAAAATGCTATTATAATGTCAAAAAATATTTAAACGACTTATCACTATAAACTTTTGACAAAGTCCGACTTGTTAGTATTACTTTTAAAATCCATAAAATCTGATTTCGTGTTATATGATATCGCAACTATTGTACGCCCATGAGGCAGACCGCAGCTAGATCTAAACCTGTACTGTACCACCTATCCTGTAACCTGTGTTCGCTATAAAGTAAACTATTTGATTGATTGATTGACCATCAGGCAGGATGTAGTTATTAAACATTATTGCTTATCTTATCTTATCGCGGGGGCCACAGACTAACCGTGGCGCACTTTGACCCCTATGTCGGATCTTTTGTGCTATTATTGCTAGTTTGTATATAAATATATCTCACCAAATGCGTAAGTCCGTCTTTCCTCTCAGTCCAGTGGGTGCAGGCACACAGGGCGATGATATCGTCGGGAGGCGGTGGAGGGGGGGGAGAGCCCTCCCACCCGAGACGACCCGACCCCGCCCACGACAAACTCTGCACAAACAAACATACATGGAATAGGTTAGTACATTATGTTTTTTTATTTATTTAATCTTTATGACACTTAAAAAATATATATCGACGCTGGAAAGGCAACCTTGCTTATGCACCATTTGGCTACTTTACAGGAGAGCGATTCAAAGAATGACAATTTCCAAAAAAAAAAAAAAAATTGTTTTTTGTCAGAATGTCAGTCAAATGAATGTCAAAAATGGTCAGAATTGGATGAAACCGAGATCTGCAGATAGAAAAATATCAGGCGATTCTAATGATATATATAACTAATTATCGCAAATTTGGCGCATAAACAAGGGTGCCTCTTCAGCGTCGATATATTGTCCTAGCATTATCCCGGTTGCCCAAGACTTGAGCTTAGTGCCCAGAGTCTGCTCACTGGTCTAATGGTTTGGCTGAATTCCAGTTATTAAACAGAGCGTCTGCCGTCTGACCTCCGCAACCCAGAGGGAAACATCATCCGTTGTCGGCATATTAAAGGGCATGATGACATGGGCATATGACACTGGCAAAATGTGCTAAACGCACGAAGCCCTTCTTAAAATGAAAAATAAAATGATTTGATAGACTTACAGACTTCTTGGCAGGAAAGTGAAGCGTCATGTCTGTAGTTTTGTTTTATTTTCATATTTGTGATATTTCGAACATTAATGTGTAATAACGATGGATTATTATCCGTGAAGTGTTTGTAAACATACATGAGTGTTGGTAAATGAAACAAAGCAGTGCAACATAACTTTTCAAATTCTCTCAAGAAGTCCATGTCAGATCTCAGTATAGTCCTACATCTTTACTGAGGACTCAAAGGATTTAGGGGGAGGGCATCTCATTTACCATTTATCATCTTTATCACCACTCATTCTCATTTACTATAATTAATCTGTAATTAATATATCATTTATCATCTTTATCACAACTCTTTCTCATTTACTATGATTTATATATTATTATTATATCTCTTACATGACACTGGCTAAATGTGCTAAACGCACAAAGCCAATATTTAAAAGAAAGAAAAATGATTTGATTAGACTTACATCATGTCGCCTGTATGAATCCAAGCTTCTCTCGGAGCAGACACTTGATGCTTCCGAGTCATCATCCCGGAGGCGGCCGTCGCAAGCTGAACTGTCTTCTGGGCTCTGTAAGGAAATTTTTCCATTACATCATGTCTCATCATCAGGGATCGGAGTAGGTAGACCTTATGTGTATAGGGTTCCTACAAAGACCAAAGGAGCTCAAGCCAACCTCACCAGCAAGTGGGGCACCTGCCGATCGACGGACAAGGCTCTGGCGAACATAACAGTGCCCGGTAAGCGGCAATAGGCGAGCCACCTATTGCATGGGACTAACTATAGCTGGCGAAATTTGGGCGTATAATATGCCTCTGCCTATCCCAAATATATATAAATAAAATAAATATTTTCTGACAATTACACCAATTATTTAGTTCCAAGATAAGTATCATTAAGAACTTGTGTTATGGATACTAAACAACGAATAAACATACTTAAATACTTTTCATTTTTTTTGTAAATACATACTTAATATACATAGGAAAACACCCAGACCAGAACAAATATTCATGTTCATGCACATGTGTAAATTTATTATTTACTTTTAAGTAAGCAAGAGCACTCTGTTGTGCCTACTCTATATCATTATTTTTTATTCTTTGTTTCCTGTCCATCCTAAGATTGCCTGGAAGAAATTGCTGTTAGCAATAAGGCCGCCCATTGTACCATATACTTGTTTATGTGATTTTATTACTTTTTTTTATATTTAGAGTGCAATAAAGTGTTCATTCATTCATTCATTCACACAAAGATTTGTCCTGTGTGGGAATCGAACCCACGACCACTGGATGGAGTGCAGGTATACTGACCTCCACGCCATACGGGTGTAACTTACTCTAAGTGACCCTTCAGCGTCCCTGGTCTGCTGCAGCAGCCTCAGCGTGGCCGAAGGTTGTCTTGAAGGTGTCGTTCTCTCGATGGATTCTCTCCTGCGAATTGTTGAACCCACAACGCTGCTCGATCTGCCAGTCCTGCGCAAACAAGTCATGGCTTAGATATGATGACATTTATTAAATATAAACAATAATGGAATTTAAAATCCAATCGGTCGTAGATTCGTTAAGGGACCTTTGGACCGAGCGACTATTATACAAACAGACACACATTCACGCCTGTTTCCCTGAAGAGCATATAAAAATATACCTAGTAGGACTAGTAGATGATATAAAGATATACCTAGAAGGACTAGTAGATAGTATAAAAATATACTTAGTAAGACTAGTAGACGATATAAAAATATACTTAGTAAGACTAGTAGATCATATAAAAATATACCTAGTTGGGCTAGTAGATAGTATAAAAATATACCTAGTAGGACTAGTTTCCCGTGAGCCGGCCAACGACCGCGGGATGCCGGAGGGTCGCCGACGCGTCGTCAGCGACACGGCGCCGCTGCGAGAAGACGGCGACGACGATCTTGATGTCGCTGGAACGAAAAACATTAATTTATTATTGCACTGCTTTGAAAGGGCGTATAGTAAAGTAAAAAAGTTTTTATTACATAGCACTTGAAAACGTCAAAATAAAATAAATGTAAAAAATACAACTAAATCACGAAGCTTAGATTCACTTACATGCAAAAAAAATAAAAAATTAAGTGTAAGTGAATCTAAGTGCCAGTTCCGAGCCACCACTTTGTGAGAAGAACTGACTAGAAACTCACAGGCTATGCTCTTTTAAATTATCAGCCAAATATAACAATATAGAATACACACAGTAAATATTTGAAGATATTGAAAGGGTCCCCAGATGCCGTAACCAATAAAGTAGCACTAAGGGAACCTTTCATCACAGTCAAGTAAGTACGCAGTGCTTTATGTTAGATCAATTTAAGGCCTCTCTATAGTCTAGTTCAGACTAGGCAAGTATGTTAGTCGAGTGGCGAGTAATTTAGTAATTAAACGTGTCTGAACAACGAAAATTTAGTCGAGTAATTTAGCAATTTAGTCTACAGCCTAGTTCAGACTAGGCAAGTATGTTAGTCGAGTGGCGAGTAATTTATAAATTAAACGTATCTGAACAACGAAAATTTAGTCGAGTAATTTAGCAATTTAGTCTACAGCCTAGTTCAGACTAGGCTAGTATGTTAGTCGAGTGGCCAGTAATTTAGTAATTAAACGTGTCTGTGAAAATTTAGTCGACTAATTTAGCAATTTAGTCGATCCATTTTATTCTATTTTATCGGGCAAGTAGCGCCTCCCACCACGCATCCACTGCCCATTCGGCATCTTATCGGCTAAACAAGTCTGAACTTGTTGCTTTGGTCGAGTCCATTAGTTGCCGCAAAAAAAAAGTAGTTTCGTTAGAGCGAAGAAACAACATTAAAATTTGTGTCTAAGTATGTAGAACATGAGTGCTTGTGGAATGTCAAGCGCGAAACTTACAAAAACAGGCAAATGAAGCAATCTGCTTCTATGCATTTAGAAAATTCAAGATATCGGAACAAACTAAAAATCCCTTTTTCAACATTAAAACTAATCTCGACAAGCCCTCATAGCATGTTAATTAAAATATTCAATGATATACCAAATTACATAAAAAATATAAATAATCTTCCGCTTTTTACTAAAACTTTAAAGACATTCTTAATTAAAAAATGCTATTATAATATGCAGGAATTTTTCGATGATAAAATCAATTAATCTATATAAATAAATAAGTAAGATATTGTTATTCTTTAATGTCTTAAATTTTTGTAAGTCACCTAGGACGCAGGCACTTAGTAGGTCCTTTGTTATGTTGCTATGCCCTTACAGGGCGTCACATTGTATCTATCCATATTTGTTGTTACAACCTACTTCCATGTGACATGCAATAAATGATTTGTATTTGTAAATTGCACTCTGTTTATGTTACAAAATCAACCTTCTCTTGTGTACTGCACACGGCCATAGTGCGAACGGTTTCTGGGCAGTAGCGTTAATTTTAGTTACTAAATTACTCGCCACTTGACTAAATTACTTGCCAAGTCTGAACTAGGCAGTAGACTAAATTGCTAAATTACTCGACTAAATTTTCGTTGTTCAGACACGTTTAATTTATAAATTACTCGCCACTCGACTAACATACTTGCCTAGTCTGAACTAGGCTGTAGACTAAATTGCTAAATTACTCGACTAAATTTTCGTTGTTCAGATACGTTTAATTTATAAATGGGTGTTATTTAACGTGTCTTCAAAATTAATAAATTGCCAACCTAACCTAACCTTTTTGTGCATCAAAATTACTGATTGAGCACCTAATCCCCTATTAGATGCTCAATCAGTAATTTTGATGATCAAAAAAGTATTTTTTAGAGGTTCAGTTTATTATATTCCTTTATAAATTACTTGACACTCGACTAACATACTAGCCTAGTCTGAACTAGGCTATAGACTAAATTGCTCCGAACTAGTTTTTAGGGTTACTTACGTTGTGACTGTGACACGCCAGGTCTAGACCGTGAGCGACCAACTGTCCGCTCCGGGCTGGGCGGCACGCCGGCAGTATTGGCACTCTGCGGAGATCTTTTAGCACGAGCTGCAATAAAATGGCAACTCATTATATTATATAAAACTTCTGCAATTATAATTATATTTTTTTATAGATATATATAATATCATATATAAATTCTCTGCGCGGCATTAATGTGTATTACCTATACATAAAAAAATACGCATGCGCAGTAACGCCGATACAACCAATGCCACCAAAAGGCGGGTTGCTGAACTAAAGAGACAAGCGTTATATTTCAAAAAGTGATTAAAAGTTCTGTTATTTACCGATAGATGGAAAAACTAAAAAGTATCACCGCTGTGCCGGGGGGTGTTAGATTTTTTTCGTTACGGAATTTCTAGATTCGGTCTACACGCTCAAGACCCGCGATAGAAGCTATGCAATAGCTTAAATTTAAATAGATGCATTTCACAAATACTGCGCGTAGTAACACTTCATGCCTAGGTGTTCACGGAAGATCAGCGTCGTGACATCCTATGGTGTCCGACAGTGTGCTGAGTGGACACCGTTTCAGTATATGGTTTAATGTTGTATTTTGCTTGTGTAAATTTAATCGTTGTTTTTTTGTGTACTTAATTTCTATGTTTATTTGCACTGAATAAATTTATTTTCTTTCTTTCTTTCTTTCTAATATAATTAACACATTTATAACACTAACATACTTATATTACAATAATATTGTCTCCAAAACCACGAACAAATTTTTTTTAACATATAAATGTGCCGTGTAGTGGCTTGGAATAGTGCTACCCCCTCAATGAGTTTTGGAATGACGTCATATTGACAATTGTATCATCCTATCAGCCTTATAAAGTCCACTGCTGAACATTGACCTCCCCAGGAGACTACATTCTATTAGGGGTATTTGCCCATAATCACCACGCTGGGCAGGCGGGTTGGTGACCGCAGTTCCAGCCAGTACGCAGGATGACGCTGCAGCCCATCATCCGGTAACATTTCTCTTCGTAGACTCTTACGACTCCCCGTGAGATGAGAGGGGGTGGCACTAATCTAGTCCAGAACGTATAGAATAGTGCAAAGTTACAAATAGTGCAATTAAAATAAATATAAGTATTACCTAACATTTTTAGAAACAAACAAAAATATTTAAAAAAATAATTTCTATAATTCTAATAATTATAGGACCAACAGTATTTAAATAATTTTTACATTCACTTTATTTTTTATTCAATGATAAATGCTTATAAAAAAAGTTAAAAAATCTTTCATGTTTTCTTTAGATTCGAGCGTGGGTTCAATTCCCACACACAAATCTTTGTGTGCATAAAAATAAACATTTGTGCTGATCTAGGTGTTATATTACGCATGTATTTACAAAAAAGAAGTATTTATGTATGTAATTTATTGATTCAAGCGTTACTTTGAGGAAATCCATTGTAAGCAAGTGATGGATTAAAAATATCTTTGTAACAATTCCCGCGCTACTATAATTTCCCGAAAAATCGAGAAACTATTCAACACGACACGTGTTTCGCCCTTACACAGGGCATCTTCAGGTAAGATAGGAGCCTCAGAACAACGATGTCTTCACGACCAACGCTGAAACGAGCGTTAGCGTAGCGCGGGAATTGTTACAAAGATATTTTTAATCCATCACTTGCTTATTTATGTATGTTTATAAGTTATTTAGTATCCATAACACAATTTTAATGATACTTATCTTGGAACTAAATAAGTAAGAAATTATTTGTTTATATTTAACAACAGTAAGTAGCGATTAAATTCCTAGTAACCTACCCTTTAGTGGGAATCTAAGCAAGACAGACAAATAATAAAAAAGTGCAGTTAAAAGCTTGAAAAATTAGACACAACATCAATGTTTACCTTGCTGAGCCATTTCCCCTTCTTGAGTGTGGCATTAATTAATTGTATAACATTAATTACAAAATACACATATATTTAATCTAAAAAGCTTTCAATGTTAATAATAAAATTTAAATACAATACCTACTTGATTGTATTTAAGATCAACAGGATCATTTACAGTTTTTCACGTTAGTTACGTAATTTTGTTAATGTATTGGTTATCTCACAACTAAAAAATTTAATGAATATATAAACGAAAAATTTACGGACAATCAGACCCCGCAGTTAAACCCTATGTGGGACTATGTTATAAATAAGTTGTTATAACCTTTACTTACTGAATAAATAAATAATAATATTTTTTACAAACAAAATGGATATTCAATTCTTTTTTTAACAACAATGAAAGAGATATGGGCGGTACCATAACCAAGACACAAAAGCAACATGTATTCTCTGTCAAGGCTTGTGAGTTAATCTGTCTGTTGGGGTTTCCTTTTCATAATCATATAGAGATGTAGGTTTCTTCAGTTTTATATTATTTTTTCTTTTTATTGGTGATGAATAAACGTTTTTTTTCTTTCTTTCGTGGGACTTTGTCAGTCAGCCAATCGGTTACTAAAGGGGGAAGGGGATTGTAAGTCAGTCAGTCAGTTGGTGACCCTAATGAGGCTTCCAAAAGGCAATGAGATTTTAAAAAATGCCTTAAGATAAACAAAATTGCAAAAAATATAGGTGTATGGGGATCCTACCATCATCTCTGGAGCCCAAGCCAACCTCACCTGCAAGTGGTGCACCTGCCGATCAACGGACGAGGCTCTGGCGAACATAACAGTGCCCGGTAAGCGGCAATAGGCTCGCCAACTATTACGTAGGCCCAACTATACAATTGGCGAAGTGTGGGCGTATAAAATGCCTCTGCCTACCCCTTCGGGGAAACAGGCGTGAATGTATGTATGATAATTACGGGTCGCGCTTACCCGCGCGGACGGAAAGCCTCAATGTAAACCACTCTTAAGGTATATAAGTATTAAGTTAAATATATTATGTTTATATACTCACGTAAACTAGCAGTGCCCGCGGCCATCTTGGCTCGACTCATGTGCGAGTAGAGAGCGCGCGCACGAGCCCGCTGCGCCGCCGCCGCATCCACGGCCGATACTGAACGCGCCGCCGCCCCCGGGGATCGTTCTGTATACATACATGACATACAAACATCATTTATACCCCATAAATATAAAAAAAGACGTGTGGCACTCGGAGACTGCCGCGGTAAAGTTATTGCA
This sequence comes from Musotima nitidalis, assembly GCA_949126915.1. Classification (NCBI taxonomy): domain Eukaryota; kingdom Metazoa; phylum Arthropoda; class Insecta; order Lepidoptera; family Crambidae; genus Musotima; species Musotima nitidalis. Next base: position 9,358,339 of record OX421441.1, on the reverse strand, counting down.
TAGCATTTTTTATCAACTTATGCAAATATAATTACTTATTTTTATGTACATTTATATAGATGTAATATCATATATACTCTTTATTTTTCCATTTAAGTGTCTTAGAAATGAAACTATAGGTCTAAAACTACGTTTAATTGTAGTACTAATCTCTTTTTGTATATGACTGTTTGTTTCTAAATATAATATAATAAAATAAAATATAACGTCTCTGCGTGGCATTTATGTGTATTATCTAAATAAAAAAAACACATACGCGGTAACGCCGATACAACCAATGGCACCTAAAGACGGATTGTTGAACTAAAGAGACAAGCGTGGTATTTCAAAAAGTCATTTAAAGATCTGCTATTTATCGATAGATGAAAAAACTAAAAAGTATCACCGCTGGGCCGGTTGGGGGGGTGTTAGGTTTTTTTCGTTACGGAATTTCTGGATTCGGTCTCCACGCTCAAGGCCCGCGATAGAAGCTATTATACAATAGCTTAAAAAAATCTCAAGGAAGGTTTTCTATATGTATGACGGGTTTATCCTACCAACATCTTTGGGCCTAAGATAACCTTACTTGCAACTGGCCACTGCCGATCAACGGACGAGGCTCTGGCGAACATAAAAGACTGATAAGCGGCAATAGGGTCGCCAATTATTACGTTGGACAAACTATATAATTGGCGGTGTGTGGGCGTATAATATGCTTCTGCCTACCCCCTCATGGAAACAAGCGAGATTGCATTGTTTGTTAGTTTATAGAATAATTAAGTAACGTAGTTTTGTAATATGTTGAAGTTCCCTCTCAATTTGCAGTGCCCCTACGGGGTATCAGTATTCATTATATTACTTAGGTACCCACTCGTTTACTTGATGCAATAAAGATTTATGATTTATGTATCTATGTAAATTTTAAAGAAAACCGGAGGATTCTTTGAAATTAATTACTTTCAAGATGCAAAAATGCAAAAATATACAAGTTAAATTATCATCTACAACCCACAGAACTGCTATCATCACGCTACTGACCATCGGCATGGAATTCATCTTCACACCTTAGAAATTACGCATGCAGTGCTTTTCAAAAGAAACATTCTGCTGCATACCATTGATAACATTTGACGACCGATATAGCGTGGAGGTCAGTATACCTGCACTTCACTCGAGAGGTCGTGGGTTCGATTCCCACACAGGACAAATCTTTGTGTGCATGAACATGAATATTTGTTCTGGTCTGGGTGTTCTAATGTATCTTAAGTATGTATTTATAAAAAAAAATGTATTTATGTCTGTTTATCCGTTATTTAGTATCCATAACACAAGTTCTTAATGATACTTATCTTGGAACTAAATAATTGGTGTGATTGTAAGAGAATATTTATTATTATTATTTATTGTTTTGTGGAATGAGCGAGCGAGGATTTCCCTAAAGATTACAGCATGGGTGTGATAACAACAGCGTGTCAAAGCGTTTTCAATGGCCGTCAGCGCGCTAGTTTTTATTTATTTATTTATTAGTCACACAAAACAGAGATACAGTAAGGATATAATTATGTTGCGGGACTGTTCGAAAGGGTTACTGCGGCCTCGGGACGTAGCAGGCTCAAAGGAAGGAACATGGATGGTTTTTAATCAGTAGAAGTCTGACACACTCTCCCGCTCCACCCACAGCGGGGGAAGGTCATTTGATGATTTTCCATCCAAAAAAAAAGCAGTTTTATAGTCCGTTAAACGCCTTTGAATTGGTCTCCGAAGATTGGCTGAAAAGTCGCTGTACGCGATAAGGCCCGCAATCGTATAGCTTTTTGTTGACTATTGTTATTTTTGGTGAACATTAAAGAATTTTCTTTGTATCTATCTACCGGTTCGAGTTATCAAAATTGAAGATATATATCGATGCTAGCAATTAACAATGTCGTAAGAGAAAAGCCGTTTTTTTAACACTAATTATCATTACTGATAAGTCGTTACTTTTTACTTACGACATTGTTTAAAGTAACGGCTTTTTACTTACGACATTGTTTAAAGTAACGGATTTCACTTACGACATTGTTTTGAGTAACGGCTATTTACTTACGACATTGTTTAAAGTAACGGATTTCACTTACGACATTGTTTTAAGTAACGGCTTTTCACTTACGACATTGTTTAAAGTAACGGTTTTTTGTTAATTGCTACAGTCGATATATATATATATATATATATATATATATATATATATATATATATATATATATATATATATATATATATATATATATGTCTTTTACAGTTAATGCACACACATATTGGGCACTTCAGTACCTTCATTCACAATCCAAGTTGAAAGGTATTTAGGTCACAAAGTAGGAAAACCGATGTGAGTCTTTGGATTCAAGATCGTTTGTGTGGTATTTGATATCACCTCCGTGCTTCAGAAAGCACGTTAAGCTGATGGTTCGGGTTTTGACTATAGCTATATAAAAGGCATCAAAAAATCCTAACAGCAGAACGCCACACCTACCGTCGCGAATACACATTCCGCAGCCGGCGCGGCGTAGTGGTGTATGTCCTCCTGAATCGGCTTAGTAGACAAAAGACTTATTCGCAAATTGACCTGCAGTAGATTTTGGGCCTATTCGTGAGATACTACGAGAAATAAAAGTAAATTATTAAAGCTGAATTGCTTTCACTTGATTATAAAAAAAAACCTTAACCTGGGCTCCTTATAGATTTTTAGAACAGGGGACATTTTGGGAAAGGGCCATTTTGCGAAAGGGAAATATTGCGACTGAACCCCTAAATTTCCTTGATTCCAGTATTTTATATTAGCTTAAGTGCTGATTGATAAACGTTCTGAACGGGATTTCCACAGGAAGATAGCTGATGTTGGAAGGCATACCTTAGGCTACTTTTTGTCCCGAAAAGTTGGCTAACGCTAGGCCTACCACCAACAGCTCACTGAAAGTCAGCATCGATTATATTATTGACTAGCGGACGCCCGGGTCCTTATCCGCGAGACCTACGTATAATAACCTTCCTCTTGAATCACTTTATCTATAAAAAACCGCATCAAAATTCGTTGCATAGTTTTAAAGATTCAAGTATACGTAAAGAGAGACAGCGGAAAGCAACTTCGTTTTATACTATGACACCACAAGTAACTTTTTTTTTTTTTTTTTTCGGTAGGATAATCATCAAATGACCGTCTTCCGCTGTGGGTGAAGCGGAAGGGTGTGTCAGACTTTTACTGACTAAAAACCATCCATGTTCCTTCTTGAGCCTGTAACACCAAGGCCGCGGTAACCCTTTCGAACAGTCCCGCAACACCACAAGTTACTTAGGCATACGCTTGCAAGGACTCTCCTAAGTTTGCCGAGCCCAACAGGGTCCATAATTGTAACTTGTGTAGACGTAAGACCTTATGTAAAACATTATGGAGTGCAATAAACATTGAATTGAATTGACTCTGACTATGGGCACTTGCAAAACCAAGAACATGTTAAGCACGTTCTTGAGCCGTTGAGCTCATTCCACAAACCACGCGCAAGCGATCCGAAATTTACTTTAAAACGCACTTTACGCGCTCCTGTCAATGGTGTGTAAATGTAAGACCTTATGTTAAACATTATGGAGTGCTATAAACATTGAATTGAATTGACTCTAACTATGGGCACTTGCAAAACCAAGGACATGTTAAGCACGTTCTTGAGCCGTTGAGCTCATTTGACAAACCACGCGCAAGCGATCCAAATTTTACTTTAAATCGCACCTTACGCGCTTCTGTCAATCGTGTGTAGATGTAAGACCTTATGTAAAACATTATGGAGTGCAATAAATATTGAATTGAATTGACTCTGACTATGGGCACTTGCAAAACCAAGGACATGTTAAGCACGTTCTTGAGCCGTTGAGCTCATTCCACAAACCACGCGCAAGCGATCTAAAATTTACTTTAAAACGCACCTTACGCGCTCCTGTCAATGGTGTGTAAATGTAAGACCTTATGTTAAACATTATGGAGTGCTATAAACATTGAATTGAATTGACTCTAACTATGGGCACTTGCAAAACCAAGGATATGTTAAGCACGTTCTTGAGCCGTTGAGCTCATTCCACAAACCACGCGCAAGCGATCTAAAATTTACTTTAAAACGCATCTTACGCACTCCTGTCAAATGTGTGTAAATGTAAGACCTTTTGTAAAACATTGTGGAGTGCTATAAACATTGAATTGAATTGACTCTGACTATGGGCACTTGCAAAACCATAGACATGTTAAGCACGTTTTTGAGCCGTTGATCTCATTCAAAAAACCACGGGCTTGCGTTCCAAAGTTTCCTTTAAAAGGCACGTTACGCGCTCCTGTCAATCGTAAGTTGTGAGAATGAACTCCCTGCTGATGGCGAGTGGTGCTATGATTGAAGAAATATTTCCAATACAAAATCACCAATATTTTTTTAAATTAAATGTTCCATTCGTTATCTTACGTTAGCATAGCGTTTTGTTAGCATAAGTTATATGTATGTATCTATGTATATATTTTTAATAATAGGTTGGGGAAAAAGTCTTTTCGTATTTTTGTATGAAAAGTCAAGACATTTTTTTCAAAGTTTATTTACATTTATTTACAATATATATGTACCGTTTTGTTAAATAACTTTCTGCCATTTTGTGGGCAGAGACATTATCCCGTTACTGTAGAAACTTTGGGACTTCTGATCAAAAAAACGGGACAAATAGTTTTGGCAGTCCTCTCTTGAGGTCAACCTTACAGAACCTAAAGAATTCTGCAGAGACCGAAACAGGTAAAAATCTGAAGGCGCAAGGTCAGGACTATATGGTGGATGCACTAGGACCTCCCAGTCGAACTCTCTTAATTTTTGCTGAGTGGCTAAAGATGTGTGTGGTCTAGCGTTATCGTGATGAAAGACCACACCCTTCCTGTTGATCAATTCCGGCCGTTTTCTCTCGACTGCTTCCTTTAATCTCATCAGTTGCTGGCAGTAAAGATCAGAATCGATGGTTTTGCCGGGCGGTAAAAGCTCATAATAAACAATGCCCTTCCAATCCCACCATACACACAGCATCACCTTATTTCGTGTTAGGCCAGGTTTGGCCACAGTCTGTGAAGCCTGGCCAACTTTCGACCACGACCTTTTTCGCACGTTCTTGTCGTACGTGATCCACTTTTCATCGCCAGTTATCAATCTCTTCAAAAACGGCTCGGTTTCATTACGTCTCAATAATGAATCGCAAATGAGTACACGGTTCATTAAGTTTCTTTGAGGGAGCTCGTGTGGCACCCAAATATCGAGCTTTTTTGTATAACCAGCTTTCTTCAAATGGGTCAAAACTGTTTTGTGGTCAATTCCCAGTTCTTCTGCTACATCGTAACTACTAATATGCCGATCTTGCTCCACTCTTTCAAAAATGGCGTCCATTTTATTCGTAACAGGGCGACCAGAGCGAGGTGCATCTTTAACATCAAAATTTTCGGACTGAAAACGTTTGAACCAAATTTGTGCTACTCTTACTGACACTGCATCAGGTCCATAAACATCACAAATTTTTTTCACTGCTTGAGTTGCATTTTTGCCTTTTTTATAATAAAATTTTAAAATGTATCGAATTTCTTCATCAGATTCACTCATTTTAACGGAGAGAAAAACAAATGAAAAATAGCGGGAAACAACTTTTTTTTATTTTTTTCTTTTCTTTATAATGGAACCTTTTTAATGTTACCAAAACCAGCCAAACACAAATAGTACAGTCAAAAAAAATTTATAATAAGTTTATACCTACGTTATGCGAAAAGACTTTTTCCCCGACCTAATATATTATTAGCATATAAGAGATTTGCTTTATATTTTGTTCTTATTTTTATTAACACTTTTCTTGGACAACATTTATCCCGTACAACTATTTAGTTTACAACTGTTAGGGTTGGCTGGTAGAGATCTCTTCTAGAGATAAGTCCACTTTTGTATATGTTATTTTTGTTATTAAAATAAGATAAAATTATTTTTGTGCAGTAAAGGATTATTATTATATTACTTTTAGTGCACTCGTCGTCATCACCAGTTAAGGATATTCACAGCTGAAAATAGCCATTACCCAGAAGCTTGCAATGTGACCGTTTGAAGGCGGCCTTTTTTTAAGCTATTGCATAGCTTCTATCGCGGGCCATGAGCGTGGAGACCGAATCCAGAAATTCCGTAACGAAAAAACCTAACACCCTCCACTCCGACCGGCACAGCGGTGATACTTTTTAGTTTTTCCATTTATCGATAAATAGCAGAACTTTTAATGTCTTTTTGAAACATCACTCTTGTCTCTTTAGTTAAGCAACCCGCCTTTAGGTGGTATTGGTTGTATCGGCGTTACTGCGCATGCGTAATCCCCTTCTTCACCCCGCAATCTGGTGACTCATTGACTTCGCTAAGTACTTACTAATTTGTTTTCTTATCGGTCACCACGCTCAAAGTGTAACTTAAATTAATATCAAAGAAAAAAAAATTGCATAAATTAAATAAGTAAGTAATTATAATTGCATAAGTTGATAAAACAAGCTATGCAATAGCTTTACTGCGACAGTCTCCGAGTGCCACACGTCTTTTTTTTTTAATGTGGCACGTCATAATGTCTACATCCTGCCTGGTGCTAAGCAGTCGATGCAGTCCAAAAAAAAAATGATAACGCTTCATACCGTGAAATACGGTACAAAACGCATCCACTCATGACGACCTGCTAAAATGCCGTTTTACGCCCCGCTTAAAAGACCCAGGATGATAGGAAATAGGAATCACATGAGCCGGCAGTTGCACTGTTTTGTTTCATTTACCAACACTCATGTACGTTCACAAACACTTAACTGTTAATAATCCACTGTTATCACACAATAATGTTCGAAATATCACAAATTTTAGAAAATAAAACAAAACAACAGACATGACGCTTCACTTTCCCGCCAAGAAGTCCCTTAATGTTTTTGCTAACATCATCATCTCAGCCCATTAACGTCCCACTACTGAGCACGAGCCTCTTCTCTCATACCAAGGTGCGAGGGTATTGGGTCATACTCCACCATGCAGACCCAGTTCGGATTGGCGGAGGCCGGTGTATGGCGTCATGCTGTTAGAATTTTTCAAGCCGCCCAATTAGGCCTGTAACATGGCTTAACGACTACCACATTTAGTGATAACCGGGACCAACGGCTTAACGTGCCCTCCGAAGCACGGAAGCGCTCGACATCAAATACCACACAAACGGTCATCCATCCAAAGACTGACGTCTGTAAACTCTGCTGTACTTCGGTGATCGTTAACATAAGCTAACATACCAAGACAATAAAGCCAGGTAGACAAATACAAATACAAATATTACAAATACAAATATTTATTCAGAAAATGCTTACAATGCACATATACAATTTTTTAAATCAAGCGTAGAATAAGCAATATGTAGCATGAGGCAGCGATTACTATTAACCCCACACTAGGCACTGCCTGTCCTGTGGCGGTCAAGTGTACGTTAACAAATGTTTAGCGAGTGCCAGCAGTAAAGAAAAATTACAAAACAAATTAAACTAAAAAAAACAAATAAAAAACAAGAACTGTGGGAATAAGTACACAAAAAATTGAATTAATTAATTTGATAAGTAAAATTAAAAAGAAAGAAATATTGAAAAATATGAATAAAATAAATATACATAAAAATACAAAAAAAGTGCATCGCATTCTCAAATTATACTTTTATATTATTTACTTTATAACCTCCCTGAAGGCCTCAGTGAATTTATAACTCCACGTTAAAAGAAGTGAGCGAATCTTGAGCTTCGCAATTCCCGGTGAAGATTTCTTAATATCGCAAAATTCCAGAATACGGTTATAGATAAAGGGAAAAGTAAAATGTTTAAACCGTTGAGCAAATGTGGTTTTAACGAAAACCGACCGAACCCTGAATACTCGTCTGCTGAGCATCGTCTGATATCCCGGAGAAGTGATAACGGTTTTGTGCATATTCGTGGCAACTTTCAATATATACAGTTTACGGACGCTGAGAACCTGCGCCTCACCATATAACAAGTCAGTAGGAAAATAAAAAGACTTTCGCAACATCACCTTAAGAACAGCTCTTTGTGCTCTTTCAAGCTTAATCAGGTGGCAGGACGCAGTATTGCCCCACACCACTATACAGTAAGACAGCACTGACTCACATAAAGCCAAATAAATAGTTTTTAAGAGTGACTTGTCAGCGACATCTCTAAGCAGCTTCATGGTATGGATCAACTTGCGCACCCTGGCAGTAGTAATGTCGATGTGTGCAGAGAAGGAAAGCCTTTCATCCAGGGTGACTCCCAAATAGCGCACGGTTGGTGATCTGCTGACCTCCTCACAATTGCAAGAAACAGAGGCTGAAACACGAGGGTCTAGCATCGCACATGAGTGAAACTTAACAGGCGGAAACTGAACTGGAGCCGACGAAGCCGTTTTATGGAAGCAGAGTAGTCGAGTTTTTAAGATATTTAAGGTAAGTAGACTAGTATTTAACCAGTCTGAAACTATTGCTAACCCCGCTTCTACATTTTGAAAACACTCGTGCCAATTGCCACCCGGAAAGAGTAGAGCAGTGTCATCGGCGTAGCAAATGACTGATGCTGACGTAGGTAATGGCAAAAATGCAATACCATTGATATATGCCAAGAATAACGAAGGCCCGAGTATACTCCCCTGAGGGACACCATAGGACATAATACATTGGTCGCTTATGTCTGAACCAACCTTGACGGATTGGGTTCTTCCGATTAAATAACTATGAAACCAACTTAGTGCTATACCCCTTACTCCGAGAGATTCCAGTCTACTCAGCAGTATTGGTACTGATACCGTGTCGAAGGCTTTTGCTAAGTCTAAGAAGACACCAACACAAGACCGCCCATTATCAAGATGTGAAGCAACTGTGTCCACTAAAAGAGAAACAGCATCTTCCGTAGATTTGTTCCGTCTGAAACCAAATTGCGATTTAGATATTAGATCGTGCTTTTCAAAAAATGACATTAAGCGGGTGTTTACTAGCCCCTCCAGTACTTTTGACACTGAACCCAATAATGAGATAGGCCTATAATTTTTGGGGTCATTTTTTGGACCGCCTTTGTGGATAGGAATTACCGTAGCAGATTTCCAGTTATCTGGAAACCTGCCTGTTGAGAAACTCAAATTAAAAACGTGAACAAGGGGAGTCACTATCGAACTACAGGTGCATCTAAGAATTCGATTAGATAGTTCATCAATACCTGGAGAGCTATTAATTTTTAGCTGTCGAATACGGGTTGTGACCTCATCAGCGTCTGTAGGGGAGAGGAAGAAAGAAGATACTGGGCCAGCTGAATGTAAATGACGTGTGGCAAGTGACTCCTCGGTTTCGCCAATGTTTTGTAAGATCTTGTTTGCAAGGGTATTCCCAACCGAAGAAAAATAGTTATTGCAGTGGTTTAAGGAAGCCAAAGGCGTTTCCCGGAGGCGAGTTAGCTCGCATGAATTGGTTTTTATACGACGGGTGTGGGTTATATTGCCTATGGATTCCCAGAGTTTTCTAGGATTTTTAACATTATCAATTAACAATTTTGAATCATAATCATTTTTGCGCCTTCGAACAATACTTGAGTAATAATTTCTATACCTTGTAAAAATTCGAAGCGCAATTAAATTATTCGGGTCTTTTCGGGAATCAGCGTGCAATTTGTCCTTATGTTTAGCACACCTGATCAGACCTGGGGTCATCCAAGGCTGAATTGTGAATTGAGAATGACTTACTTTTACCAATTTAGAATTTTTTGCTATGGAATTATTAATAACCGTATCAAACATGTCCGCCGCTTTAGAAGGACACCTAGATTGCAAGATATTGGTCCAGTCATAATGCTTCAGCTCCTTGGTTAGGCCATCGTAATCAATCTTTGTGCGGAATCGTTTCTTAACCGAACCAACTCCACGAGTACCCGCCTGCGAGATGGTAATTCCTGCCATCACTATATTATGGTCTGTGAGTTCAGTGCGACACACTACGGATGCAGCCTCTGCGGAAATGGGTACAAATATGTGGTCCAGACAGGAGTCAAGCCTCGTTGAATTGGTGACAGCCGCATTATATCCTAGCTGAGCCATGAGACACAAGTAATCGTGGGTTTGATCTTTGCCTGTACCAAATTCCTGAATATCGATATTAAGATCGCCAGCTATAATTAAACGAGAAGATTGTTTAACCTTTGTTACGATACATTCTAAAGAGTCCAAAAACGGCGACAAATTGGCAAAAGATGGGGATCTATAGATACCCAGTAAAGAGAAAACACCAGGGACCTCAGCCAACACACAATTAGCTTCATCCAGAGGTGGCTCCGAGAAGGATGGGGACCATTTGTTATTAACATACATCACTACACCACCTGCCCTGTTAATAATTTTATTGGAGTTAAATGAAGTAAAACCGGGTATCTGCGGGATTGTAGAGATATGTGAAATCCAACACTCCGTAAAAACAATAGCATCAAATTTTATGTCCAGTCTGCCAAGAATCACAAGGAAGGCGGTAAAGTTTTGCTGAATACTTCTAATGTTTATGTTAAGAATCTTGAAAAGAAAACCTGAAATTAAAGCATTACATTCCTCAGCGGTATCAACAGTATGGCACGTTACCTTAAAGTTATTATCGATTTCATTAAGTAAATCTAGGGTGGCCATATTTTAACGTTATAAGTGTTCATTGAGCAAAAGATATTTGAAGTTGCCATACTATTAGACTTATAAACTTTTATCTGTACATGAGGATTGTTTACTATTGGTTTGAGAAAATTTAAAAATATTAGGTTAAGAAAAATATAAAAATTATAAAACGCGTTGCTTAGTAAGACTTTTAGAATGCGAAGCACCGTAGTTACATAAAATAAGTGTGCAAAATACCTTGACCAGTCAAACAAAAGGATTATAATAAAACGATTAACCGCCACAGAAGGAGCAGACAGGGCCCTTTTAAGCGGTCGCAGTTTCGCCGTGCTGTGCCAAGATGACAGAGTGCAGATCTCTCGAAGAGTAAATTCGCAGTGCAGGACGTCCATCCGTCTTGCGGGCGTAAATGCATCCATTTTTGACCCAACAGTATTTGTAGTCACAACTCTTCGCTCGTTCCCGCGCTGCTCGAAATAACTTCCTGTTTTCCGAAGTTAGCCTTTCGTTGACGAACACTTTCTGTAACGGCAGGCTACCGTCAGATATGTCTTTGTTAGTTAGATTGCTCCTCACCCTTGCCTCTTTAAGAAATAAATCTCGTTTGGATTTGGCTGCAAAGCGTGCTACAATTGGACGAGGCAAACCGACATCAGTGTCCGAGGTAACACGACGCGAACCAACTCGTACCACATCTTCGATGTCAGACACCTCCAGTTTTACTCCAATTTTATTTCCCATGGCCAAAACCAAGCTAAGGGCTTTCTCACCTTTACTCTCATGTATGCCCAGGATCTCAATTTCGTTTCGTAAGTTATCTTGTGACATTGTAGCAACGCGAGCTTCCAGGGTTTGCACCATTATTTCTAAATCAGAATTTTTACGTTCCAATGCCTCCTGTTTCGCTTCCATACTATCAAGTCGATATCTAGTTTCATGCAAAGCGGCCATGACCTCTTCAAAACGTGAAAATATGTCAGTCTTCATGCCATCGAAATCAGAACGCATGGCCTTTATTTCATGCGCGAGCTCCTGCAAGCCATTGCGATCATCGGTGGATGAAGTCTGAATATCCTGCGTGTTCGGAGTCGATTTCTTCCGCATTGTGACGTTTTCTGAGGAGACCTGAGAGGCAGCGCGAATGGGCGAGTTAACATCCACAGTTTTCCTTCTTGAAGCTCGGCATTCGGGGCAAATCCAGCAAGCAATCTCTTCTTTGTTAAGGTCAAGTGTTTGTGTGCACGCAATATCATATATTTTTTTGCACGTCGCCGCTGTGCATACTATGCGCCCACCTTTAATTGCCTGTTGACAACCCGCACAAATTTGGCTCCTTAACGTCGCTTTCATAATGACTTGTACCGCGATCGTTTACGACAGACTTGCGATACTATCGCTTCTCGCAGCAGTACAGTGGTACCGGGCGTTTAACAACACGGCGTAGCAACGGGTCACAAATTTCAAGCGCACGAACTCAGTGCCCGTGGACCAACGGCTATGACTCCGACTATAACCTCAACGGCACGAGGTTCGATCCCAGCAGCACTTCACTTCAAAATCGCTTTTTCAGCCCTGGGGGGCCTCAACGGTGCTCCTTTGAGGGCTTCGGAGTAAAAAAAAAGCGAAGCCCGGGGCTTCCGCACTAATAAAATAATTAATTAAATAAATTAAACAACTCTGACACGTCCACTAGTAACTGGCACCCAACGACGAAAAAAAAAAACAAAAAAGAAAAAAAAAAAAAAAAAAAAAAAAAATTCTCAATAGTCATGCTGGCAACACAACACGACATATCCCCTAGTGTCTACCTGGCTTTATTGTCTTGGTATGTTAGCTTATGTTAACGATCACCGAAGTACAGCAGAGTTTACAGACGTCAGTCTTTGGATGGATGACCGTTTGTGTCCTACAGGTGGGCCGCATGTTTGAGTACATTTTCTTGTAACTGACGGGAGAAAAAACTAACCTTGACGATTTTCTTGCCCGTTCTTTTACGATCAAGCTCTCGCCCGCAGTGAATAGGCGCGCTAGTTTGTAAGTTGACTTTCATAAGAGCTCATTTGACCCAAACTTTAATAAATGATATTAACTCCTTAATAATTAATATTTACTCCATGTTTCAACCCACCGTAGTGTTTATCGTGGCAACTCCTACTTAATTCGCGTAAGCAAACTTTTTAACTTGACTGTGATGGAAGGTTCCCTTAGTGCTACTTTATTGGTTACAGCTTCGGGGGACCCTTTCAGTATCATCAAATTTACACATATTTTTAGTGTGTGTTTTGTAAAAAAAATAATTTAAAAGAGCATAGCCTGTGAGTTTCTTGTCAGTTCTTCTCACAGAGCGGGGGCTCGGAACTGGCACTTAGATTCACTTACACCTAATTTTTATTTATTTGCATGTAAGTGAATCTAAGCTTCGTGATTTCAGGGTTGATATTAAAAAAAAATTTTTCATGTATATTTTGTTTTGACGTTTTCAAGTGCTATGTAATAGTTTATGAAATAAAGAACTTTTTACTTTTACTTTTAATTTAATTCATAGTTATCATCGTACCATTCATACCTTAATAAAATTCTGTCTGCAAAATTCTTCACTTAGTATAGGTTAGTAAATTTGTATGCTAACTTAAATTGATTATTAATATAAATTAAAATGTACATTTCTGGTTAATGTTAGTCAATTGTTATATGTGGAGGCTTGTCATTGGCTTTTTTGAAGATATATTTTATAATTATATAGCAGTGTTAGCTGTAAGCCCCTCAAATAAAATATTGACTTTGAGGACCACCTTGAGGCATCGCAAGTAATTGCAAGACACAAGTAATTAAGTTTACTTAGTTTAGGTAGATAACACTTTAATTAATTGCATTACTAACCCAAATTTATGTTCGTAAAATATTGTAATTAGGCTAGTTATCATACAGAAATAAATTATTATTATTTTGATATTATATGTCTTATTTCTCAGAAATCTTACTTTCCGGTGTTGAACGAGACTCACGGGCCTAAGCCAAGTGAGAATCATTTATTAGGAATCTTCTTGAAGAAACTTTCTTACAGTTCGACATGTGTTTAGGATAGCGGGTTTCTGCATAGTCATCTAGGTGTTTGGTGGTAGATTTAATATTTTCAATGATTGTAGGAGATATTTAGGTATAACTTTGGTACTGGAGAGCACCAGAGGCACGATGTAGACTTTATTCAATTTCCAAATTCTGATCATAATTTCTTCTTTTCATTCTGTGTATTTATGATTTTTTTTCGGTGATAGTTTTCTGTAGATTATGGGTGTTTGGAACTGCTATATCAATAATGTATTATTTGCTATTATGCTTTATTATTATTATTATTATTATCGCCTGACGTCGCTCGATGACACCAGGTATGTCACGAAAAATCTCGAGACTCACTTGACATGGCGTGGGACATTGTTCCCTAGTGTAACCCCTTAGGTTTACTTTAGTCCAGGTCTTCAGCTGGAACTGCCAGGAAGTAGAAGACTATTCTTGTCTTGATGTTTTCATTGGTCGCTTAACATATACAGACTGACAAATCTTGAGAACACCACAACAGACAGATAAACTGACAAACCTTGACAAATTCTGACAATAAACCCATTTGCTTTTATTTCTTTATTATGGTACCGCTCATATCTCTTTCATTGTTGTTAAAAAAATATTTTGAATTTCAATTTTGTGTCTGAATGTTTGACGAATCTAAATGATCATGTTGATCTTAAAGACAATAAAGTATATTTTATTTCATTTTTCATAATATAATTTTGTCGCCATTATGCCTAAGTGTGGCACGAATGTTAAATGTGTTAAAAATAATAGATTAGCGGTAGCTGTTAACCGGCAGCCGTAGTAGCAGCCGAAAACAAAGCAGTATGTATGTAGTTCTACACGTGGGTGTACGGGGATCCTACCAAGATCTTAGGATCCCAAGCTAACCTCACCTGCAAGTGGTGCACCTGCCGATCAACGGACGAGGCTCTGAAGAACATAACAGTGCCCGGTAAGCGGCAATGGGTTCGTCATCTACCTCGGTGATTTGCACATCGACTGACTGGAGGAGTTGGCTAGTTGTGCCCGTGGCTTTTACTTTGTCTTTTAATGCATTTTGATATTTCTAATTTATTATTTTTTATTGTTAGTTTTTTACGAAACCTGCAACTATAAAATTACAACAGTTGTATACTCCTCGGCTAGTATTGGTATTGTAATTAAGTCGACAACACTGATGCCCGGTAAAACTTGAAAGAGTTTATGTTGGCATCTTACTGCATAAAATTGTAAATACTTTTTATATGAAATAAATAAATAAAATAAAATAAATCTATTACTTGGGACCAGCAATATAATTGGCGAAGTGGCGTATACTATGCCTCTGCCCACCCCTTCGGGGAAACAGGCGTGAATGTATGTATGTAGTTCTAGAAATTAAGTTGGCACAAATGTGATATACAGTGAAACCTTTCTAATCAGAACTCTCTCGCAGTAACCAGTATGCAATCGTTCTATCATAATTTATTGATTCAGGCGTTACTTTGCGGAAATCCATTGTAAGCAAGTGATGGATTAAAAATATCTTTGTAACAATTCCCGCGCTAATATAATAGGGATAATATAGAGGAGGAAGCGCTCGTAGCTCTGCGGTGCTCGGTGGTCGGAATCGATCGCCGAAGTACAGTAGAGTTTACAGAGGTCAGTCCTTAGATGGGTGACCGTTTGTGTGGCATTTGATATCGAGCGCTTCCGTACTTCGGAAGGCACGTTAAGCCGTTGGTCCCGGTTATCACTAAATGTGGTAGTCGTTAAGCCATGTTAGAGGCCTAATGGGTGGCTTGAAAAATTCTAACAGCAGGACGCCATACACCTGCCTCCGCCAATCCGCACTGGGTCAGCGTGGTGGAGTATGACCCAATACCCTCACACCTTGATATGTGAGAGGAGGCTCGTGCTCAGTAGTGGGATGTTAATGGGCTGTGATGATGATGATGATGATGGTGATGAATATAGAGGTAAGATAGGGGTCTCAAAACAACGATGTCTTCACGACCAACCCTGAAACGAAAGACAATCTTACCTGAAGATGCCCTGTGTAAGGGCGAAACACGTGTCGTGTTGAATAGTTTCTCGATTTTTCGGGAAATTATAGTAGCGCGGGAATTGTTACAAAGATATTTTTAATCCATTACTTGCTTAATCGTTCTATCATCAAAAGTCTTCTTAACCAAACTCGTTAACAAATCCATTGTAAAACGACTGTAAGCTGTCTTTTGGTATGTTTGCAATATAAAGATTATTTCAAAAAAAAAAAGACGTAAATGAAGTAAACATTGTCAACAGAGCTCCCATAAGAACTGGTATGTGAAAAACGTAAATGTAAAAACCATCATTAACCCTTTGCAAGGCAGAGGTAAATATATTCTCACCACAAATTTAACCTTATGTAGTTGAGTTAAGGTACAAAACCAATAAAAAGAATTGACATGTATGATCGTTAAAGGGTTAACAGAGCTCCCATAACAACTAGTTAGGTCCAATGGGAGATCTTTCCCAAATACTATTATAACATATCTCTATAATAATATATAAACGTATAACCAGTATAAACAGGCCTCTTACCGCACTCAGCATGTGTGCAATGGGAGGTATATCATAAAATCTTTTGCAAAAATGTACTCAACAATAAATTAGTGAAGAAGGACCAGTATAAACAGGCCTGTCGTAGTAACCAGTATGTTAGTAAAAAAAGTAAAGACTTCTCATAAAAACAAATAGTGTGCAATTAGTGATATGAATCAATTTATGAAATAAAAGTATTTGATTAGTGACTTTTCCTGAAAATCTCTAAAAACATATAAGTAAAAAGAAGACCAGTGTAAACAGACCTCTCATCGCAACGGGTATGTGTGAAATTGGGGGTCTCTCCTGAGACGCCCTTCGTCTTCTGAGAGAGTTGGTTCTACTTATCCCTGATACCAGATTTTCCGTAGAAGCTTCATACCGAAATCCAAAAAGCAGCGTGTAAAGTAAGAATTTATGTCGTAAGTAAAGTGTAGTGTTTATTTTATTTACGCAATTATTGTTATTTTTTTAAATTTTTGTTACACGGGTCTGGCCCAATTACAATAAGTAATAATATGTGATTATATATATTAATAAGTAATATCAGTGAGTAATTCACATGCATGTATAGTTAAAAATTATATCGCAATCTTTGTAAAACAACAACAAAATTTTAGTAACATTTTGTTTTAGTATACTATTGACTTGAAAACAACCAAAACAATTTGGTTGAAAAAAAAACCCACGTTAATTCCATAAACATAAGGTATAATAACACACCCTGTATTATAAGACCCCGAACCAAGCCGAGAGCTACGTATTCTGCCCAGTATCAGGATTATTTATTTTCTTTGAGGTTTTACTAAGTTCTGCCGCATATGCGATTCGAAAAATTCTATATATATCTATATTGAATAAATATTTTTTTCTTTCTTTCCTACCAGGCCGCATGTTTGAGTACATTTTCTTGTAACTGGCGAGAGAAAAAACTAACCTTGACGATTTTCTTGCCCGTTCTTTTACGATCAAGCTCCCGCCCGCAGTGAATGGGCGCGCTAGTTTATAAGTTTTTACGTTCATAAGAGCTCTTTTGAGCCAAACTTGAATAAATGAATATGAATTTGAATAATCAATAGCCTTATAATCCCAATATAAATTATCAGTCAAAGAAAATAAATATCTTGATGCTGGGAAGAATACGTAGCGGCGGTGTTGGTTTGAGGTTTTATTATACAGGGTGTGTTATTACACAGGATGTGTTATTATACAAAATGTGTTATTATACAGGATGCGTTATTATACAGGATGCGTTATTATACAGGATGCGTTATTATACAGGATGCGTTATTATACTGTGTTATTTATTATACCTTATGTTTATGGAATTAACGTGTTTTTTTTAAACCAAATTGTTTTGCTTGACGCTTAAGCGGTCTGGGTGTTTTCCTATGTATATATATTAAGAATGTATTACCAAAAACAAAGGTACTTATATATGTGTATCCGTTCTTTAGTATCCATAACACAAGTTCTTAATGATAGATACTTATCTTGGAACTAAATAATTGGTGTAATTGTCAGAAATATTTATTTATTATTTGCAGTTTTTTTGACACTACAATTGAATTCTAGGTATGTCTCTTGTTATGATGTGTAGAACTCATATATAGCCATTGAGTTTGATCAATGTCCTTTCAAATCATACCTAGTAGTTCAATGTAATGTCTTGTGTTCTGTCTTAAAAACTTTTTGATGTTACACGCCATAAAGACCAGATTCTTCCTGATGGTAAGCAGGATGCAGTCTTATTAAATGAGAGCGCTCTTTTCCGTAGAATAAACACGGTAAAAAACGCACCCGTTTATGACGAAGTTCTGTAATTCTGTCAAAAATTGCGTTATGGATACTAAAGAACGAACTAAAATATTTTAATTCTTTCTTTTATTATAAATACGTACTCAATATACATAGGGAAAACCCAGACCAGAACAAATATTAATGTTTGTGCACACAAAGATATGTCCTGTGTGGGAATCGAACCCACGATCTGGAGCGGAGTCAATTTATCCATAAATATATAGTTTTTTATATTTTAACACCTAATCTAAACTTATTGGGGCTTATTACAAAACAAAATCTAAAGTTAAACCAGGTTCAAAACTAGTAGTACCAGTACTGTCTTCATTTTATCACACACTAGTTTTAAACCTAGGGCTTATAGAACTCCTACCAAGACCTAAGGAGCCCAAGCCACCAACCTCTGGCGAATATAACACTGCCCGGTAAGCGGCAATTGGCTCGCCACCTATTACGTGGGACCAACTATATAATTGGCGAAGTGTGGGCGTATA
This sequence comes from Musotima nitidalis, assembly GCA_949126915.1. Classification (NCBI taxonomy): domain Eukaryota; kingdom Metazoa; phylum Arthropoda; class Insecta; order Lepidoptera; family Crambidae; genus Musotima; species Musotima nitidalis. Next base: position 9,339,720 of record OX421441.1, on the reverse strand, counting down.
ATATGCCTCTGCCTACCCCTTCGGGGAAACAGGCGTGAATGTATGTATGTATTTTTAATTCTAGATCTTGATTTGTAATAAGCATGGAGTGTAGACTTGAGAAATAGGCTCCTATATTTGAAATGTTGCTAATGTGAAGTGACATCGTAAATAACAAGCAATGGATTCTGCACTCAGGTATTAAGCTGTCGCCATGACGCTAGAGCTCAAATTTGCATGTTCTCTATTTGGACGTAATATTAATATATTTTTTAATTCTTCATATTTTGCTTTCATTTTACATACAACACGAACTTAATTAATAAGATACCTTGCATATTAAAAAACAAAAAAACAGGTTAAAACAAAAAAGAAAACCATGCAAACAAACACACGTTTTCATTCAAAAACAATCACCATCACAGCCACATGAAGTCCACTTCATCCACCGGCTTCCCGGCACTATAACTGGGTAGGAATCATTATATCAGCCCATTAACGTCCCTCTACTGAGCACGGTAGCGCTCGTAGCTCTGGGGTCCTCGGTGGTCGGAAACGATCACCGAAGTACAGCAGAGTTTACAGAGGACAGTCCTTGGATGGGTGACCGTTTGTGGCATTTGATATCGAGCGCTTCCTTGCATCGGAAGGCACGTTAAGCCGTTGGTCCCGGTTATCACTAAAATGTGATAGTCGTTAAGCCATGTTAGAGGCCTAACGGGCGGCTTGGTAAATTCTAACAGCAGGACGCCATACACCTGCCTCCGCCAATCCGCACTGGGTCAGCGTGGTGGAGTATGACCCAATACCCTCGCACCTTGATATGTGAGAGGAGGCTCGTGCTCAGTAGTGGGACGTTAATGGGCTGAGATGATGATAACTGAGCACGAACCTGCTCTTTTAAGGTCTTACTCCTAAAAAAGGACTCAGTGCGGTTCGGCGAAGGTGGGTGTGTAGTCTTCTGCTGTTAGCATTTTTCCAGCAGCTCAGTAAAGGATCCTATTGTCTCATAATGACATAATCGACATGGAAATCAATTGGCTTATGTACATCATTGGGACGCTCGATAGTGCACACTATGAACCCATGATCTGGTCAAGGCGGCGGTAAGCTGGTGGATGTGGGCGTCTCGAGATGGATCGGTGTAAAAAACAATTGGCTTATGTTTATCATTGGGCCGCTCAATAGAGCACAATTTGAATCCATGATCTGGTCGATGCGGCGGGAAGCCGGTGGATGTGACTGATGTGGGCGTCTCGAGATCGATCAGTGTAAAAAAAAATTGGCTTATGTTTATCATTGGGTCGCTCAATAGAGCACACTATGAATCCATGATCTGGTCAAGGCAGCGGGAAGCCGGTGGATGTGGGCGTCTCCAGATCGATCGGTGTAAAAAACAATTGTACATAAACATCATTGGACCGTTCAATAGAGCACACTATGAACCCATAATCTGGTCGATGCTGCGGGAAGCCGATGGATGTGACTGATGTGGGCTTCTCGATATCAATCGATGTGAAAAACAATTGGCTTATGTACATCATTGGACCGCTCAATAGAGCACACTATGAACCCATAATCTGGTCGATGCTGCGGGAAGCCGATGGATGTGACTGATGTGGGCTTCTCGAGATCAATCGATGTGAAAAACAATTAGCTAATGTACATCATTGAACCGTTTAATAGAGTTTAATAGAGCACACTATGAACCCATAATCTGTTCAAGGCAGCGGGAAGCCGTTGGATGTAGATGTTACGAGATCGATCAAAATGGAAAAAAATTGGCCAACGTTCAGCAGTGGGCCGCTGGACAGATGATCAGGTCAAGGCGGCGGGAGGCCGATAGATGCAGGCGTCTACAGATTAATCGACGTTCGTTCAGCAGTGGACTTCAAATGGCTGTGATAATGGATAGCACAGAGGCATCCAAAGCACAGAAACGTTTGATATTCAACAAAAATATACCACTAACATTAATTAATTTTAAAATAAAAACAAATCCAATCCAATAACGTCTATAGACTTGTTTAATAAAACATATTATTATATAAATGGTTATTTATAAAAGTGATATACAATATTATACAATGTGGCGGTCAAAACGATTTTTTTTAAATTAAGTACACACCTGAGACGCTGGCGGACGGACTGCGCGGACTTGTGATTGCTCTTCTCTCTGTAAACAAATATATATAATATAATATTAATTTCATAATAATCTTAATTTAATAAGAATAATTATTAAATAACAATCAGTATTTAATTCTAATCAGTATTCAATACTAATCAATATGCAATAGTAATCAGTATTCAATCATAATCAGTATTCAACACCAATCAGTATTCAATACTAATCAGTATGCAATAGTAACAATAATCAGTATTCAATACTAATCAATGTGCAATAGTAATCAGATGCTGTTTTATTTTTACAGTTTATTCCTAGTTTGAAGTTTCTTTTATTGACAGCGGTGACAAAAATAATAAAAGAAACTTCAAACTAGAAATAAAAAGTAAAAATAAAACAGAATTTTTGTGGAATACTTATTGAAAAGAAATTGGGCAGGGCCCGGCGATGGGGCGCGTGCCGGTCGCACGTGACAATGTCCAATGGGAGCAAAGAAATTGGTGACAAGATTCGACACGTTACAAAAATAAGTATTTACGTTTGATTTAATTACAATAACAATATTATTAAATAAATTATCACTGTTTTAATTCTTGATTAATAGACTTTATTTACATAATATCTTAAACATACCGCGGATGAGTCTTTAAAACTCCGCATTTGCATCCGTGGATGTGAAAAAATCTGCATCCGCAACATCTCTGCTTCACACCTCCATATTCATATTCTATACTAATATTATAAAGCTTTAGTAAAGAGTTTGTTTGTTTGATCGCCGTTATCTCAGGAACTACTGGTTCGAATTTAAAAATTCCTTTTGTGTTGAATAGACCATTTATCGAGGAAGGCTTTAGGCTATTTAACATCACGCTGCAACTATTAGGAGCGAAGAAATAATGGAAATAGTGAAAAAAAACGAGGGAAATTATTCATCCTTAAGGGGTTTCGGTGCGTGCGCTGCGAAAACCGTTCAAGATACCAAAAATATATGTATGAAAGAATTATTCTTCTTGAAATGATCTAAAAAAATGTCCACGAAAGTATATGTCTATCTTTTAAGATTAACTCCCTAAAACCGTTTTTACAGTAAGTACAATTTAAAAATAACACCGGTATAAAATTCAAACGCGCCGCATGATGTGCAAAACATAACGCTGCAAGGAGGAGAGGTAACAGCTATAATTTATAAAGCTGAGGAGGTTAATCGCAAAAATAAATAATGCCCAAAATAACTATTCCATGCGGATAACTAATTAACTATTTTTTTAAAATACATATGTAAGTGCTGACGAATTTTCGATATCTGCTCCCGGCAATAAGGTTTCATTTCATCTGTGAGTTCTGGCTGAATTGGTTGTGTTTTTTTTTATAAATTCAATGCAATTGGTGTTAACAATCGGATTGGACTTCTTGGCGGGACAGTGAAGCGTCATGTCTGCAGTTTTGTTTTATTTTCTAAAATTTTTGATATTTCCAACATTAATGTGTAATAACGGTGGATTACTAACCGTTAAGTGTTTGTAAATTAAACAGAGCAGTGCAACATCACTTTTCAAATTCTCGCAAGATGTCCAGGTGAGATTTCAGTATAGTCCCACAACTTTACTGAGGACTCAAGGGGCTTAGGGGGAGGGCATCTCATTTGCCACTTATCATCTTATCACCACTCATTCTCATTTACTATAATTTATATATTATTAATATATCACTTACTTGACACTGGCTAAATGTGCTACGCGCACGAAGCCATTATTTAAAAATAAAAAAAACAATCGGATTGGAACAAGATTCGTTGGAATATTCTGTTTCGATCTCTGCTAATTTCTGGCTGTTGGGCTTCAGGATATAATTTATAAATAATGTATCATATTCACAAATGTAGATATGTAGATATGAGGAAACAGAAAGTCTTATTTCTTAAGTTTGTGTATAAAGAAACACACACACAGACACATATCTAAATGTTAGTTTAAATTCAAAACCAAACCAAATGCTTATATTTAACTTCATTTATTTTTTAGTTTTTATTAATTATTAAGTTTTTTTTACATATTTATGTCATCATTTTATTTTATTTTATTTCTTTGTGATGTTATGTCGCTATGCATAAAGTAATAATAAAAACTCCTCAAGAAATACTTTCTTGAGGAATTATCATCCGATTGAGTCTACATATCATAATTACTATTCATTTTGTGTATAGGTATATGTAGTTTATTAATAACACATATTTAATTCTATGTAAGTTTATATGTTTTCTTATTCGTACTGCCTCATACTTTTCTGCTAACCCAAAGGTTAACTGGTAGAGATTGCCTTGCAGCATTAAGTTCGCCTTTTGTACATTTTAATTTTAATTTGTGCGATAAAGTTTAAATAAATAAAGTAACCACTTATTGTTATAGGAGAGCGGACTCTCCTGTCACTCACATAAAAAGAGAATCCAAACTCTGTATAGAGAAACATACTTTGTATTTGTATAAAGTATATATGTATGTTTATCCGTTATTTAGTATCCATAACACAAGTTCTTAATGATACTTATCTTGGAACTAAATAATTGGTGTAAGTGTCAGAAATATTTATTTATTTTTATTTATTTTATATGCAATATTTTTTTTTTCATTTTTCATACTTAACATTGTAACATATATGTCGCCGCAATGACGAATTCTTCATACGTAACAATATCACATTGAAATTTTAGTTAATTATTAATGTAATCTTTTATAATTATTTCATGTGATTATTAATAAATGGTAAAATTTACAATTGTTAGCATAAATCACATAGTTATTTACATATTGCGTACATGTTTTGACGATCATAGCATCACGGAAGGAAGCCACCGTGATTAAATAATTCACATTATTATTTACTGAAGATTAATTGTAATCTTCTTAATGCAAAATCTCAAAATATAATTTAAACATGTAGTAAATTATTTTAAGATTTAATTTACTTTAATTATTTGTTAAGGAACGCTGTCTTGACTACATTTACGCGATGTCTCATCATCGACGGAAATAAATGCTTTAAATTTCTAATCATCCATAATAAATAAATAATTATGTGTTAAAAAACATAAAATATTATGTAAACCACTACTGAAAAGTTTGTGATTTATCTTTAAGTTGATAATTAAGAAGTTGCTTTAACAACCTACTTTGCAACATTTCGATGTAAGTAACTTTTATTCTTTGACATGCTTATTTGTCTTGAAAATAAATAGATAAAATAAGTTATGGCCTGATAGTTATAAGAATAAGCTTTTTAAATTTAGAAAACTAATTTAGAAATTACTTTGCAAACAATTATTGTAACTTCCGAATAAATTTATGCGTCTACAGCGCCACCTGACTGCGGTTGAACGAAAGTTCGATTGGCGGGAAAGATGGCGGGGCTAGCGTTAAAAAAGATTGAGACACAATTCATTCTGTACGGAACTTTTGGACTGCGAACATTGTAAGTAAGAACTATTGTCAATTGTAATTTAAAAAAGGCAGTTAGTTAACGTTTTTAGTTTTCTTTGTAAATTTTAAAGTTTGAATAATTCTGTGAGTTGTTAAAAAGACAGTTTTTGTATAGTGAAAATTGTAACTACGAATTATAAAATTGTCAGGAGTAATTAAAGAAAAGTATGTAACGTTTTTGGTTTTCTTTAAAAGACTTTACCTTTGACTAATTCTAGTTAAGTTGTAGAACCCCGTAATAGTAAAGTAACGTTAAAAAGTACTTTCAAGCTAGTAGCATAACGTGGTTTGCAGAATCGATGGCTGTACCATATAGCCATCGATTCTATTTAAAAAAAATATAGGTACAGCTCTTTTTCGACATATATATAGTTGCGTTTCCACTTGGTACGATCCTGGCTCACACAATTAACATTTTCATGCCCTCCCGTTGGCTTAAGGTAGACTTGACCAGCCCTTTCTTTCTTTCTTTATTTTAAATAATGGCTTCGTGCGTCTAGCACATTTAGCCAGTGTCAAGTAAGTGATATAGAAATAATATATAATTCAAAGTAAATGAGAATGAGAGGTGATAAAGATGATAAATGGTAAATAAGATACCCTCCCCTAAGCCCCTTGAGTCCTCAGTAAAGATGTGGGACTATACTGAGATCTCACTTGGACTACTTGAGAGAAAATTTTAAAAGTGATGTTGCACTGTTTTGTTTGATTTACCAACACTCATGTATGTTCACAAACACTTAACGGTTAATAATCCACCGTTATTACACATTAATGTTAGAAATATCACAAATTTTAGAAGATAAAACAAAACTGCAGACATGACACTTCACTTTCCCACCAAGAAGTCCCCAGCCCTTTCTTGTGGTATCTAAATGTCACAGCTAGTGATGGTATATTATCCACAAACCTGTGCCAACGTGCTGCAGACTGTCGACGCTGCCGATGTTCCGTTCCCTCTCGATTTGCTTCTGCGCACCCACGTCTAGTCTTTGGAACAGCTGCTCCGCGTCTTCTGGGAACTGCCTTTTAAAGGCCCAGTATGCTCTGAAAATTTAGAGATTGATATATCATTAGTTATGGCGTGGTGGCGAGTAAACACTCTACTCCTGGGGCCTTACCATGAGCTCTTATAGCAGTATTTTTGCAGTTGAGAAAGCGAGACGCGTGTAGATACGCCACTACACGCGTCTCGCTTTCTCAACTGCAATAATACTGCTATAAGAGCTCATGGTAAGGCCCCTGAGGTCGTGAGTTCGATTCCTAAAATATGAAAATATGTTCTGGTCTGGGTGTTTTCCTATGTATATTAAGTATGTATTAATATTTTAAAAAAAGTATTTATGTATGTTTATCCGTTATTTAGTATCAATAGCACAAGTTCTTAATGATACTTATTTTGGAACTAAATAATTGGTGTAATTATCAGTTTTTTTATTTATTTCTATCTTTAAATCCCACTGAACTTTATCACTAATTTCACTTCAGTGAACCATTTTTGCATGTCTAGTATGTAAAGGCTTAGGATAGTGCCACCCCCTCTCATCTCACGGGGAGTCGTAAGAGCAGACGAAGAGAAATGTTACCGGACGATGGGCAGCAGCGTCATCCTGCATATCACTTGCTAGCTGATCGCCCTAGGGCCAACTGCCTCGGGGCTTGATCGCAGCCACCACCGGACTGACACCTCGGACAATACCAGGCTCTAAGCCTCAACAATGAGACTGCGGTCAGGGGGCACTGTCCCGAAACCCGAGACCCTGCGGGGGCTCACGTTAAAGACCACGATACGATACGATCCCTGGAACTGCGATCACCAAGCCGCCTGCCCAGCGTGCTGATTATGGGCAAACACCCCCAATAGAATGTAATCTACTGGGGAGGCTAATATTCAGCAGTGGACTTTATAAGGCTGACATGATGATGATGAAATTGGATGCCACATTAAACACACGCTAACACTAAGTCACACACACGAAGAAAAAGAGCGTAAAAGAGCATAGCCTGTGAGTTTCTTGCCAGTTCTTCTCACAGAGCGGGGGCTCGGAACTGGCACTTAGATTCACTTACACCAAATTTTTATTTATTTGCATGTAAGTGAATCTAAGCTTCGTAATTTCAGTGTAGTAATATTTAGTTATATATATATTAATTTAATGTATTTGATTATATTTAATGTATCTGTTTCAACCAAATTATTATTCTGAAATAAATGATTATTATTATTATATTTTATTTTGACGTTTTCAAGTGCTATGTAATAGTTTATGAAATAATGAATTTTTGACTTTTACTTTTACACACACACGCGCGCACACTCACACTAGTACCCATACAAACTAATTCGGCACTGGGAGTGGTGTCCCATGTAATAGAAAATATAAATAGAATAAGAAAGAGCGGCGTCTCCAAACACAGGCTTTTCAGCTTAAATGGAGACTCCATCCACTTAGTATTTTAGTTAAACTATGTAAACGAAAATAAATATTTAATATTTTTTATATTTCTATTGTTCATTTGTAATCATGCTCGTATAACTTCAAAAAGAATAATTTATTGATTCAGGCGTTACTTTGCGAAAATCCATTGTAAGCAAGTGTTGGATTAAAAATATCTTTGTAACAATTCCCGCGCAAATATAATTCCCCGAAAAATCGAGAAACTATTCAACACGACACGTGTTTCGCCCTTACACAGGGCATCTTCGGGTAAGATAGGAGCCTCAGAACAACGATGTCTTCACGACCAACGTTGAAACGAGAGTTGACACTCTTGAGGAATTATAGTAGCGCGGGAATTGTTACAAAGATATTTTTAATCTATCACTTACTTCAAAAAGAGTTATTTTCGTCTTTAATTTAAATATTGTGACTGCAGAACACTGGTTTTTGTAGACTTGTCAAATTGTTTTACTACTAAGTACATTTTCTTGTAACTGGCGGGAGAAAAAACTAACCTTGACGATTTTCTTGCCCGTTCTTTTACGCTCAAACTCCCGCCCGCAGTGAATGGGCGCGCTAGTTTTTAAGTTTTGACGTACATAAGAGCTCTTTTGAGCCAAAGTTGAATAAATGATTTTGAATTTGTAGGCCACCCACCTTCTGCCGTAAGTCCTCGCGTTGCTATCTGCGTCGACGCAAGCTTTTCTAATGGCGTCCCGGATGGCGGGCAGCTGTTTCTCTATCGACTGGGGGTTCCATTTGTCAAGGAGAAGTACTAGGACCTCACTGTGGACAATAAACGGTATTAATTACGATATTATTGTTAATTATTTAGTTCCATGGTAAGTATCATTAAGAACTTGTGTTATGGATACTAAATAACGGATAAAAATACATAAATATATGTATTATAAATACTTTTTTTTTTGTAAATATGTACTTACTAATATACATAGGAAAACACTCAGACCAGAACAAATATTCAAGTTCATGCACATAAAGATTTGTCCTGCGGCTGCGTGGGAATCGAACCCACGACCTTAGGAGCGGAGAGCGGGTATTCTCGCCACCACGCCATATCGGTCGTCAATGTTTGAAAGAAGTTATTTGTATTAAAATCTCAGCCCATTAACGGCCCACTACTGAGCACGAGCCTCCTCTCACATACCAAGGTGTGAAGGTATTGGGTCATACTCCACCACGCTGACCCAGTTCGGATTGGCGGAGGCAGGTGTATGGCGTCCTGCTGTTAGAATTTATCAAGCCGCCCATTAGGCCTCTAACATGGCTTTACGACTTCCACATTTAGTGATAACCGGGACCAACGGCTTAGCGTGCCTTCCGAAGAACGTAGACGCTCGATATCAAATGCCACATAAACGGTCACCCATTCAAGGACTGACCTCAATAAATTCTGCTGTACTTTGGTGATCGTTTCCGACCACCGAGCACCGCAGAGCTACGAGCGCTTCAGAGAGAATTCTTGAGAATAACGCATTTACAAAAATCACTACTTATAAGTACTAGTGAAAGCTACCGATTCAGTTACATATCGCGTCACAGGTTACTGTATGACGTGAAATAACGCCCACGTCTAAGACTTATATACTGTCACGCCTGTTTCCCCGAAGAGGTAGGCAGAGGCATATTATAGACCCACATTTTGATTTGGGTTATGAATTTGATTTGCAGTAGTTTTGGCGTGAAAGCGAGACACATAGACAGACAGTAAGTATTACTTTCGCATTAATAATACTAGTATGGATTTATATTACTATTATTGAACATAGGATTCAGTGTCTCTATTTTATAGTGAAATTGTGAAAGTATCAATAAAGTATTATTATTATTATTAACATTAACCCTTTACCAGGCAGTGTCAATATATGACCACCATAAATTGAACCTCATGCGGTTAACTTAAGGTGGAAAACCAAACCAACTCAACGTGCTCTGCCTGTTTAAGGGTTAAACTCACCTAAGCGTAGATCTGATTTCCTTGGACTTATTGGTGGCTAGATTGGTCGCGATGACAGGTATGAGACGCGGCGAATGTACATATATCACTATATATCTAACGCATATAGTGCCGGCTGATGATACTACCTGGAATATACAAAAAAATATGTTATATAATCATTACAGCCCATTAACGTCCCACTACTGAGCATGAGCCTTTTTTTTTTTTTAACGTGACACGTCATATTGACTACATCCTGCCTGATAATAAGCAGTCGATGCAGTCCAATAAAAAAAAATGAAAGCGCTTTATAACGTGAAATAAGCACGCTATAAAGCGCAACCACTCATGACGGCCTGCTGAAATGCCGTTTCACGCCCCGCTTAAAAGACCCGGGATCATAGGAAACTGGAAACACATGAGCCGGCTGCGAATTCCAGAGTTTAGTGGTCTTGCACAGAAACGACCTCCCAAATTTCTTGGTTCGAGTGCTAATCACAAATCAAGGTGTGAGGGTATTGGGTCATACTCCACCACGCTGACCCAGTGCGGATTGGCGGAGGATGTTATAATTACATAATTAAATAATAAATATTTCTGACACTTACACCAATTATTTAGTTCCAAGATAAGTATCATTAAGAACTTACAGTTTGCAGTTTTATGAACACTCAAACATGAGAAAAATATCGTTATCCAAAAATATTATTTGGTTGGTTTTTAACAATTACTGTAAATACATGCGCGGCGTTAGGCTGGCTTTCTTTTGCGTTTAAAAATTCTGACAGTACGACGCTACTACATAACTACCTTTCTCCGCCGGTTTTACCCACATAGTTCCCGATCTCGCGAGATTTTTGAGAAGTTCACGCTCCCGCGGGATATTCAGGATAAAAACTATACTATGTCCTTTCTCGAGTTCCTAACTATGTCTGTACCAAATTTCACACAAATCGGTTCAGCAGTTTAGGCGTGAAGAAAAGACAGACAGAGTTACTTTCGCATTCATAATATTAGTTTGGATTTTGTGATTACAGAACACAGGTTTTTGTAGACTTGTCAAATTGTTTTACTACTAAGTACATTTTCTTGTAACTGGCGGGAGAAAAAACTAACCTTGACGATTTTCTTGCCCGTTCTTTTACGATCAAGCTCCCGCCCGCAGTGAATGGGCGCGTTAGTTTAAAAGTTTTGACGTTCATAAGAGCTCTTTTGAACCAAACTTGAATAAAAGAATATGAATTTGAATAATCAATAGCCTTATAATCCCAATATAAATTATCAGTCAAAGAAAATAAATATCTTGATGCTGGGAAGAATACGTAGCGGCGGTGTTGGTTTGAGGTCTTATTATACAGGTGTGTTATTATACAGGATGTGTTATTATACAGGATGTGTTATTATACAGGATGTGTTATTATACAAGATGTGTTATTATACAGGATGTGTTATTATACAGGATGTGTTATTATACAGGATGTGTTATTATACAGGATGTGTTATTATACAGGATGTGTTATTATACAGGATGTGTTATTATACAGGATGTGTTATTATACAGGATGTGTTATTATACTGTGTTATTTATTATACCTTATGTTTATGGAATTAACGTGCATTAATTTTAAGTATGGCCTTCACAAGAGCTCTTTAGAGCCAAACTTGAATGCTTTTGACTTTGACTTTGCCTTCGAATATGTATGTATGCAGTTCTTACCTTAGCTGCGTTCTGTATGAGATTGATGAGCTCCTGTAGTATGTAGAGACTGAATTGTTCTAGCTTGTTCCGTAAAACTTTGGCCATGTGGGCTATTGTTATGCACGCTTCTCTCACCACCTATGGAAATAAATAAAATATCATCATCATTCATCATTTCAGCCCATTAATGTCCCACTACTGAGCACGAGCCTCCTCTCGCATATCAAGGTGTGAGGGTATTGGGTCATACTCCACCACGCGGACCCAGTGCGGATTGACGGAGGCAGGTGTGTGGCGTCCTGTGTTAGAATTTATCAAGCCGCCCATTAGGCCTCTAACATGGCTTAACGACTACCACATTTAGTGATAACCGGGACCAACGGCTTAACGTGCCTTCCGAAGCACGGAAGCACTCGGTATCAAATGCCACACCAACGGCCACCCATCCAAGGAACCTCTGTAAACTCTGCTGTACTTCGGTGATCGTTTCCGACCACCGAGCACCGCAGAGCTACGAGCGCTTCTAAATGTAATAAATAAAATATAAATACATATAAATATTTCAGACACTCACACCAATTATTTAGTTCCATGATAAGTATCATTAAGAACTTGTGTTATGGATACTAAATAACGGATAAACATACATAAATACTTCATTTTTTGTAAATATATATATTACCTAATATACATATATAATAAAGAACCCATTTGCTTTTATTTCTTTATTATTGTACAGCTCATATCTCATACATTGTTGTTAAAAAATATATATATCGAATTTCAATTTTGTGTCTGAATGTTTGACGAATCTAAATGATCATGTTGATCTTAAAGACAATAAAGTATATTTTACTTCATTTTATCAACACCCAGACCAGGACAAATATACATATTTATACACACAAATATTTGTCCTGTGTGGGAATCGAACCCACGACCTCAGGAGTGGGGTGCGGGTATACTCGCCACCACGCCATATAGGTCGTCGGAAAATAAAATAATATAATAGTTATTAACAAAATTTAATATTAATATATATAAACAAAACACATATTGAAATAGCAGTTGGACTTCTTAGCGGGAAAGTAAAGCGTCATGTCGTGTGTATATTAAATATGTATTTACAAAAAAAAAAAAGTATTTAAGTATGTTTATCCTTTATTCTTAATGATACTTATCTTGGAACTAAATAATTGGTGTAATTGTCAGGAAGTATTTATTATTTTTATTATTAAGGTGTATTAACGGTGGTTTATTAACCGTGAAGTGTTTGTAAACGTACATGAGTGTTGGTAAATGAAACAAAGCAATGCAACATCACTTTTCAAATTCTCTCAAGAAGTCCATTCGAGATCTTAGTATAGTCCCACATCTTTACTGAGGACTTAAGGGGGCTTATGTGTTGTCACTGTCTTTATCTTATCAATTGAAAGTGCCAGAACTAGTTTTAAGCCTGGTGTAGCTTTAGATCTCGTTGTGAAGCACCAACGGGTTTAGGGGAAGGGCATCTCATTTACCAGAATAGAATAGAATTAGAATAGAATTTATTAATTTGTAAAACATAGGTATTTTACATTAAGGTGTTGCATACTAAATATGTGCGCTATGTTTTGCCGTTGAGACATACAAACATTAACAAATAATATTAGACTAATAATGTATTATAATTAAAATTACAGTAATGTCTTATCATCTAGGAACTCACTTACTTGGTAATAATAATAATAATATATCTTTATTTCATTATCCAATTTTTACATTATAGTGTATATAGTCAAAGTCACCTTGTAAACAAAAATTGCCTGTATCAGGTGACTAGGCTCTTCCATAGGTGGTGTCATCAAATATGGAATAATGTTTCCAATTTAAATTAATATTAATTAATATTATTAATATTCTTCTTAAGGCTAAGTTTACTAACAAAAAATACATATGATGAAATAGTGTGTGTGGATGTGTCTGTATATGTGTGTGCATGCGTGCGTGCGTGTGTGCGTGTTGTGTGTGTGTGTGTCTGAGTGTGAGTGTTTATGTGAATTGTCTTCATTTAGAGCTTATTAAGAAATTCTCTGTATCTTCAAAATTTAATGTAGTTAGATAGTTAGTGATTACATATTAATAATATCATCTTTACCACCCATGATTTTCAGTTATTATAAATTTAAAATTATTTATAAACTTTTTACTTGGCACGGGCTAAATGAGCTATCCGAACGAAACCACTTAAAAAAAACAGTTTAATTTTTATCTTGAACTTTTCGAATATTTACCAAAATATGCACGCACACTTCTAAAATTGCTGTTGCAAGCATCCCTAGTCTGCGGTGACTACTATCAGAAAATAATACAAATTTTATACAAAAATACTAAATAAAAGAAAAATGAAATATGTATTTGTATGTTTTTGTTCTTATATATCACGAAACGCTAAAAAAATTGTTATCGTATTTAAAACAGCGCTTCAATGATCTACTAGCAAATTGCTAATGTAAAGTTGGACATTCATGGTCCTGAAAATTAGTTCTAAAAAAATTACCGTGAGTGTAAAGTTTTAAGTTAAGAATTCAAAAAAATAATTTTTGAATGTGACACGTCATAATGATTACATTCTGCTTGATGGTAAGCAGTCGATGCAGTCCAAAAAAATCAAAGTGCTTCTACAAAGCACACCCACTAATGACGACCTGCTAAAATGCCGTTTCACGCCCCGCTTATAAGACCAGGGATTATAGGAACTAGGAAACAGTATGGTAATTAAGTCAGTCCCACTGATCTAAAATTTCAGGACTGTGTATGTCCACCTTAATGATTCGTCAATATAGATTCTGACCTGACTCCGAAGGTCCTTGATGACGACGAGGAAAGGCACCGAGAAGTCCTTGAGATGAGCGGCGAACTCGGTCGGGTACTGGGAGTGCGCATTCGCGGTCAATAGGGACCGGATCTTCTTTAGCTGTTGACGAAAACATATTATTATTAATTAAGAATAAAGTCAAAGTCAAAAATTATTTATTTCATTAACTATTATACATAGTACTTGAAAACTTCATAATTAAATATAAAAATCAAAATATTATTACACTGAAATCACGAAGCTTAGATTCACTTACATGCAACAAAACAATTTACACCACACACACACACACATACACACCCACACACACACACACACACACACACACACACACACACACACACACACACGCGCGCGCGCGCGCGCGCGCGCGCGCATGCACGCGCAATTTCAATTACTTTAGTCTAGTTACTAATCAATAGCTTTAGTTTTTTTTAATGTTCAATTTAATTTTAAGCATTTCAATATATATTTTTATGTTTTGTTATTTTCTTGCTTGTTATGGAAGAGTGGCTTCTTCTGGCACAGGTGTCTCATCACTTAAAAGAAGGAGTCAACCTTGGATCTGTTATAGTACTTACATGGTAAAGAAATAAAATTATTTTTTTTATTTATTTTATTTTTTATTTTTAATTTAAAAACAAAAAATTATGCCACCGCTTTGTAAGAAGAACTGGCAAGAAACTCACAGGCTATGCTCTTTTAAATAAACTATTATGATTTATTAGTGCAGTTTTCATAGCAGACTTGAAATTCGTTTTCCGGGAGTGTTCAAAATGGTTATCGCGGTCTAAGGACGTAACAGGCTCAAGAAGGAACATGGATGGTTTTTAGTCAGTAAAAGTCTGACACAACCTCCCGGCTACCCTCAGCGGGACCTTGTCATTAGATGATTTTCCATCCGGAAAAAAAGTGTTTCAATAGTTTCAATACTATTTCAATGGGCAAATAGAAGTACCATCTACAAGTTCTATTGCCCACCAAACAACTCCCATCAATAACTAGTTCAGTACGTCGATCCAACGTACTAAAGATGCAAGCACCCACAGCCTTTATATAACCTGGCGTGCGAATCCTATAAGCGCGATTCAGCCACTCTTTTCTTCTCGTCCAGACGTGTATGCAGAGATGAGTTAGTCCTTAGCTCCAGGGATGAAGATGTCTTCGAATAGATTTATCTTATAGAAGTTAAATTGCTTAAAAAATACCAGTATACATCAATTTTTCTAGATCATAGACAGAAGTCAGTATGTCGATTTAACACACTACAGTTGCAAAATCTTATCGCCTTTATATCACACGGCGTGCGAAATCTATAAGCGCGATTCAGCCACTCACCGCGTCCACTTTCTTTTCCCAATCCGCGCTCTTGTTTCCCAGTAACACAGCTATTTGTCTACAGAGATCATCTAACCCTCTTGTGTACCATATATAGAAGCTAGATCTATTGCAGTGTAGACATTTTAAATAGGCACATAGAACTATCTTCTTGAAGTACCATTGGCTACCAAAGTCAATACTTCACCTCCCATAATGATGTTAGTACGTCGATCTAACAGTAGCTAACACCAAGCATTTTTATATAGCTTCCCATGCAAACCCTTTTAGCGCGATTCAGCCACTCAACGCGTCTAGGTACTATCTTCTCCTAATCCGCACTCTTGTCTCCTAGTAGACCAGCCGTTTATCTACAGAATTCATCCAATCCTCTTTCTTTAGAAGTACAAACATTTTCAAAAGACCATACATCATCTTCTAGAAGTTACATTGCCCTCCAAAGACAGTATTCATAGAAGCCTAGATGATAGAAACAAGCCAGTACGTCGATCCAACGTACTACAGTTGAAAACCTCTCACGACTTTATATACCCTGCCGTGCAAAATCTATAAGCGCGATTCAGCCACTCACCGCGTCCACCCTTTTCTCCCAATCCGCGCTCTTATCTCCTAGTAAACCAGCTGTATGTCTACAGAGATCATCCAGTCCTCTGGCTCCATACACGGCTGCCGGGGCTACGGAGAGGAAGGCTGCTTCGAATGCTTCGCAAGACACTGCGCCAGCTTCGCCTGAATTTCCTACACTGCTCGAAACTGTAAAATAACAATATTATTAATGTCAATATATAATTTATTTTTAATCATAATAAGCCCATGAACAAGGAATTTGCTAAGACGTTCGTCTTTAAGACCATTCGACTCTAAAATTCTCATCCCGGTTAATTTGTTAACTGTTTCATATATACCTTGAAGGATTGAAACAGTGCTGCGCAACTCGCTATCAATAAAAGGATGTCCCTCGGATGCATTTTGCATTATTTCCCTTAATCTCTCCTGCATTATCGACCATAGGGGCCGTCCTTGATCATGTGATGTTTATTTGACATTTTTACCCCTCCCCCCTCCCCCTTGGTGATACATGGTGAGATTCAAGACTACCCCCCCTCTCTACCCTATATCACGTGAATTTAGAAATAATTTTATTATAGAAAATAAATATTCGTGATATATTACTCCACCCCCCTTCCCCCTTGTGCTATTCCGTGAATTTTTTATGGACCTAGATGGATCGAGCTTCACGATTAAAGATTAAGGGCAGTTTCTTATGGGCTATAAATGCGAGCGTGAAATCCAACTTAACATGCATTGTAGTAACATGCAACTAAGTAAGAGCCTAGATGGGGCATATCAAAAACAAACAGATAGACCTTCGCCCAAATCGATCACATACCTTACTGTTGCTAACAAGACCGACTTCACTACAGATCTAGTAACTTATAAATAAGTCAGGAACTTACCACTGCCCGCACTGTTAAGCTTCGCCGGAGGAGGTGGCTTCCTATTCGCTGAAGGTAAACTATATAAACCTGGGACTGTCCGCTTGGGCACCTCACACGCTGAGTGTGGCAATTACGGTCCAAATTTTGTGGTGTCAGGTGTGTGTGTGTGCATAATTAAATTTTAGGGACAATAATTTAGATTATTGACGATTAAGTTTTGTTGCGAAATGTGTTGTGTGGATAATTTTATGTGGTAAGTATGAGAATTTAAGTTTTGTATGTAAATAAGTTAAATAATTGAAGTGAACAGTGTTGATAGTATTGTATGTAAACAAGAATACAGATTAAGTGGCAAGTGTTGTGTGCAATATATATTGCAAAATTTAATCATAATTGATTTTGTGCAAAATAATAACATATGACATACAGGGAAAACAGTAAGTTATATCAAAACCAAATGCGTTAATAACGACAATTTTTGAATTAAGATACGAAGGATGAAGTATAATAATGATATGAAATTGAAAAGAGAATGAGACAATCAATTATTGTACATAATATAAAAATCACAATAAATATGAATATAGAATATGTTATATAACGGATATTGTGATGAATTATAATTATAATTCCACAACATATAAAAATACAGTCAAAGAAAAAGAATAAGACATGACAAAGAAAAAGTCGACAATATTATGTCAAGTGTGTGTTATATAAGAGATATTGTGATGAATTATGGTTTCATCAATGATGATGATGATGATGATGCAGTGTTAGACGATATGTTAGTCCCAGGTTGCGAAGTTATTGTGAATCCAGATGCAAGACGGCACGATGCATGAAAGGAAGAAGAAAAATTATGTTAGATTTTAAAGTATTTTTGACGACCGATATGGCGTGAAGGTCAGTATACCTGCACTTCACTCCAGAGGTCCTGGGTTCGATTTCCACACAGGACAAATCTTTGTGTGCATGAACATGAATGTTTGTTCTGGTCTGGGTGTCTCTTATGTATATTAAGTATGTATTTACCAAAACAAAATATTGTTATTACTTAAATAATTTATAACGTTATTTAATATATAACGCTTTCCATTTAAAATTAGTGGATACTTTTCAATAAATACTGTACTTACACTGAGGCGAGGCACTTCACCACAAGTATTTTCTTTACTTTCTGGAGTTGACTTACCAAATATGTCACAGTTTATTGAGCAATAAAGAACTTTTTTTTAAAATTATTTCAATAAATTCGTTCTATTTATGTCCTACAAAAAATGAGTCATCGATTATCGGACGTGAGTTTGGTCCGGGAAAGTATTCCTAGGAAAAAGTGCCACTACGTGCTTCGGTGTCTATCAGCCTACAATATGTAGCATAGTTAAGTGAGACCGACCTGGCGTTGAAGCACCAGAACTGTCATACTCTCTACTCCTTGCCGAAGTGGGAATGGTCATGGTGCGTTTGACAGATCTTGCTATGAAGTCGGGCTCGTCTGCGCCTTGTGATGCTGTTGAGATGAGAAGAAAATTAATTTAAACGACTGTAGTTAATTTATGTAACGATAGAATAGAAAGGGACTCAAAAGGCTACTCTGTGGTACTCCTCATTACTACTTTATATTTTGTCTAGTAGATTATTATTATTTTTTGATGCTTAATTCATAGTGACCTTACTATAAATTAAGCATCAAAAAATAATTAATGTAACATTTAAGCGTATTCAATAAAGGATAGTAATAATTACTAAAAACTATAAAGCATTTTAAGTAACGATAGAATAGTAAGGGACTCAAAAAGCTACCCTGTGGTACTCCCGATTATTTGTGAAAGCTCATTTACGGATTGAGCGTGAAACATTAAATTTTAAAAGCAACAATTGAGCCCGTTTTTAATAAATTCCTTTGATAATGACTATAATTGTGTGTAAATAAGTTAATCAAAAGCCTTGCTTAAGTCTACCTTCACATGAACTGTAAGAAAATAATTAAGAAAATTATATCTAACCAGTAGGTAATAACAGGCCCGCTTCCCGAGCCTCATCGAATTTCTGTTCTAGCAAAGCAATCTTCTGCGATGGAATCAATTCTTTCTTCTTTAAATCTTGTCTAAGCCTTTCACCTGTAAATAATAAAAATGCAACATAAACAACTACATAGTTATTAACATCTCTCTAGGTGAAACTTTATTAATTGCGTTTTTTTTTAACAATTTGGGTAATTCTAAAATTACTGTAGTTGCAATCAAATCACGAATCACCAAACGAAATAGAGGGCGGCCTCCCACCCGATGATCTGGTCAAGGCGGCGGGGAGCCGGTGGATGCAGGCGGTACAGGATCGATCAACGTGGAAAGCAATTGGGAAAGATGATGATAACGAACCAAACCACAAGATTGCCTCAGTTCATCTTTCAAACGACTTTGGAATTCTTCCAGCGTACAGCGTGGCGTCATCATCAACAAAGCTGATGGATGTGCTTATTAAACATAAACATAAATGCCCAGAGCAATCAGAAAATAATAATCCTTTATTGCACAAAATAATTTTAAGTATTACATGAGGTATATAAAATAACATGTAAAAAGGCGGGCTTATCTCTAGAAGAGATCTCTACCGGCCAACCCTATCAGTTGTAAACTAAATAGTTAAAACATTAAGTCCTCTTGACAATATCAAACACAAATTATACAAGCTGCTTGTGGAAAAGTGCTATTACAATCTAAATGAGTTTTATAATGACATTTGTCTATGACAATTTGATAAGGTAACATAATTAATTTCCGATATATTATCAAGAACGTACTAACCAATCGAAATTTATGTATTTTACTTGTTTTTCTTTTGTGTTGTATAATATTGTACGCTCATGAGGCAGAACGTGACTTGAACTAACCATGACATGTGAACCAATAACACCAGTGTAACCCCTGTTTCACAATAAGAATATTTGATTTAGGTCTACTGCAGGTAATTTATCCCCCCTTATTGTTTTTTAGCAGGTACCAGGACCTTTCTAGACATTTTTAATGTGGGCTCTTGCTTAGTGGATTGCATTGTCTGCTTCACATTGGACAGAGTGTAATTGAGGGGTACCAAACCATAAAGTTTTAAGTGCCACACGAACTTAAATACGTTTTATTGCATTAAAACGTTGTATGTTCATAGTTCTTTATTTCCGTCATGTTGTATATAAAGATCTTAATGTTACATATAAATACTGGTTCTAAAACATGAACCCTGCAAGGGTATTGCAAAAAAATTATAAAATAGTTGGAATTATTATCATTAAATCCTACATTACAAATTAACATTAACATTACACACAATATGAAAAACAAATGTGCCGGCGTTTACTTGCACTAATAAGTTAAAGGGTGTCTAACGCATCTAGCTTAAAATTTGTGAAATAGCATGCCATAACGTTTTAAGTGCAAAATAAGCTGCAACAGTAAGTTCATTCAAAATGTCAGAAGAAGACGGTGCGTCTACGTCGCGAAAAAAAGGTGTTAATACAAATTAATGGAAAAAAACAATAAGAAAACATTGTAGAAACAAGGGCTTACCGTATGTATTGACAAGACAGGACACAGTACAATATTTTTAATAAATTCTGTTAATTACACCAATTATTCAGCGCCAAGGTAAGTATCATTAAGAACTTGTGTTGTGGATACTAAGTAACGGATAAACATTTACAAATACATTTTTTTGTAAATAAATATTTTTTTTGTAAATAAATACTTTTTTTTGTAAATAAATACTTTGTTTTGTAAATAAAAACTTTTTTTTATTGTACATACGTTTGGGATCTTCTGCCAGATGGCAGGCTTCGGGCTTCGAGCCATTGGGCTCATTCCCCGGTTTGTACATACATACTTAATATACAATTATACAGTATAGCTGTTACCCGCGACTTCGCCCGCGTGGAATAGTATCTTTGGGTAGCATTTACAACCCCCTTTTCGCAATAAAAAGTAGCCTATATCCTTTCTCAGGGTCTAGACTATCTGTATACCAAATTTCATTTAAATCCGTTCAGTAGTTTTGGCGTGAAAGAGTAACAGACAGACAGACAGACAGAGTTACTTTCGCATTTATAATATTATATATATAGTAAGGATTGAAGACGACATTTCACTTGCGCGATTCAGTACTCACCGACGTGTCTATATACATCCACGAACAGCTCCATGGCTGCATCTCTTACTGCGCTGTTGGGGTCCCCCACCAGGGCTGCCAAATTTGGTATTACAGCTCTTAGTTGCAGCTCTGTTGCACCATGCCTGACAAGGTAAAAAAACAATATGAACTATGAGTAATATATTTCATCCATACCACTGGCCTCTCTGGGCCCGAGCTTAGTAGTATGAAGTTAATAGGCGTATGGCGCCATCAATCATGAAATTAATTTGGCGGGAAACACATTTCTTTAGGCTGAAGCCTTCTTTAACCCAATGATAAGTGTAGGTCTCCTATAAGACCTTTTCTGTGACACTCTTCAAATTGTTACTTAAATATAATGTATCCGTTTTCTTTTGATGTTGTCACAGAATAAATTATTTTTCTTTCTTTCTTTCTTTAAAGACACTTTTATGGCGTAAGGCTGCAAACCACCTGACTAGGGTATACTTGGGCATAGCAGTTCACATTAATGATTAAGTTCAACAAATCTAGTTCAGTAAAACGAACTAGTTTAGCTAAACAGTTCAGCAGTTCAATTAAGTTCACTATGTAAGTTTATTAGTTCATGTCGTTCTAGACTTCTTAGTTCAGTTACTCAGAGCGACTAGACTATATTAGTTCTACAGTTCCGGTGATTCTACAGTTCATATCGCTCTGAATTCATCAGCGAATAGTAATGCTATACTAGTTCAGAATTTATTCGATTCTTTTTCATACTTTAATGAGGCTTAGGACTGACTATTAAAGTGATAAATATGAACAATAACAAAAATATCACTTTAGTGGGCGTATTTTAAAATCGGATATAATTATGTAAAATAATTAATTTGTTTGTTTTCATATTACATATCTTTGTTCACATATTGACAATAAATTAGGTACACTATTATTAAACTCTTTAACTGAACTGTGAACTAAAATGGGCCGCCAATGTGAACTCGTTCAATGAGATCACTGTTTAGAAGTAGTTCAATTAAACTACTTGCTCATAAGTTACACAAGTCTACCTGACTGGTCTACCAAGACTTTTACGTCCCGCCTTTGTCTCCGTCTTATTTTCCCCATCTAGTCTTTGGCTTATGTGTCCAGCCCTTCTCCGCTCCTTATAGACTGTGGTGATGAAGTCTCGAGTCCTGTACTTGTCATTTCTAAAGCGTGAGGATACCGATTACAAGCGGTGCGATGACGGAAAGAAGGGCTTTCTACAAGCTGCGATGATCAAACCACTGACTGGCAACTGCGCTTTTGTCTGGTCTAAGGTATGAAGATGAACTCCTTGCTGAAGGCTACTGGTGCGATAATAAAAATAAAGACTACCTATGAGCCGCGCTGATAAAGACTACATTAAACAGCTTTTAGTACAGCTTCACAGACAAATGAAGATTGTAATTCAAGTACCAAACCAATGGAAAAATTTTTAAAAGAGCATAACCTGTGAGTTTCTTGTCAGTTCTTCTCACAGAGCGGGGGCTCGGAACTGGCACTTAGATTCACTTACACTTAATAATTTTTTTGTGAATCTAAGTTCGTGATTTCAGTGTAATAATATTTCAATTGTTTTTTATATTTAATTTTGACGTTTTCAAGTACTATGTATATGTAATAGTTTATGAAATAAATAATTTTTGATTTTGATTTTTAAACTTCCTCACGTATTCTTAAACTGCTTTAGACACGGAGTCTGGCGAGGAGTGTCCTAGGTAAACCTATTTTCTTACGGTCACTTTGAACAGTTCGTCTATCTCAGTTGTCTGACAACAATTCGCACCTTCGGTAAGACAAGTGCATAATGGTCAAAAATTGTGAAAATTAGTTAGGTATGCAAAAGTGTTTTAAAAATGCCTTTTCAACTGGTGGGACAAAGACATCATATTGTATAGTTTACTTCATGTAAAGGTACTTTAGAGTAATATTAACTAAACAAGATCGCATTGAGCGCAGAAAAAAACTTATTATGGCTATCCTGTAAAATTGCACATACTGCAATTATGCCCTTATCTTACCGACGGTGCGAGTTGGTTCCGCCTTTTTTGACCAAATTGTCTATGTGCCGGCTTTGGGTTCATTCTGCCTTTTCCCCCATCTATCTACTGTTTATGTGGCCAGGCTGTTTCTTCTGCAATCTCATGCGCGATCTTTCCGCGGGGTGACTGACGGTGGCGGGGACGCGGTAAACAAGATGGCAGCGGGTAGCGGGGAAGGGGGAACTTCTCTTCGTGTGTAGCCGTGTGCTAGAATGACACGCTACCTCGTCCCCGCCACCGTCTGTCACCCCGCGGGACGGTCGGGCACGAGATTGCCGGACTATAGGATGAGATCCGGCTTCTTTGACCAAATTGTCTATGTCCCGATTTTGGCTTCATTCTGCCTTCCCCCCGTCTACCAGCTTCTGCTTATGTGGCCAGGCTGTTTCTTCTGCTAGGATGAGATGACAAGGTCTACTCACGTATCCAACAACTGCTGTATGCACCGCACCGCCTCTTCCCTCGTGTGCGGCGCTTTGTGCTGAAGAGCGGGAGTAAGTCTCGCGAGGAGGGCCCTAGGAGGAGCTGCTCTACTGTCTCCGAGTGCCGACAGGCACACGCGGGCCATATGCCGCACGCCTTCTTTGGTGTCTGCTAGTCTGTGGGCGAAATACATTCCATATTATAATATTGAGACGATTGAGATGAGATGTATGGAAGCGAATGTTGGTTATGGCAGAAGAAACATGAGAGTAAGATTAATGCAGTAGAGATGAGAGCACTCAGAAATATTCTTGGTGTGAAATTGAGTGATAGGATAAGGAATGAAGTGATAAGGGTTAAGGCTGGTGTAAAAGAAGATATAGTGACAAGAATTGAGAAAGGTATGCTTAGATGGTTTGGTCATGTTGAGAGGATGAATGAAAGTGATTTATGATGGACAAGTGGATGGAAGTGTTGGGAGGGGAAGACCACGTAAGACCTTCCATGACCAAATACAAAAAATGTTAGAGAAAGGGCAGGTCAAAAGTACCCTAAACCGACGGGCGTGTATGAGGAGGTTAATGAGTGTGAATGAAGCTAAAGTGTGTGCCAAGATCGTAGCAAGTGGAAGGATGTGATCTCTGCCTATCCCTACGGGAAAGAGGCGTGACATTATGTATGTATGTATGAGATTATAATCCATATCAGCCTCATAATGTCCACTGGTCAACATTGGCCACCCTAAAGCGCTCGTAGCTCTGCGGTGCTCGGTGGTCGGAAACGATCACCGAAGTACAGCAGAGTTTACAGAGGTCAGTCCTTGGATGGGTGACCGTTTGTGTGGCATTTGATATCGAGCGCTTCCGTGCTTCGGAAGGCACGTTAAGCCGTTGGTCCCGGTTATCACTAAATGTGGTAGTAGTTAAGCCATGTTAGAGGCCTAATGGGCGGCTTGAAAAATTCTAACAGCAGGACGCCACACACCTGCCTCCGCCAATCCGCACTGGGTCAGCGTGGTGGAGTATGACCCAATACCCTCACACCTTGATATGTGAGAGGAGGCTC
Organism: Musotima nitidalis; assembly: GCA_949126915.1. Lineage (NCBI taxonomy): Eukaryota > Metazoa > Arthropoda > Insecta > Lepidoptera > Crambidae > Musotima > Musotima nitidalis. The sequence continues at coordinate 9,314,709 of OX421441.1, read as the reverse complement.
GTGCTCAGTAGTGGAACGTTAATGGGCTGTGATAATGATTTATATAAACTTCATCGCACAAATTAAAAAAAATTACAAAAGGCTAACTTAATGCTGCAAGGCTGCTACCAGTTAACCTTTGGGTTAGCAGAAAAGTACGAATAAGAAAAATATAAACTTACATAGAATTAAATATGTAATATTAATACACAAAAATAATAATAATTATAATAGGTAGGCTCAATCGGATGATGACTCCTCAAGAAAGTATTTATATTATATTATATTATATTCGATTGGGGGTATTTGCCTAAAATCACCACTCTGGGCAGGCAGGTTGGTGACCGCAGTTCCGCCAGTACGCAGTATGACGCTGCTGCCCATCCGTTAACATTTCTCATCGTCGACTCTTACGACTCCCCGTGAGATGAGAGGGGGCGGCACTATTCTAGACCAGTACCACATGGCATATTGCGATTATCATCCTGCTTACAATCAAAAGGCCTTAGTTCTGCGATACGACAACGTAGTGTAGGTGCACCAAATGAACTCTGGGTGCCCTTAGTACTGACTACCGGGGGGGAAACTAAGAGGGACCTGTGGAGGGCGCAGTGGGCGGGCTAGGAGGGCCCGCTCAGCAGCGCCAGGAGGGTCTAGGCAGTGGGGGCAGGGGGCCCCTGCTGTCTAGCCATGGACCCTCCGGGAAGTCGGCCACGCACGCTATGGTCGCAAGGGGAGGTAGGAGGGGCGCGTCCACTGCGCCTCTCTGAGGAGGTCCTCCCGGTTGTCTGCCGGTGGTGAGTCTCACACCCCCTTTCGGTCCCCCTTTGGCCGGAAGGCAGTGCGTAAATGCATTTTGTTACCGACGTAAAAAAAAAAAAGGTGCACCAAATGAAGGTGAGGTTGGCTTGGACTCCTTAGGTCTTGGTAGGATTCCCGTACACCCTACTAGTTATTAAATTTAGTTTACAACTGCTAGGGTTGGCTGGTAGAGATCTCTTCTAGAGATAAATACCTTTGTATATGTTATTTTATATACCTCATGTAATACCTAAAATTATTGCCGGTTCGCGGTCGCCATTGAAGAACCTGAACGTCCCACCAGTCGCCTTCTAATATTCTGTCAACTAGTTTAACCATTTAATGATGTTTCCCTTTGGTTTGTGGATCAGATAGCAGTCGCTCCATGTAATAACTGAAGTTTAGCTTAATCTGGTTAGACCAGTGAGCAGACTCTGGGCTTAAGTCTGGGGCTGAATTAATATACCTATGTACATATGTAGTGTACGATATGTTAAGCGGCGTTAGCCCAGCCTTCAAATTCAGAGAGTCTAGTGGCACCTGGTGGCACCAATAACTTTTCGAAGATATGTGCGTAATTATTGCTTGCTCCGCGCCTCTGAAAGCACGTTAAGCCGTTGGTCCCGGCTGTCATGAACATCGATGGCACATCTATCGTTAGTAGGAAGTCAGTGCCTTTGAACAGACTGATAGCTGATTAAACCAAATAGTGGTTTCCTCTGGGTTGCGGAGGTCAGACGGCAGTCGCTTCACGTTAATAAGTGAAATTCAGTCAAATCTGGTTGAACCAGTGAGCAGACCCTGGGCTCTAAGCTTAAGTCTAGGGCAACCGGGATAATGCTAGGATATGATGATGGCATATGTAGTGTACGAAGCGTGTATGAAGCGCTCGTAGCTCCGCGGTGCTCGGTGGCCGGAAACGATCACCGAAGTAAAGCAGAGTTTACAGAGGTCAGTCCTTGGGTGGGTGACTGTTTGTTTGGCATTCCATATCGAGCTCTTCCGTGCTTCGGAAGGCACAAAAAGCTGTTGGTCCCGGTTATCACTAAACGTAGTAGTCGTTGAGCCATGTTAGAGGCCTCATTGGGCGGCTTGAAATATTGTAACAGCAGAACGCCATACACCTGCCTTCGTCAATCCGCACTGGGTCCGCGTGGTGGAGTATGACCCAATACCCTCGCACCTTGGTATGTGAGAGGAGGCTCGTGCTTAGTAGTGGGACGTTAATGGGCTGAGATGATTATGTATAAATAATTTCAAATTGAGTTCCATGCAAATACCTCTCCTTTCCTCTCCCGAACAACACGTGCTGGTCTTCGAAACCATCCTCATACTGTGCAGAATATCAGCACTCGAACCAAGAAATTTGGGAGGTCGTTTCTGAGCAAGACCACTAAGCTCTGGAATTCGCTGCCGGCTCATGTGTTTCCTATTTCCCATGATCCCGGTGTTTTAAACGGGGCGTGAAACGGCATTTTAGCAGGCCGTCATGAGTGGATGCGCTTCATAGCGTGCTTATTTCACGTTATAAAGCGCTTTCATTTTCTTATTGGACTGCATCGACTGCTTATCATCAGGCAGGATGTAGTCATTATGACGTGTCACAATAAAAAAAATACCAGAGGATTTTTTAAATAAACAATTGAACAATCATACCAATAGTACTTGAGTGTATATTTGAATGTCTACAAAGACAATGCCTACAAAGCAAGGCAAGTATTTATTGCGATTTGATTCAGTGACCGTTGCGCTCTGATGAGTTCTGATGTCACATTTGTGTCTTAAGGTCATCTTACATGGTGAACACTGAAGATATCATAGCGTTTTACATTAAGATGAGATAAACTATAAGGCGCAGCAAATGATTAACTTTACGCTCGTTTCAGCGTTGGTCGTGAAGACATCGTTGTTCTGAGGCCTGTCTTTCCTGAAGATGCCCTGTGTAAGGGCGAAACACGTGGTGCGTTTGTAAGAGAATATTTATTATTATTTATTTATTTATTTATATTTTAATCCATCACTTGCTTAAAATAGATTTCCGCAAAGTAGCGCCTGAATAAATAAATTATAAGGCGAAATTTTTACTAGAATAAATAAATATTTTCAGACAACTACACCAATTATTTAGTACCAAGATAAGTATTATTAAAAACTTGTGTTATGGATACTAAATAACAGATAAACATACACATATAATGCCAGTTCTTCCTACAGAGCGGTGGCTCGAAACTGGCACTTAGATTCACTTACACTGAATTATTTATTGTTTCTAAATTGTTTTGTTGCATTAAGTGAATCTAAGCTTCGTGATTTCAGTGTAAAAAAATATCAATTGTTTTTTTTATATTTATATTTAGTTTTGACGTTTTCAAATACTATGTAATAGTTTATGACATAATTAATTTTTGAATTTGAATTGAATATTTTTTATTGTAATTCCATACTTAATACATATTCGTGCATTATATAGTTGGTCCCACACATACATAAAAAAGTTACCTGTCTATAATATGTGGCAGAACTGTTGGCACATAGTGAGAGAACTCGTGGCCCATTCGCTCCGCCAGCGCTGCTAGCACTTCGAGCCCATTTTGCGCCACCTGGAAACAAACATTACAATTATTTATTTATTTATTTAATATATTTATACAAGTCGGCTTACAGAGCAATGCATCCAACACAACGGCATGCTAGTTCTTACAATAAAATAAGAATTACGAAAATTAATTAATATTACAATGTCAAATCATACAATAAAACACTAAAACATAAATCAATTCTATGAATGTTAATTACAATTAATAAAAATAACATAGCAATCTTAATTATATAAAGAAAAAGCCATTAATCACAATAAACTAACGCAATATGAAATTACAAAAAAATTAAATATTAATTTATTGATTCAGGCGTTACTTTGCGGAAATCCATTGTAAGCAAGTGATGGATTAAAAATATTTTATAGGAAATTATAGTAGCGCGGGAATTGTTACAAAGATATTTTTAATCCATCACTTAAATTAAATAATGTTCGAAAATTATAAAAACAAGGTTATGTCAGATTAAAAAAAAATAGTCTATGTTAATTACAGAAGAGAAATTTATAAACATTATATATTTATATTTATATATTATGTACACATGTCCACTAAAAGAACTTATAACAATTTTTACTAAGCAAGTGATAGATTAAAAATATCTTTGTAACAATTCCCGCGCTACTATAATTTCCCGAAAAATCGAAAAATTGGTCGTGAAAATCTTACCTGAAGATGCCCTGTGTAAGGGCGAAACACGTGTCGTGTTGAATAGTTTCTCGATTTTTCGGGAAATTATAGTAGCGCGGGAATTGTTACAAAGATATTTTTAATTCATCACTTGCTTACAATGGATTTCCGCAAAGTAACGCCTGAATCAATAAATTAATTTTTACTAACATAAAATATGTAAATATGTCCAATAATACATGTTAATAGGCCTCTGCCTACCCCTTCGGGGATACAGGCATGAATATACGAGCCCCGATGCAAAATAGTTCGTCTAGTACGAAAAACGTGGAAATTTTTTTTTTCACACTTTGTTATTTTTGTCTACTTACGTAAACAGAAAAACTATTCTATCATCTCATAGTCGGTTACTTTTGCAATTCTTAATGTTGAAGCAATGAACTATTTCAGCCTTTTAAACAGGGAGATGCGCTCGTAGCTCTGCGGTGTTCGGTGGTCGGTAACGATCACCAAAGTACAGCAGAGTTTACAGAGCTCAGTCCTTGGATGGGTGACCGTTTGTATAGCATTTGATATCGAGCGCTTCCGTGCTTCGGAAGGCACGTTAAGCCGTTGGTCCCGGTTATCACTAAATGTGGTAGTCGTTAAGCCATGTTAGAGGCCTAATGGGCGGCTTGAAAAATTCTAACAGCAGGACGCCATACACCTGCCTCCGCCAATCCGCACTGGGTCAGCGTGGTGGAGTATGACCCAATACCCTCGCACCTTGATATGTGTGAAAAAAATCTTAAGGAAAGTTGTCACGACAAATTTTCACGGTCTAGTGGCTAGGATACCTGGCTTTCACCCAGGAGGTTCGGGTTCGATTCCCGGTACGGAAATTTTTTGTTTCCTCTTTTTAAGCGTTTTATTATTTGATTTATTGATTTTTATTTATGTTACGTAAGGTCTTAAAATTGTTTTTAACATACGTTTAAATAAACTTTGGGATGTTACTCAAATTGTGGTTTACTTTCTTCTTACCTTTCTTAATTACTTTACCTAAAACACTTTACATTATTTCATATTATCTTATTTTTCATACTAGACGAACTATAATGCATGGGGGCTCGTATGTATGTTTGTCTATACTAATATTATAAAGAGGAAAGATTTGTTTGTTTGTTTGTAATGAATAGGCTCCGAAACTACTGGACCGATTTCAAAAATTCTTTCACCTTTGGAAAGCTACATTATCCCCGAGTAACATAGGCTATATTATATTTTTAAAAAAATTAGGGATCCTTACTAAAAATCCAATAATGTAACCCAAGGTGTAAAAAAAATACCTAAAAAATTCCTTACATAGCGTGCGCAGCGAAAACTATTGATAATAGAACTAAATTATGTACTACGACTTTGCAGTACTCATCATTATCTACAAAAAGTGTCGCGACAGCATATGTCTAAATATTATAGTTACATCACAGTAAGCGGTTTTTTATTCTAAAAATTTAATTTATATGCCGCCGCTTGAAAAGGCTCTATATTTGTACCTTGGTATTAATCCTTATCAAAAAAAATTACTTTGTATTCAAGACGGCTTCAATACCTTTTTATAACTTTTTGAATTATTCAATTCGGACATTTCATTAGGAAGATATCACGAGTTTAAAAATGCAAGTATTAGAAAAAAGTCGCGTGGTGCCGCTCAGCTAGCCAGCATGCGATGTAGGCTCCATGTAAGCGTCACTGGGGTGGTACGGGGGGGGGGGGGAGTCAATGTAATCTATACTAATATTATAAAGAGGAAAGATTTGTATTTTTGTATGTAACGAATAAACTCAAAAATTACTGGACCGATATTAATAATTCTTTTTTCAATAGAAAGCTACATTATCACTGAGTAACATAGGCTTTATTATAATTTCGAAAAAAATAGGGTCCCGTAAAATATTTGGGTTTTTCGGACACAAAGTGTAAAAATCAACCAGAACAGTTGCGTACGCTGCCTAAACTATAAAAGATAGAATCACAAAATGTATGAATGAATTAAAGATCTTATACCACCTACTAAAAAGTCCACGACACACTATACCTATATATGGCGAGTGAGGCACAACAACCCTTTTTTTATTTAAAAATCTTGATTTATTTTTTTTGTACTATATTTATACGAATTTATTTTACTTATGCTATTAATCCCTATCAAAATTAATTATTTCATCACTAAGTGCAGTTTATGCAGATAATATTTGGTCTTGGAATGATCAAAATTGGACGTTTGTTTTTGAAGTTATGGCGAACTTACAATTATTACGATTTCTGCTGCACAGCGCCCTATCACGGGTCGGGGCTCCCGACCATCAGTTTATTTTGTCACCTAAAAATAATTTAATGTAAAATGTTGTTTATGGGGAAGATTTACAATAATCGCTTTAGTTATCTATCCCAAAACAACAGGTTGCTCTCCGGGACTGCCGGTAAGAGTAAAAACTAAGTATTAATTAGATTTAAATATTTTCATCATTAACAACTTCAACATCCACATAAAGACAATCTATGCAGCCTGCGGATAATGACTGCGTCGTCGATGTTAGTGTCCGTGTCTGTGAATTGATCTGGAAATCATTTTGCTGACCGTGTCTTTTCTGGGTAGGCATTTTACAACGGTAGTCGACATCCACGCGGGCGGAGCCGCGGGCGACTGCTAGTATATTATAAATTTGTAATTGGATTAATTAAATTAAGTTAATTCCTCTCTCCTACTATTTTGAACTATGTCTTCAAATTGGTTTTACTATTAAGTGCATTTTCTTGTAACTGACGGGAGAAAAATTAACCTTGACGACGATGACTTAAAGCGTCATGTCTGCAGTTTTGTTTTATATAATGAAATTTGTGTTATTTCGGACATTAATGTGTAAAAACGGTGGATTATTAACCGTTCAGTGTTTGTAAACATACATGAGTGTTGGTAAATAAAACAAAATAGTGCAACATAACTTTTCAAATTCTCTCAAGAAGTCCATATGAGATCTCAGTATAGTCCCACATATTTACTGAGGACTCAAGGGGTTTAGAGAGTAAATGAGATGCCCACCTCATTTACCATTTATCATCTTTATCACCACTCCTTCTCATTTATTTATTCTGAAGCGCTCGTAGCTCTGCGGTGCTCGGTGGTCGGAAACGATCACCAAAGTACAGCAGAGTTTATAGAGGTCAGTCCTTGGATGGGTGACCGTTTGTGTGGCATTTGATATCGAGCGCTTCCGTGCTTCGGAAGGCACGTTAAGCCGTTGGTCCCGGTTATCACTAAAATGTGGTAGTCGTTAAGCCATGTTAGAGACCTAATGGGCGGCTTGATAAATTATAACAGCAGGACGCCATACACCTGCCTCCGACAATCCGCACTGGGTCAGCGTGGTGGAGTATGACCCAATACCCTCACACCTTGATATGTGTGAGAAGGCTCGTGCTCAGTAGTGGGACGTTAATGAACTGTGATGATGATGATTCTCATTTATTATGATTTATAGTTTATTAATATATCTCATACTTGACAATGGCTGAATGTGAAAACGCACGAAGCCATAATTTATAAGAAAAAAAAAACTCTAATTAGACTTAGGGGTCCCATAATAAGTGTAGCTCGGGAGAGGAAAGGTGTTCACTAAGACTTAGACTTAATTCTATCAAAGACTATATGGCAGATAAAAATGCTTGGGAATAAACTGCCGTTTCATACAGGCTATTCTAATATGAATGACTTAGAACATGAATATTGTTAATGTTATATTATATCGCATTGTTTAGCTTCACAGACAAATGAAGATTGTAACTAACCGATTAATAATTTAAAAGAGCATAGCCTGTGAGTTTCTTGCCAGTTCTTCTTACAGAGCGGTGGCTCGGAACTAGCACTTAGATTAACTTACACTAAATTATTTTTTGTTTTTCAATTGTTTTGTTGCATGTAACTGAATCTTGGCTTCATGATTTTAGTGTTATCATATTTCGATTGTTCTTATATTTAATTTCGACGTTGTCAAATACAATGTAATAGTTTATGAAATAAATGAATTTTGAAGTTTGAAGTTGAACTTTTAGCGCGTGTAGTTTAGAAGGTTTTTTTATTGTTTACTATTTTAATATAATATTCCGTATTTTAATTTAAAATGTTTAACTTTAACTTTATTTTATCTTGTGTTGTTTACTTTGATTTGAAAAGTTCATTTTATTGTTTTTTACTGTTTATTTCAAATTTATGTTTAAAAGATGATGTATGCATAATGTGTTCTCCTGTAACTGAAGGAGCACACATCTTCTGAAAACTTTATATTATATTGCATGTACTGTGTATCATTGACGACCGATATGGCGTTGAGGTCAGTATACCTGCACTTCACTCCAGAGGTCGTGGCTTCGATTCCCACACAGGACAAATCTTTGTGTGCATGAACATGAATATTTGTTCTGGTCTGGGTGTTTTCCTATGTATATTAAGTATGTATTTACAAAACAAAAGAATTTAAGTATGTTTATCCGTTGTTTAGTATCCATAACACAAGTTTTTAATGATACTTATCTAGGAACTAAATAATTGGTGTAATTGTCTGAAAATATTTATTTATTGTTATTTATTTATCATTTGTTGGAGTTTCTTAATAAATAAATAAATATAGGTAATTAAACTAAATAGGTAGACACGCACCACTTAAACAGCTGGATCACTAATACACCTAACACAACACACCAGTGTCCGACTGTCCGCGAATATCGTACATATCAACTGATATTACTGTGCTATGGTACAATAAATAACACTAGGCTTATTCTAAAACCGACCGTTAAGTATACTTACTGGCATTTTGCATTGTATAGCTTCTTATACATTATATTGCATTGTTAGCTTCACAGACAAATAAAGATTGTAATTCAAGTACCAAAACAATGGATAAATTTAAAAGAGCATAGCCTGTGAGTTTCTTGCCAGTTCTTCTTACAGAGCGGTGGCTCGGAACTGGCATTTAGATTCACTTACACTTAATTATTTTTGTTTATAATTGTTATGTTGCATATAAGTGAATCTAAGCTTCGTGATTTCAGTGTAATAATATTTCGATTGTTTTTTTTATTTATATCTAATTTTGACGTTTTCAAGTAAATAAAATAGATAATGAAAAAAAAAATTGACTTTGTCTTTGTCCGCTCCTGGGATTTCGGCATCGATTCAGTTGTCGCAACTTCAGTTCTTTCTGAACGCCTGTTAGCTGGACACACACTTTCCGAAAGCCGTAATAGGTTAAATCCACAGCGCTTAAGCAAGTGATGGATTAAAAATATCTTTGTAACAATTCCCGTGCTACTATAATTTCCCGAAAAATCGAGAAACTATTCAACACGACACGTGTTTCGCCTTTACACAGGGCATCTTCAGGTAAGATAGGAGCCGCAGAACAACGATGTCTTCACGACCATCGCTGAAACGAGAGAGAGTCTGAGATTTCCGCAAAGTAACGCCTGAGTCAATAAATTTTTCCACAGCGCTTATCAAAATTATTATTTTTGCGTTTTTTAGGTGCTGATCAATGGCAATTGTGCTTTTTGTTTTGTTGAATAAAACTATTTTAAATATATAATAATACTATAATTGTTTGTTTCTTTTTTAAAAATTAAAGAATATAGTAAAACTACTGAAAAGATAACACTTTGCACGATATATTCTCATTATATCGCATATTAATTGAAAGGCATGCGATACGGTTACGATACGATATATCGATACAAAGGAAATCGATAATATCGCGTATCGACACAACCAGGTTCGATACAGTTACGATGCGACATATCGATACAATACACTTTTTTGGGCATCCCTAGCTTTTTGCCGTCGTCCTTTGTACGGCACCAGTTGCAGGTGAGATTGGCTTGAACTCCTAAGACGTTAGTACGATCCTTATACACCTTGTATAGAATATTATAAATATTACTAGTTTAGGAGACATTTTAATTTTCATTTTATTATTCCGTCAAATGAACCTCCTATTCCAGTTATCATCATAGGCCTCCCCAATAGGTTTCCACATTACGGATCTTAATTCGCCTGCATCCACCGGCTTCCCATCGCCTTGAACAGATCGTCGGTCCATCGCGTGGGAGGCCGTCCTCTACTACGTTTACCGGTTCGCGCCATCGAAGAAACTTCACTTTTAGTCAGTTAAATAGGCCTCCCCAATAGGTATCCACACTGAGCGATCCTAAATCGCCTGCATCCACCGGCTTCCCGTCGCCTTGAACAGATCGTCGGTCCATCGCGTGGGAGGCCGTCCTCTACTACGTTTACCGGTTCGCGCCATCGAAGAAACTTCACTTTTAGTCAGTTAAATAGGCCTCCCCAATAGGTTTCAACATTAAGCGATCTTGAATCGCCTGCATCCGCCGGCTTCCCGCCAGATTGTCGGTTTACTGCGTGGGAGGCCGTCCTCTACTACGTTTACCGGTTCGCGCCATCGAAGAAACTTTAACTTTAGTCAGTTAAATATAAATAAATAATGACTGCACACAGAATAGGCCTGCCATTGTGCAATGGAGCATTAAGCGTTAAGATGCGATCGCCCTGACTTGGAATCAGAGTGTGTATGATATACTTAACGTTTTTTACATTACACTACTGAATACAATGAGATGTTTTACTTTTTATTTATTTTTACATACATACAATAACAACAATATCACGCCTGTTTCCCCGAAGGGGTAGACAGAGGCCATACTGTATGCCCACATTTCGACAATTATATTGTTGGTCCCACGTAATAGGCGGCGAGCCTATTGCCGCTTTTCAGAAACTTTTGTGTCAAGTTATATAAATAATATTAAATTTATATAGTAAATGAGAATGAGTGGTGATAAAGGTGCCCTCCCCCTAAACCCCTTGAGCCCTCAGTAAAGATGTAGGACTATACTGAGATCTCACATGGACTTATTGAGAGAATTTTAAAAGTGATGTTGCACTGTTTTTTTTATTATCAACACTCACAAACACTTAAGTACAGAAGCTTTTTCGACCCTTGATTGGGTGGAGGGTTAATATCCTGAGCTACAGGGTTTACCTAATTCAGGTATTAGCCCGCCATAGATTCCATTTTAGTATGTAAACTATTTCTACTAGTTATATGCGCGCTATATTTCTATGCGCGCTAGTTTTTAAATTTTGACGTTCATAAGAGCTCTTTTGAGCCAAACTTGAATAAATGAATATGAATTTGAATTTGAATATGTAAACTATTTCAAACTACCTACATTGTTCGCACTTGTCAAATGTATTTAATTTTTTTATTAAATAGGTAGATTATATTATTTTAAGGATAGATTGTAAAACTATGTTGAGAATAAATGTTTATTGTTATTATTATTAGGTGTACAGGGATCCTACCAAGACCTAAGGAGCCCAAGCCAACCTCACCTGCAAGTGGTGCACCTGCCGATCAACGGACGAGGCTCTGGCGAACATAACAGTGCCCGCTAAGCGGCAATAGGCGCGCCACCTATTACGTGGGACCAACTATATAATTGGCGAAGTGTGGGCGTATAATACGCCTCTGCCTACCCCTTCGGGTAAACAGGCGTGAATGTATGTATTTATGTTATTATTATTGATCTAACACGGCAGTATGAGACTCTAATAGCGAAAGAGACCCATGTAAACAAACTTGCATTGTAAGCAAGTGATAGCTTAAAAATATGTTTGTAACAATTCCCGCGCTACTATAATTTCCCGAAAAATCAAGAAACTATTCAACACGACACGTGTTTTGCCCTTACACAGGGCGTTACGAACAAGATTCTTTGATATTTCTTTAGCATACGAAGTAAAATGCAAATACGGTCAGTATAGTTGACTAAAACGGTTACAGAGAAGCCATAGTTGTGGGTTAACCCACAGATTAATGCATTACTTCTAGTCAAACGAACAATTATTGATTTAAGAAATTGTCTTAGCGGGGTAACACTAAATTCTATCAGCAGTTTGTCGTGTACAATAAATAAA